>OX596286.1:18533478-19733478 GCA_951394225.1 Harpalus rufipes
TATTGCCAAGCGTAACGCTCTGTACCGCTCGTCGCTCCTGCCTACGTGTGCTCCCAGCATGAACGTGCCGCAACTCATCACCGAGATCAAGCAACGGCAGCCATTGTGGGACCGTAAACACGAGATGCGGCATGAGCGCGCATTGATAGACGGATTGTGGGAGGAGGTTGCTATACTCATGGGCCAATCTGGTAAGAACCGACAATGATAATATTAGTTAATTTTTTTTTATAGTAATTTGTAAATAGAGAAAATAAAAGATGAAATTCAAAAAAATATTTTGTTATACCTATTAACATAATTACTTTGAAGTAAAATATAAATAAATTGTTGGTAGACTTTCATTGCTGGCGTGGAGACTGCACCACTGAGGTCACTGTTATGTCATTTAAAATTCTAAATAATTTTAGCGTTGTCGTGGTCAAACCCTAGTACCCAGATTAGCGACAGACACATGGCCAGGCCACAAAATTCCATAAAAAAAAGTTCTTTATGTCCAAGTCAAAGTCTCAGCTAAAAATAACAATAAATAAAGATAAACATGGGCGCTGATAACCCAAAATCCAAGGGGGCAAATATGAAATTAGAAAAAAATTCAAAAGAAACACTCGGATTATGTTCGACTTCAAACTATTTATTTGTGCACTGACGTTTTGCATACTAATAAATATTAAATTAAATATTCATATACTGCCTTTAATGATAAAACATAGAAGTAGAATTCTTATATTGTACGAAAGTCGACTTTGGAGCTGTTATAGTGTAAATCTGAAATTGTTGCTGAAAAAAATCTGTTGTGGCCATCACAATACCTCTCGCCCTTTCCATTGTGGTATATATAAGTATTGTATTTAACATTTCTTGTATACACAAAAAAGTCTTTATATTTACGTATTTTTTATAATTTTAAATTCATTCTGTGAGCAAGTTTTCTCCATTTCTTCTAAATGTTCAAGGTTTTTCCAATTCATTAACGAGATTGGCGGTATTTCTGAAGGGTTCATGTAATATACCTATAATTTTAAATATATAATTAATAATACAATAAGTAATATTAAATATCGTTCCCAGAAAAAGACTGCAGTACTATCTTTGACACTGAAATTAGTGACATTTATCTGTGAATTACACACATTTAAAATTCTCAAGTAGTTACTATGGAAATGTTTGGGCTGTGAGCAGGCTGTGATATTTAGTACAACAGTTTATTTTATAGTTTTCTATATCTTTAAATCTGTAGAAGATATAATAAAAACTTTAAATGTGTCGGATAGAGAATTTTGTTTTTTAATATTTGTAATAACATAAATTTTCATAAAATAATATTTAGAAGATTTTTGTTAAAACACTACTACTTCCGGTTTCCAATTGTTACCAGAATCTAGTCAACACTTCCCAATACTGTTAGATTAAGGAATCCGTAGTTACATAGATCTTTAATCTTATAGAATTTGAGAAAAAATGTGTCTCCAACAACCCCCCTCCCCCCCCCCACACACACACACAGACATCATCGTAAAAATGTTATGTAGGGACCTTAAATCGTGCCTATTCACTAAAATCTGGATATGCGACTTTTAGCATGATTCCAATACCTCTCTTAGCGAGAGGTAAAAGAATAGTGGTTGAAGTTAACTCCCACGGAGGGGCAAGTGATCCCCTTGCCCCCCTCCGCCTAAACGGCGCCCATGAAGATAGATATTGCCCCCCGCCTAAACGGCACCCATGAAGATAGATATATGTTTCTTTCCAAATACATAATATGCATAACTGATTTCTTTCTTTTCATATTCATACGTACATATTTTAATTTATTTGATTTAATATACAAAATACCATTGTTTGAAAATGAAATATAATGCATAAGTTAGTCCCATTCACCGTTGAACATTGATAAAAATTCTTATCTTCATTTTAAATAAACATCACTTTATTTTATTTCACAAATCTTATAAACTTACAAATTGTATGATCGAAAATAAATTCACATCCACCTCTGGAAATTGCGATGTTACGGTACCAGGCCGTAATATTCTCTTAGTCATTTCTATTTTTTAACAAAGAATAAAAGTACAGAACCAATCTTTCAAAAAGTTTTACAGGTAAATATAAAAAAAAGGTTGAATCTGAAATTCCCACAAAGTTTATTTCTTTATCTTTACTTTTTCTTTCTTGTATCCGGTAGATCTCATTAAGTATTGATGCTAAGAGTACGCTACCGAAAACAATGAATTAAAACAGAAGAAGCTAAGCTAATTAAAATTTTGTTTCCTTTTTGTAGGAACAATAACTATTTAAATATTTAAACTAAATAATTATTTCGTTTTGTACTCTACAATAGCTACAGGTTCACATTGTTACTTTATACTGTCCAGTCTATACTACTTTACATTGGTAATTTGAGTCCGGGAAATGGCACTTTACAGTACCTGGGCCGGGAAATGTTGCCTGAAAACATTTCCCGCAGTGTTTATTGAACAAAAATAACGCCAAACTCTATTTCTGACAAATTTATTTAAATAACACAATTTGAAACTTATGAACGATTTAGTACAATTAAAATTTTCACCAATTCTAAAAGTTCACATGCACCATTGGTAGTTAGTGCATGGTGGTGAAAACTTTCTGAAGCACTTGTACGAGTAAAAATTTGTAGACTTTTGGATAATCACAAAATAATCGGTATTCTTTTTCGACAACTTGGTGGGAACAAGCTTCACCGCAGCCTCGCCACATTTTGTAAAAAAATCACTCGATAAGTCACAAATATATCCAAAAAATATGCAGCTGTCTTTTTTGGCAATCAAGACCAATCTGCTTTGTACACAGATTTCGGTAATGATGATCACATATTTGTACCATGTGGACGTTTACCAGGCGATACCTAATAGGCACTCATTGTTCGGGTGGAGAGTGGACCACAGGGGTCACTTTTGTGCCGTTATATAATATAATTTTTAAAAATACAGACAGTATAAAATGTCATACGGCCGTGAAGTATTACGGTACTCTTCCGTAAACTTCTCATTCATATCGTAATAACTCACTTCTCAGCCTAACGTAAATAGCTATTACTTGTGGATGTTTTGAGGTAGAAAAATCATTATAATGTTCTCATAGTTTGGGAGAAAAGTTCAAAGTTTTCAAAAATCCTTTTTCCATGTTGGTAAATACTCGTCAATGAGCTGATTGCAAAATTTTGAAACCGCAGGTCGATATCTTGTTTGTTCCCAAGATATTTGCATTTAAAGTTGTGCATCAAAAAGGCCATTTTTGAGCAATACTTAAAAATAGGTGCAGATACAAAAACCTGGCGATAACGCTGTTGCATTTTACGGGTAAAATTACATAAATATACCAATTTTTGGAATTTTTAAAAATTTATATAAATATAACATCACGGCATATTATCCAGCTGGGTCTGCCAATCTGCTTTGTACACAGATTTCGGTAATGATGATGACATATCTGTACCGTGCGGGCGTTTATCAGGTGCCACCTCACAGGCACACATTGCTGGCGTGGAGAGTGCACTACAGGGGTCAATTTTGTGAAATTTAAAATTCGAAATATTTGGCGTCGGTCGGGATCGAGACCACGAGACCCCATTAAATAACAGAATGAAGATGGCAACAAATTGTTAGGTATTTTCACGATGTTGACCATTTTCAGAAATTTTCATATTTTTATTTATATAAATCGAACCAATTGTTCAAAATATTTCAAAATTGCTGTACTTATGTAAGTTCGTCCGAGGAATCGAACGGTGATATGAAGAATATATCTCGACTCGATCCATTTATGGAATAATACCCAAAAAAAATTGATGTACAACTATTTAATAAGTAATATTTTTACTTATTAATTAAATGATATAACTTTGAACACAAATATCTCAGGAAGTAAAAAAGATATCGATATGAGATTTCAAAATGTGTAATCAGTACATTGAAAAGTACATTATATTAAAATATAAGAATTGAATTTTCGATTGTTTTTACCTTTTTGTCCAATATTGGGTATTTAACTTTTTGAGACTATTACTAAAAACAAGTAGATATATTTACCAGCTTAGTGGCATCACAGTTCAATTTTTGGTACAAAGTAGCAACAGGAAAAGGTGATATTTTTTCGAATTGGGCATAAAAAATTTAATCGAGGTACAGCCGAGATTACATTATGCTGTATACGGAAAAATATATTTTTTCTACGTGCTGTATACAAGATTTTTGTTAAATTAATACTTTTCAATACTGACTGCGGAAAAACAATATATCTTTATTTTCATTAGAGTTTAATTAAAGAAAAACAAAAAAAAACACCTTCTTTTCTTGCAACTGAATATAAACAACAACAAAACTTTCGCCCTAAAGGAGAACTGTTCATTTTACGCCGTTCGCGTATTTTTGTTTGGCAAGCGTCGATGACTGTGAACTTGTCGGATATCGACAACCGGGAGGTGAGAGGTCAGGAGGACGTTGAACGTCGGCAGTTATCGGGTATGTTCGGGTTGTGTCGTGGTTGCACTCGTTTGTTGTGTAAACTGGACAGTGAACTTCGAATCATTCAATAAAGGGTTTTGTATATTGGAAAGGGTCAGTTATGCCGCTGTTATTGACCCCTATACAAAACGATGTGAAGAATTTAGACCACGAGTAGAGGGATATAAAAAGTTAAAGTGATCCAATAACTTAATTACATATTTTGCTTTATGTAATTAATCATCATTGCTCTATATAAATACCCAGACACATGTTGATTAAGAAAAGTTTTTATGAATTGCTTTTTTTTAAGCCGAACTAACAGTGGGGTCACGATACATCAATAATATGATTTGATGCAACGTATATAAATTTTGTTTTCAACTCGATTCGAATAATTAATAAATATAATTGGTTCTAAACGCCTAGGTTCGATCCCGACCGAATCAATTTTAAAAATTGTTCCAAACGGCAGAGAGGGTGTCTCTATGGTACAATATATCGTCATTACCGAATTCAAAGAAAAAACAGAACAGTGTTTCAAATAATATTATTAGATTACATATTTATAGTCAATATTATTCGAACTTTCTTCTCAGATCGTCACGTATTATATTGTTAATGTTAAGTTAAATTTATTACAATGTTACTTTTAATTAAAAAATCTGATGTGGCCAGCACATTACCTTTCGTCAATTCTGTGTATTATGTACAAATTCAAAGTCCATGCATAAATTTTCTTGCAAAAGATCCTGTAGTTCCAGTAAAATTATTTCATAAACAAACTATGAAAATTGCACTTGACACTGACATCTTCTTCTTCTTTAGCTTTTCCCATTCGTTTGGGGTCGCTATTTTTTATTTTCTTCTACCTCTCATTTTTGTTTTGCGTGCCGTCCTCATTCAATTCTTATAACCAAAAGCACATACATACATCATCGTAAAAATAGTAAATTCGTATTCATTAGAAACACACTATCGAATTTTTTGACCAAAAACAATACCTTCCTTAACTAAAGGTGACGGAAGCTAAAAATATTTATACCTAGTTATTTAAATTTTAAATTTGAAAGTAATTCACTATGCCCGCGAATCAAGGGGACCGGGTTCGATTCCGAACGATGCCAAATATTTCGAATTTTAAATGGCACAAAATTTACCCCTGTAGTGTACTCTCCACACCAACAATGAGTGCCAGTGAGGTGACGCCTGGTAAACGCACGCACCGTACAAATATGTCATCATCATTACCGAAAACTGTGTACAAAGTAGATTGGCACACTTAGTAAAATGGGTAACAGGCCGTGAAGATATATTTATTTTATTTTAAGTAATTCACTATATTTTTTTTGTGACCCATTTCGCGGTTTTTTACCTCCCGCTAACGTATATACATACATACATACAACATAATGTTTTCAGTTTAAAAAATCGATAGAGATGTTTCAGTCAATCAGCCTGAATTAGGGGCCCCACAACACGCTTTTACTATTTTTAAAATATCTGTCTGTCTGTTCAATATTGTTTATTTAACTTACAGTTAAAATTCTAACCGGAGAGTATAAAACTGGCCATAAGAGATATAATTTTTTAAAGTTCAAGATTGGCTTGTGACGTCATCAATACTACCCAGTGGTGTTCAACCAGTTGATTTTGATGAAATTTGTATTTACTTCTTTTTATATTTGTTAAAAAATCAATACTTATTGAATCTTATAGTTGTTTAATAATTGTCTTCGGTATTGTTAAAAAAAATACTTTTGAAAGTCAAACATTTCCATACATTTTGACAACCTTTTTAACGTTTCCGTGTCCGTGGTGCTAATGGGCTTGTCATGTGTTGTTGAATTAAAATAATTTAGTTTCAAACTTTGTTTTCAATACATCGAGTTTGTAATTCTTTATTTTATAACTATTTTATTTTATAACTATGTATAAAATGATTTCAGATTTTATTAAATTAAATTTGTATCCATTGTGTTGTCTTTCTGAATTAATGGCGAGAGCGAGCTTTCAAAAACTCCTAATGACGATACGAATTTTTTTAATCTTTATATTTCGGAGTTAAATAAACTTTTAATAATTCTTCTTTTACTAATCATAAGTATAAAGCTCATAAATACTATTATGTATTGACACAAATTTGATGTCGAGGGATAGTCGAATTAATCGAGAAATTGAAAAAAAGAGTGAGTGCGGGATGTAAGGTAATGGGTGCTCTGGGTACGTTTGCTCGAAACATTAACGTATCTAGAGATGCTCGGTTAAGTGTATATAATGGAATGCTATAGTGCCTGCTTTGATGTATAAAAGCGAATGTTGGGCATGGACGGGAAAGCATAAAAAGAGAGTGACTGCCGTGGAAATGAGGTATTTACGTGGTTTATGTGGGTATGTAAGACGCGATTGCGTGAGGATAATTTGGTGTATGAAGAATGTATGGTTAGGCATAATATTGTTAAGTGAGTTAATGTGAGTCAGTTGAGATGGTTTGTTCATCGTGGACGGCTTGTACAGCGTATATATCTTGGTAAAATAGAGGGTGTTCGATTGCGTGGCCGTCCAGTGTGTAAGTGGATGGATGTGGTTAGTAGGGTTTAAAAGAAAGTTTCTGAGTGGGAAGAGCGGAAGAGCATGTATGAATGCGATTATGAGTGTAGTCGAGGCGAATGAAGTGTGCTTAAAGAGGAATGTGATTGTTTCGTAAACATTATAGTGGTCCGGATGAGGTATTTCTCTACCGAAAATCGGTCACTTTAATATGTTAAGAGTGCGTAATTGCTGTATTGAAGAATTTTGTTGAAAGACTGAGTGAATATTGTTGTTGTTATTATTATTATTGTTTAGGTTTGTGCTAACCCACTAAGTGAGACATAGTGATTTTATGTATGTGTGTGTGTGTGTGTGTGTGTGTATGTAATTAATCATAATTTGATTATGGTGGATGGGCCCAAATAACGTTCGAAAAGCCTAGTTTTTTTATAAATCAGAGAAAAAATATCTTTCTTTTTATGAATAAACGTTTTAATATGAACACCAAATTCAAAATCGCTGAAGTCGTTCTTTCGCGATTTCGTATAACAGAATTAACTCTCCCTTAAAAAAAAATCTCCCCTACAAACCGGCGGTACAAATAAATCCAATAATCTCCAACTTTCTTTTTTTGCAGCAAAAAACGTGAAGGGTAAATGGAAAACATTAAAAGACACGTACAGGAAAGAGGCAAAAAAATGTTTAAACGATCCTAACTACCGTTCCCCTTGGGCGCATTACATCTCTTTATCGTTCCTCTACGGACAGTTAGGGATTGATAACAACGACACTCTAACAACTGATCATAACAACTCCAATTCTTCTGCAGACCAAGAGAACAAGATTGAGTTTGTGTATGAAAACATCGAAATGTCGATAGAAAATGGAGAGAGTAGTAATCCGAGTCAAAGTAAAGGTGTTAAAAGAAAAAATGAAGACGATGAATATCAAAACAGTACCGAAAACGATGAGGATTTGTGCTTCTTCAAGAGTTTGATACCTCATGTGAAGCATATAACACCACAGAGAAAAATGTTGTTGAGGATGAAAATACAAGAGCTTGTGTATAAAGAAGTGTATTCTAATGACTTACAAGAATATAAATATTAAATTTATGGATTAATTCTGAGAATATTGCGGGTGACATGAATTATTGTATTCATATATTTTTTTTATTTCATTAAATTTATATCTTAATAATAATTATTATTACAGAAAAATTAAATAAAAATACAGTTTAGTTTAAGTATATATACCTACGAACCATGTCTTTTTATATTATTTTAAACAGGTTACGCCTAATTTTTTTCAAAAAAAGCTATTTGAAATTATTGTATTTAAATAAGTGCTCATTTTTAACTTTTGCATGACAATTCAGTTTAGCGACATGATTTAACCTGTCTTGTCTCATCGAACATGAAACTAAAATGAAAATTGTGGATTTAGTGGCCATCTATCGAATAAATTCCAAATGGAACTTGACCAGTGATGCAATTGATGCAAATTCCATGATTGAAATATTTTTAAATTAATGAGATCGAAGCAAAAACACTAAAAAAATTGCATAGGGGAAGGGGGGCCAAAACATAGTTTTGCTTCTTCTATATTTGCCCCCCCGCCCCACTCACTGTAGTCGGCGCCTATGAATATTTCCTATCTGCCAAGTTGAACGAAATTATTAGTAGATTTGAATTTTGCGCCGCTATTTACATTCTAATTTAAAAGTTTCCTGTACAAGATGTCTCATTTTCCATGTTTGTTTAAGGTATCTCAAGTAATATTAACGATAGAACGAGAAAAGTTTAATAGTCGCCACAGAATTTTTCGATCTTCTTTCGTTTTTGCTACAGGCAAAAATTCGTTTTTCGCTAATTTCGAAAATGTATTTTATTTATTATGATGGTTAGACAAAAATTGTTTAGACAAATTTTGTACCGTTTTTTTGTGCAAATAAAATGGCGTAATTAGATTTTTTGATAACTTAATAATTCTCAAACAAATAGTCTCATCTTTTTGCGTATTTTATAAGCTTTTCAATGATATGTAACAACTCTACATTCTTTTGTTTTGAGCATGAATAAAACATATTAAGGTGACAAAATTGAAAATTATTAAGAAATAATGAAAAAATCTATTACAGATCATCATTTGTTTATTTTAATTCTACAGCTATTAATTATGTTCTTAAAAATTATTCGTAATTATTTTTTTTCGGGTTAGATAAGTTATATTTTATCAACGTTATAGTTGGCTCTGGCACAATTCGAAAAAAGTGGTTAATATACTTTCTGAGATATTTAAATTGAAAAAATGATAAAAACTGACGAAAATAATATTAACAATAAAAAAAAGGTTTCCTGTAGCTAATAGAGTTTTGTATTAAAATGATACAACCTTTTTAGTTTTAGTTCTGTTTATTGTTTTATTCCCTGAAGAAGGCAGTAGTTCATGCTGCCGAAACGTAGGTTTTTTTATGACAATAAACAGAACTAAAACTAAAAAGATTGTATCATTTTATTTGAATTATGAGTTCTGAAAGATTTTTTAATAATTTAGAGTTTTGTATTTTCAATTTTTTCACTCCAAAAAATTATTAATTCATGTTTTATTCATATTTAAAACAAAAGAATGTAGACTTGTTTATATATCATGGAAAAGCTTATAAAATAAATATAAAATAAAAGAGGTTATTTTCAACACAGGTTCCCATTTAAAAAATATATATAGTATTGTGTTTTATCTCGAGAACTATGAGTTTTCAAAAAATCTAATTACGTCATTTTATTTTAAGCAAAAACGGTACAAAATATATCTTAAACAATTTTTCCCTATCATAATAAATAAGAAATATGAGATATTTTCTAAATTAGTGAAAAACAAGTTTTTTACCTGTAACTCAAAAACAAAAGAAGATCAAAAATCCTTTTGGCGACTATTAAACTTTTTCGGAATGTGCACACGGTTTTGCTCTATCGTTATTATTACCCGAGATACCTTAAAAAAACATCGAAAATAAGACATCCTCTACTAGTAATAGCTTCTATCTTCCATTTTTAGGAAAAAATTATCTAAAATCTAATAGAAAGTATTGCCAGATCCGGCCAGATCATTTGCGATATATTGATATAGGTACATTAATTTTGAATCGAAAACTTTAAAAGTTTTTGTTTGATTGACAAGTATTATTATTATACACGTGAGTTAGGAGGAAAGTGTCAAATTTCTGTTCCGTTGAGGGATATTTTTGACAGAATAATTAGGTTGGTTTCTTCCATGAACTGTTTAGGTATAGAGTACACACAATATTTTGAAATATGTAGACAGTAAGTTACTTATATTTTACAGGGATATAAATAATTCTCAGAATAATATTTAAATTAAATTAAACGTATAATAATGTTACGAGTATTTCATTTTTATAATTCAGAGAAATAATATTATGTAGTTTATTGTATTTTATATACCTACTGTTAATAATTAGAAACTGTTTTGTTTAATAAATAAGAATATTGACCAAAAGAATATATACCACATCCGGTATAATACTGTAAGTAATATTTTTTGTACACAATAAAATAGTAAAAAATATCTTTATATGTAAATAATATATTTTCCCTACCCTCTTTTTACAGTGTTATCCAAAAGATTTGAACTAAATTAAATATTGCAATTTTTGAAACTACATATACATACAGGGTGAGTACTTGAGCCGAACATAACCTTGGAAAATCGTTTTTCGCTGTTGCTCTCCCATTCAACTGACAACAATGGTTGTGGTATCAATACAAAGATAAATGACACCATAATTAATTTATGGGACTCAAATATTACGTAATTTACATTTATTTGGTGTCATTTGATGGTGAAAACGATTTTCTCGTGTTAACGGGCTAAGTTCGGCTTTCAAGTATTTACCCGGTATGTAATGTATTACGAAAATTATGCATATATAATATAATAACTTTTAAGATAATCATTTCATCCTTTGCCTGTCAATGGCTTTCAGTCATTTGTTTATTTGGTATAATCGCAATTACCTTGCGATATCCTTCTACTAGTATAGTTCCTGAAGAGCCTTTTTCGATGTGGGACTTTGCTGTCATACGTTTCGCTTCAAAATATCCTAATAATGCTCATTTAATTTCAAATCACTTAATTCTGCCGTCATAATTTTTAATGACAACTACAAAACTGAACATTTTATCTTATTTTTGCTATTGTTTACCTTTGCTTACTTTGAATTTCAAATAATAACAAATTTTATTTTTAATAAATATTAGTCGACATTCTTCTCATATTTTATCGTTACAGGTGTTTTGTTATAAATGTTAAGTTAAATTTATTGAAAAGATAGGGTAATTCTGTGTTTAAAAATATTTATAAAAGTTATAATATTTAATTATTAGTAGTTAAATCTGATCAAAATGATAAAAAAAATTAATAATAAGAAAGTTGGCATGAAGAAACGAAATTCCTTACATTATTCTTGTAAAAATTAATGTTTTTTAGAGATGAAGACAATAGCATGCAAAGTTGGCGTTGAACAGTGCCAAAACAATAAATTATCATTACTAATGTATAGGTATGTATGTACTGTACTTAATATTATATTCATACTGTATCATACATAGGCGTTTAGCATGGGAAAACTTATTAATATCCGTCAATAAATATTTGTTTCAATATTTTATTATGCAATATGAAAAGACTTGCAATTGTCATTGTGGTTGAAATACCTGTGGAGCGATACAATGTGTCAAGGTTGGGGTTCAAATTTTCATCAAGCTAATTTCTTTTTATTATTTTTACCTTGCGTCACTTATAAGTAAGGAAGGTATTGTCTTTGATCAAAAAATCCAATGTGATTTTTAATGAATAAGCACGTTTTAGAGTCTCTACAATACGAATTTACTGTTTTTACGATGATGTCTGTATGTGTGTGTGAGTGACAAAAATTTCTCCTTCGATAACTCCAATATTACAATTCCAAAAACTATAATTCTTTCATATTCCTCTTTTCTACGTCCATATGAAGAGTTGATAGATTTTGGTTATGATTGGTTAACCGGAAGTATCTAAATTTGAAGATTTTAACAGTTTTTCTTGAAAAAACGCTATTAAATATCAATTTTTGACCTTTTATGTTATAAATAAAACATTGTGTTATTCTCTATTCGATTTAATTTTTCTTCATATTCATTGAATTTAGAGATAAAGAATTATAAAGACATATCTTGCAACCTAATGCTGCTAAAAGCTGCACCATGGAAACAGAGTATTCAAATATTACTAATTGACTGATGTCAGTGTCAAGTAAAATTTACATAATATCTTTGTAAAATGATTTTACTGGAAAAATAAAAAAATTCAGCAAATTGTTATAAATATAATGCATTAGGGCGCGAGCAGTCATGTGACTTTATTGGCCTTGACAAATAGATATGGGGGCCCGTATCAGAATGACTGCTTGTAATTATGTACATAGATGTCAAATGTCATAATTTTTCATTCCAAATTTCATGATTTTTTAATTCCATGTGGTTCATTTTTCTCAACATGTAAATTATACACTCCTGGTGACAAATTAACCAAGTGAAAATCTTGAAATTTTGAAATAAAAATTATGACATTTGACGTCTATGTATATAATTACTAGCTGTCATTCTGACACGGGCCCCAATATCTGGGACACCAGGTAGGTATGTATATAACAATTTAAAATAATTTCATTATTCAAAGGGTTTCTAAAATTTTGGGCATACCAAAACGAAATAAATCTATTGAAACATCATCTATTCGTAAAAAAACTGTGTTTCCATATACGTAAGTATCAGTGCTGGCTTTATTGTAATAAAATCAATACCACTTCCAGAGTTGATAAGTTTAATTAAACGCTGCTGAAACACTTCAAAGTCCTCAATGTCGCAATTTCAAACCAAAATTAGTTTCTTTCTTTGCTGAGACAAAAATCTTACGTTAACAAAAAATCTGCTTGCTTCGGCAAACAATGCCGTCGATATTACTTCCCCTATGTTTGCTCGGGCTGTAGGCAAGGCAAGAAGAAACTTCACGGCTAATCTTCAAATACTTTGCCTCGCTCTGATTTAGTCCTAATGTTGCCTTTGTGTTCTGTTTTTCTATTCATCTCTGAATAATAGCCAGGGAGTAAGACTTCAGTGTCTCTTGACGGCGTAAAATTTGCTTTTAGGGAAATTTGGATTCTTTTATTAGGATATTAGAATCATTTCGAGGGGGCTAATATAACTGCCAAAAGACTGGTATATGGAGAAATAATATTGATGCCAAATCGAAATAAATATTTTCAGTTTTGTAAAAAATAATCGGGCCCTTCCATTATTAAAAAAATATTAAACTATCTAATTAATTGTTAAGCAGAAATATTTTTTTAATATTCTGTGACGTAGAAGTTAAACTCATTTTGTTCTCAAAGAAGTTCGTTAAGAATTGGAGTCACATAAATTATTATAAAACTATATAATAAATAAATGTAGTTGGAAAAGTGTGAATCTGATGTTGGATGTCGATAAATCTAAGATGTTAGTATTTGGAAGAAGAAAATTGGTGCAATGTGTTGGTGGATGGAATGAAACTGGAGCAGGTGAATGAGTTTGTATATTTGGGTAGTATGATGTCGAGGGATGGTCGAATTGATCGAGAGATTGAAAGGAGAATGAATGCAGGATGTAAGATAATAGTGCTCTGGATACGATTGCACGAAATGTTAACGTATCTAGAGATGCTCGGTATATAATGGAGTGCTAGTTCCTGCTTTGATGTATAGAAGCGAATGTTTGGAATGGACGAGAAAGCATATAAAGAGAGTGACTGCCGTGGAAATGAGGTATTTACATGGTGTATGTGGGTAAGACGGGATCGCGTGAGGAATAATTTGGTGTATGAAAAATGTATGGTTGGGAACAATTTTCTTAAAAGAGTTGATGTGAGTCAATTGAGATGGTTTGGCCATGTGGAGAGAATAACGAGTGAACGGCTTGTAAAGCGTATATATCTTGGTGAAGTTGAGGGTGTTCGATTGTGCGACCGACCAGTGTGTAAGTGCATGGATGTAATGGTAGGGTGCTAAAAGTGAGAAAGTTTCCAAGTGGGAAGAGAAGAAGAGCATGTATGAATGCGATTAGGAGTGTGACCGAAGCGAAAGAAGTGTGCTTAGACAGGAATGTGTGGCGAAGAATGATTGTTTCGTAATTATTACTATGATCCGGATGCGGTAATTTACTACCGAAAATCGATCACTTTAATTTGTTAAGAGTGAGGTACTATTGTATGATGTTGTTGTTGTTATTATTGTTTTTGTATTTGTGCTAACCTACTAAGTGGGACATGCGTGATTTTATGTATGTATGTATATAAAAATGTCACATTTTTTAGTAAAAGAAACTTAGTTATAAAATAGATTATTTAAAATATGTTTTAAATTTTTGAAATCCTATATTTAACTATAAAAATAAATTTATGTGTACATTTTGTAATATGTAGTCGGCTGTATGAAAAGTACGAATAATGTGAAAATGAGCTATACATATTAAATAACAAAACATTGCTGTGCAATAACTTAAAATAATTTTATGGATTAGTGCAGCTAGCTGTTATCATATGAAACAATATACACTGTTTCCTCGTTGCAGGATAATAAAAGGAAAACTATCCCCCTATTTCACTATTTCATGCAATGCATATGTATACTATTATTACGAAATAAAAGACTTAATTATAACTATATATTCCAATATTACAGTATTTTTGTAGATACGTTCATGCTATTTTCATTTCCAGCTTTTACAATGTGTTAAAGTCATTATACTACCATACATTAATATAAAAATAAAATTGTATTTATCAGAGCTTTAAGCCATAATTTATTGATTCTGTTTCACAAAAATTCTCTAATGTTAAACAAATTTTAATATTTTTTGATTTTTAAAATATTAAAAAATATTTCAGAACACGTAATACAAGAAGATTAATACAATCTTTTAGTTTATGTTCTGCTGTATATTTATTTAAACCCAACGTTTCGGCAGCATACACTGCAGCCGTCTTCAGGGAAGAACATACATAAATAATAACAAAACCATAGCAACAAGTAACCAAGGTAACATATTACAACATATTTAATATAGGAAGCCTTGCTCGACTAAGTTCTAATCCGTCACAATGATTGAGATTATTATTATTGGTCCTAAAAATCTCTATGGTTTCTCTAATTAATCGGTAGTTGTGGCGTGTACAAATTTAAGAATAGTATTGTGACGTCATGAGGCCAAAAACTCGACAACTTCATGTGCGTCTTTATCCTATTGGTTAATTTAATTTGCCGCTATTTTAAGGATGGTCGTACAATATTGGAGAGTAAATACAAAATTATATTGAGACTTTGATTCCAATTCGAACATCCAGACTGGATGATCCAGTAACCTGAACATCGGGTAGAAGTAATGTTATCCGAATAAGGACTTTTTAATGCAAAATGTGGTATAAAATTTTTCCGAACAAAACAACTAACTAACTAGCATGTCAGATTCTCGGAAAAATCTATCAAATTTTGCTTTAGTTTCCACCCCTGAAGTGGCGGGATATGATAACCATTTCAGTCCAAGATTGCCTGGTGGATGTATGTACTTAAATTGTTTATTAAATAATAATACATAATACTTCGGCGACTGGCGATCAAAGCAAGAATGAACATCAGAAAATGAACCAAAATTTTTGTTTCGAAATTATTTTTTTAATTCAACGTCCCTTAAATTCCAATTAAGGAATAATATTACATAATGATATGAAGAGTTAAAACTAATAATCATTAATTTTTTTGTTCTATTTCTTAATTTCAGCGTTATTCTCTAGATTACTATAATAAATATTTCTAAATTGACATACTCGTACAAATTCAGTAAACCGAACAAATCGTTAGTCCGAATACCCCCTAACGCCTTAACATTTAGCATTTCGGATTAAAGGGTCTCTACTGTAGTTTTATCTGATGTAAATATAACGCGCTTTAACTTGAATAAATACAAATTATCAAATTAAATAAAAACACGTAGTTAGTAATGAAAGATTTTATGGCAAGGTTATGGTAATGTCATGTCATGTTTATGTTTGACTTTACGCGATTTTTCCTTACAATAACGCTATATTCACTCTACTTTGTCATTCATACTCATAGATAGCTCTGTCTCACAGCAGATATCTTTATCTTGTAGGATTAGAAAATCGCATTTATTGATTCGTTGCTTCAGTACAGAAACATGTTAAATTTGTTATATTTGTAGAACATTTTATTTTTGATTGACTTATTAAATTTATAGATCAGTCCTTTATTTATTTTACAACATATTCATCATGGATCTCAATGCATTTGCTTCGCAATTCAAATGTTCCTAGTTTGAATTTTACTTGATCTTAGATGTTAGTATTCGTAATTATCAATTTCCATAATTCACAACTCTCAAAACCCACTGGCTGCATAGTAAGATCTTAAGAGGTTGCATATGGTCTTAGTACGAGGATTGCCTTTTATATTTCGGTATTGGGTAACTCTAGTGCTGCCATCTGGTAAATAACGTCTCCATCGTAAAGTGTGACATTTTTGACGGTATACGTACTCAGAACGTTTTAACGTACGAGCGCTATTTGTGTTGTTTACAGTAACTTGAAAAATTCATCTCGGCCAAAAAAGGAATTAAATCGTGAACATTTTCGTGCGATTATGTTTTACAAATTTCGATGTGGATTAACTCAACAACAGTGCATCGATGAACTTAATTCGATTTTTGGTTTACCGAATTCAATCGTGGCTGCAGTTCGCTCAAGGACGAATTTCGTTTAGGTCGTCGAAAATCGGTTGTTGTTCCGAAGAACATTGATGCGGTGCATGAACTGATACTGCAAGATCGTCATGTGACTTATTGTGAGATTAAGATATCCTTGGACATTATTGGGACCACCAATCATTAAATATTGCATAAATATTTGGCCGTTCGCGTTGGATCCCACATAATTTGACAATCGCCCAAAAACAAGCTCGTGTCAATTGGTCGCAAGAAATGTTCAAAAAATTCGATCGCGGTGCTTCAAAACATGTGTATGAGAGATCGTGACAGGTGACGAATCGTAGATATACGCGTATGAGCCCAAAAGTATACAGCAGTCGACTGTATGGGTCTTCCAAGGTGTCAAGGCGAGCCAAACCCAACAAAAGTTGTTCGTGTTCGAAGCACTTCGAAGCAATTAGTCGCCTGTTTCTTCGAAAAAAACTGGACGTCTCAACCGTACCATTGGTGCAACGTAGAACGGTTAATTCTGAATGCTACACAACCATTTGTTTGCCACAAATCTTTGGAGAAATAAGGAAATCCAACCGCCGAAAACGGGTTCATTCTCCACCACGACAATGCGAGCTCTCACACATCGGCTCGAACAAGTGACTTTTTGAGCGCTCAAAACGTCGATTTGATGAGTCATCCGCAGCTATACTGGACTATATCAGGACTATATCCTGATTTGGCACCCACTGACTTCCTTTTATTCCCGAACATAAAAAACAAATTGCGAGGTCAACATTTTTCGACACCTGAAGAAGTGGTTGATGCGTTCAAAATACATGTTTTGGAGATACCTCAATCGGAGTGGAAAAAGTGCTTCGAAAATTGGTGCACACGCATGCAGACAGTATTGATCTTCATGGAGAATATTTTGAAAAACAATAAAGCCATTTTCGATGATAAATATTTGTTAACTTAATAATAAAAAATCCCCATTGCTAGAAAATGTAAATCTGCTTTTAGTCGCAATTTGCAGAAATGACTCAGCCAGCGGTATTTTTAATTAGAAGTAGTCAATGTGAACTCATGACCTCACGTTTTGTAAACGAATTACCATAACTCGCAATGTAAATAATAACATATAATTATGCATTATACACATCTACGTCAGCTCATTAATAATCGCTGAATAGTGAATACCATATTTTCGCAAGCTATGCATTTTTCAACTTCGACTGGTGAAAAATTCTCCCTGTTTGAGTGTGAAAAATATAAATAATAGAGGAACTTTCACTACGTGTCTGTCGTTCATGCCCAGACGAAGAGTTTATTTTATGCACGAAGTACACTCGATATACGGGATCGGGATCGTGACTGCTGATGTATCTGCTGTTTCGTGCGATCGAATTCTAAAGCAGCTTCGGAATAAATATTCCCCGATACGAAAATTTCGATATATTTTATAGGGAAAAGTAATATGCAGTGGAATCATGATGTATTATTAATAAGAAGAAGGAATACGTACTAAAAATACTATTCATCCCAATAGGGTCCTACACCGTAGTATTAGAACATGAGTTATTTACTTCAAAATTAGAACTTTAAAACTGTATGTTAAAAACTATCAAAGTTTAAAAAAGTTATTAGTTTTTAAAATAATCAAGTTTTTTATAACACTTTTTCATCTCTATATCTGTTCACACATTTATTTTATTCCAAATTATCACTACAATCAAACCTTCTGATGTCGCTTTTTTTGAAATCCTCAATCCATTTTCGTGCTGAAAAATATCAATTTATGTGACTCCAATTATTAGCGAAGTCAACTGTTTGAGAACAAAATCATCTATACAGGTGACACTGAAAAACGGGCCATTCAAAATAACTTTTTTATTTATAATTATTTTTTAATTTTCTTGGTATATTTGTAAACTAGACTTAGGGGCTCACAAATCATGGTATTTGGCATGGTGGTAGCGTTTCTCGTTTAACCGGCAGTAATATTAACTTTCATATTTCAAATGGAACATGCTATATAAAGGGTTTTCCAATAAGAGGTGTTATTTTGATATTCAAAGAAAAATGCTATTTTTTAATATAAATGATCGGATGTTTATTTCATTATAAAGAGGAAGGTATGCCGTTAATAGTGGAAAATAACATCAGGCAAATGACCACCACGACCACGCTGACAGGACAATATCCTTTTCATGAAATTTTCCATAACCAAATCGCAAAGTGGCTGTCCTATGTCCTCGATAGCCTCACGAATTCCATCTTTGAGGTCTTGAGTCGACGCTGGGCAGTTGGCGTAGACCTTCTCTTTCACGTGGCCCCAAAGAAACAAGTCGCAAGGTGTTAAATCACAAGATCTCGGTGGCCAATTGTGATCACCTCTTCGAGAGATAACACGGTCCGGAAACTTTTCCCGTAAAAGATCAATGGTTTCGTTGCTTGTGTGGCACGTAGCGCCGTCTTGTTGAAAGTAAACGTTGTCCAGATCAATACCATCCAATTCCGGCCATAAAAAATCGTTAATCATCTCTCGATAGCGCAATCCATTCACCGTAACTGTTGCTCCAGCCTCATTTTCGAAAAAGTAAGGTCCAATGACTCCGCCGGACCATAAACCGCACCAAACAGTCACACGTTGAGGATAGAGAGGCTTTTCAACAATAACTCTTGGGTTTTCTGAGCCCCAGATGCGACAATTTTGTTTGTTGACGAAGCCACCGAGGTGGAAATGGGCCTCATCACTCAAGATGATTTTTCGATGGAATTCCGGATCATTTTCATGCATTTCAACGACCCAATCAGCAAAGACACGACGTTGTTGATGATCGGCCGACTTGAGTTCTTGTGTTAACTGGACTTTATAAGCCTTAAGACCCAAATTTTTATGCAAAATACGGTGTAATGACGTTTGTGGAATGCCTAATTCCAAAGAACGACGAGGAATGGACAAACCAGGGTTTTCTTCAACACTTTCGGCTACAGCAGCAATATTCTCGGCTGTTCTTGAGCGACGTACACGGGTTTTATTCTTCACATCACTAACTTGTCCCAACAGCTCGAATTTTTCCACCAATTTCTGTATTGCGGTCCGACAAGGTGCTTCACGACGACCCAAAAATTGTCGAGTTTTACGAACCGTCTCTGCCAAATTTTCACCATTTTTATAGTGAATTTTAATAATTTCAATGCGTTGTTGAAGCGTGTATCGTTCCATTTTTATTAATGGCGTAGTTTCTACTTGTCAAATGTCAAAAGATGACAGCTTCAAAAGCGACATCTACCGAAATAGCGGGCTATTCAAAATAACACCTCTTATTGGAAAACCCTTTATATTTGGAATCTACGTAAAATTATAAATTCAACTATATCCTTGAAGTGCATTTTTATTGAAGAAATAAATTACGTAACCGTAAGAAAAAAATATGAATGATTAATCTGCTAAGCCATGATATCAGACAGGCTGTAAAAACAGTTGAGATAATATTGAATAATATTTTAATGTTTAAATATGAACTAATTTTGTTACAAAAAAAAATCATTTTAAAATTATATAACCTTTTAGTTTATGTTCTGTACATAGGCGCCGACTATGGGGGGGGGGGCAAAGTAAGCGTTGGCTCCCCTGACAAAATATAGAAGGAGCGAAACTATGTTTTGACCCCCCCTTGCCCTGTACATGTTTTTAGCGCTTTTGCTTGGATCTCATTAATTTAAAAATATTTCAATCATGGCATTTACATCAATTACATCACTGGTTAAGTTTCATTTGGAACTTATTCGATAGATGGCTACTAAATCCACAATTTTCATTTTAGTTTCACATTCTATAATGTCACAAGACAGGTTAAATTATGTCACTATAGGTACTTAATTGTCATGTAAAAATTAAAAATGAGCTCGATTTAAATAAATTTCAAATAGCTTTAAAAAAAAATAGGCGTAACATGTTTAAAATAATATAAAAAGACATAAGATTCGTAGGTAAACTAAACTATTTTATTTAATTTTTCAGTAATTATTATTAAGATATAAATTTCATGAAAAAAAATATATATGAATACAATAATTCATTTATTTTTATTAAGAAAAATTTGCCCCCCCCCCCCCGGGTTATAGAAAAGTCGGCGCCTATGATTCTTTAGGTATTATTTATTAAGTACTCAACATAAAATATATATATACAGAACATAAACTAAAATGTATAATTTTAATTATATCGAGTTCTGAAAGATTTTTTAATGATCATTTTGTTATCAGAGCCTACCGGATATGGCTTACCATATTAATTATTCATAATTTTTTCTTACGTTTTTGTAATTTGTTTCTTCGATAAAAATATATTTCAAAGATATCGTTGAATTTGTAATTTTACGTAGATTCCTAATATATAAAATTATATAGGCTATCTTATTTAAAATATGAAAGTTAATGTCACTTCCGATTAAACCGGAAACACTACCATTATACCAAATACCATGATTTGTGAACCCGTAAGCCTAGTTTACAAATATATCAAAAAAATTTAAATATAATTACAAATAAAAAAGTTATTTTCAGTGGCTCATTTTCAGTGTCACCCCGTATTTCTACGTCTCAGAATATTAAAAATAGTTATTTATGCAACAAGAGTGTAAACACAATCTTTATGACATGAGGTCAAGTAATTCAATTCTTGACCGAATGTCATAAAGATTGTTTACACTTGTTTTGCATACAATATTATTTTATACGACCTTAAATAAAATTCCTGAAACAAATTTGAAATTTGACAGACGACCAGACGGCACCAAATACCGAGTTTACATTTAACAGATAATATATCTGAAGTTGATTTCTGCAGTTCTGTCAGTATTACCAACATGAATGTACAAAAAAAAAACAAATTTCGGTAAGACAAATTAAATGCTAAATCTGCAGTGTGTAAAGTATCAACTTTACACTTCGAAGTATAAAAGAAATATTACAGCTTAACGAAGAAGACATTCTTTTTAAAACTGCAAATCGCTTTCATTTATAGATGAAGTTTCAGAAAAATGGGCGATCCCATTCTGTAACAAAATTACTAACTCTTAGCAAAATTGCTGAAACAAATAACAAATAATCGGGCATATTCTGTACCTCAGTGGTTAATTTTTAGCAACTGATTAAAAAATTTATCCAAAAGATTTTGATTTGACGACGAAAATTTCTTTTTCCGTTATAGTATGTTGATATCAATCTAAGAAATATTAGCAACTACTATAAAACCGATTTGGCAATTGGTGAAATATATTTGTGTAGAAATTAACACTAAATTTTGTAAAATTCCACAAATTGTAAATAATAAAATGTGGTAAAAATTTTACAGTGTTATGTAATTTATAAAAATCTTACGCTATTTATAGCAATTTTTTAAAGGAAATTTCAATTTCTTTTTGAAATACGCAAAGCCCAAAGAAACACATTTCATTTTGTAGATTTTAATACCCTTTTCTGTTTGTGTGAGCGGAGTCTTTCATAATTCAATTCAATTCTAATTTGTATATTCGTCTGCAGTCTTTATCCTTATCTATTCTTTTCCCTTTTCCATCATCCTTTAGGCGAGACGTATCCCTTTCTTTCTATCTTTCATCGCAGGGCCTTTATCTATCTTTATCCAACGGAATGTCCGGTAGCGTTTTTTGTATTCGTCAGCAGTGCAGCCAAGCTAGGAAACGTCGTTTTTTCAATTCTTTTTTCTGTCTCTTGGTTTATTTTTCGAGAGGCAACTGCACAATGTTGACTTTTTTTCTTCAACGTTGCGTCGATCGTTACATATTAAACTCTAATTTGAAATTAAAATCGAGTCGTAAAAATGTCTTTAATTATTAACATTAAAAGTACCGTAAAATATACTTTTTTATGCGAATGCATGTGTAAGTTCACGTAAAATAGGAATTAATGTTTGTTTTGCATTTTGATATACGCAAATTTTATTCTAATTTATTTTTATCTTTGTGGTTCGTGAAAGTTATTTGTTGGGATTTTGTTTAACTGAGCTTCCATAATTCACTGATTTTTCTAAGTAGGTATGTAATTAAAGTTAAATTAAAGATCGAAATCTATAATTGACTTATTATTTCATGCTCTTTGAGATATGATCAGAATGATTTCATGCGTTCATGCAAATAATAAGTTTTAAGATTATTGTTATTATATGTATATAGGTACAGTAAAATTTTTGAAAGATGTCCGATCAAGGGCACCTGTATCACGAACGAATTAACAAATAGGCACACATTTATTTATCTCTTTCTTTTGCAAAGGCTGTAAGACTGTGTGATAAGGATGGATATAACACGCTTGTCTTTCAAAAATTCATATTGTTTCGACTAAGTTAGGACATTCCATTTATAAACGATGCTCGTTGTTGATAATACTTTCGCTGTAACGTAAGTTTATTTATTAATTCAGATACATTACCTGGGTTCATAGCCGTACGTATAACGTTATATTCTGTCAGAGTCACTGACACTGACATTGTGTCAGTATCTTATTTTTAACATATTTGGTTTTACATTTGCTTATAAACATACTAGTTGACTTATTTTTGAATTTTAAATGTTTTTCCTGTAATATATATTTTTATAATAATAAAATAACAGTAGTATCTTACGTACCCTCATAAAAACTAAGCAAACGACACTACTGAATTTGTCATGATGGGCGGAGCAAAAATCTGAATTCATACAATTCGTAGACAACCTTGATCGGACATCTTTCAAAAATTTTACTGTACATATCTTATAATTTATTACACCTTTGTAACATTGTACTCAATTCAAATATGTAGGTTGGTATACTAGGTGTCTACTTTTTTTTACCAAATATACGAAATTCAATGTTAAAATTTTGACTTCGCGACATCTCTTTACCTATTAATTTTAGAGAGAGAGTATAATGAAGAAAAGTGTTCAGAATCAAAAAGTACATCAATTGAGTACAAGTTTATCGTTGAATTATTTCTTATGTACGAATACACGATTTAAGGTTATTATCAGTTCCATGAAAAATAAAACAATAATTTATGTTTCTTATTTCTGACTGATTTGACGTTTATTTTTATTTGATTATTATTAGAATTTGTGATTATTTTTGTTCTTCTATATTAAGTCTTTCTATTATTCTAATATGTTAAATCTGTCAGATATATCAGAAACAACAAACTTAAATTATTGTTTTATTTTTAATGGTACTTTTTTACCTTTCGTTACCTTTAGGTAAGGAAGGTATTGTAATGGTATTGTCTTTGTTAAAAATCTAAAATGTAGGTAAAATAATTTAATGTGGCAAGAAGTTATTTCATTTCTACTCGTACTTCTTTGATAAAAACATTTTATGACAATGACAAATTTTAAATGAATTATTTTTTTCTACGTTCCGTCGCCTTTAGATAAGAAAGATATTGTCTTGGTCAAAAAATTCATAGTCAGTTTTTAACGAATAAGCACAATAGGTAAAAATCGAAGACGATCCAAAACACGTGCAAGCAAAGCAGCTGTCAACAAGTAAGTGAACATTCAAAATGGCCGAGCTTGTCGACATAAGTGAGAGACATGAGTACCAACATAAAGCCACAAAAAGATCGAAATTCGAATATACGTAACCCGCGAAAATTCAAAATTCGCGATAGTTTTTGAACACACCTCGTATGACGCAGAATTACGCTGCACCAATGAATGTTTGTAACATCGGTACGCCCCATAGCAACGGCATGTGCAAGTAATTTGAACATGACAAATCGCCTGTTGAACATTAGTTTGGAGGTTAATATTTTAATTTGTTTTTTTTAATGTTGTACGAGTATAAGCTGAGTTAAAATCCTTTGAAATCCTGCTTCATAAATCGAAATATGTAATAAATGTAACAGCAATTGCGCAAATAATAAACAAGAGAAATAGAGAAAGAAAAAAAATGAACTAATGTCAAATTCAAATTAAAAATTCCTCGCACGCTATCAACAGGTTACAGTCTTAAATATGCTTCCCTTTCTCCAGTTCAAAATAATGACGTCATATAAAAAGCTCTTTCTTAATTTACTAAAAAACATATAATTTTTTTGAAATAAAATTTATATTTTTACATACATTTTCAACAGAACATTAGGTATATTGTGAAATCGGATTTTCAGTACCCCGCAAATAGTCCATTGTTTTTTTAAATCGTATATTTTCTTTTGCACTTTTTATTCTAAAAAATTTTCTTCATTATACTGTTTTTTTCTAAAATTAATAGATAATGAGAGGTCCCAATCACTCAGCTACTGAGTCGTTAGGACCTCTGGCATGGTTGACATGTTGAGTAATCTTGATTACACTGTTTATCTTTCCCTAATTTTATACTACTCATTACTGATGAGAACTTAGTTGTCGAAATACGTATTTAGTTTTTATTAAATTAATATTAAGGTTAATGGGTAATTTTATTAATTTTAGTTATAATTTAACCTTACACTCCTATTACTCGTATTAATTAACAATACATACGTGAAATTAACATTTAGTTTGAAAGACAAAGCTATTCGCATAAATTTTTAATTCCTCATTTTCACATTACAAACTTAGAAACATTACGAACATATCTTTCCACCCTCTTGACATGAAATCACATATCTCACACATTTCATAATCTCCTAATAACTCCTGTCTGTTTCTCTCTGAGTGCTCCGTTTCGCTTCATACAGGCGTGCATAATTTAATCGTTGCGTACCGCCCTAACCCTTTCGCTATCGAATTCCTCCGAGACAGGGGTAGTTACCTACCCCCCTGGCGGGGATGTTTTATTTATTTACACTAGGGTGTAACACACGTGACACAGCAGTAATCCACTGAGAATGACGACCAGCAAGTAAAGAGATTCGAGGGAAAAATCCGATTATTGTTGTTTGCGTTGAGGTGAAAGAAATATGATTTTGTTTTTGATTTGATACATGATATGCTTTGGAGTTTTCTTTGTGGATCACAAGGATAAAAAGTAGGATGGTTTTCCAGGGTGTGATTTGGGATTAGTACATATGTACAGGAATAATCTGCAGTTTAGAATTTCTTTTGAATATCGTGTAACAAAGAAAAATGTAAACTTTGAGTTGAAATAACGAACGACTGTACACACATACATATTTAGTTAAACCAGATATATATTTGTAATTTGTACTTAAATAAATTTCATTTGCTGATATATTTTTTAACGAACAATAAAATAGTTATTTATGTAGGGCCGAATGTGGAAATAAGAGCAAGAGATAAAAATTAATTTTAAAAAAATCTGTTGTGTCCAGCACAATACCACTTGACACTTCCGTTTTTGGTTGTATAAGTATAGAGCGCGAGCAGTCATGGACATTGTTCGCCTTGACAAGCAGTTATGGAGGCCCGTGTCTGAATGACAATTAGTAATTATGTACATACATGTCAAATGTCAGAATTTTTCATTAAAAATTTCAAGACTTTCTAAATTCACGTAGTTAATTTGTCACCAGGAGTGTGGAATTTACTTGTCGAGGAAAATAAACCACATGGAATTGGAAAACCACTAAATTTAGAATGAAAAAATATGATATTTTACATCTATGTACGTAATTACTAGCTATCATTCTGACACGGACCCCCATACCTGCTTGTCAAGGCCAACAAAGTCACATGACTGCTCACGCCCTATTGTATTCAACATTTCTTGTATATCTACACTCTACACCAAAAATTCTATACTTACATCTATTCTTTATATTTAGATTATTTCTTTTTTAATTCATTCTATGAATTTTGTCCTACTCTTTTAATTTTTCGAAATGTTTTCAATTCATTGTCGGGATTGAGAGTATTTTTGAAGGGTAATATACCTATAATTTTAAATATTTAACTATTAATACAAAAAGAAATAATATAATATATGTACTTCCCAGAGTACTGGATTTTTGACACTGACATCTGTCAGTTACAAACATTTTAATTTTTTTTTAATTGGTTTCCAGTTTCCATGACATTATATTTGTGCTGTGAGATTTATTACAACAGATTATTATATACCTTATATGTATCAGATAGAGAATTTACTCTTCTTTAGTAGCAAGAACAAAAATTATCAAAAAATAATATTTAGAAGATTTTTTTTAAGAATTTGCTACTTCCGGTTGTCCAATTATTACCAAAACCTTTTCAGCTCCTCCCAGTAATGTTCTATTGAAAAATACGTAGTGAAACAGATATTAAGTATTATAGTTTTTGAGAAATCGACCTTCCAACGTCCACACACATATGCACACACATACATCCACACACACACACAGACATCATCGTAAAAATATTAAAATCGGATTGTAGGGTCTTTAAAACGTGCTTAATCATTAAAATCTGGATATGCATTTTTTAGCATGAATCCAATACCTCTCTTAGCGAGAGGTAAAAATAAATAAAAACATTAATTTTAATGTATTTTTATTAAAATTATAATGAATAAAGATTAGCTTTTCTGCATTCTCTGATGTTAATGTAGACTCTTTTGGACAACCGCGAAATTTACCCAGAAACAAGGCACATTTTTACTTGAATGACATCGTGAATTATGAGATTACAATGCATCGTCCAAGAGTCATTTGTTTGATGCGAATTTTGGTCAGATGCCGTGAATATTAATCAACCGTTACAACGGTAATTCCTCGTTACTGCAAATTGGATACAGGGTTCTTTTGGCATTAACATTCAAGAAACAATATTTGGTATAACCTATTATTATTAATGAAATTGAGCCACATATTTGCCAAAAATCATTGAAAATATCATCAAAATGGGTATAATATAGGAACAGACCCGTGAGTGCCATTTATTGGCATTCTTTTCCATAATTAATCAAAATATATGTACTTTAATATTCAATAAAAATTATATACGAGCAGATTAATCAAAAAAATCTGATGTGGCCAACACATGACCTCTCGCCATTACCATTTTATGTTACATAAATAAATAATAAATAAATGTATCATCACGGTATATTACCCATTGCTGGGTGTGTCAATCTGCTTTGTATGCAGATATCGGTAAATGATAAAATATTTGCACCGTGCGTTACCTCACGGGCACTCATTGCTGTCGTGGAAAGTGCACCACAGGGGTCAATTTTGTGCCATTAATATTCGATGTAATTTTGTCTTTCTTTTATCTTTCAATTATAAACATTTAAATATCTCGACTGGTTTCCATGGAGTTGTTTGGGCAGCGAGATTTATTACAACAGATTATTCTATATTATTATATAATATATCTCTAAATCTATAGAAGATATAATATTTTTTTTAAATGTACCAGGTTGAGGATTTAAAGATCTTTATTATTGTATTAACAAATTTTCAAAAAATAATATATAGAAGATTTTTTTTAAGAAACTACCACTTTTGGTTATCCAATTGTTACCAAAACCTATTCAATCTTCTCATTAATGTTAGATTGAGGAATCCGTAATTAAACAGGTCTTTAGTTGTATAGAATTTCAGAAATCGTACCTCCAACATTCTAACACACAAACACACACACACACACATACATCATCGTAAAAATGTTAAAATCGTATTCTAGAGACCTTAAAACGTGCTTGTTCAATAAAATGCGGATATGCGATTTTTAGCATGAATCCAATATCTTTTTTGGCGAGAGGTAAAAAAAGATGTTTTATTTAAAAGAGCGCTGTTATTGGGGGCACCTTTATTTGGAAACGTAATTAATCTTTAGCTACTTTAGATACATTTTGAACTAATAAAACACCGGTTATCGTTTCATTAAATACGATCTATTTCAAAACGAATTATGACAGATCCGCTCATATTTCAACCAAGTTTACATTTTGCAAAAGTGTAACTTTTCCAATTTCCATAATTCAACCCCCTGGGGAAACCAACAAAAGATAAATCGGAAGAAAAAAGTTTTCAATTCGAGTGACATCAGCAGTCGACAGGATGCACCGCCATATTTCCAGCTACGAGAGTAAACAACCGCAACTCGATTTTCCTCGAATAGGATCTTAGATACCTTTGAAAACTCAAAAACACATTTATAACAAGTGACAAAACTTTACTGAGTTTTTTCTTTTTTAGTGCATAAATCTGTGTAACGGGCTATAATTTTTAATTTGTGGCTTGGAAAGCACTTAAGTTAATTATTTTTATTAAGAAACATGGAGAGCTTGCCTTAAAACACTCTAATTACAATGCTATTTAAAATAATTGCGGTCTTGGCGAATAGCAGTAAATTTGCTGATTTCCTGCAGCGAAGGAAGTCTGCTAAGCAACCCGCACGGAAATCGAAGGGTCCAATACTCCTACTCCGCTTGTTTGGTTGTTACCTTGTTTCTATGGCTGCAGGGAACGCTAGTTTATTTAATTAAATTTGTTTTTGTTTCTGAATGACTCCAAATTACAAGAAATTGTATCAGAAATTTCTAGTGTATAAACTTTAATTACTGCGAGTAGTTATCTGGCCGAATTAGCCTACACTTTGCAATTTGCGAAAAGGAAAGTTCTAAATACTTTGAATCAAAAAGGTTTTTCAGTAATTAACTAAAAAGTCGGTGACAATAGCTGTTAATATTAAAGTGAAGTTTCTGTATACTCTTCATCACACTTAAAGTACTTCGTTCCAAATTCGAATCTGTCACCTATCGCTAGTAGGGATGCGAAAAACGTACTTATCTCCGACTTATTTATTCTTTAAACATGAAAATTTAAATAATAAAATTGGAAAAATGTAATATAAATTGCAATATGAAAATAATAATTAAATCCTTAAAAATAAGCTTCCATATTTTATGAATAGTAAAAAAAAAAAAAATATATAGATACATAACAGACTATACAAAAATTAAAATAACTCCGAATCGCAACTATGTAAAAATAATAATTTTGTCAATTGCTTTCCTATTATAAAATCTTTCAGAACTCATATTTTATTAAGAATAATACAACCTTTTTTAGTTTAGATTCTGTTTTATTTATTAAATTAACGACGTTTCGGCAATATACACTATTGCCTTCTTCAGGAATGAACATGAATAACAAATCAACAAATACAAATAAATAAATAACAAAACATTAGCAACAGGTAACTAAGGTGACAATTACAACATATTTAAAATAGGAAGCCATGCACGACTAAGATCTAGAATCTAGACCGTCACAATGATTGAGATTAATACTCTTGGCAATAGTGTATATTGCCGAAACGTCGTTAATTTAATAAATATAACAGAATCTAAACTAAAAAATCTGATGTGGCCAGCACATAACCTCTCGCCGTATATTTTACCTGGCTGTATGCATAAAGCAAAGATTATTTTTATAAATACAAATAATATATTCATATAAATCTATGACGTATAAACTTCTTTATTATTCAATAATAGCCTGTCTCAACATGAAGATATTTTACCATAAATTATGTTACAATAAATTACAAAGTAGAGTTTACCATATATAACTATTAGGCTGGTAACAGCAATTTTCAATTCGAACAACTTTGTTTACATTCTCTTCATATTCTTCTAGTAAAAACATTAATTTTGGGCGGTCTAAAATGTATATATCTGGATTGTGCATCTATTCTTATATATCTTCTTTTACATTTTATTTTTTCATACTTGTTATATCTAAATAACCTTAATTCCCTTTAATAAAGTGACGGATAGATTGCACTCCGATTTTGTCAATATTTACAACTTACTTGAGAAGAATTTGATAGCTTTTTCGCAATTCAAAGTTACTCTAGTCTACAGTACTGGTGTACATTGTCCCATAATGTTTGAAACAAATTTAAGTCCTTCAACCTAGACTTGTCATCTCCATAATAGTCACAGATCAAGAACTAAGGGATTCTCCAAGTACATTTTTAATTCATTACTCATTATTTCTGACACTGACATTTATCTGTCAGTTACAAATAATTTAAATTATCAACTATTTTTCATGGCATTCTTTCGGCTGTCAAATTTATTACAACAGATTATTTTATATATTATACTTCTTTTATCTCTAAATCTATGGAATATATAATAAAATATTTAAATGTATCAGATAGAGAATTTAATTTTCTTTAATATTACCACGAAAAATTTTCAAAAAATAATATTTAGAAGATTTTTTTTCAAGAATCTTCTACTTCCGGTTGTCCAATTGTTACCAAAACCTTTTTAGATCTTCCCATGAATGTCCGATTGGGAAATACGTAGCTAAACAAATTTAAAGTCTTATAGTTTTTGAGTAACCGTCCTTCCAACATCCCACACACATACACACATACATACACACACACACACACACACACCCACACATCCACACACACACACACAGACATCATCGTAAAAATGTTAAAATCGGATTGTAGAGACCTTAAAACGTGCTTATTCAATAAAATCTGGATATGCGATTTTTAGCATGAATGCAATACCTCTCTTAGCGAGAGGTAAAAAGGTTGTATTATTCTTAATTGCTTTCCTTTTAATTTATTACGTTGATGTGTTAAAATTAGTCCCGCTTTAGAAAATAGCCTTTCCGAGGGCACCGATGTAGCAAGTACACTCAAATATTTTGTGGCTATTTTGGCCAAAGTGGGGTAAACGCCCTTCATGTTTTCCCACAGCAGCAACGGATATTCATCAAATTTTCGCAAAGGGCACTGAAGATATTGTGTTATTTCTGAAGATTTATCCGCATCTTAGAAATATATTTTTAAAAACATCAAAAGAAAACATCGATGTCGATCGATGATATCGAAAAAAATAAAATTGAGGTAAACATCGAAGATCGAAAGCTAAATATCGACGTGTCTAAAACATCGATGTATCGTGCGCATCCCTAATCGCTAAACAAATGTGAAGTCATAGAAATTGTAATGAACCAAATATTCATCACACTCAGATGAGACGATATGACCAGTTATACGTCTTCCATTGCCGCCTTGATTACAATTGAATCGCTAATTTAGAAAGGAGTGAAGAAACATTGTTAGATTTATTAAAAAAGAAATAGTGTATTACATCCGAGGTGAGAAATGTTCGATTATAGCCGAAAACTTATACATTTTATCGAGAAACGAAGCTTCGAGGTCAGATGAATACAATTTCATTCACATTCATCCTCTTTTTAAATAAATAAATGAGTTATAACCTTTAATTTTATTAATATTTTGTGACAGTTCTATTAAAATTTGTTTTGCCTACTTTATTATAGAAATCTATGAGTATCACTGTCGCTAGGGTAAATATTACCACTACCACTCGTTTGTATAAGCTCTCATGCTTTTAACAAATAAAACATATTATTATCACTATCGCTAGGCAACCCTACATAAACATTCCCCAGCCGTGGGGTGGAAAGCGTGATCTGTCATTTCCCACAAATGAGATTGTCATTGCAGTTAGGAATAACGTATTTTCTAACCTCTATAAGGTTAGGAATCGACATATTATTACCATAATGATAGTAAATAAAAATTATTAAATTCAGTAACTAATTTATTTTTAAGTATTTGAAACAATTTGAACTGAGTACAATCCAAACAAGATATTTTTTAAATGTATGGGCACTTAAAATTATCTAAAACAAATGATACATTAGGTAAACGTCGAAATATTTCCTCGAACAAAAATGGGTAAATGTCATGGCAAACTGAAAATGAATTAAATAAAAAATAAATAAATATATCATCACGGCATATTACCCATTGCTGGGTGTGCCAATCTGCTTTGTACACAGATATCGGTAATGATCAAATATTTGTGCCGAGACATGTAGTTTGAGTTTTATGTTGAACGCGTAATAGACGCTAGTACGCCGGGTTACAAGAATGTAACAGTTTAGTTTATGTTTTTATGTGCTTAGTTAATTTTAGTGTAAGTGTAAATAAAATCATGTAAATAAAGAAATTAGTTAGGAATATTAATAATGTCTGTGTCCATAATATAAGTGTGTGTAAATGTTCATCGGCCATCAAAGTTAAGTGAAATTGTGTCTGTGTTCTTCCTCCTTAAACAAGCGGTGATCGAACATCCAGCGCCCACCAGTTAGAAAAAGTGTCATCGTTGGATCAAAGAAGTGCAAGACAGACCACCAGCATAAGCCTCTGTAACACAACCCTCGTGTTATAGCATGGACACTCAATGTTGGCGTGGAAAGTGCACCACAGGGGTCAATTTGGCGCCATTAAAATTCGAAGTAATGTTTGGCGTCGGTTGGGATCGAATCCAGGTACCCAGATTCGCGACCAGGACCAGACACTCAGGCACCCGGCCACGAGACTCCATTAAAATGAATTAAAGTTCCATATATTTTTTAAAAGAATAACTAGGTTATTTTTTTATGAAAATGAAAGCAGTTGGCATCACTTCATGGAAAGCAAAATTAAATTACTTTCAAAAATATATTTATATCATTCCATTAAAAAAATCAACGGTGATTTCATTTCCGGTGAAAATGAAAGTATAATTCAGGACCTTTTTAAACCAAAAAGCAGCATGCAAGTTCGCCCTTTATAATACAAATTAATAATAACGCAAATAGCAATACGTACATACTTATTATTTTTCAAGCATCTTGTACGAGTATGGGAAAATCATCATATTTTATACATACATAAAATCACGCATGTCTCACATAATGGGTTAGCACAGACCGGGTCTCACATAATGGGTTAGCACAGACCGGAAAACAATAAAAATAACAACAACAAAAACAACATCATACAGCAATTCCTCACTATTAACATATTAAAGTGACCGATTTTTGGTAGCGAAATACCACATCCGGATCACAATAATAGTTAGAAACAATCATCCTTCGCCACACATTCCTGTCTAAGCACACGTCTTTCGCCTCGGCAACACTCATAATCGCATTCATACATGCTCGTCTTCTCTTCCCACTTGAATTTTTTAAAAAAATTATATCATTTATATATATATATATATCATATTATATATCATTTTGTCATTAATTAAAATTTTGGTTTATATCATGGAATCTTTATTTAGACATATAGAGAATGAAAAACAGTGATGCGTAGAATGTAATCTACAAAATAATAATCCTTGAAATAATTCCTTTCCGCCCCATTTATCAAGAAGCACGAGCAATAATCCCTCCCCTTATTTCGTTTGATATTACACCATCCCTAATCTTCGTAACCATAACGCACACTTGCATGTCTTTAGTTCGGTGCTAAAAGCATAATTACCTTCAAAACCTCTCAAAAACCAACCATAAATCCCTATAACTGCCTGGGAACGTCCTTTCTCCAAAATCGCAATAATACAAGAACATAAATAACCCTGCTTTAGTACACTTGCACCGAAAACGAGATCTAGAAAGCTGAGACAAGCGGAGCAGAACAAACGAACATCCAGCCGAGCGGTTCGTCTGTCATTTGTCCATGCCAGGCGCAGCCAACTCGATAGATAATGACGGAGTGCTCCACAATCGTGACCATTAGTGTTTTGTTAAGGGTGGGGGAAGGAAGGAGTACAACATGCAACGTACAGTGTGTTTTGTCATTTGTTTTCTGTACTGCAACACCAAGCAAGGTAATATACATAGTAAGAGGAAAACAAAAATAACACATCAAAAGAAATGAAGTTTTTTGTTTCTAAGTAACCGTAATGCTTTGTATAGTATGTAATGTGTTGTACAGTACCAACACCTGGAAGTGGAATAGATGACTTATAACCTTTAATTTCTAACACAAATTAAGAATAATATCGTATTGAAAAATGTAATTACGAACTGATACATCTAAGGAAATAATGTGTTTAATGATCTTTATCTAAACAATCGTTGTATATCTAAAAATGGGATCGATAATTTATAGTCTGTCTACGGATCATTGAATGACCGGATTACCGAATCTCGGAATACCGGCTTAAAATTTGCTGAGATGCCGATTATTTTTGTTAAAAACTGTTAATTCTGGTTTTTTGATCGAGTTGTATTGGTATTGGTCAGTTGTAAGTAGATTAAGGAATGAGTGCGAAAAATTGCAAAGTCTAGTCTTATTTTTCATTACATAAAAATAACAAAACAATTAATAACTTGATACTAGATCTTGTACGGGGTCCATTCCTAAAATATGTGGTAGTGTACTAAAAATAGCTACCTATTATAATGTTATATTAGCATTGTGTTTAATATCTATGGGCGTATGATTCTTGACGAAATTGTAACATTTTGTATATGACATCTCGTGCTGCAGATATAAATATAGGGCGCGAGCAGACACGTGACTCGAGCAACCTTGAAGTGCTTGGAATCAGCTGATTTGTGTGCGCGTGTATCTTTGACAACACCAATGTTTTGACTTATTTTGATTTTGAACTGTTAAAATGTTATTATTTTACAATTTTCAGACAGTAAAATATATGAAATAAAAATAATAACTTTTTAACAGTTCAAAATTAAAATAAGTAAAAATATTCAAGTTTGTTCGCGCCATACACTGTTACATAGAATTAAAACATTTAAACATTAAACCTGTTTTTAGGAATTTCAGCTGGAATCGAAATTCCATTTTTATAGCCATATTCAGTATAAAAACCATTTCTTCGTCCCATCACTAGCTCGGTAAATAGTCTGTTTCTCAATCAAAATGCTGTGCATAAATCTTTATTTTCCGGTCAGTTGCATGTTACGATTCATTTTCTTAATGCCGCTCATTTAGACAACCTGGCCGACGTTCCAATAATTTACTAATTACTATGTTATTACTCTTCAAGGTTGTGAAAAATGACCTTGTGACGTCGTGCCGTCGAGGTTAAATTTGGTTTCTTCGGTTTAGCGTTTATTATTCTTCAAGGTTGTGAAAAATGACCTTGTGACGTCGTGCCGTCGAGGTTAAATTTGGTTTCTTCGGTTTAGCGTTTTTTTTTTTTTGTAAAAATTCGTTCTTGTATTGTCAGAACCGGGAGTGGCATTTTTGTGCCGTTTTGTCGGTTTTATCCTCTTTGGAGGGATTTGGGCCGCATCCAGTTCATTTGGAAATGTGTTTCCGCCGGAGGTTCCGGGATTAAAGCACAGTGTAACTTACAAATGGTTGTAATTCCTTCAGGACAAACTCTAGTCATTCCTTTCAGACTTTCAATTTTACGATTTTTTATGTTTTACGTTTACCTATTAGTTATACATCTACGTGTATTTCGAATTTAGTCTAAAATACAACTAAGTTCTAATAATTATTTATGCCGTATTTCTCAATATTCACATTAATGCACTTGTCCTTTTCGTACCGACAATATTTGAACAAGTAGCCATAAATATCGTGAAAATATACGGCCATGCACAAACCATACAAGTGCATCTATTGTTGAAGTTCTGGAGCATTATCGTCCTATCTATCACCTTCACGTTTATGCCGCATCTCTCATCTGGCAAGTCCAGTAAATATTTGGACAATGCTGCCAACCGTACCATAATTATGGTATCCGTGCCATAATTTTAGGCACTGTACCATAGTACGTATGTAGAATATACCATAATTTTATTATTGACAAATAAACAAATCTATTTTTTACCAAGTTTATATTTATACAAAACTAAAATATTTATAATATAGCAAGTTCTATTTCTGTGTTTCGGGAGACGGCAAACTTTAGATAATGCATTGCGCGTGCACTATATCGGTCTTATATGAAAAATGTTGTCAATGATGACAAAAAAACTGTTTGTACCCTAATGAAAGCGAAGAAAATGAACTTGATATCAATATTGTGTATGAATAATTACGAATAAATATATTCATTTTCATTGTATATTTATTTACGTATTCTAATTTATGAAACTATGTGCAATAAAGTAAATATAGCAATTTTTGGCCACTTGTACATTTTTCAGAATTTGGCAACACTGATTTGAAAGCTTCACAATCCGTCAACTTATGCTGTGAACGACAGGGGATATCCCTCTGGTCATCGCCATGATCTAATGACCAGATAAGAGTCACATTTTATTTATTTTGTTGTATCGTTTCTTTATTTTTGTGCATGTTCCGAGCGTAATGTTTATGTTAATTGTTAGTATCGTTATTATCTTTGTTATCGTGCTTACCATGTACTGCTACGGATTATTTAGCCATTTTATATTTATATTTTGCAGATGTCTACGTTGCTGCGACGAAATGCGGTTTAAGCTACCTTCTTAGCCGTGTTTCTTCGGAATGTGATTGTGATTTTGTGAATCCTGATTAGTTTAACCGTTATCTGTTTAAATCATGGTTTAAAAATTATATTATAAGCACATTCTAGCGTCAAATATCATATGCAGACCAATGCAAACTAATTTATTTTATTTTATACATAATCTACTGTCGAGTGTTATAGTCAGCACATTAAAAATGGATCATATAGAAGTAAAAAAAAATGTTCTTGGTAACATATGAAGTAAGTTTACTTAAAACAAATCTTTTATGTAACATATTTTCTTTGTTTTCAAAACTATGGTGGGTCATTACATGCTTTTGTAGGAAAATCATATGCCCTTTGATGCAACAAACCGCACATTGATAAATTTCTACGCTCGAAAACCTATTGTCGTTAGTCATTTTTAAATTTGCTCTGAAATGAATCTGTGTGATCACTCAAAAAGGATGATTCAGAAGGGAAAAAGGAAGGTTATCTAGTCGTATAAACGTGCCTTTATGTTTTTGATGTACTTTTATATTCAAATAATACCGTGAACTGCGCTAAATTAAACACTTTTTACGTATCACGTACGATATTAAATGTTATTGTTCATTCTGGAGTTCTGTTTTTATCGTCCTCTTTTTTAGCCCTATCGCCTTGTCCCGTCCCTGTATCGTGCGTTGAATCACTTAGTTGAGAGGGTTTATTTTATTCAACTGGTGCCCTAAACCTTTAAACAACCTTATACCCAGTCCTTCACCACTGGACTACGCCGCTTTTAAACAGCTTACACGAGGCCTATCCATCACCTCAATATTTCATCCATTTTTATGTTCATGCTGATTTATACAATCAATAATGTAAAGACATGATGATGAATTTATTCTTTTACATATTTATGGTGAAAATTAATGTTTCCTGGTGAAATACACTGGAAGGAATAATGAATTAATTAGTCATCAATATACCTTATGCACTATGCACCTTCACGGCTATTACGTAGCGTACTGATTCGTTTATTAGACACGTGAATAATAACAGTCATTTACTGCTGAATATATGATAATGGCATGTCAATATTCAATTTGTATACTGGTCTGCATCAGTGTGGGGTCTATTGGCTGATCATTTTATACTCGGGGCAAAGGTTACTTGATGTGAATTATGAGTTCTCAGTATTGATGAAGTAATATAGTGATTTACAGTCATTGAATGCCAATGATTATATGTTTTAACTACTGCAGTTGAATTATACATACAATAGGTCTGTACGTTCTCTACTTGAAACAAAAGAAACAATTTTTTATTGGTGAAAAATAATGTGAAGTTGATGTGTTTGGTCTATGAACAATAGAACAGTTTGAAACTATCAGAAACCTTCATAAACATGTGCATTTTGATTGACTATTAGTTTGATGTTCATAGTAACTTTCTACCAGTTTCAAAACAGTTAGCAACTATAATAATAATTTCCAAGTCGGACTGAAATTTTTAGTTTCAGACATGCGTCCTAATGCTGTCTACTAAATCTAGACTGTTATTTACTTTTGTACTAATGTAAGTTTTGTCAAATTTTTGGTTATATGCATACTTAAAAATATATTTCAAATAAGTAAATTAGTGAAGTAAATCTTTTACGGTAAGTAAACCATTGTAAAATAACAAAAAATAATTGAATGAAAAATATTTTTTTTTAAATTGTGAAATCTGTCTTATTTAATGTAGTAATTTAGAATCACTTGAAATATGCGACTTTTCATTAATAAATTTGTTAATAAACTTTCGCGGCTGTAAACTCGAACTAAATTCGTGACGTCACAGCTTCATACTCACATAAAGACATTTCTCACACACATTTATGTAAAACAAAAATCTAACTTAAAATTGTGACAGAAATAAAAGTGCAGTAGAAGGTATGTAAATAAAACATTTATTAAAATAAATACCAAACGTTTTATTAAATAGTTCCAAACTAAATCGGTAGAAGTCGACTGCTGTATCTGTGAAGCTGTGACTATAGCGTTGATATATTGAAATTAAAGGCAATTATAAAAAAAATCATATCTCTGATTCTAAAGACTTATAAGGTGTAAAATATACATCAACATATTCAATTTGACCTTTTCTAAAAAAAAATCAGTCTTCTTTAAGTTATGGTGATGAATTTTAAATGAAACTTAAACAGATATCTATTATTAATTTTAAAAAGTAAAGTACTTATTATAATGCTGATCACAGAATAATCACAGTTTGGTTACTCGTATTTTGAAACTATAAACAAAACTATGTACGAGTATCTGAGAGAAATCATAGGTCCTTTGTCTTGACATACTCATAAGGACTTGGGAGTTATATTTGATCCCAGATTTCATTCAATCCCATGTATCATACTCATAGTATCAAAATTGAATGGGTACAAAGAAAGTTAGTACGATATTGCGCGATAAAATCTTCTCCTTTTTTATCTGCAAACATTTGATTACGTAAGATTCGCTCGTGCTTACACACTTAGAAATTTGAGCCGTGTAAACTTGAAATATAACGTGGTAAACTTGTTTCGTGTAGAATTCGACACTAAAATTGGTATTATAAAAGTTAGTGTAAAAAGATGAAGTTGGTAATTTTATATCTGTGTAAAATTTTCTGAGACATAACAAATTAACACTGTAAGGTGTATTATATTTATTAAGACTAGTTTTAAACACACTTGTGGGTAAAAATTGCTTAATTTGGTGTTGCTTGTATTTTAAACTAATTTTTGTACAATTTACTACATTATATTTGTTAAAAATACACTGTCTAGTGTATTTCTAAAAACTGAACTGCCTGGTGTAATTTTAAAACTGAATGTGTAGAAAGGACACTACTTTGTGTATATCTAAAAAATCAGTGTAGAAAGTACACTACTTTGTGTATATCTAAAAAATCAGTGTAAAAAGTACACTATTATGTGAATATCTAAAATATCGGTGTACAAAGTACACTACTTGGTGTATGTTTAAGACGTTGGTGTAAAAAGTACACTACTTTTGTAAAAAAAAATACACTACTTGGTGTATTTCTATACAATAGTAAGTGTAAATCTATACAACAGTTTCTTTTTTTCGCATTCTTTGTCGTGGTCGTTAGTTAGTATAGATACTCGTTCGACGTTGCGCTTACGCATTGGCAATATTAAAGTACGCTACATCCCGATCGCGCAAGTTTTTACCTGCAGAGACTTAAAAACCATCTCTTTCAGTTGCTAGAATTCTACAAAGTTAAATAATGGAAGTGGAAGAAAGTGGACAAGAAAATAGACCAGTGCTATTTAAATTAAAAATAGGGTTGATCACTAAGTGGGTGTCCCTGTGTATAGTAAGATTGTGGATGGAAATTTCATAATTCCAAAACACATTTTTGTATAACATAATTTTTATAAAGTGTAAGGGTTCATTCACAAATCGAAATTAGTTTTATGTTTTAGTTTTAAGTTTTAAGCACATGCCACATCTTAAGTCAAATTGACGCAAAAAAAACACAAGTTACCTTCTCACACGAGAAAAATAGGAACATTGCTTAACTACTGCTAATAACAACTCTCCCATATTGCATTTGCTTAAAATTTTAAACTAAAACATAAAAATATAATTTTGATTTGTGAATGAACCTTAACAATAGTATCTGCATGTATATAATGTAATAATAGATTAATTAAGTAATACTAAGAGGTGTTTATATGAAATATATTGTTTTTTATGTACAATAAATTTTTTTCATGGAAGTTCGCATTTTTTATATATCATACCTACCTATTCACTCGATATCGTGTATAACATTTACACTAATATTACAAAAATAAAAAAAAATGAGTACTATTGTACACCGTAATCAGTGTATATCAACACGAAATTGATGAAAATATACACTACAAATAGATATATTTATACACTAAAATTAGTAAAAGAAACCCTCTATTAAGTGCACTAATAACCACATTTACTTATGAAAATAAACACTAGTTTGATGAAAATGTACACCACAAATAGGTATATTTTTTCACTAAACTAAGTTAAAAATGACACTACACTGTGTACTAATAACCGCAGTAATTTGGTTAAAATAACTCATTTAAGTGTTAAAAAACTACACGGTGTAGTAGTATCTACGAAATATATAGTGTTAATTATTAACTCATATCTCGGTGTTGTTTATTACCAAATGTCAAAGTGGTAAATTCTACACTACAGCTGGTGGACCTATATAGACCACTTTTAGTGTTAAATTTAACACGGAATTTCTTAGTGTGTATATTTACATGAGATACTGCGAAATCTTATAGATGACGTTAATTCAATGAGTCGTATTCAAATAAATATTCCTCGGTTGGCATTTAGGCCGTATATAACGTTTTGCACTAGGTTATGTAGAAAAAAATCTGATGTGACCAACACAGTACCTCCCGCCATTTACCTATGTATATAATTTTTATATTACTTTATAAATTTATTCATACAATATATAGAAAAAGTATTAAAGCAAACTTGTAGAAAATGGAATAATCTTTAATTTTATAATAACAAATTGAGAAAAAAATAGATTTAAAGGTATTTTTCGAAGAAAAACTATCTTGAGCTTCAAGTAAACTGCCATTTCCGGTTATCCGATTGCCACCAAAATCTAATCAGATATTACCATATTAGAATAAGGTAGAAATACATGGTTTCAAAACATTCTGAATGATAGTATTTGAGTTAGAGCGTATACAGGATCCACACACACACACATACATACACACAGACATCATCGTGAAAATGTTAAAAATGGATTCTAGGGACCGTAAACTGTGGTCATTTACCAAAATCTCAATATGCGATTTTTAGCACGATCCATATACCTCCCTTACCAAGGGTAGCGGGAGGTAAAAATATGAAACTAGAGATCCAGTTACACGATTATGTCTAAATATAATGAAATTGAAAGTATGATGAATGAAAAAATGGATATTTTCAGTCTTAACTACAGTCAATTCAGAAATATTTTATATAAAAAATTATTGCAATGTACAAAAATTAATTTTTCTACAGTCTACATAGAAAGTAGCCATTTGCGCTCTCTTTTGTCAACGCAAAATGTCACTTTGCCGTTCTAGCGCGACAAAGTAGAAAAAACGCTCGCTATCCAAATTTCTAACTAGACAATGTTGAGAAATGTCACATTCTTAATGGAAACGTTTAGTCAGGAACTGTAGTGACACATTTACCATATTTTTACAAATAAATCTGACATATAACTGCTCTGTCGGTATGTTACATAACAAAAAAAAAAAAATGCCGCACTATTGTGAAAATAAAATAGGGCATTCATTTACAAAAACGAAAGTATGAAATGTTTAGATTAGATTAGATTGAAGTAATAGGTCAAGAAGAATGGGAAATAATGATAAATTAAAATTAAATATAAAAGACGTTTTTTCTTTATATTAATCCTTATTAATTGAGTAGTAGTGTAAGTACAAAGTGTACATTTTTTTTTTTTTTTTATGGTACCGACTGTAGAAAAAATCTTGTTTGTGTTTCGAGCGCAAATGGACATTGTCGATTTCGAGAGAAACATCCTCTCAATCGACAATGTCCTATTTTGCGCTCTTAATACACAAATAGCTATTCTACTTTTGTTGTTTTTTTCTTATTTTATTGTATAGAATGTATATTTTTGCATAATGTGTGTCTATTCATATTGTTATTATGATGTATTGGTTTATCCACCCCCCTTGTTACTGGGATACTTTGTATCCTGTTAGGAGGTTGTAAATAAATATGTAAATAAAATAAAAATGATGTATGACTGAGATTTGGAGTAATTTTTAACATCTAATAATAATTCTAATATTCCAACCGGCCCCGGTGGTGTAGTGTGCAACGTAATCAACTCACGGCCCAAAGGTACCGGATTCGAATCCCGAGTAAGGTATGGTTGTTTCCGTGTGTCCCTTTCATCATCTCATCTTCATCAACTCAACGTATAAAAATCGAAAGTTGCAAAAAAATGTAAGGAAAAACCGAAAAACTAACTCACCCCATAATTCATCGATTGTAAAAAGTTGTAAGAACTTCTAATACAATAAAGAATTATTATTATTATTAATTGTCATATTCCAAACTTTGACCTTCAGATTCGGAGTTAAAGCGATTAAAGAAATAAGAATACAAAAAATGCAGTCAACACTCGATAAGCAATACTTGTATAGAATTTCCCATAAATTTTAAATGCAATGACATTTTACGATTTACAAAGAATAATAATAAATAAATATAAATTATATCAAGATATATTACCCATTGCTCATTACTGGGTATACCAATCTGCTTTGTACACATATATCAATAATGATAATGACATATTTCTACCGTGTGGGCGATTACCAGGCGTCACCTCACGGGTGTTCATTGCTGGCGTAGATAATGAACCACAAGGATCACTTTTGTGTTTATGACATTTGTAATTCGAAATACTTTTGACGGGGATCTAGATGGAATTCGGGCCCCCGGATACACATCCAGACACTCAGACACACGGCCACGACACCCCATGAATAATAACACCATTTATATTTTTCTTTGCTTATTATAATTTTAAGACAGAAAAATCTCCGTGACATTGAATTAATTAAAACTCCATCAGTTTTTCAATTACTTTTGATTTTTATAAAAATGGCAACAATCTCATATAATCTCACTCCACCCGCAGACATCACGTGCAAGAGCAGCCAGTAAACAAAAGACGATCCATGTGCATCGCGTGTTCTTCACCGCCTTCTTTGCCTCCTTCGTTCCCACCGCAACAGATAATAATCACTGAATGAACTAAGAGTGAAAACAGAGATAAAACTTGCGCATCGAGGGAACCGCTTCATATTTCTTAATCAACCTTATGATATATGAGTATGTGTATACGATAAAGGTGACATTTATCAGTCTTGAAACTTGAAACATAGTAGCAGAAATGGAAGAAAATAATGTAGTACATATTTTTCAAACTAAAAATAAACAGTTCATTTCAAACTATAGTATAGGTATATATAGGTACTAGACGATTAAAATGCAAGTAATTTTTTTCTTAAATAGATTGTATTATTATAAATAATAAAAAAGATAAAAATATTATGATGCTTATGTAAAATTAAAAAAATCTGAATGCTACTACCTTGATGTACGAGCCCCGTCCCACAACCACCCGCTTCAATTTAATTTTATTTAGTTAATATTTATGATACAAATAATAACTAATATAAATTATCGCCAATTTTTAATAATATTACGGACATTTTGTCGTTCTAGAGACACATAGCAACATTTGTTTTCTAAAATATTTTATTGTTTTAATGTAAAATAATATAATACTTAGTTTTTCCAACAATGCAAGAAAAACTGAAAAAAATTAAAGGAATTTAAGTTGTAAGATTTTTAGAATTTACAGTAAAAACACTGATACCATAAGCATTATTTTGAAAACGCTGATTTGAAAATGCCAAATTGCAATACTTAATTTCACCCTTATGTTTAAAGAACTTTTTTTTCAAAATATTTTAAAGCAAAAGAGTTTATATTCAAACAAATATTTTGAAAAAAATCGTTCTTAAAAATAAGAGTGAAATTAAATATAGGAATTTGGCATTTTCAAAACAGCGTTTTCAAAATAATGCTTATGGTACCAACTATTGTTTTTACTATAAATTCTAACATCCTTACAACTTAAATTCCTTTACATTTTTTCAGTTTTTCTTGCATTGTTGGTAAAACTAAATATTATTTCATTTTACATTAAAACAATAATAGTATATTATTCAATGAGCATGAAAAATAAGAAATAAAATTGAAACACACTAACTTTGGCACCATTGGAAAGAGAAAAAAGAAGTATTTTTTTAAAATAAAAATCCAATATGGCGCCCATTTCAAATAAGAAAATTGCTATTAATATCTTGGAAGCCGGCATCTTTTATATGAAACATTTTTTTTATATCCTTTATAATAACGGAGTTATTTACCATTTTTTTAAATCGGAATTTTAAATTTTTCTTAGTGTTATATGAATGAGCTCTTAAAACTGCACAACATTTCCCATTTAACCGACCTCGCAGCTCTTATAATTTCCGAGATCCCAATGGTATACCCTTAGTTTGGGACACCCTGTATATATGTGTCTGTGTGTGTGTCTGTGTGTGTGTCTGTGTGTGTGTGTGTGTGTGTGTGTGTGTGTGTGCGTGTATGTGTGTGTGCGCGTGTGTGACGATCCTTTTAGATCGCATAACTCCAATACCATAATTCCAAAAATAATATTTTTTTCGTATTCCTCAAGTTCCATCCAAAAGAAGAGGTGATTAAATGATTTTAACAGCTTTTCTTGAAAAATCGAAATTAATTATCATTTTAGAAATATAGAATCTTTGCAAGAAACGGTCTGTATGGAATTTGTACAAAATACACAGAACTAAGAAAAGGTAATGTGCTGGCCTCATCAATTTTTTTTAAGTTATGACGTCATATTATTATAGCGCGAATAGTATTTATTAAAATTATGATTGAAAAGTTTTATATTTTATAAAATTTTGGTATAAAATCGTTTAAAATTAGTCATATTTTGATTATTTGACAAAAATATACATATGTTAGTACTGGACCCCATTCTGATATAAACTGCACTTATCTTTATTAAAATATAAGTAAAGAACAGTAACTGGAACTGAAAAAACTCCTATTTCATTCTTCTCATGACGAAAAAAGAAAGTAATTAATTAAAAATGTTTCTTGTTTTAAACATCCGGTATAAAGTTCACGCCAACACACCTTTATTATCTGTCTGAAAAGTTTCGTGTACAAACTCAACTCACCCTCGCTCTTCTACGTATTAAACTTTTTCTCTCACGTCCTGAGAAATTTATAAGAAATTTATAGAAGAAAAGCGCAGGAAATTCTATCATGTAAACGCGATAAATATAGTCCTGCCCCCTGTATTTATACTTTTTGTAATTTTGCAGGGTATAATTTTCCCTTCTTTTATTCTGTATGATTATGTTTATTAAAATTTTATATTTAAAATTTCATTATGGATGACTGTAATTTTGTGGGGTCTGATGATACGGTACTGCACTAACTTTTCGTTGTAGTTTTTTTTGCTGAAGTTCATTTTTCCATCCTTTGTAATATAGTTCTAGCCTAATAGCATATCGTCATGAAAGGATATAGGGTTCATTTTTAACCTGAATACGGATTGTTGCTTTACTGATACTAGGTAACACTTTTTTTTTATCAAACTACATCTAAACTGAAAGCGAGCTGCACTTCTAGAGTCTTAATTATTATTCTTTCAGTTGTAATTTATAGTCTTATTTTGTTCTCAAACAGTGGAGTTCACTAATAATTTAAGTTACATAAATTTATCTTTTCAGCACTTATAGATGCATACAATTTTTTTATTTCGTCTACAATAAAAGCGTCGAATAGAGTGCCATAGCGTTTATTTTTTTTACCTCTCGCTAAGAGAGGTATTGGATTCATGCTAAAAATCGCATAGCCAGATTTTAGTGAATAAGTACGTTTTAAAGTCCCGAGAATAGGATTATAACAATTCTACAATGATGTGTGTATATGTGTAGATGTGCGTGTGTGTGTGTGTGTGACGATCCAGTTGGATCGCATAACTCCAATACCATAATTCCAAAAATTATAGTTTTTTCGAAGTTCCATTCAAACGAAGAAGTGATTAAATTGTGGTTATAATTGGTCAACCAGAAGTACCCTCATTTGAAGATTTTAACAGTTTTTCTTCAAAAATCGAAATTAATTATCATTTTTTGAAATTTTAAGTTATATATGTGTCTGTCTGTCTGTCTGTCTGTCTGTGTGTGTGTGTGTGTGTGTGTGTGTGTGTGTGTGTGTGTGTGTGTATGTAAGTGTGTGTGTGTGTGTGTTAGGATGTGTGGAAGTGTATGTGTGAGGATGTTGGAGGTACGATTTCTCAAATTCTATAAGACTAAAGACCTGTGTAACAACGGATTCCTCAATCTAACAATAATGGGATGAGTTGAATAGGTTTTGGTAACTATTGAACAACTGGAAGTGGCAGTATCTAAAAAAAAATTATGTTATTACAAATAATAAAGATAATTGTCTGTATCTGTTGGGGTTATTATTATTATAAAATGTAGAATTATTTACTCGTAGAAAAATAACAAATTAGTAAATTAAATTAAAATTTTGATGCAAATTATATTTTATAATTTCTGACAAGTAAAATGTCATTAAATTTGTTTGTGATTTTAATTCAATACCATAGCTATCACTATAAAAAGTAATTTTTATAAAATTTTAAATTCATTTTTCCTGGTTACGGAACACGTAAAATAAAATATAATTACTGAATGAAGAATTTAATTCTCTAAACATTTATTTCAAGCATTTGTCTAAAATTAATAGGCCAGTTTTGCGCAAGAAAACACTGTTTTCCATGTTCAACGCCTGTCTATGGCCCACTTTTCGTGTTACACCCGGTATATGTAGAGCAATACTGTTGCTGCTCAAAGATCAAGATCAAATTATGGTGGAGGACCGTGTTGGTAATATTTTTTTATTCTTCTTATTTTATATATTCACTTATGTTCTTATTATACGTTCTCTTATATAAAGCCCATTATATCTAGAATTAATAGTGGAATTCTGGGCATTATCTTAAAAATCTGTAACTTTTAAGATCTATAGCTTAAGACAAATCTATAACTTGAACGCTTATCGATTTTCATAAATCCGTATTCTGAGCGAGCATCTATAACCTTGAGTTTCTATAACACTCCCTTAAGATATCTTAAAACCAAGTTTGCTACTCATTGGAAAATAAAACATGTATCATGGTTTAATATTTATAAAATAGGAGTAATAGTTTATTTATAACTACCTTAGTTAACGTTATTTACATTTGAAAATGAATTATTACTATAAAATAAACAAAAAATACAAGTTTTCCAAATTCTTAATTGCATATGCACAGCATTTATTTTTCTGAGGTTAACTTTACTGATTGAATGTTACTGTAAGAAATGGACAGAAGATTTACGTCAAACTTGTTTACAAACAGTCAGGCATGGTCACATAGCAGTCAGTTTAAAATGAGTTAAGAATTCAAAATGTTTGATAGGTAATTGTAATTATATTATAAATATAAAATTATGTTACAGGAAAAGAAAACTTGTTAATTGTTGGCTGGCTCATTGACACCCAAGTGCTATTTCTAACACTGCTTTGGTATGAACCAGATGCACAAAAATGTAATGTAGCAAAAGTATTTTGCTATGAAATTATATTCGAGATGTGCGGTCGACATAATGGAGCTGCAAAGTCTGAATTATATTTCTCATACATTCTCTTTTAACATGAAACATTTGTTTAAAATGTTTGGCAATTAAAATGTATTAATTACATCCCTTATATTTTTTCTTATGATATTCGTATGTTATTACTAAAAATATAACAATAATTAACCTCAAATATTGACAAATGTATAAATATTTTAATTAAATAATTTAATTAATACTTAAAGTTCATACTCCTCTTCTGATAATAAATGTGCAAAATATAAAATTTGCAAATTGTTATTCATTTTCAAACCAAATTGTACTTCTATTTGTTTCTCTGACAAGTTATAGCGAACTGTGCAGTGACCGTAAGTTTTTAAGATATCTTAAGAGATTTAAGATAATCCTATAAGCTATAGATGCGCTCAGAATACCACTCTGACGTTTAAGATCTATAAGTCCTTAAGATAACTCTTATAGAAGTTATGAAAACGCTCAGAATACCACCATAAGACTAGAATAAATGTGTGACGTAGATGTTAATGGCATTAATATGTAATATTGCAAAAATTAACACACTTAAACAGTTTTAAGTTCTAGTTTAAATAAATACCTGTTCTAGTTCTAAATTATTACAGTAGTGGAACACCCCTTTATGTCAAATGTTAAAAAAACAATTGTTCACTGTCATTTCCTGGTTAATATTAACCTCAAACATAAAATTAAATTTGAACCTCTCAATTCCCCTTATCAAACACTGTCAACTTCACGGGCGTTCCAGTCCAGACCTCGCGACCACGTCCACGCTATCAGGCACTGTCATCGACGGTGATTATAACGTGGCCCCACAACCGGTAATTACCCCCGTAGCCGCAAGGGCGCAACGCAGACCCTACCGGTGGAACGTGGAAAGGGATGTTATCGGGCGATTCACCTGATGGGAGACGTTATGATGGATATAGAATTTTATGAGGGAATTTAAAAAAAATGTGAATATGTATGAACATGAATGGGTTATCAGTATGTTGAATTTTATAGAAAGATCAATATTTATAGGATATTTACATATATCATATACTTGAGTAGTTTAAAGTGAATGCTCTTCCTCTTAAATGTTATTTTTGGTTCAATTTTCCAAAACTTTGTTGGTTTACTAACAATGTAAATTGCATTTTAATGATTCCTACAACTTGGTAGTAAAATGTTCTGATTTCAAATTATGAAACCGCAGGTCGACAAAATTTAAACATTTTACTCAAAAATGGGCAGCCGATGGGCTTTGGTGATTACAAATAATGGAAAATGATAATGACGAACACTGACATCCATTTCAGAGCGGGATTCGAACCCGGAAACTCGATTATATTATTACTTGTTATTGTATTTTCAAAATGACTTTTACATTAAAGGAGAGAAATGTATAATTTCACGAGGTGCAATTTGAAGCCCGAAGGAAAAAAGCAATATTAATTGTCGAGAGAAGAAACATAAAAACCCAAATTTTTAGAACAAAAAAATATGTCAAAAATACATCGAAGAACCCTTCAAAGAACCCAAGAAATTGTTGATGCAGCTTCTGCAATTATTCTAAACTTTTAACAACGATAGTTGTACGATGCAGTTTATAACGTACGATACTTTACAAATGTCAAAACAATATAAACTCACTATAGAGTTGATTTTTGACATTATTTTCTCTCCTTAAAAGCGAAATGTTTTACTTCTGTCATACCAAATAGGCAATAAATAGTATATTACATGCTAGGTGGGATATGTTTCATTACAGCTCAGGGCTTATGTATCAAATGCATCGCGGGGCTGTAATGAAACTCCGAAACTCCCACCGTGGAACATATGTAAACTATTTTATTCATAATCAGCCTCTTTTTAAATAAATAAACAAATGAGTTATAACCCTTACTTTTATTAATATTTTTTGACAGTTGTATTAAGATTTGTTTAGCCTACTTTATAATAGGCAATGTTGCTAGGCAATCTCTACATAAACATTTCCAACCCGTGGGGTGGAAGTGAAATCTGTTATTTCTTACTCAAAAGATTGACATTACAGTTAGGAATGACGTATTTCCCAACATCTAAAAGGTTAGGAATCGACATATTACTAATGAAGAAAACATTTTACTTCAAATCTTACTGTGAAAGATATCAATATTTAATTAACTATATTAGACTATTTCCAAGGTATTTTGTGTCGTACTCTATCAGAAAATAGTATATTACATCCGAGGTGGGATATGTTTCATTACAGCCGAGGGTTTGTGTATATTACCGATATGCGAAGCCTCGAGGTGAGATACAGCGCGAGGCTGTAATGAAACTCTCACCGAGGTATGTATACTATTTTATTCACAATTATCCTCTTTTTAAATCAATAATTTTTCAGAATAAATCATTGATTGTTAATGTTTTTTTGGCAGCTCTATTAAAATTTGTTTAGCCTACTTCATTATAGAGATCTATGACAATGTTGCTAGGCAACCCCTACATAAACATTTCTAACCCGTGGTGTGGAAGTGAAATCTGATATTTCCAACCCAAGAGATTGTCATTGCAGTTAGGAATGACGTATTTCACAACCTCTAAAAGGTTAGGAATCGACATATTACTATAATGATTGTAAATAAATATACTTTTCGTTTTTAAGCAAAAAACTACAAATCTATGGCTAACCATAAAAACTAAAAAAATACATCAATTAAACCACCCTAAAATTAGATAAAATACATCTACTTACAAACAAATGCAGAAAAAAATCTTAGTTATTGGGTATTATTATTAAAATTTTAAAAGTTGAGAACAAACGAGTCAAGACTTTGTGATCACTGTCCATATGATGATGGGTGAACGGTTTAAAGACTTGACCATTGCTCAGCCAACGAGCTATCAAAACAAGAAGAAAATATCAAGATTAATGTTTCTCTTCAAATAATAATTTTCTGCTTTTCTTTCATTAATTATATATAATTGTTTTCCTCTTTTATAATTCATTTTGATACACTATCTTACTCAGAAAACCTAATTGTAATTTTCAGATTATTTCTAGTTTGTCGTTATTACCAAATGGAGAAATTTGATAAATACTTCAAACTTCATTAAGTTTCTTGCCAACTGATATTAATAAAGTTTTAGCAATTAATTCCTGAAATTTTATTCACAAATGTCTAAACAATAGAGTTCTTGAGAACTTGAGAAAATTTCATAATTACTCGCACGTGTAATAGGACTAACATGACTCCACTACTTTAAGTTTCGTTTTTGAATGAAACTCTCAACACAGGAAGTTAATCTGACAAAAACAAGTGAACAGGGAGATAACAAAAACTAATCGAAATTGATTCCATTTATTCCTCTAATGGGAACCTATATAACCTTCGTTTAAGGATTAATAGAAAATTGATTAGAAGTCATCGAAGCGAATCGATCATTTCATCGCATTCTTTCCAACGGGAACTAAAGTAATCGGATTATTAACCGATTACATTAGTCTTCGTCATCGTTTGACTTTACCCCAAAGAAAGATTGAGGAAATAATACTAGATGATTTCAGAAACTATGGAAACACTTTCTGTTATTCTGTTAGCAAATTTTTATACAATAATACAATATTTAATGCCTTCAACTGATCTAAAAACCATTCAAAATAATGCGTTCGATTGCGACAACATTTAATTTATACAAGAGCGCATAGAGTACAGCATCTAATACAGCATAAAGAAAAAATATAATAATTCTTTATTGTATTCGCAAACGTAATTAAAATTTGCACTCTAGTGGAGCAAATCGGTACTACAGAAAGCAATCATACAAACGCCATATTGAATAAGTGGCAGCTGAGTGCGCAGTGTATTAAATGTTTAAACTTATCAACTCCTTTTAAATAACTTTTTAAAACTCGGTTTATGTACACAGTCTACGAAACACAGAGTTGACTGAACTGTCATATGTAAAAGCAATCAGCACCACCAACGTTAGTTTCGATTGCGAATATCAACTTAATTAAGTTATTACAATTGATAATGGGGGTGAGTCGATATTTCGATACATTTTTGTAAACTTTCATTTTTACACATTTCATTGATGAATATGAGATGATGAAAGGGACGCATACAAACTTCCGTACCTTACCCACGATTCGAACCCAGAACCGTTATGCTAGCACGTGAAGTTAGTACACTATCACACTAGCCACCTCGGTCGGTTACAAAGAAAAGATAGTAATTTACATAAATGGTCAATATCTAACCTAATTTAATCCAACCTAAACTAGCCTAATCATAACTTGATTTAACCCGAACAAAATATTCAGTTTTGCTGACCATTAAGAAAATACTGTCTAAATAAGTAGAAGTAAAGACTCCTAGAAACTTTAAAAGATTCCATTACCTTCGTAATTGTATCATAATGTTTATACAGGGTACAACAGAAATAAGTACATTAAATTTAACCAGTGATAGAACTCGTCGAATGTATCAATATTTCTTAATAACTTTTTCTTGTCAACCTTTTAGATATTGAGTTAAAATTCTTCAAAGTTTTGTCACAAATTTCATTACCCGCCTATGGTTCAATAAAATAACAACTGCATGTCTCAAAAGTAGAGCTCGTTGCATAATGCCAAAATTCAGCGCGTACGTCTACGAAGAGCTGTTTCTAGTTTGTTTCCGTTGTGACTGTGACTGAATACAATGATTACAAATTGTGAATAGATTGATAGATACATCAGAAGATGAAACTATGCACAAATCGGGAAAGATAAGAGATAGAATAAATACCTCGATTAAGGTAACAAAAAAAAATCTCGTTAAATTTTTATGTTACAACAGGTTAGACATTCAAAAAATTGTAAGACATTTATAGGATGCAGTCGACCAAGAACAACTCTACAATTGACGGAACAAGAAAACGCATAAAGATGATGAAAAGTGATGCAGTCTTGAATGAAATCACAATAAATGTTCAAAATGGTCACCGTCATTGTCAATACAATACTGAAGGTGTCGATGAAATGATGTAACTGTTGTTGTTTCAATATCCTCTAAATTGTCATATGTGCCACTCTGTGTTGTAGTGCTATTCTTCGAGTACTAGACCCTGGTTGAGTCCAAAACATCCTCTTCAATTTTCTCTGTGATCAGGGCGAGTTCTACTACGATCTTGAGCAGCAAGCTTATAGGACTCATGATCACGGAGATTTATTTACATACATGTACAAAAGTGCGAACGTTTAGAAGATAACGATTCGGAAAACGTTACAAATAAATTTGTCGACCTTGGGCAGCGTTTCCCTAAGCTCCACCAAAGACCAACACAATGTCGGTATACTCGCTATCCGTACAGGCAGGCATTTTTACTGATTATAACTTTTATAATAATTATTAAGCGATTTGTCAAAAATTTATTTGAAAAAGTTGACAACTCACATTTGTCAAAAACTTGTTTCATTATTATTGCTACTGTATCATATTATTATGAGTATACCTAAACGACTCGTTAATTTATGGGGGGAGGGGGGTAAAAATTGAGATTTCGAAAAAAAAGTTATTAAGAAATATTGTTGCTCTCGACGAGTTTTATCACTGGTTAAATTTAATGTACTTATTTCTCTTACATCCTGTATAATAAATACTCGTATTAGTCGTATTTAGTGATTCATAAATAAAAAATCTGATGTGGACACCACACGACTTCCTTGTACGATTATTAAACTATACATATTTTTTTAATAAATAAATTACAAAATATTAATTTTAACTTCAAAACAGTAAGATATATAGCGACCATAATCTAACCCGGTTCTTTTTAAAGAGAGTTTTGATTACAACAAAGAAATATTTGATTACAACAATGAATATGACTAATTTCACAATATAATTTTTGTTATTGTACGAATCATAAAATTGCACGTATTTAACGTAATTTGATATGAACATTTTTTTTTGTTTTTGTCCTAATCCATAGCAAGCTTTATTACAAAAACAAAAAAGTACATAATTTTTAAATTTACATATCTCGCTTATACAAAGGGCTAATTTAATAATACTTAATGTGCTAGAAGCAGAAATTAATTCTCTAAAACTTTTATTTGAAGCATTTATTTCTAAAATCAAAATAAAATCATTTTATTCAAGAAAAACTGTTAACAACTTCAAGTAATGTACCACTTCCGGTTAGCCTATTTTAACCAAAATCTATTATGTTATTTCGATTGACATAAAAGTCTTGTATACCAAATTTGAAAAGTTTTGGATTACATTATAAAACAGTTTTTCATTAAATTCTATTATAGGCTTCATGTAAAGTGCCACTTCTGGAAATTGTGTAATAACCAGAAAGGGAGGTGCACAACTAGATGTTATAGGAGTCCTAAATACAAAATTTCAACTTTCTACGGCTTACCGTTTTTGAGTTATGCGAGATACGTACGAACGTACGGACGTACGTACGTACAGACGTCACGACGAAATTAGTCAAAATGAATTCAGGGACGATCAAAATGGATATTTCCGCTGAAATCTGAAAACCGAATTTTTTCGCGATTACAATACTTCCTTTACTTAGGTACAAGGAAGTAAAAAGCTTGACTTGATAATTCAAGGTTTTCAAAATTAAAAGCTTGGCTTGGCTTGAAATCTCAAGCTTTCAAAAATTTAAGCTTGACTTGATTTTTACACTTTAGCAAGCTTTATAAATAAATGTCTTATAGGCTTATGTGTTACACTACTTTTTTTACGTCAAGCCAAATCCATAAATCTACTCGCTATAAGCATATGATTTTTTTTCCTGTTTTCATCATTATTTTATCTCCCAACTGTATATTTCTAGATTCGTTTCGAACTGAAAATTTATTCGATTCGAAATAGACTCTCCCCAATTAAGAAAGTGATAAGGATTCGGTTAACCATTAAAATCTTCCCCAACATTTTAATTGGAGTGTTCTTTCAAGATAAATATTGGAAGAAACACCCGTGGTGCAGTTGCTTTTGATGTAAATTTTGTTATTTGATGATAGAATAAATTTCATCATTTGAATTATTATGAAATGGTTGTTTACACAGCAGCCTGGCTTTTATTATATTTACATTTGCCCGTTTAATGAGTTTTTGCAAGTACCAATAACATAATATTGTATTTCAATTGCGACCAATGAATTTCATGAATCCTGCACTTCACTACATGTTTATTTTAATGATGTATTAAAATGAAATCAAATATGTATTTCATAAAAAAAAACCACATCTGTTTACCTAAAGCAAAATCTGCAACATATTCATTAATTTATTGAAAAAATTGCTTCATAAAACACTGGTATTAATTATTAATTAGGTACATATTTACAACAAAAGGTTTTTTTTGTTTGATGTAATTTAAAGGTAAATCTGAAAGCGTATAATGTAATAAATAATTACATTTGTTATATCTGTAACCATCTGAAATTGACAACTTCATTATAGTTTTACAATTTAATAAGCTTTGCCTTTTATATGAATTATCACTAAATATTTAATTACATTTGTCACAATACGAACATATACAAACCTAGCCAAATTTTTCAACATTTTTTTTTAATCAATACTGATCTACATGTTCCTCTCAAGTACTGCGTTACCATCTTAAATTGATTTTATATCAGTATTCACTACACTTCATTTTAGGTAAATGTTAAAAATATGAGAGATATTCTGAAACAACCGCACAACAATGTCGATAACGGTCGAAAACATCGATTGGCGGTAAAGCATAAAAGACAGTTTCTTATGTTAGGCGTTTGTTAGTCTGCCAAGTGTTATCGTTAAATCAAAGTTTTGTACTGTAAAGATTTTTATTATTAGTATTATTAGATGTGACCTTTGTGGTGCCCTCTCCATTACAGCTTGAGAGTCCTCAACGATACATTTATGTAGTCATTATCAAAATCTGCAAAAAGAAGTAGATTAAGCACACCCAGAAATGGGTAATGAAATAGTTATATGTGTATCTAGAGCGGAAAGAAAGAAATCTTTCGAAAGAAACAATAGCATATTACATCCGAAGTGGAATATGTTTCATTGCAGCCGAGGGATTTACCGAGAGGTGAAGCCTCGAATGAAACTCCCACCGAGGTATTTATACTATTTTATTCACAATCATCCTCTTTTTAAATCAATAATTTTAAGAATAAATCATTTTATTAATATTTTTGACAGCTGTATTAAATTTTGTTTACCCTACTTTATTATAGGGATCTACGACAAATGTTGCTAAGCAACCCTTACATAAATATTTCCAACCCGTGGGGTGGAAGTGAAATCTGTTATTTCCCACCCAAGAGATTGTCATTGCACTAAGGAATGACGTATTTCCCAACCTCCAAAAGGTTAGGAATCAACATATTACTACAATGATTCTGTAAATATTTGAGCTTTCACAACAGGGGTCTATTATAGTCTGGTTCTTCCGAAGATGCCTAACACAATGTTAGGCGAAATGTTAGATAGTAATTCAACTATTAGACCACGGCTCAGCAACCCGAAAAAGAACCAGACTACAATGATTATGAATAAATCTGTTCACGTTCGTGATGACACATTCACACACACTTTTTGTTCTATATCCGTTCAAAAATCTTGCTATAGATGATTTTATTTTCCAGTTAACTGTACTGCTAACCATTTTAAAGGTATTTTTGTGTTGTACTCTGTATCGCAATAAGAATGGCTTACGAGTAGATAGGTATTCTAACACACTTATTGGTAACAGAATGATTATTATTCTTAAAATATTTTTGATGGCATTTTGTTATTTGGAATAGGTATTAACTACATTAAATACACGAAATATCTAGGCAACAGGTACTACGAAAAACAAGAATCACTGTCACCAATCTAACTTTTCTTTCAAATTTCCTTTACTCAATAGAAATTGTTAACTATTTTTATAAAGAAATAACGCAAAAGAAAGTCGAAACAGAGAAAATATTATAAAACATTCGTTACAAAACGATATTCAAGCACTTATTTGTTGTTCGCCAATTCGTTGCTAGTAGGCTCAAGTTTGAATTTGTAATTCGTGCTAGAATTGGTTGCTTTCTGTAATTTATATTTTAATATATTATCCCGTTTATAAACAGAACAACTACAAAACGTTCTATCAACTCCAAAGTCAACTTTCTATTCAAAATTAACAGCTTGGAAAACCTATTTTTAAAAAGAAAAATACAATAAAATGAAGAACTTTTTAAAGAGGTTATGTCAAAATGAAAAATTTATTAATTCATAAATCAAACTTATTTTCAAATTAGCTTCTGTATCTTTCATGCCATGCTTCAGGATGTCTGCAATATAGTATTCCAATTTCCAATTCATTTGGAAATATTTTTGGTTGGCGGATATCGAACCCAGTCCTCCCACTCAAAAGTTGACCAAAAGTATCCACTTTAATCTCAATAAGCAAACTGAATATCAACTCTGAGCATCACTCAAAATTCATCACCGATGTCCATCTACCATCCATCCATTTCCTCTTAGTCCAATCATAACCACAATCCGCTATCCACTATCCGTATTCCAACTCATCTCTCCTGGACCGGAAGTTCCCGTTTGGCGCTGGAGTTCCGGCTGATAGCCAGTGGGGTGCGTTTCCATGGTGCCGGGCTCGTTATCGCTCACACCTCACACCACTAGAAGAGAGATGGAGGGAATGAACAAGACTCATACAAAGATGTGATATCGTGGAAGGGCGTTGCTAGACGTGGGTAATTTGTAACTTGTGATTTTGATACATAATTGGAGGTTAGGGTATTAGAGGATAGTGTTGAGTAAGTTTTAATTGAGATGTGACATCCTTTGAACAAAGTTTGCTCTTGAAGTAAAATTAAATGTATAATCTACATAAATAGGCTAATTTCTGGTATTTTGTTTCATTACTTCTTAGAAATATAACAAAGAAATTGGAGAAAAAAAACAGTAAAATACTGATATTCAAATTAAGAACATAAAAAATTTAAGAATTCTATTCTTACTTCATTATCATATTAGAATTTAATATCTCCTGAACCAATTGGCGGAATATCAAATTTAATTTCGCGGACTTGAAAACGATATTATATATTTCGTCACCACAGGAGTCTCTACCTTAACAAGGTGTGAATCTTCCTCGTTGAATAATGCAAAACTTGAAAAATATTCAAGCACTTGGGCCTCTACCCCTTAGACTCCCAGGACATTTAATCATCAATTTGCATGTTCTCAAGCAAATAATATCCAACTCGAACTTAGTTACAAACTGACAATTACCAACTTCATTATCGCTAATCCAGCACAAAAACAAAACTCCCTAACTTAGACAATAGCGAGCAAGAATATTAACAGCGCATTCGCTGGGCCGATTTCGAGGCAGGGAAGCTGAATCAGAGAGGAGATAATCTTGAACACGAAAGAAAAAATCTGATGTGGCCAGCACATAACCTCTCGCCGTATATTTTACCTGGCTGTATGCATAAAGCAAAGAATATTTTTATAAATACAAATAATATATTCATATAAATCTATGACGTATAAACTTCTTTGTTATTCAATAATAGCATGTCTCAACATGAAGATATTTTACCATAAATTATGTTACAATAAATTACAAAGTAGAGTTTACCATATATAAATATTAGGCTGGTAACAGCAATTTTCAATTCGAACAACGTTGTTTACTTTCTCTTCATATTCTTCTAGTAAAAACATTAATTTTGGGCGGTCTAAAATGTATATATGGATTGTGCATCTATTCTTACATATCTTCTTTTACATTTTATTTTTTCATACATGTTATATCTAAATAACACTAATTCCCTTTAATAAAGTGACGGATAGATTGCACTCCGATTATTCTTATATCGATGTGTAATTTTGTCAATATTTACAACTTACTTGAGAAGAATTTGATAGCTTTTTCGCAATTCAAAGTTACTCTGGTCTATAGTACTGGTGTACATTGTTCCATAATGTTTGAAACAAATTTAAGTCCTTCAACCTAGACTTGTCATCTCCATAATAGTCACAGATCAAGCATTAAGGGATTCTCCAAGTACATTTTTCTTTCATTACTCATTATTTCTGACACTGACATTTATCTGTCAGTTACAAATAATTTAAATTATCAACTATTTTTCATGGCATTCTTTCGGCTGTCAAATTTATTACAACAGATTATTTTATATATTATACTTCTTTTATCTCTAAATCTATGGAATATATAATAAAATATTTAAATGTATCAGATAGAGAATTTAATTTTCTTTAATATTACCACGAAAAAATTTCAAAAAATAATATTTAGAAGATTTTTTTTCAAGAATCTTCTACTTCCGGTTGTCCAATTATTACCAAAACCTTTTCAGATCTTCCCATGAATGTCCGATTGGGAAATACGTTGTTAAACAAATTTTAAGTCTTATAGTTTTTGATTAACCGTCCTTCCAACATCCCACACACACATACACATCCACATCCACACACACACACACACACACACACACACACACACACACACACACACACACAGACATCATCGTAAAAATGTTAAAATCGGATTGTAGGGACCTTAAAACGTGCTTATTCAATAAAATCTGGATATGCGATTTTTAGCATGAATCCAATACCTCTCTTAGCGAGAGGTAAAAATCTTAATATAACGAAATATTGTAAATGATGAAATTTGTTCCAATACGAGCTAACTTTTTTTCTATTTAGTTGATATCCCTGACACTTTGACATTTGTAATATTTTATTATTCTTATTATTGACGATGGAACGCTTCATAAAAGAACAACGCGTCTTTATTGGGAAAATATATTTTTATTTTTTTGAGAATAAAACTGATTCTGCTCTAACGGTAAATGCTTTTGTTTCCACAATATGACTACGGGGTTCTTATCTTCAGGTATCAACTGGCTGGTATAGATCTCAATGACATGTGGTTCCAGCAGGACGGCGCAAGAATCAATTGATTTATTGCGTCAATAGTTTCTAGGTCTATCATCTCCGGCAATGTTGACATAAATTAGATATTACCCAGCAAGATATTGTAACTTCTTTTTATGGCTTTTCTGAAATCAAAGGTGTGTGTCTCTATGCCAACAACCCGTAAACAATTCCTGAAGTAAAGACTGAAATACGTGTTATTAATAAAATTGAGTTACAGGTTAGAGTATATGAGAAAAGTCGTGGGAGTCATTTTAATGACATTCGTTTCCATAACTAATCGGCACGTATATATTTTAATATTCAATAAAAATCTCATCGATTAAACAACAAGAGATTTGTTTTATTTAAAAATTAAATTTGATACTCTTTATTTTTCGCCTAGGGCCTCGATACTTGGGGTGCGTTCCAAAACCTTACTCTGGAGTATCGAGTATGATAAATTCTGTTTCAAAACTATTGCGCTTACTCTGGCAGTTTACGCTATGAACGTATCAAAATTCGGAGTACGCACTCTAGAGTTTACTCCTCGTACTCTGCTACGCCAGTACGAGGGTTGGCTTTTAAATTTCGGGATTGGACAACCCTAGTGCTGCCATCTGGCAAATGACGTCTCTATCGTAAAGTTTGACATTTTTGACGGTATAAGAACTCAGAACGATTTGACGTACGAGAGCTATTTGTGTTGTTTACAATAACTTGAAAAATTCATTTCGGCCAAAAATTGAAATTAAATCGTGAACATTTTCGTGCGATTATTTTTTTACAACTTTCGACGTGGATGAACTCAACAACAGTGCATCGATGAAATTAATTCGATTTTTGGGGATGAAGCACCATCAAGGACCAGTGTTTATCGATGGTTCACCGAATTCAATCGTGACCGTAGTTCGCTCAAGGACGATTTTCGTGAAGGTCGTCCAAAATCGGTTGTTGTTCCGAAATACATTGATGCGGTGCGTGAACTGATACTGCAAGATCGTCATGTGACTTATCGTGAGATTGAGGTATCCTTGGACATTAGTGGGACCAGCATACATTCAATATTGCATGGACATTTAGCCGTAAAAAAGATTTGTACGCGTTGAATCCCACATAATTTGACAATCGTTCAAAAACAGGCTGTCAATTGGTCGCAAGAAAAATGATCAAAAAATTCAATCGTGGTGCTTCAAAACATGTGTATGAAAGTAAACAGCAGTCGACTGTATCAATCTTCCAAGGCGAGACAAACACAGCAAAAGTCGTTCGTACTCGAAGCACTTCGAAGCAAATGGTCGCCTGTTTTTTCGAAAAAACTGGACATGTCTCAACCGTACCATTGGTGCAACGTAGAACGGTCAATTCTGAATGGTGCACAACCATTTCTTTGCACAAGTCTTCGGAGAAATAAGGAAAACCAACCGCCGAAGACGGATCATTCTCCACTACGACGATGCGAGCTCTCACACATCGGCTTAAACAAGTGACTTTTTGAGAGCTCAAAACATCGATTTGATGAGTCATCCACCGTATAGTCCTGATTTGGCACCCAATGACTTATTTTTATTCTCTAACATCAAAAACAAATTGCGAGGTCAACGTTTTTCGACATCTGAAAAAGCGGTTGATGAGTTCAAAATGCATGTTTATAGATACGTCAATCGGAATGGCAAAAATGCTTCAAAAATTGGTTCACACGCATACAAAAGTGTATTGATCTCCATGGAGAATAATTTGAAAAACAATGAAGCTATTTCGAATGATAAATATTTGATTTTGTTCTCTAATCCCGAAATATTAAATGCAATACGCAAACTTTTACAACTAAACATACACAAATCGAGTTTGAAATGGAAATAAATATTAAAGATTATCAATATATTGGAGCAGGTAATTGATGATTATTTATCTTATAAAAATGTCATTTGAAAACATAATAGTAATACCTGCAATAATTGTAAAAAAAGTTTTATGTATTCATCAATTTAAGCCAACATCAAACTGATATCTGTAAGTAAATGTCACATACACAAATTTATTCATTTCCGAAATCCGATGCTCAGATTTTAATCTGAAGTTTGATATTAAGATCCGAATCCAAAATACGATACTGAAACCAAGATCCATGATCCTTTATTCAAATCCGAATCCGAGATCCGATACTGAAATCTGGATCTGAGATCCGTATAGTTCAACATTTTATCCGGATATTTTTCGAACCGAAACTAACCGAATTCGAATCCCGGTACCAGTTTACCAGTATATATATACATATAGGCACATTAATCAAATATAAGATACTCACAAGATAGGTAGTCTTATGCTCGGGGAAAAGACGGTTTAAGTTAGTGTTAGAAAAATTTCTAAGCACTTCCATTCAAAGCAATTTAACATCCACAATAAGGAGTTGGAAAATGCTTCCGATTGCAGTGAATTCCTACTGCACCGGGTGCTTGTTAAGCTAAAATGTATCCGCAATAAAACGGTGCTCTTCCCTGATAAGTACTCCAAGAATATTGCAAAGAGAATTTAAAAATAATTTGATTTAAATTCCTAGAATATTAAGATACACGTTAATTAAAATAATGAGCTTGCAAATTGTGCATATCTACCCTAAGTATTTCTAAGGGGGGTGAAAATCGATGCGGATATCAAGAGAAAAATCTGATATCATTTACTTCATATCTTAGTCGTTATTTCTGGTCTCCCTTCTTTTACAACCCGGACATCACATAAAAACGATAAAGGTACCCTCTATGTACTGGTAGAATTATTTTGGAGATTATCAAAAAACCAGAAAGTATATCCACAAAGTTTGCTTGCAATTTCTTTGGATGTGTAATCCGCCTTCACTTTGTGTTAAAACTTAAAAGTAAGAAGTAAATCCGAAGCAGAAAAGAAAAGTAGACAAGGCACAAGAAAAAGGAATATTAGACTTGACATCTTAAACCAAAGTCTTGAAAAGTACGCTACATTATCCAACAACTCTTTAAGTATTAATACGTCAAACTAGAGTTCGTGCTGCTGTCAAACACTGCCATCAATTATGCATAGGCCCATCACGGCGGATTTTTGGGGAGGTCTTGCTTTTAAGCCACGTCTCACAGATGGTTGCACAATAGTCTTCCGGATGCCTTTTACAAAGGATCCCGTCAAAGTGCTGGAAATTGAAAAATCTCACGCATTCTCCGTTTTCCATAATGGCTATTTAGGCGAATGTCACTTTCATGGTGATAAATGAAACAAAGGGACAATTCCTGCAACTGGTTTTTTGAATGGATTGCCAATTATGATATTCTGAAATGTTGCTTTTACATATACAGACGGTTCCAGATTGGAAGGTATTATGTTCATCTTTTTCTCACAAAAATCGAACATTATGAGCAACAAGGTTTCAGCGAAATCATTTCTGCTTTTAACTGGAACCAAAGAAATTCTTACTTTATTACAAAATCTAAACAAATCCAGATGTTTTAATTTCAAACTCAACACCTTGTTTTTATCCTTATTAATAATAGAAAAAAATCCCAAATCTGCAAATAGTTTAACCACCCAGTTAATAAAAAGAATACAAGTAAAATATTTAGTTGGAGTAACTATATTTTTAATCTTTTAAGAGCAAAATTTTATTATTTCGTTTGGTATTTTAGAACTTTTATTAAATGAGGAAAAATTACTGCTATTACAGTAAATCGGAATAATACTCTTCATATTTTTTCTTTTTGATCATTTATTTTTAAAATTTACTCACAAAAAATGGAAAGTGGTTTAAATTAAACTAATTTGAATCATTTTTACACTTAGAAAAATATTCTTTTTAAACAAAATATTTAGTAAAATATAAATCTCATAAGTGTAAAATATATTGTGGTATCAATTACGAAAAGAGTAATTTTTATTCAGAAGTGTAAATAACTAATACAAATCTTTCCATCAGAGAACGCCATTGCATTATATGCGTTGTACTGTTTAGTTCGCATTTGTATTAACAAGAAACATTATATAGGTACCTTTGTTTCAATTAAATTTATATATCTACGTAAAGGCAAAATGAAAATATTATTATTAGCATTACTGCCAATAAAGTTACAGATACTGTGTCATAAATATATCGAAGGAGTTTATTCTTCAATGTACAAAAAAAAAAAAATTGTTGTGGCCAGCACAATACCTTTCGCGCCCTTTAATTACATCTATTCTTTGTATTTAAATATTTTTTATACTTTTAAATTCATTCTATGAACAAGTTTTCTCTTACTCTTTTTAAATGTTTGTGGTTCTTTCAATTCATTGACGGGATTGGCGGTATTTCTGAAGGGTGTATATAACATAACTATATTTTTAAATATTTAATTAATAATACAATAAGAAATACTAAATGTCGTTCTCAGAAAAAGTTTCAGTACTATCTCTGAATTTGTGACACTAACTTAGTTACAATTATTTGTCAATTACAAACATTTTTATTTCTCAACTGGTTAACATGGAGTTGTTTAGGTTGTGAGATTTACTACAACAGATTATATTATAGATTATATTTCTATATCTCTAAATCTATAGAAGAAATAATAATTTTTTTAAATGTATCGGATAGAGAATTTTATGTTCTTTAATAATAACATAAATTTTCATAAATTAATATTTAGAAGATTTTTTTTAAGAAACTACTACTTCCGGTTGTCGAATTGTTACCAAAACACATTCAACTCTTCTCATTACTGTTAAATTGAGGGATCCGTAGTGACATAGGGCTTTAGTCTTACGGAATTTGAGAAATCGTACCTCCAACATCCACACACACACACACACACACACACACACACACACACACACACACACACACACACACACACACACACACATTCACACACACACACATTCACACACACACACATTCACACACACACATTCACACATCATCGTAAAAATGTTATAATCGAATTCTAGGGACCTTAAAACGTGCTTATTCACTAAAATCTGGATATGCGATTTTTGGCATGAATCCAATACCTGTCCTAGCGATTTTAAAGCAGAATAAATATAAATGTACTCGTATACAGGGTGATTCATCGGTCTGTCCTCTCTTTATAACTCTTTTATTTTAAGTCAGATAGAAAAACTCTTCAAATATAATTTATATAATATATTATTGTCTATCTGCGTACTATATGCATTTGTATACAGGGTGCTCCGTTGAAGCGCAACAATATATAACTTTATATTTCTTAATGGAACACCCTATATATATTTATTTATTTTGATAGTAAATTAGATTCCCTTTAAAAAACTATTACGTAATAAGGGGGTCTAAAATTATAAATTAAGAAGTTATTTACGTTCATAAAAAATAGTAGTTCATAGTGGAAAAAACCATAATTTAATATAAAATTTTGATTCCTTTTTATTAATACTTATTTTAAGCATTATACTAATTACATAGAGGCTATTAAAATTTAGTGACAGACTAAATAATGCAAAATTATAATAAATGCTCGAAAACAATTGATCAAATTATCCATAGCTTACTTTGTTAATAATAACATGATACAAAAATATCATTCAACGAATAAAAGTAAATAACTTCTTAATTTATAATTTTAGACCCTTTATTACTTAATACTTTTTTAAAGGAAATCTAATTTACTATCAAAATAAATAAATATATATAGGGTGTTTCATTAAGAAATATAAAATTACATATTGTTGCGCTTCAACGGAACACCCTGTATATAAGTGCATATATAACGTAGATAGACAATAATATATCACATAAATTTTATCTGAACAGTTTTTTCTATCTGACTTAAAATAAAAGAGTTATAAAGAGAGGACAGACCGATGAATCACCCTGTATGTAATTGTATAATATTATTTTTTGTACATTGGGATGATCCAACAAAGAATGTTGTAGGATAGGGTATTTCTTCTGCTTCTACCATCATCACGTGGGGTCTTAAAATTAAATTAATTATTATATGTAATATACTTAAGAATAAGAATATGTGTTCATTGAAATGTATTTTAATTAGATTAGGTTGTTATTTTTTAGGTTTATATTTTTATAATAATTATTGTTATTAAATAACATTTATTTATTATTATATAAAGAAAATTTTAATCACATCCAGAATTACTCTTATGTACAGCAAATTTGATTGCAGTTATTAGTAGTGAGTTTTACACTTTTATTAGTGAAGTATTAAAAAAAAAAATCTAAAAGTATATTTTTACTATTAATAAGGTGTACTTTTTTTACTTTATATATAGTATAAAAATAAAGTAATCTTTTTGATTTACTCTTTCATAAGGAGTAACAGCCTTCAGACTTATATAGTGTTCATTTTATTTCAGATGGCAATAACACAACATCAATAATTATTCATGGTACAAGTGAAATACCATGCACGAGGCAAAAATTAAAGATCTATGGTATGATTTCTTTTAGTATCAATACCTATGGTTCATCAAATATGGCAACGAAGTATATATTTAATACACTTGCCGGCAAGTATTGTCGTCTAATACCATTAAAATTGTTCATATATCTATTTTGAGAACTTTGACGAATAGTACTTCCAAATTGAAGTACAGAAGCAATAAACTTCATTAAATAAGAACTTTTTTAAGTAGAAGGAAATTATATTGAAAATAAATCCATGATTAAACTGTGAATTGTTTATCCCACTCAAGTAGTAATAAAATAAATAACTTCTATGTTAATATGATCGATGTAATCATATTTCTATTATTTGTCAACAATCATCTTCAATTTATATCAACTAACTACCATGACCTTCACTTTCTACTCCATTTTACAGTAGCCTACTCTACTATCGTAAACTATCTATCCATTCATCTGCTCTACGAAGTGTTCGTAATCTATAATAGCTTTCCGAGTACTGACTTCTCACTCTCTATCAGAATCTAGAGTAGTAATGGTATTAGTAGTACGGTACCGTGTGTCATATGTATGACGTCACAAGCACTGCGTTTGGTTTACACTGCACGAAGCACGAGCCTTGTGGGCTTCAGGGAGATCGGTATTGATCGGCGAATGGAGGCGTTCGCGTTCGGCAGTACTCGGAACACCAGCAGGCGCCTGCCACAGGCGTACGTCAACGGGGAGAGATCATATTTTTTTTACTGTTAATTTTCTCAATAATTTCTTAACAAAGTTCAAATATATTTATAAATATAATCCATTATCTATATTTGAGTATATATGGATATTTTCTTCACGGCAATTGACGAAATTTTCTTCTCTTATATCGTTAAACGGTACAACCGATTTTAGTTTTTAATTTTATTTGATAGTGGATAATGTATTTTATCGCCTTTGGATATTTTTACTGTTTCATTACTTATTTATTAATGTATTATTAATTTAAAACAATAGATCATAGTTGTTCACATTGAAAATTTTGTTTGGATTGGCAATAATGACACACGTAAATCCGTTGACGGCGCTATGAGCCATCTGTCATGGCGCTTATAATATTATCCTTTATCAATATACATAGATGAAGGAAAAAAAGTCATAAATTCGGGATTAATTACTACTTGTGGTGTAAGTCGAATCAGCACAGGATTAAGGTCTTCGTGAGCTCTAGGCTGGTGAAGTTTTTTTTTATTATTTACCTCCAACTAAACCAAAATTTGATAAATGCGCCCACGGTTGCTGCTAATAATCTAACGCACAGAAATCACTAATAAAATAATGTATTTCTCACAAATAACACACTACAAGTGTCAAAGTGTGCAACAGTATGGAATGAACAAAATGTATACCTACACTATCACAGTATATGCGCACGCGCACATCGGCACCTATGTACATCGTGTACATCGTGTTTCTACGGTAATAAAAGTTGGTATACCGGCTAGACGTATCTTTCCTAATATCATAAAATTGGGCGCCCTCTAAAATCTATGTGCCCTAAGCTATAGCCTAGTCACACTATTTGATAAACAGGAACTGACTCGAATAATGTATAATCAATGCAACTATAATTTATTAATACTGCAAATAATTCCACTAAAAGTATGTATGTTCTTACAAAATAATATAATAATTATACTTTCTGTGCTGGGACTCTGCCGTATCGCCAGGCGATCGCATGACGTAAAAATGACGTCCCAGCAATGAAATGCAAGAAGCAGGCATATTTATTTATCATGATTCAGGGCTATCCAACTATTTGCTGATTTTGGATAGCCCAAAGGATGGTCATAGTATGAGCGAAACATCGGTTTGATCCAAATAAATCGTATTTTACTGCAGTTCCGATTAATTTTTCACTCCTAGAATCAGGGACCTGAACCGAAATATATTTATGGTTTAGGTTCGGTTCAGATTTAGGTAATAAATGTCGATTCAGGTTCAGTTTCAGTTCAAGAAATCAAAAATTATAACAGTTCATTGGTTTTCGGTTCAAATTTCGGTTCAGAGCAATAAATGATTACAAACAAAAGAAGATGATTATATTTATTAATTTTAAAAACACATTAAAAAAATATTTTTAATTGTACCTACCGAATCTGAATTTAAGACGGTTTAAATTCGGTTCGGGTTTATTGACCTTGGCAAATAAAGGTTTGGTTCGGGTTCAGTTGCATAAAAAATTCGGGTTAATTCTGGTTTTCGGTTCAGGTTGGGATTCAGTTTTAGGTTCCTGCTTAGAACAGTCGATCATCGTGCCTATCTATTTATTTATTTATGTATTTATCATGTTAGCATTTTACTATATACAGTTAAAATTTTGAAAGATGTCCGATCAAGGTTGTCTACGAATTGTATGAATTCAAATTTTTGCTCCGCCCATCATGAGAAATTCAGTAGTGTCGTTTGCTTAGTTTTTATGAGGATACGTAAGATACTACTGTTATTTTATTATTATAAAAATATATATTACAGGAAAAACATTCAAAATTCAAAAATAAGTCAACTAGTAAGTTTATAAGCAAATGTACAACCAAATATGTTAAAAATAAGGTACTGACACAATGTCAGTGTCAGTGACTCTGACAATATAACGTTATACGTACGGCTATGAATCCAGGTAATGTATCTGAATTAATAAATAAACTTACGTTACAAATAAACTTACGTTACAGCGAAAGTATTATCAACAGCAAGCATCGTTTTAAAGTGGAATGTCTTAATTTAGTCGAAACAATATAAATTTTTGAAAGACAAGCGTGTTATATCCATCCTTATCACACAGTCTTACAGCCTTTGCAAAAGAAAGAGATAAATGTATGCCTATTTGTTAATTCGTTCGTGATACAGGTGCCCTTGACCGGACATCTTTCAAAAATTTTACTGTATTTAATTTTTTTCCATATATTCAGTCGATCAACTTCTTCTTTGCCAAAAAGTACGAAACATCTCCTGAATTTCTGATGGACTCGTATATTTTTTAACACAGCACTTTTTGACCTATATTGTGTTCATTTTCTTTAATTACTTATTTTCAATTTTAAAATGAAATTATTGCAGTTAGTAAGAATGTTGGCAAGAGAATTGATTGAGTCAGCTGAACTCTTATTGTTTTTAATTTCGGATTTCTGCTAACCCACCAAGTGGGATATGCGTGATTTTTATGCATATAGCTTGTTCGGAGATATTTCGTTATGGCCCTCTCAGCGGGTCTATTGTTAGGGATTTAAGCTTGATTTATACGGATGCAAGGACAGGTATGTATTCAATATTTCCCAATTTAATTTTACTTTTAATAATGAAACAGAGAATTTTGTACAAATATCTTTGAACAAGGTATACATGTTTTGTTTTGATTTATGCAATTTCCTGTTCTCTTGTTCATTTTACGACAAAAACTGAAGAGTGCAAAATTGTACAGAATTAAAAGTTTCATGCAAAACTATTTTTACGTATTCCATAACAGAATATATTCCATATTTTTTCAAATGTTTTGATATTTTAAACTTGTTTAATGCTATTAGATTTATTATTTATTTTCATCTTCGAATGAAGATTTAAATTGCAGAAATTGTACATTATTGATACCTTAAAATGGAACAAACAATCTATGATAATACCTACCATTTAAAAGTAAAAGGGTCATAATCATCTATTCTATTGTCAAGTGTTGTGTTGTACCCATACCATACAATTCTCACTTGTCTAAAAATATTACATCATTGTAAATCAGCATTAGGGTTTCCTTCTGACCTGCGTATTTAAATTTTGGATTGCATAATAATGTAGGTCAAAAAAAAAATTGTAAGAATATAAAATAGAATTTACATATGAATTCAATTTAAATGCTTCTAATAACAAACAATAGAATAAAATAAACTGTTCACCTTCGCATTTTGTTACCCAATGTTTGTCAAATAAATTCACAAAAGGTAATAACGATTTACTGCAAGTTTGTCCTAATTCTAGGCAATAAAATGTATCAAAGTAAACCTATCGAGGAAAACTAATCGCACGCCAATGCATCTTCTCTCCGTTCGAACAGAGAACGACTGTCGGTCGGTGCGTAGCACAGCAATCTACTTTACCGACTGGGCTGCAGTTGATAAATGCCGGAGACATTCGAACTGTGCGTGCTTCATTCAAACAAAGACTGCTTGGATCTAGATTCTGATTTTATCTGATCTTTGTACAAACCAGAGATGTCTGTGCGATGGTGAACCATGGATTACTCTTGATAGAATGTCTGCGGGAAGGAGCCAGCGTTTCCACATTTTGTTTGGTTATGTTTTGAGGATTTGTTTCTGTGATATGTTTTTGTGGTGAGTAATAGCTTCAGTTTACAGTGGTTCAGTGTTCTAGAACGTGATTTTTGGATTTTATGACTACTCTGGGTATGAAATAAAATACTATTGTTAATATTTCAACACAAAAGATTTATAATACTTATATAAAATAAATATCATTTAATTTGTTTGTTAAAAACAAAATAATCATGGCCTACTCTCATTCATAATACCTTCCTCAATTATTTATTCGTTGCTATGTACTAAATAGTAATTTGTTTTCTAACCTATTTTTAATTTCCTATCATTTTCTCAGTAGCCAGCAATTTCTAACCTATAAAATATGTTCTCTTCAGTGCATTCTTTGCAACTGTCAGGCTATTGTTGTTGCCCAGCCATGTATGTCTGACCGCTAACTTGTTTTTTGTAGTCCCCTCTTCTAGTATCTCCGGAACGTCTTTGTCTAGCAGTGACCGTGACCATGTTATCGCATACGATGCATTACGGGTCATTGTACGGTTCGTGAAACATGGACTTTCGTTGCGTCACTATCGGGAGCCTAAGTTAGGATAAAATTCCGCTGGAAATATACAAAGAATTTTCTTGAGCTATATTTATGAAATAATTAAAATAACCGAGTAAACTTAATTAATTTCAAAAAATGAACATTGTGTTAACAGTCAACACCACTTTTGCTTGGGTTGACAGATAAGCGACGTTTTTTTTTTTTAATAATCGCATAATAAATCTATTTTACCATGACTTTAAATTAAGTTTACTCAGTTACCAGAAATGTATCTTCAATATAATTTTGGTATCAAAAAACTTAAAATTTAGTGCTCTAAAATATAAACAATCTCAAGTGCAATTAATTCTGTTATTAAAAAATAATTCATTTTAAATGCCCTATTAAATTATAACGAACAATAAACTGCGTTTTAATTTTTCACAAAAGTTCCTGCTGAATATTTATGAAATGAAATGAGAATAAATTGGAAAATAAAATCAATCAGTGTATTCGTAACAGTATAAATATCCCAAGGGTCGAAAATTCAAAATTCGCCCATTTTAAGCGTCTACCCCAAAACAAATATTCATTAAAAAACAAACACGCATCGTTGTGATAGCCTACGTAGATCCCAGAGGAAACTGACGTTATAAAATCTGCAAATACGTTCAAATATTCAACGTAAACAACCAATCTCGGAAAGCAAAATACGGAGCGTTTCACGCTCAGCGTGATACAACATTTGTAAGCGCTTTTTTTGTTAAAAAAAAACAAACAAATCGCGATCAAGGTCAACTGGGAACTGCTGCTAGTTTCGTTTGTTTTCCCCTGCTTTGCTTTAGTTATGAGAGAGAGATAGTCGAAGCCTGTATCCCGTTAAGCAGGTAGTAGTTTCTGTGCGATGTTGCCAAGTTGGAGTTTCGCTTTCGCTTTGGAACACTAGAGTCCACTTATTGCCGCATAACCTCCATCTTTAAAACTTTATAATAGGGATGTTCCGAATATACAAAAACATGTATTCGCGAATACCAAACAAATATTACAAATACTATTTTTACCTCCCGCTACCCCTAGGTAAAGGAGGCATAAGGAAGGAACAAAAACGTTTCAAGGTCCCTAGAATCAATTTTTATTATCACCCCGATGATATTTGTAAATGAATGTGTGTATATGTGCGAGTAAATCCAGTATATTTTCCAATTAATTTTAAATCAATTCGAAAATTTTAATTACTTACTCTTCTACTCAATACTAAAATGGAAACACGCCACCATATTTGAGCATCAAACGAAAAACCAGAAGTGGCACTTATTAAAGCTCTAAATAACTTTTCTTGGAAAATGTCTTTGTTTTGAATATCACTTTTCATGATTTATATTACTACATAAAATAAATAATAATGATTTTTTGTCGAGATTTTGTTTATGACTTGGAATTTAATTTCTGAATAAAGATAGGATTCCAAAAGTTGTAATAAAAACATTTTGTTGAAAGAAATACAATTTTTAAAAATTTAATCAGTATATTATTGTTGAATTTAATTATTTTGCAGCCCAAAATTCGTATTGTATTATTGTATCCGTGTATTCGACCAAAAGTTAACGAATACGGTTTCGAATACGAAAACTAAAATGAATACGAATATTCGGAACATCCCTACTTTATAACCATTTTATTACATTATATTTGTTCTTATTTAAATAATTATTATTAATCTGTTATTCCTTCTTTACGATTAAAGTTTGTTTTATTTATTTTTATAGTAACCCTATTAAAAAAATAAAATAGATAATTTTTATGTGTAGGTATGCTGTAGCAGCCATATTGTTATTTTAAAACAAATAAAAATTTATTGATTTTATGTATAAAAAGGAGAAAAAGATTTTTTTTTTTTTAAGAAACTATTATCGAAGGTACAATCTGTTTTTATCTGGTATATATACCATCAGATAAACTTAAAGATTTGACCAAATATTCCTCGTTATATCCATAAATAAGAAATAAGTATACAAAAGTATCCTAAGTTTGAAATTGCTGCTTATGTCCCTGAGCTATTTTTACAACATTGCTAATGTTGCAGTACTCGTAACTGACACATAGCATAAAATATTAAACTCGAAAAATAAAAGCTGCAAGAGAAAATAATAATAAGTAATAAAAATGTTATAATTATTGTATTTTTATTCTATACTATAGAGATGAAATCTAGAAAGACATTGTATGACATTTCATAGTGTTAAAATTGTGTATTTATATTACTGATAAATTGTTTATAAGAAAGATAACAAGTCCTTGATAGAAATAGCTAAAATAAAGAAAATAATACATTATTTTGGACGTATAAGGCGCATTGAAAATGTGGGACAGAGCACCGCATTCAGTCGCATCGATTGTGCGCGAGCATCGCATCGTTCGCCCAGTAAACGGAGCAACATTTCCCGGGGTTCGTATACCACTATATTTTCTATTTTAACTCCTTTATCGCACTTTTATTTCAAAAATAACAATCATTAATCTTTAGATTATACATTATTACTATGTTTAAAATTACTTCCAGTAATTCTTGTTATCAAAATTGTAAAAAAAACAAATAAAATGCTGTACGTTTATAGTTTGGCCGATAAGAACGACTGTACACGCCAGCATGCTGATTTCTCTTGGCTGCTGTTCGTTGTAAACGCTTTCTCTCATTAGTATAACAATAGCGTAGCCTAAACAGTTTCGACATTCAAGTCGGCGTGAACAAGCAATCCTTGCGTTCTTATCGCAGTAAAAACGCAAAGAAATTCCAAGAAGCCATTGTTGTCGCTGACACGGCGTGGGGCCGGCGCCCCAATGGCGACGTGTTTTTATACACAGTGTGCGTTTTTGCGACGCGAGATGCGCGAACAAATAATCATCCGCCAACAATGGACAGCGACAAAGTGGGATATATGGAAATCAGGTCCCGAATTGAAAGTAGGCAGCCGCAAAAAAACAAGGCGGTCGCCATTAATCGTCGCAATGGTTGTACTCAAATCAGCAACTGTTTTATCTTATAGAAAATGAGAGCGCGCGAGCGAAAGTGGTCCATACGGAAGGGGCAATAATGGCGGACGCGAAAGCAATGCGCAGATCATTCCACACACGAATACATGTCAAGCGAGCCTGTCAGCTAATCAAAAAACTTCCATCCGAGCCGACTCAGTATGTACAAAATGGATTCTAGTTGCCACTAATGCTTAATGACCAAGCCCCCACGAACGAGCGTACAGGTTATTAGAATGTGAAATTACCATGGCCAACTAGTAATTAACGGACTGGCTATATGAGTTTGCAAAAATTAACAACTCCACGAACCATGAACACAGCAAAAAACAAAGCGAGCCACTTAGACTGTGACTATATTTCGAATTTGTTGCGAACCAAAGGTCGTTATGTGCACAGTCTGATGCAATCGTGCAGCGCCAGTTTTATTTCTGCCGACCTTACCCGCCAAACCGGTTTCCCATTGCGAATGGACTCGTCCAAACATTAACACAGCCCCTTTCTGTACATGGCTACGTTCCCAAACGCCTAGTCCAAATGTAAACAACACTCACCACTTTCTCTGGTGGCCTGCTGTGACCCTTTCCCAGCTAATCCACAAACGAAGGGCTGCTGCTGCTTCAACGCACCACACACGAATTTTAGCCACTACGTACGGCAAAATAGCATCACTGTCGGTATTTTTTGGAATTAGTTTGTAGCAAGCTTGGCTGTGCGACTGGGAGCCCTAGTCGCGGAGACGGACTCTCTCGGCGCGGAGGAAACGCGCTTGTGATTGGTTCAGCCTTGAACCAGTAGCGGCGCGTTCCAACCCGAGTGCGCTGGGCGGGGCCAAACTCACTGGGGGGGACTTCTGCTCACAGCCAACTTAACCCACATCATTTACTTTAAATGCCCAAATATTTATCTTTACATTCGGAGCATACCTTACACTTTTATAAGATTTCCTAACAAGCATGAGTAATTTAAAACAGGCCCAATCATTAAAAGGTTTCTGATAGAGTGAGATGGATGTATGCATTGTGTAATAAGAATGAGTGAGAGAGTATGAGAAGTAATATAGATCGCTGTATGCGTGGTAACGTGTGCGCAAGTGATTGGTGAGTGGTGGAAAGCTGGCACAATCACGATCGGACGGCAACGCAGGCTCGCTGGTGCTGTACTAGCCGTGTCGAGTGCGCTCGGCTTCTCGAGTGCTCGCTAATGGCTGATTGGACGCCGACCCGCCCTGTCATCGTCATATCACCCCCCGGGTTCACGTCTTGTCTGATACGTGATCTCCTATTCATCATTACCCAGACAATGTGCCACATGCAGATAGAATGGTGGAGATTGCAGGCACGTAGGGAGGGCATGGGTTCCTGGAAATCTGGAGTCTCTTGCTGTTTTCCTTGCATAATAAAAATCTATTGTTTCGCTACCACGAATGGTAATTACCATTTCACATGGACGTGACAATGTTATTACGAGCACCATTCTATTCACATTGTAATGTAATTCATTTGGATTCTTAATTTTTATTTTTTCTTAGAATTAAGACTACTCGTATCTATGAGGTTTGCCAACAGAATCCGAATGTCCCATTCTTAGAGACTAACGATGTACAGCATTCGTTATCCTTACAGATCACATTTGAATCTCGCAATACGAGATATGTTCAAAAAGCATTGAACCTTTAGTCGGCTAAAATACAAATATTCCTTTCGAGAGCTGGAACCCTAATCCCCTTCAAAGTAGTCTCCTTGGTAATTAACACATTTCTTCCAGCAGTCCCGCCATTGTTGGAAACATTTCTGGAAGGCTTTTTGTGAAATTGTTTTTAGCTGGGCCTTCGCATTTTGCATGTCTTCCTTTGACTCAAATCGTGTACCTTTCTGCGGCATTTTCAGTCAAAAATCATATGGAGCCATCTCTGGAGAGTATATAGAGAGCTGGCGAATGAGGGAAATGTGCTTGGCCAAGAAATTTTCAATCAAATGCGAAGAATAGGTGGGTGGATTATTATGATGGAGCTACTAAGTGTTCACTCCTCTGTCAAAACTGAATGTACTTGACCCCTACCTTGTTCGCAAGTTCTTCGTGATTCGCTGTCCTCTGACATGCAGTCATCTTTGAAATGGTTATACCATTTCTTTATTCGTGCGATACTCATGGTATCATCCCGAAAGCCTGTTTAATTTTCCGTTTTATGTAATAATGTTCAAGTCGTTCCGTCATTTCGCAAAAATTTAAAATCTTACAAGCGCTCCCTGCACTTATTCACTTGCTGACTACCAGCGACGTACACATTCTGCGGCCGGGAAGAAAATCATGGATATGCATGAATGTCCCCTAAACATCCATGCTGAAGGACATCACCCGTACTTCATTGTTTTACGCGAAAAAAAATAATTGAGTTCGATACTTTTTGAAAAAACCTCGTATGAGTATGATGACAAAACTATTAACTGTATTTACTTCCTAAAATAGTAATCGATTCTTGGATGTTGTTTCGCAAGTCAAGAATTATTACTACTAAATTAAGTAGTACCGTGCAAGCTTTACTTGTACTTTAATTGTGCAAGCTAGTAATATTACAGCCTTTGCAAAATACTTAATTACTATGTAGATTCCGTATCATTTGAATAGAATGAAGCATTATTAGTAAAATGTTACAGGTTGTAATATCTCCAGGCAACAGCCATTTTGTACAACATGGTATGTGGTTAGGATTGCCAACTGTCCCACCAGTATAGTATAAGACAATCATAATGGCGTCTGGCACATTATTTTTATATAAATTAAAAGCAATATAAGTATACAGTTCTGAAAAGTTTAAATTGTTAAGTATTTGTTAAGCCATAATAATTGATCTTTTCAGCACAAATTAACTTTTGTTAACAATAATTATTGAAAATACCAATTTAATAAAAAATGTATAGTCAAATTTTGTATTGCCACTGGCAACCTAGAAAATGGATTTCGGATTTTAAAAAGACGTTAGCAGAAGGGTTAAATCTAATAAAAATTTGCAATAGAATGGAAATTCGAATATTTTAAAAACTAATATATTTTTTAATCTTGGATAAAACCCTGTTATAGTTTTAAGGTCTAGTTTTGTATAGGTATAAATGATGAAGGACTCAATTGTCCCGCTAGTGAATATGATTGTAGAATTTTAAAACTGAGTAGGTACTACTCGTACCAAATACTGTTTTGTATCAATTCGGGTTCAGCAATAGATTAGCAATCTAGCGATGTTTCGTCATAGATATGCTAAATGATGACGTCGTTCTATGGAGCCATTACAGATCCTTTCAAAACTTTATTTATAATTATTTAATATTTATCAAATAATTTTCATTACAGAATTCATATTTTGTTTCTAGTGCATCTAAACAGATAGATATTATCATTACCGAAATCTGCGAATAAAATCAGATTGGCACCCAAAAATGGGTACGAAAAAGTGATGATAATTATATTTATTGGGTAAATCCACCAATTTACAACCCTACCAAAAATATTAAAATAAAAATATATATATATTTTTTGTCATAAATCATAAATTTACCTCATATTGTGCATATATAACAAATATTTAAAATCATTAAGTATTTTTTTCATTCATGATTTCGTTCACAAACATTTGTGGTTTAAATTAGTGACGTCATAGTTTCACACACATATAGACACAAACTATACGTTACTATTCTGAAATAACTAATATAACCTTATAATAGCTTGCAGCAGGTGGTTTCAAATTCAAAAAGTATGAACAAATAATGAACAACTTATTATCAACGATTCAAGAAAATTCACTGACGTTAAATGTAGTTCCAATTTCAATTGTCAGGTATGATAAGAAACTATGTCAAAAAAATTGAAATTTTATAGAAGTAAATTTTAAAAAAATGTAGGTATAATAGTAGAAATTTATATCCCATAGAACATAATATTTATGTAAATAGTTTTAAGTACTTACAATTTATAAAAATTCTAATGTGGCCAGCACAATACCTGCCTTGAATTCTGTGTATTTTGTAGACATTTATACCTAAATTTTCTTGCAAAAGATTCTAAATTTCCAGTAAAATTGTGCCAGGAACAAACTATATAATTGTACTTAACACTGACATCTGTCAATTAGAATAATCTGAATATATTAGTAGTTTCCATGGTTATAGCATAGCTGGCTGATTTATGAAATTTAATTTCTTTATAATTTTCTAACTTTATATGTATTGAACATGAAGAAAAAAGTTCAATCAAACCGTATACAGAATAAAATATTCTTTGATATTTATAATAACGTCAATTGTCAAAATATGATATTTAATTGCACTTTTTCAAGAAAAATTGTTAAAAACTTCAATTAAGAATACTTTCGGTTGACCGATTACAACCAAAATCTAATCAACTCCCCATATAGTAGTACAGAAGAGGAATACAAAAAAATATAATTTTTGGAATTCTAGTTATCAAAGGAGAAATTTTTGTCACACACACATACAGTCATCATCGTAAAAACAGTAAATTCGTATTCTCGGGACTCTAAAACGTGCTTATTCATTAAAAACTCGCCATCGAATGTTTTGACCAAAGACAATACCTTCCTTATCTATAGGTGACGGCGGGTAAAAAAAAAAATGGAAAATGTGGGACGACCCTATTAAATTGAAGTGCGGTAGTAAATGTATATGTTGCATTCTTGTTCGTACTTTGAGTTAATTTTGAATAAAAATGTTTAATTTTTATCTAATACCTATGGTTATTATCTGCTTTATAAGTATCCATTTTTGATAGGCTGCAGAAGCAGTATGTTCAAATATTGATTTTATCGATCCATTTTGCTTTCGTTTCGTTATCAGTTTGATAAAACGTCATTATCAACTTCAGCTTGCAGGATACTATATTTTTCTTGTATTATTTGTCTTTTTTATCAATTTTCTTATCTGTAACATAATATTCAATACTTCAATATTTTGAATTCTTGCGACTGAATTCTCAGAACAAAATAAGCACAAAATGAGATATGATTATCTTTAATCAACTAATATGTGATAAGATTTTGAAAATAAACACGAGAAATCTAATAGCAACCAATTATGATGTAAGAGTTCAAAGGAATGTTCAATGAAGCACATAGTTCATTGTTTTAGAAGTATTTAGTGGCGCAGCAAATTCTTTTGTTCCAACTTGTTGTTTAATCATGAATACACAGTCACAGTTTTATCTAGAACACTGAACCAAGAAATGTAGATGACCGTACTTCCTACACGAGAATGGATGATAAGATAACGCAGATATACTATTTTGAATGCTGCACGAAGATAAAACCAGCTAAATTGTACTACGAAATACATAATTTGATTACCGAACTGTGTTTTAAATATGTTACTGTTATTAATCATGTTAATCATCAGACATGAATTTTTATGCTCACACTTTTAGTAGTGACATATCAAGCACGCTATTGATAGCCGGAAATGTCAATTTCCTTTTTCTGGTAATCGGGAAAATTTGCAAAAAGCATTAGCTTTCCCAGGGTTATTCTACATCAAAATAATCTTATTAATAATAAAATTTATTATATAATGTAGTTGGTTAAAATAATTGATAATAAAATTTAAAATTAGCCCTAACCTTAAAACGAAAATAAAAACTATACAGATTGTTCATTTTAAATGGGCCACTATTGCTATCTCGCGAACTGTAAGAGCTTCAAAGATGGTTAAATAGGCAAACAATTTCTATTTTACAAGACAAATTTAAAGACAAGGAAAATGATTTTTTTCGACCAGTGGTTCTCAGAATACGGGTCCTAAATTTTTATGTTAAATGAGAACATATATTTTTTATTTGTTCATTCGTTAGATAATATAATTCTGAATTCAGTGATATAATATTTTTATACCTTTTTTTTGAGAAAAATTCGTATAAACTTTCATACTAAATAAAATATGGCTGTAATGGTCATGTGTTATTTTTTTATATGGAATTAGAATGCCCTGTCAGAAACAAGTGAATATTTTCTGCTTGTAATTGATCATAAAAAATGTCAACGCAAACAAAATATTCACGTATTCCTTTCTCTCTCATTATAGCCATATTTTAATTAATATAAAACTTTAAATGCATTTTTCTTAAAAATAATCGTTATGTAAGGATAGAAAAATATTATACCACTAAATTCAGAAATAAATTCACTAATGAATGAGCAAATAAAAAATATATGTTCTCATTTAAAATAAAAAAAAGTTAGGTCCCATATTTTGAGAACTACTGGTCGAAAAAAATAATTTAACTTTTCATTAAATTTGCCTTGTGAAATAGAAATGGTGGCCCATTAAAAATGAACACCCTGTATATGTACAGATGGAACAAATTCGAATTCCTTATATGAATAACTTTCTTATTATTCACGATTCAGAAAATTAATGTAGGTCTTTATGAGACAACTTTTTGAAACAAGTTTAATAAGTCACCAAAGAGATTTTTGATCGACTTTTATTTTTGAACTACAGGCTAAAACTTAATTTTCGCTTATTTTGAGAATACCTCATATCTCGACAGTGGCGTAGCTAAGGGGGGGGGGTTCAACCCCCCCCCCCCGAAATATTCTGAAAGTCTTAAAAATTGTTTCAATAGAAATTAATATGAACGTTTCATGAATATTTTAATAATCCAAAACGATACCAAATAATTAAAATATAAATCGACAAATAAAACTGAATTTAATTTAAGACAATTTTATATAATTGAGTGACTGTAAGAATAAATAAAATACCTCTATAAAATTAATCTGAGTTTTTTAATGGAATATAATAATATGCATGAAAAAATATTCTTAACTCGCAATGCGCATATAGTGCATGTTTGACACGCTAAATACGATGAGCCTAGGACCCCCCCCCTCAAAAGTAAGGTCTAGTTATGCAACTGTGAGGAACCCCCTCCGAAAGTAAGGTCTAGCTACGCCACTGTATCTCGATTATTATAAAAGAGAAAGAAAAAATGTTTAGGTGATGTACATATATTTATTTAAAACAATCATTCTCGAGATATAACAGAAACATAATATTTTTTAAATGGGAACATATGTTGAAAATAGTCTCATATTTTTACTTATTTTATAAGCTTTTCAATGATGTATAACACGTTTAATCCTTTTGATTTTAAACATGAATAAAACATTTTTTGGTATGATAAAAGTAAAATATATTAAGAAAAAAATGAAAAATATCAGTAACAAATCATCATTTATTTATTTAGATTCTATATATTTTAATTAAATTATCAAAATTACTTCAAGTCAAATATTTATCGGCTTTATAATTGCTTTGGCACAATTCTAAAAAATATGGTTTAATATGCTTTATGAAGTATATAAATTAGAAAAATGAGTGAAAATAAAGAATAAAACATTAAAAGCTTATGTGGCCAGCACATTACCTTCCGTCTATCCTGTGCATTATGTACAAATTCCATACCTAATTTTTCTTGCAAAAGATCCTATATTTCCAGTAAAATTGTTTCATAAACAAACTATGCAAATTGCACTTAACACTGACATCTTCTTCTTTAATTTTTCTCATTCGTTAGGGGTAGCTGTGTTTTATTTTCTTCTTCCCCTCATTTCCGTTTTGCGTGTCCTCCTCATTCAGTTCATCTTCTCTCAAGTCTGCCGCAATACAGTCCTTCCATCTTATGTTTGGTCTTCCTCTGTTTCTTCCACCTTCTATTACTAAGCTATTCATTCTTCTTCCAATATATTCAACTTTCCTCATGACATGTTCAAACCAATGTAATCGTCTCTCTTGTATCTGTCTAGAAACTTTATCACTCGAGCCATTTCCCTTACCTTTCATTCCTTACTCTATCTTTCCGTGTCTTCCCCAACATCTATCTCAATATCCTAGTCTCTGCCACATTTATTTTCTTTTTATTGATACTGATATCTGTCAGTTTGAATTATCTGAATGTATTAGCAGTTTCCATGGTTAGTACCTACAGCTGGCTGATTTTTGAAATTTAATATCTTTATAATTCTTTAACTCTATTAGCGGTAATAATAAATAAGGGTTAAGTTCAGAATAGTTTCTTTTTAACACAAATGTATAATAATAAACATGGAATAAGACTTAACTCTAGAATAAACTTACCATAAACGTCATTTTTAAAGGTTAAGAGATATTCTCGGAATACCTAATCTGGAAATAAGAAATAATTTATTATTGAATATAAAGTATAAAATGCAATCATATCGTATAGAGAATAACATATTCTTTAAAATTTATAATCATTAAATGTCAATAAATGAGATTTAACTGCGTTTTTTTAAGATAAACTATTAAAAGTTGCGGGTACTTCCGGTGGACCAATTATAACCAAAATTTAATCACATCTGCATATGGATCTAAACTCGAGGAATACGAAAAAAAATATAATTTTTGGAATCGTGCTATTTGAGTTATGCGATCCGAAACGATCGTCACATACACACAGACACACACACGCACACAAATACAGACAGACATCACCGTAATATTAGGAAATTTGTATTCTAGGGACCCCAAAACGTACTTATTCATTAGAAACTCACTATCGAATTTATTGACCAAAGCCAGTACCTTCCTAGGGCTGGTGAAGACGAAGGGTATTTTAAAAAAAACCGATCCAATGGTTTTATTGTGTTTTTTTTGGGTATAATTGGCCTTTTTAGGTTTTTTTTTTGGCTTTGTTAAATATTTATTATAAACTTAAATGTTATTATAATTTTTTTAAATTAATTATATATTATAAATTTGATATGACATTCAAAATGACATACTTTTTCATATTAGTGCGTTTATATGTATACCACTTTTTTGCACTAATGCAAATGGCGACAACTAAACCTTATAATTTATGATAATTTATTACTATTTCAACAAGAATGTTGAATTTAAGCGTAATTATAAAAAAACTTAGTATGTGATTCGTTGCAAAATCGTGTTTTTCGCACATGGCATTGCATGATTGCAGAAAACAATGAAACAACGGAAGTAAACTAAATAATAATACAATTGGAACTACTCATACGATAATTAATTTTAACTCAGTAATTTCGACCAGCTACGTATTCGAATTATCAGAACACCTATAAGAAGGTCATTTCATAAATAATGAACAGGTTGTCAACACTGTGAATTGGATGCTGCAACAACAGTGACATTTACGTCAGTTGTAGTAGAAGGCTTGGGCAAGCAGCGTGTGTTTTGTTTCAACTATATAACGTAATCTATTTTTCACAAACGTCAGCTAGAAATGGAGCCTGCACGTGTCTTGGTTATTGTGACTGTTGAAGATCAGAGATCATACAATAAGATCGAAACTGCAGCTCAAGCATTCTTGTATCAAATAGTCGCTGTTGATGAAATGTAGGTTAAAGATTTTGACCCTGATTTGAAATTTCAGTCCAACGAGAGAAGGTCCAAATTCCCCACGTCCAAAAAAAATAAAATCGGAGAGCTCAATCAAAAGTCAAACAAATGATGATAATTATATATGATTACAAAGGAATTATCATGACAGGCCCTTGTGGAACAAGTGTCAGCAGTTCATTATCCGGCTTTCACGCAAAAACTGCGCAGAAAATTGTACAAAACCCGACCTCAATTGCTCGAGGCTGCGGGCCACTTATTCTCCATAACAATGCTCGCCCCCACATAGGGAATTTGTAACCGAAGAACTACACGAATATGGTTGAGAAATGTTACCTCATGCTCCCTACAGTCCGGACATGAGTCCACCAGACTTCGACCTATTTCCAAAGCTGAAACAGCCTATGTGTGTACATCGTTTTTCATCTCTGGAAGAGATTCATGCTGCCGATACCAAAGTCATTCGACAGATGAACTTAATATATGATATCTTGGATGGAATAGTAAAGATTCCCAGACTTTATGAAATTAACCTCGTATATGAGTCTAACAAATAATATGTACATTTCTCGTTACAATAACCTATATCTTCTTGCAGTTTCATACGTATTATTAATTTAGAATATATTTATATATTTTCCCTAACGTTCACCCATCCTGTTATTAACCGCTCTCATTATTACTTGACTTCTAATAAGATGCTATGCTCTGGTAAAGCTTCGCTAGCTAACGTGTTATTAAATGCCTGGCCTGTACACGTGATTATCCCATATGAGTACTTATTTAGAACAGTTAGTAATAGCAGGCCGTGAACGTGCGTGACAATATCATATCTGCTAAGCACGCACAAACCAAAGACGCTGACTCGCCCAATATTGGCTGCGGCGTGTGTGACGTGCAATGACCGGAAATTGGCGGGAGAGTTCGAATTACGCCGCCATTATGACCGATTGAATTTCAGACGACCTGGGTTCGATTCCATCCAACCGACGTAAACCTTGAAATTTGAAATTTATTTCCAATTTTCAAATATTCAAATAATACAAAAAAAATTAACCCTGTGGTGCTTTCTCCTCGATAGCTTTGAGAGCCCGGGAAGTGACGCCTGCGTAAAGAAGCAAATTGGCACACCCAGAAATAGGTACCTATAAAAAGTAGTGAGAGTTTTTTTTTTTATCAAATTTGATTATTATTATTATTATTATTATTATTATTATTATTATTATTATTATTATTATTATTATTATTATTATTATTATTATTATTATTATTATTATTATTATTATTATTATTATTATTATTATTATTATTATTATTATTATTATTATTATTATTATTATTATTATTATTATTATTATTATTATTATTGTGGGTAATTTCTCGACTGTGATGTGGATTGGGTGTTAACAATTACTCGAAAGTTCAATCAAACAGCATTTATTTTTACTCTACCAACGTTTCGGTGTACCCTCAAGTAAGAATAAATGGTGTTTGTTTGAACTTTCGAATAATTGTTAACACCTAATCCACAGCACAGTCGAGAAATTACCCACAATTACATCCCATTGAAGAAAAAAATCTGTACCTCTCGCCACTTACATTTTTGATTACATAAGTATAGGGTGCGAGCTGTCATGTGATATTGTTGGCCTTGACAATCAGATATGGGAGCCCGCTTCAGAATGATAATTAATAACTATGTACGTAGATGTCAAATGTCAAAATTTTTCATTAAAATTTTTCTAAATTCACGTAGTTAATTTGTCACCAGGAGTGTGGAATTTACTTGTCGAGGAAAATAAACTGGAATTGGAAAATCACTAAATTTAGAGTGAGAAATTAATATTTGACATCTATCATTCTGACACGGGCCAGCATATCTGCTTGTCAAGGCCAACGAAGTCACATGACTGCTCGCGCAGTATTGTATTACACCAATAATTCTACTTACATCTATTCCTTACATTTAGATTATTTAATTTTAAATTCATTCTATGAAGAAATTTTGTCCTACTGTTCTAATTTTTCGAAAAGATTCCAATTCATTGTCGGGATTAACAATATTTCTGAAGGGTATGTGTAATATACCTATAATATGAAATATTTAACTATTAATACATTCAGAAATAATGTCTCCGGATTTTTGACACTGACTTTTATCTATCAGTTACAAACATTTTAAATTTTCAATTATTTTCCATGGCATTCTTTCGGCTGTAAAATTTATTACAACAGATTACTTTATATATTATATTTCTTTTATCTCTAAATCTATAGAATATATAATAAAATATTGAAATGTATCAGATAGAGAATTTAATTTTCTTTAATATTACCAAGAAAAATTTTCAAAAAATAATATTTAGAAGATTTTTTTCAAGAATCTGCTACTTTCGGTTGTCCAATTGTTACCAAAACCTTTTCAGATCTTCCCATGAATGTCCGATTGGGAAACAAACAACAAACAAACAAATATAAAGTCTTATAGTTGTTGAGTAATCGTCCTTCCAACGTCCTACACACATACACACACATATACATCCACACACACACACACACACACACACACACACACACACACACACACACGCACACATCATCGTAAAAATGTTAAAATCGGATTGTAGGGACCTTAAAACGTGCTTATTCATTAAAATCTGGATATGCGATTTTTAGCATCAATCCAATACCTCTCTTAGGGATAGGTAACATCACGACAAACATACCCACGTCATCCCTCACACAAGACATACACGACAACTACGAAAAAAAAAACAAGGGTGCACCGAAACATTGGTATAGTAAGAATAAATGCTGCTTGACTGAACTTTCGAGTCATTGTTAACACCTAATTATTATTAATATTATTATTATTTGTTAAAAAGCTATTACAATAATAAGGAAAATGTGAATGTCATTCACATCCTCCAGTTTATATAACACCAACCTACAAGACGTTTTGGACAAAACAAATAGAGCCTCTGGAGCGGTCAAAACACAATTAAGAGGTCTGGAACTTTTAGCTATAGCGCTTTAAACAAAATATATACAACCGTGATGATACCTTCTTTAAGGTATGGTCCCGAAGTTTGGCCATTAAATCTACTTGAAGCTCTCGAAAAAGGCCACTTGCACTTTTTCAAATCCTTCTGGGGGTAGAGCTCAAGCACGCAGCTAATTACATCCGACAGGACTTAGACCATCAAAGAATAGAAATAGAAGTAATTAAAACAATACTCATAGTACCTACAAAATTTTACTAATGCAAGGCAACAGATATGTCAAGATGTGCTACATAAAACTATTAAATATACTTAATTCCAAAAATATTGACGTTAGAATGAAAAGAAAATATAATTGGTGCACCAGACTATCCGAAATTCTACATAATATAGACTATGATTGGCTTTGGGGCAGCTAGGACCCTATAGCATTGAAGCAAGAGATGAACAAACATAATTGACAATTGCTCCAATCATTATACACAAGAAGATGCGCAAAGTTTCTACATATAGTAGAATCTATAAGTATTACCAACACGAAAGGAAATATATGACATTAGAGGTAATAATAATAATATTAAAAACAATTTCCTAACTCCGCACTAAAAGTAGCAAGATAACCAGGATATACACAGATGGCATGCTCCACATTTTAGACTCCAATGAAATCTGTCCAATCTGCAATACATTGGAACTTGACAATTTGTATCATCTTTTTTTACAGATGTCCAATTAAAGCCCCCATAAGAGTTCATTATCTTCCTACCGCTGATACCTACTCCACGGGCGACACTCTTCTCCAAAATTGACAATACAGATATCATGTACAGAATATACAGGCTGTTTCCTTTAAAACAACCAGCACTTTTTTGGGCGAACTAATAACTTTAGAGAAAAATGTTTTATACAAAACAAATGATCAAGAGTAAGGGATTAATTTATCAGTAATAACAAAAAGAAAATTCAACAAATGGTTCTGTAACACGGTAGAACAAATTATATTTTTTTAAATGGTACCCTATACAATTTTTAGCCCATTAGATAGATAGTTTTTTTCTGTTTTCAACGATATAAATATTGTATTTGTATGACAATTATTTCAAGACAAATGGTATTAAAAATTAAAAATGTTACAATATTGCAATCCGACTATGCTATACACAGGTATACGTGTGTTACCTAAGTTACACTAGTAGTAAAGCCATTTTTTATTACATTACTTCTAATTTTGAACACGATTTTTTCGAAATAATTGTTATTCAACCCTATACAATATTTATGTCGTTAAAATTAGAAAGAAATTCTCTATACAATGGACTATAAAATTATATAGGGTACCATTTGAAAATATATAATTTTGTTCTACCGTTAGAGAACCACTGCTTGAATATTCGGTTTGTTATTACTGACAAATTAGCCCCTTATTCTTGATCATTTTTTGTATATAACATTTTTCTCTAAAGCCATTAGTTCACCCAATAAAGCGTTGGTTGTTTTAAAGGAAACTCCTTGTATAACCACTATTTCTGCACTTAGATTAAGAGTTTTTGTTATGAACATTTAACACGACACTATATGTACAATAAATTGGTAAATATATTACCATTTATTCACAATCACTTTGTAATAAATATATTATCACTTCGAATACAAATAAATCTTATTATTGTTATTATTATTAATACAACAATGGCGATCGATCGTTGAAATGTGTAAAGCCTGTTTTACATTATACTTTTTAACTTTTTTGTCTAAATATACATCCAATATTAAAAAAAATGATAATATCACACCGGATGATTTTTTCAAACTAGTTTCGACACTATTTTTCATACCTGCCCACTGTACTTATTTACAGTGAAGCAAAGCCGTTTTACGGACCTGAACAGTCTTGAGGACTCTCGAAATCCATACCAAAAACTGGGAGGAAGCAGCCATAACCTCATATTGGAGAGATCTCCCGGGCCTTAGTCAGTCGAAGAAATTCATTTCACCCTCATCGACAAACGTCAAAAAGTTATTAGCTCTCAGCAAAAAGGACCTTAGAAATATGATAGTTATCTTTACGGTTCATTGTCCTCTGTCGTTTGATAAATAGTGCATAGGTTGGCAACACTTCGAATTGGATGATGCAACAACAGTGACATTTTCGTCAGTTGTAGTAGATGGCTTGGGGAAGCAGCGTGTGTTTTGTTATCAAATATTGCGTAATTTGTTTTTCACAAACGTCAGCTAGAAATGGAGTCTGCACGTGTCTTGGGTAATGTGATTGTTGAAGATCAGACATTGCTTACTGAAACAAAGATTCGACGTTGAAGCTCAAGCATTCTTGTATCGAATAATCGCTATTGATGAAACGTGGGTTAGAGATTTTGAGCCGGAGTTGAAATCACAGTCCAACGAGTGGAAAGGTTCAAATTCCCAACGGCCAAAAAAAATTCGAAGAGCTCAACCAAAAGTCAAACAAATGATGATCTTTGCTTATGATTACAAAGGAATCATCATGACAGACAGAGGTCCATATGGAACAAATGTCACATCAGTTTATTATCCAGCCTTCATGCAAAAAATGCACAAAACCCGACCTTAGTTGCTCGAGGCTGGGCCACTCATTCTCCATGACAATACTCGCCCCCACATCAGGAATGTCGTAACCGAAAAACTTCGTGAATACGGTTGGGAAGTGTTATCTGATGCTCCCTACAGTCCGGACATGTGTCCATCCCACCTATTCCCAAAGCTGAAACAGCCTATGCGTGGACATCATTTTCCGTCTCTGAAAGAGCTTCATGTTACTGTTACCCAAGCCATTCAACAGATGAACAAAGATGGTGTCTAGTGTAATAAAAATAAACAAATATAATCTAACAATTGTTTGAAATATTTATGAAATGACTCTCGTATGTAAGATTGGTATAGCTGAAAACAATATCTGTCGACTCTGCGAAGAGGACGAAGAAAATTCGGAACATAATGTATGTGAATGTCCAGCTGTGGCTGTAAGTAGTCTTAACCATCTAGGTAAAGGTACCTCGCGGCAAAAGAAAACCGGAAACTGAATCCTGGAGCAGTAATTTGTTTCATAAGAACTCTGGAGCTGTTTCGAGAAAACTAAGATAGAGCCATGTTAAAATAAATCTTATAGGTCGCAGTGACAAAAGCGGTTAGCGCCTAGAGTGAAAGCCCTCAACTTAATAAATAAATAATAAACATCGGTATAAGCATCAAAATATTTTATCTGGAAATATACGAAATATTTGCTTCTGAAGTGATTTATATACAGGTGTTCACATGAGAATGAACCAACAAATATCTTCGTTATTAAGAGAGATAACGATTTTCTTAAAATAATAAAATTTACTACACTTATAGTCAATATGGGTAATAAGATATTGTATCCAGAAATGTTCTGTTACTTCCGGTACTGATATACAGGGTGTTAATAAAAAAACTTTACACACTTTAGCAGGTGATAGTAGAGATGAAAACAAGAAAAAAATTCTAATACACTTAGGTCCAATACTCATTGGTTTTTAGAAAATTTATGTATGGAATTTGTACATAATACACAGGATTGACGGAAGGTATTGTGCTGGCCACATCAGATTTAACAACTAAGGACTCTAGGTGTTTACGATCAATTGTAAACAAAGTTGCAGCCGTCGTCGAAGAGACTCACGCACTTGATCGTAAACACCTAGAGTCCTTAGTTGTTAAATCTGATGTGGCCAGCACAATACCTTCCGTCAATCCTGTGTATTATGTACAAATTCCATACATAAATTTTCTAAAAACCAATGAGTATTGGACCTAAGTGTATTAGAATTTTTTTCTTGTTTTCATCTCTACTATCACCTGCTAAAGTGTGTAAAGTTTTTTTATTAACACCCTGTATGTAATTCCAACTTCGAAATATCAAATACTATATTTTCTTATATTTTTAAAAAGCACACAAAATTTGGTTTACAAAGATGGTAAACATGTAATACATTCTACTATGAAATAATAAAATGGCGGCCGTTTGAAACATAAATATCTATATGTAAGAACATTTTAAACGTCCGCCATTTTATTTTTTCGTGATACAAGTTAAAACCTATTTACCACCATTGCAAAGCAAATTTTGTGTACTTTTCAGAAACATAAGAAAAAATAGTATAACCTACAAATTTTAAAAGTTAGTCTCACAAACTTCGGAACCAGAAGTATTTGAAAGCTTGTTGATTCACCATATTATTGCACATATCATCTATAATAAATTTGTTTATTTGAAGAAAATCGCTATCTCTCTTAATAATGGAGATATTTGCTGATTCATTCTCGCGTGAACATTCTATTTTTGTCTAAAAATTTACGCCCTTGTTCATTTTTTCCACAAATATCAAAAACGTTTGTCAGTCAATGTGGAAATTAATAGTTGGCTAGATGTTAGACTGTTTCACATTTCACGTGTCAACTAATTATAGTTAAATAACATCTTGGACAATAACTATTATGCCTTAAGTTGTATATGATGATAAGCGACTGGAGATGTGATGGATAAAAGAAATAAGCAGGAATGCAGTCAAAGACTGAATAAATTATATATTGACTGCATTCCTGCTTATTTTTTATCCATTATACCTTAAAGTATGTCCGAAAACTAGTTCAGCATTTAGCCAAAAACAGCATACAATACACATTCCTTCTTCAGGGTAAGTATGATCTTACAGACTCTTAAAACATAAAATCTTATACACATACTGTGGGGATCAAAACTATGGAAACTTTTTTTATTTTCACGATGTAATTTTAGTTAATATTTGTGTGGATAAAGTAAGAACTACTAACATAAATAATAGTACGTATATCACATTATATAGGTTTATTAAATTATATATAACATATAATACATATTTAATAACAATACAAGTACTTAGATTATAATTATTGTGGACCCCACTAAATGTTTAAATCGTAGAAATGGGCTATAGTAGGTCGAGGAGAAATTAAATAAACGAAGAAAGAAATTGTGAAAAATTCATGGACCTCGCTGGGATTTGAACCCAGGGCCTTCCTATATCTAGTAGGACGCTCTAACCAACTGAGCCACAAGATCCCGTTGAAGTCAATGAATCTTTCACAAGTCTTTTTACAAATCGTAACGAGTACACTCTTCTAAATGGAGAGATGAATACTCAGCGCGAACAATGCGCATATATACAAATTAATGTGAACTTTAAGCCGTCACAAATACGTAGATTATAATTATTGTGGACCCCACTAAATGTTTAAATCGTAGAAATGGGCTATAGTAGGTCGAGGAGAAATTAAATAAACGAAGAAATAATTTGTAATTTGTATATATGCGCATTGTTCGCGCTGAGTATTCATCTCTCCATTTAGAAGAGTGTACTCGTTACGATTTGTAAAAAGACTTGTGAAAGATTCATTGACTTCAACGGGATTTTGTGGCTCAGTTGGTTAGAGCGTCCTACTAGATATAGGAAGGCCCTGGGTTCAAATCCCAGCGAGGTCCATGAATTTTTCACAATTTCTTTCTTCGTTTATTTAATTTCTCCTCGACCTACTATAGCCCATTTCTACGATTTAAATACAAGTACTTATAGAAAAATCCTTGGACAGGAGTATAGAAACAAATACATTATTTAGAATACAATGGCGGATTTAGAGGGGGTGGGGCACTCGGGCACGTGTCCTCCTGTCATTTTTAATTTTTTTTTTTCATCATTCCCGTATTACATACATCATAGATCAATAAAAAAATGAAAATATGTACTAATAAAATAAAAATAATAAAAAATACAGTATTAATATAACAAATAATTTGTATGGTACGATAAAATAAGCGGTGTAAACATTATTATTTGGGGCTGTATGTCTGCTGACGGGTTGGGGAATTTATGTTTTATTATAATGAAACTATGACTAAATATAATTATTTATAAATTTTAAAAGAAAATTTACAATATTCTGCGAGTAAACTTGGGACTAGGAGATTTTATATTCCAGCAAAATAATGTTCCCAAACATACAGCAACCACTGTTAAGGAATGGCTATTCTACAACATACCCAAACAACTTGAAATACCTCCCCCAGTCTCCTGATTTCAATCCTATTGAGAATTTATGGTAGGAACTAGATAGGCGACCCTGCAAAAAATATTTTCCGCTATTTAGCAACTCGGACGAATCTGACAGAAGAATGGGAAAAATTCCACCATTCATATAATCTAATTTAATAAAATCAATGTCTGTAATTAAAGCCAATCAGGGGGGGGGGCAAAAAATTAAAACCAAGAAGTATCCTATTAAATATTAAAATGTAGTATTATATATTAAATAATGTTATAACTGTCGATGTACGAATAATTTTGTGTTTCAATTTTGTATGTAATATGTTTTCAACAATATTACATAAAGTAAATTAAACATTACTTAAATTTGATGACTATCATTTGATTCTGCAATATCGGAAGAAGACTATGATTTTTTTTTAATGAATTCCTTATTTGGTAAAGGTAAAGTGTGAGCCACTGTATATTTAAAATTTGTATTTTCTAATTTTGTGCCCCCACTATTATAGTTTTCTAAATCCGCCACTGTTTAGTTCGACATCTTCGGGGTATCGAGTCCACTAATTTCCTACATATATCTGCAAGAATTTTCTGCCATTCATCCTTTAGTGACTCATAATTCATTGGCATTTGTCATATTTTTTTTTTAATTTGTCGAGGTAATGTAATTGATCCCATAAAGATGCTCTTCTATAGGATTTAAGTCAAGAGTTTGAAAATGCCATTTTAATTTACTTTTTTCTAAAATCCATTCTTTAACAATCTTTGACGAATGCTTCGGATCGTTGTCCTGTTGAAAAGCCAACGCAAAGAAAGATATTTCTTCTTCGGCAAATTGTGGCATTACCTTCTTCAGTAATATACCCCTATGTAAAAAACAGTCCATTTTCTGCACTATCTTACAATTAGTCCTGTACCAGAGCGAGAAAAACATCCCCACACCATGACCCCCTCTATATTTAACAGTCGGTTTTTGGTATTTATAATCATATCTCTTACCCACTGAACGTGTAACATATTATCTCCGATTGGAATCAAATATTTTGAACTTGATTTCATCGCTTTAAAGGGCAGTATTCCATTTTTCACTCGTCCACGATGAGTGTTCCTCAGCAAATGCAATTTGGGTACTCCTGTTTGTCTTTGGTAATAGAGATTTCTTCACGGCTACTGTACCTAGTAATCCTACATATATTACATAACCATCGTCTCACAATGCGATTACTCAAAGCTACATCAAATTATTTCCGAATTTTTGCACAGAAATTCACTTGATGAATAAAATAAGATTACTTGCTGACAAATGCAGAATGGTTTTGTCAATTCTAGCACTGTTTTCGACGTTTTATTATCACTCCCATTTTGAGAATTTTTTTCACGTCACTTTTACTGATCGCTAAGAGAGGTATTGGATTCATGCTAAAATCCATGCATATCCAGATTTTACTGAATAAGCACGTTTTAAGGTCCCTACAGTCCGATTTTAACATTTTTACGATGATGTCTGTGTGTGTATGGATGGTGGAAGGACGACAACCGGAAGTAGCAAATTATTAAAAAAATTCTACTAAATATTATTTTTTGAAAATTTTTGTTCTTGCAAGTATTAAATAACATTAAATTCTCTATCTGCTACATATAAATATTCTATTATGTCTTTTATAGATTTAGAGACAAAGAAATATAATATATAAAATAATCGGTTGTAATAAATCTCACAACGCAAATAATGTCGTGGAAACGAATTGAAAAATGAAAATGTTTGTAACTGACAGATAAATGCCAGTTCAAAAATCCAGAGACGTAACTGAAGGCTTTTCCTGGGAAGGACATATTATATTATTTCTTGTTGTATTAACAGTTAAATATTTAAAATTATAGGAATATTACCTTTCAGAAATACTGACAATCCCGACATTGAATTGGAAATTACGAATGAAAAATTATGACATTTGACATCTTATTACTAGCTGTCTCTGACACGGGGCCCCATATCTGCTTGTCAAGGCGAACAAAGTCACATGACTGCTTGCATTCTATAGAATGAATTTAAAATTAAAAAATCTAAATATAAAAAATAAGTATAAATACAATTTTTTGGTCTAGTGTAGGCATACAAAACTTACAATACTTATGTAACCTAAAATTAAAGTGGCGAGAAGTATTGTGCTGGCCATAACAGATTTTTTTTTTTAAATATTGCACTGCTTCATATCATCTTTGCTACTACTTTTTCTCGTAAGTCGTCCGAAAAATATTTATTTTTATCCATCTCAAAAACTTACTAAATATATGACAAAATACAACAGAATGTAAGACGATTAAAATCTAAAGTATATGCCATTCAATTAAATCCTACAACCAATATCATAAGATTTCTTGTGAATTTGTTCTTCAATATACTGATGACTTTAGAAAACAAGATTCAAATTTGTAAGAACTATAAACATATTTAACAAAAATGAAATATTTAAATTTGCTAATTTTGTCCGTCCTGTACATAAATACATTTTGTTGTCGATTTTGAAAGTGAATTGATGTTTGTGGTTTTTTGAATTTTAGTACGATGTTTCTGAAACTTAATGATTTTATTTTAAAAATCTACAAGATCTTATTTATATAAATGTATACAGAAACGTCGGTTTTGTAAGAACAAATAGTGTATTATTAAGATTGCGGGTATTTGTTAACACCTATACACCGCTGTCGAAAAATTTACCCTTATTCAATAGTGTTCATTAAATTTTTTGTGATGCCATTTATTCCTCGTATCACCCTCCAATTGCATCATCTTCATCATCACCTTAATTCCACCCCTTTTTAGTCCTCTCCCCATCCACCCTCATTTTCCATGCCATTACCCTTTCTTTAATCTTCCTGCTTCGCGCCTGCCTGCCCGGCTGTCCAGCAAGCCAATACACATCGCCCGGACTACGCACGCGCATTGCGCTCTCGCTAGACACAAGCGCGCGCGTGCCACTGTTATTGGAGGAATAAAGCGCGTGCGCGGTCAGAAACCGCCTGCTGCCAGGAAATTGATTTGGGAATACCGTAATGATGGATTGTTGAATTTAGGTGAGTGATGAATGATAATGATGTGTGGGTGGTGAAGGGAGATGAAGAGGAGTTTTATAGGGATTGATAGTTGGGAAATGGTTTGATGAATTTATGGTGGTTGCTGATAAAGTAGAAAACAATGATTAATGGTTTAAGACGATAAATTTGAAGTAATCTGTAAAGTTTATACAGTAATGTTTTGTAATGGATGTACTTGAATGATACTTTTGAATTCTTTGAAATTAATAAGTACATTTTTGAAATATGAATTGTTTTCCTATGAAAAAGTTACTTCGTTAACTTTCTGTATATCCACAGTTAATCCATCATGTTCTATAACAACTAATGAGTTATAAACATTATTGTTTGCATTTTTAAATTTTAGTTTAACATAATCATCAACCGAGCGCTGATCTTTTGTGCAAGTTTTGTAAACAATATTTTTCTCCAAATATCCGAGTATCCGACTACTTGGCCAGGAGATACAACCAATATAATATGGTATCCGGTGCCCGGCTAATTCTATCCATTATATCGCTACAATTTTTTTTATAAAATTTAAAATCGTAATAGTTTTTTTAAATAAATTTTATTAGTATTTATTCTTATATGTTAATAAATTAATAGTTATAACTTTGAACTTATTCATTTTTAAATGTAAAATGGAATGGACGCCATTTTGAAATACAGCAACATTACGTAATTTTCTGTTTGTACTCTTATTTGGTTTTATAAATTTAAATCTAGTATTGGTTTTTTATCTAGTCAGATCAAAAAAATATGCTGTGACCAGCACAATACCTTCCGTCATTTATATGTATTTTCAGTAAAATTATTTCACAGACATTTTATGTAAATTGAACTTCCACCTGCATCTGTCAGTTAGTAACATTGTATTATTGAAACTGTTTCCATAATGACGCAGTAAAGATTGTATGATTTATGAAAACTAATTTCGTTAAAAAAAATTATCTCCAAATACATTGAATATTACGAAAATAGAGCAATCAAATCGTATAGGGAATAAAATTTTCTTTAATTTTTATAATAACATAAAATGCCAAAAAAATGATATTTAACCTCTTTTTTTAATAAAAACAATTAAAAGCTTCGAAACAAGGTACTTCTAGTTGATAAATTGTAACCAAAATCTAATCAAGTCTTTATTTGGTTATAAGAATGAGGAATAAGAAAAAAAAGTGTAGTATTAGAGTTATCGCGTCCGAAACGATCGATACACACACAAACACACACACACATATACACACACAAACACACACACACACACATATACACACACACACGCAAATACACACAAACATGAATACTTGCGCGCACACGCACTCACATACAGACATCATCGTAAAAATAATAAAATCGTATTCTAGAGACTCTAAAACGTGCTTATTCATTAAAAACACAACCTATTTGTTTTACCAAAGACAATACCTTCCTTACCTAGATAGAAGGTAAAAAGCTTTAAAATCCTTTCAGTAAATAAAGCGTTCCAGATTTCATTTACATTTAATAACTATCCCACATTTTAATCTGCAATGGGTAATATGCTGTGATGATATATTTATTTATTTTACAACAAATTGTTATGAATAATAAAATTTTAATTTAAAGTAAATCTTACGAATGATTTTCGAATTACCTATGTACAAGATCTTTTTGATTTACAATCGATAATTCATTGTTTCAATGGAAAAGTTTGTATTTTCTCGATAAATAAAAACTGTAAAGAAAAGTACTACTTTTAAACTATCCTACATACAGACTTTTCTAAATAGCATGCAACGGTCAAAAAACTAAAACTTGTTAATTTTCTCGTCGTTGCGATGTTTTTACCGTGTTAACAACACAGATGAATCTTACATACATAATTCCTTTGACTAAAAATATTTTATAGCAATGCTAGATTTTATATTTATTATTATTATATAATTACACGTGAAAATAGCATGTTCAACGAATAAAGAAAAGTGGGTAGGTATTTAAGCTCGCGTAAAATGAAATTAAACTTTTACTCTTGATACAAAACTTCCAATTTATTTTACTTATTAGAAAATCTACTATTTCTAATTTAAAATTTTGTTTCAAAATGTCAACTTTTTGTATGTCAAAATGTTCAAATTTACCGATCGCAAATGAATAAGCTGGAAAATACCAAAATAATATTCGGTCTCAAAGATGCATTCAGTTGCTTGCCTTAAATATGTGTAGTGCTGGTTGCATTATAGTATTGGCATTGTCGCCTTGAGTGCAGCAGTGGTATTGGAGTTCTACATCCATCATAATAACAAATAATTAGGAAATTTATCACTTATAGTATTCTGCACGTTAAGAATGGTATTGCATAATAACAAGTGGATGATTGAAGACATACGTAATTGAATATGTAGTTTATTTTTACCTTCCGTCACCTTTAGGTAAGAAAGGTATTGTCTTTGGTCAAAAGATACGATGATGAGTTTTTAGTGAATAAGTACGTTTTAGGGTCCATGTCAATATAATACGATTTTACAATTTTTACGATGATGTATGTATGTATGTATGTGTGTCTCTGTGTATGTATGTGTGGGTCTGTGTGTGTGTGACGCATAACTTCAATACCACGATTCCAAAAACTATATTTTTTTTCGCATTCCTCAAGTTTACAGCCAGACAAATAGGTGTTAGATTTTGGTTATAATTGGTCAACCGGAAGTACCCTCATTTGAAGATTTTAATACAATTAAATATCATTCATTGACATTTAACGTTGTTATAACTTAAAGAATATATTATTCTCTATACGATTTGATTGCATTTTATACTTCATATTCAATACATATGGAGTTAAAGAATTATAAATATATTAAATTTCATAAATCAGCCAGCTATTCTAACCATGGAAACTATTAATATATTCAGATAATTCAAATTGACAAATGTCAATATCAATGAAAAGTAAATTAATGTCGCAGATATGAGGAACTTGAGATTTGAGATAGATGTTGGGGCAGACACGGAAAGATACGGTAAGAAATGAAAAACTAAGGGAAATAACTCTAGTGTTAGAAGTTTCTAGAAAGATACAAGAGAGACGATTACATTGGTTTGAATATGTCATGAAGAGAGATGAATATATTGGAAGAAGAATAAAATATTGACGAAACGAAGGACTGTATTGCAGAAGAACTGAGAGAAAAGAAAATGAATGAGAACGACACGCAAAACAGAAATGAGTGGAAGAAGAAAATAAAAAATAGCGACCCCTAACGAATGGGAAAAGTTAAAAAGAAGAAGAAGATGTCAGTGTCAAGTGCAATTTGCATAGTTTGTTTATGAAATAATTTTTCTGGAAATTTAGAATCTTTTGCAGAAAATTTATGTATGGACTTTATACATAATACACAGGATTGATGGAAGGTATTGTACATACCACATCAGATTTTTATTATTATTATTATTATTATTATTAAAAATACCCCATAAAACAGGTAGAGCCCAATTACAGTGCAGAGGAGAATAAGTTTGATGTTATAGAATGTGTTCATAAAGCGATGTATGATGTATGTCGTAACTCTTTTCAGGAAATAATTTGGAATTGTCAATATAGAATATAGATCTTATAATATATTGGCGTATATTTTAGCATTTTTGTTTCTCGTTTTGATGTGCGTAATTTATCAATAATGCCAAAAAGGGTTACAATCATTGATGGCAGAGTATAAAATAAAATGTATTAAACAATATATAGTGAAAATGATTAGGCAGAGGACTCGCCTCATCAACTTGAAAAAGACCTTATAAAATTAAATATAACTTGTACAAATTTTTGGGTCTTATTTATTTTTAAAAGAAGAAGAAAAAAAAAGTACTTGTATAAAGTAATGTATATATTAATGATATTTACAATTATTTCTAAGTCAATCGTTATTCCTTTTACGGAATATAAAATTATTTGAAATAATTGTAGTTTATTTTCGTACCATATACGTTGGCACTACTGAGAATGATCATGTTGTGTCAAATAATTTTATATTCCGTAAAAGGAATAACGATTGACTAAGAAATAATTGCATATTTATTAAATATATACGTTTCTTTAATACCTGTATATATATATTTTTTTTTAAATAAATAACTAATAATTTTTACAAGTTATATTTCTTTTTATAAAGTTTTTTTCAGGTTGATGACGTGAGTCCTCTGTCTAATCATTTTCACTATAGTACGTACGTGTAATACCGTATGATACGTGGGAGTATAAAACTATGTACATATATGTAGTATACATTTAATGCAATATACGAGCCCAAACCCATAATATATCAGCCGGTTTACATTTTCAACATATTATAAAACCAACTCAAATATTTAGAAATTTCAACAAAATCTTTCGACTACTTTAAGACATAAAACTTAAAAAAACTGTGGGCCAAATGACGGGTGATAATAGTTCAACCGGCATCTTAAAGGTCATCTTCTAGTCCAGACTTAGCATCTCCCAAGACCCTTTACTTTTGGTACAACGGATGACATAACTTCGTAAAAATCCAGTGCGTACAATAAAACTTACCTTGGAAGATATAATGGGACAATAATCACAGAGAAATTTGCAGAGCTTAGGGATACAATACTTATACTCGCCGTCAAATATGTATGGACTGATGCTCAATTTTTTCCCTTCTCCGCACCTTGTCCCTTGCCCTGCGGTGTTGCTGTTTCTTCATAATTTAGCATTCTCAACATAGCCACAGTATAGAAATCTCCAGTCTATACTCATTTGCCGACAACAATAATAGAATTAAAGCTGTTGTTACTAATAAAGGCAATGTAACCCAATATTAAATGGCGGAATACTTAAATACCATATATGGTTTTTATAAAAGTCGAAAGAAATTTGTAGAAATTTCTCACCATTCGTGTAGGTTTTATTATTTGTTTGTTGAAAATTTAAACAGGCCGAAATACTAAATATTATGGGTTTGGACTCGTATGTATTGTACATACGTGATATACCGGGTGATCATTTGAAAACTTCCCACCTTGAATAACTCTTTAATTAATAAAATTATCAAAAATCACTAAAACAGGTCAATGTTATTTTGGAGGGGGACATTTAATAACCTATTCCAATCAGTTGGGAAACTTTCACCCTCCCCTCCAGCCACCCCCACCCCAAAATTTTAAATGACACTACCCCATGTGTGATACACCATTTTAAAGGTTGTAAAATTCTCAATATTTTAAAGCAAAGAAAATTAAAATCGGCCGAGCCGTTCATGAATTAGAGACAAAAATGTATGCCCATTTTGAGTGTTTGATCAAGCCATCTACCTACGTTTTGCTTTGAAACAAAAGAACGTGCGTCGTACAGACCCATACGAAAAACCAGTTATGTTGCGCACTTGCCGAATTGAGCTCGTAGGATTTGCAGCAAATTGTCCTAATATTTCTATTTGAGAGTCCTCATCCACAATTCGAGGTTGTGTCCTTTTTTATTTGCTACTGATCCACTCAAAATGGGCATACATTTTTGTCTCTAATTCATGAACGGCTCGGCCGATTTTAATTTTCTTTGCTTTAAAATATTGAGAATTTTACAACCTTTAAAATGGTGTATCACACATGGGGTAGTGTCATTTAAAATTTTGGGGTGGGGGTGGCTGGAGGGGAGGGTGAAAGTTTCCCAACTGATTGGAATAGGTTATTAAATGTCCCCCTCCAAAATAACATTGACCTGTTTTAGTGATTTTTGATAATTTTATTAATTAAAGAGTTATTCAAGGTGGGAAGTTTTCAAATGATCACCCGGTATATTTTAAACAGTACGAGTACATGTATTATACATACTTGTAGTACTGTATAAATATAAAATATACGTGCATGAAATGAAATACTAATAATCAACACCAAATATTTTTATACTGTTCAAAAGGTATAACACTTTTATATACAGGGTGGTGACCGGCACAGCCAAACATAAGACTTTAACATGTAAAATCAAACTTTCCTGATTTCCTGCTTCCCTAATTATTTTAGATAAAAACGCTTCAAATTAAAGTTGTAGAGCATAAAATTCTTCTGTACGGTAGAAATACATAAACAAAATAAATAACAAATGTCTAACTGTTTATCTGTAATTTACTTCTATTAGGTATTATTTCTAATTTATGTTCCAGTTAACAATTATCTGTTAATTTAATTTGGTATTTGTGCAATGCACAGATATACAAATAATAATAATAAAAATAAATTAACCTACAGTAAATTTTTTGAAAGATGTCCAATCAAGGTCATCTGTATCACGAACGAATTAACAAATAGGCATACATTTATCTCTTTCTCTTGCAAAGGCTATAAAAGTGTGCGATAAGGATGGATATAACACGCTTGTCTATCATAAATTCATATTGTTTCGACTAAGTTAGGAAATTCCATTTTTAAACGATGCTCGTTGTTGATAATACTTTCGCTGTAACGTAAGTTTATTTATTAATTCAGATACATTACCTGGATTCATAGCCGTACGTATAACGTTACTTTCTGTCAGAGTCACTGACACTGACATTATGTCATTATCTCATTTTTAACATATTTGGTTTTACATTTGCTAATAAACTTACCAGTCGATTTTTTTTTAATTTTGAATGCTTTTACTGTAATATATATTTTTATAATAATAAAATAACAGTAGTATCTTACGTACCCTCATAAAAACTAAGCAAACGACACTACTGAATTTGTCATAATGGGCGGAGCAAAACTCTGAATTCATACAATTCGGCCATCTTTCAAAAATTTTACTGTAGCTTGATAGATAAATCGTTAACATTTGTTAATTTTTTATTTCAATTCCATGGCTATAGCTATTTTTGGGGTGATGTTCGACATTTTCATGCCTAATTTCTGCCGTTACAAGGCACATAAAATTAATTTTGTTTATTGATTCGCATTTTATACTCTACAACTTTTATTTGAAGCTTTTTTTACCTAAAATAATTAGGGAAGCAGGAAACTAGGAAAGTCTGATTTTACGTGTTCGGCTGTGCTTGTCACCATACCCTGTATAGGTATTTTATACATGTAATGTACAAAAACTTGTATTTTTGCCATCCTTAACTAGAAAAGAACTGCCTATAAACGAAATATTACTCATATTGCGCAATTCCATTCATACGTGGAAAATACTACTTACAGGTGTCTCTAAAACTTTCTCACTATTGATAACTTTTTTATTTGAAGAGATACAAAGGTTGGTTAAATGAGTAAAATTGTGCCATTTTATATAAGAAAATTTGTCATGTTGAGAAAAAGAATTATATTTGGGACAATTTTTTAAATGGCACCATATATTTTTTATTAGAAAAAGTATTTCCAATAAGGTAATGTTGTTTATGTACAATTATAAGTTAAATATCATTCATTGACCGTTAATGTTTTTATAAATTTTAAAGAATATGTTCTTCACTATACAATGAGGATGTTGAGATAGATGTTGGGGAAGACACGGAAAGATAGGGTAAGGAATTAAAAGATAAGGGAAATAGCTCGAGTGATAGAAGTTTCTAGAGAGATAAAAGAGAGACGATTACATTGGTTTGAACATGTCATGAGGAGAGATGAAAAATACTAGAAGAAGAATATATAGCTTAGTAGTAGAAGGTAGAAGAAACAGAGGAAGACCAAAGATAATATGGAAGGACTGTATTGCGGAAGACTTGAAAGAAAAGGAATTGAATGAGGACGACACGCAAAAAAGAAATAAGTGGAAGAAGAAAATAAAAAAATAGCGACCCCTAACGAATGGGAAAAGGAAAGAAGATGTCAGTGTGAAGTGCAATTTGCATAGTTTATTTATAAAATAATTTTACTGGAAATATAGGATCTTTTGTAAGAAAAATTATGTATGGAATTTGTACATAATACACAGGATTGTCGGAAGGTAATGTGCTGACCACATCAGATTTATTATTAATTATTTTATTAAATTGCTTATTATTCACGCATATTTCCAACTATTTACTATAATAACATATTATGTTAAAATAGATCAATTTACGTAACTCGACTCCAGTTATTAGCGAACTCCATTTACGTTTAGGGCTTAACGAACAACAGAAAATACAATTAAGACGTTCTGTAGATCGGTTTCAATTTGAATGAAGTTTCCTAAAAAAGTGGAGGACTCCATTGATGGTTGCCGCACGAATTGATGACTGCAGCTACACAAATGCGATTGATATTTTATAAAATATCCATTCTCGAACTCCTAGAACTCGAATTATTCTCTAAGTCGAATTTTTATCACACATTTCCTTCTATTTTTAATGTATTTTTATCTCTCTAAATCGAGTTTCTATAACTCGAGTATTTCTATAACTCGAACTGAAATTTCACTCGAAAGTCGAATTTTTCTGATAGATTCTTAGTTAAGAGCAATGAGATGGACGAATTGACAAGTTCAGTGGCAATTTGAGCTCTAGTACTGTTGCTTTGTGGAAGTGCACCTCTAATGCCACTTGCACCGCTTATAATTAAATTGACTATATCGTATCGAAACGAAATCTAGTTGTTAAACATTACTGTCAAAATTGCGATATGCACTTTTTCTGTTAACCTGTAGTTAAAGTTTTCGCTATGAGTGCATAAACTGGCCATAAAATGGCAAAGCGAAATTTAAAATGCCTATCACTTGAACAAAAATGTTTTTTAATTACCAAAATAGAAAAAGGCGGGCAGAAGAAAAAGGATATTACTGCACAAGTGCACTATGTGGTATTCCACACAGCAACTTGTCAACTTTTAGAAAAAATCAAAGATTATGGTGTTAGCAGTAAACGCAAAAGGCTTACAACCTGAGTGTATGTTGATATTGACGAAGCTATGATCAAATGGGTAACTACGGCACGAAATAAAAATTTACCACTTTCGGGAACCATAATTAGACAAAAAGCTCAAGAATTTGCATAGGCTTTGGCTCATGAATATGTTTACCTCTCCCTAAGAGTGGTTTTTGATTCATGCTAAAAATCGCATATCCAGGTTTTAATGATTAAGCACGTTTTAAGGTCCCTACAATTCGATTTCAATATTTTTACAATGATGTCTCTCTGTGTGTATGTGTGTGTGGATGTGTGTGTGTGTGTGTGTGTGTGTGTGTGTGTGCGTGTGTGTATATGTATGTATGTGTATGAGTGTGGGGACTTTGGAAGGACGATTTCTCAAAAATTATAATACTTAATATCTGTTTAACTACGTATTTCCCAATCGGAAATTACTGACATATAAAAAAAATATTTTGTTTATCTTTTATAGATTAAGAGATAAAGAAATATAATGTCATGGAAACCAATTGAAAAATTAAAATGTTTGTAACTGACAGATAAATGTCAGTGTCAAAAATCCAGAGACATTACTGAATTAATAGTTATATATTTAAAATTATAGGTATATTACATATATACTCTTCAAAAATACTGTCAATCCCGACAACAAATTGGAAACATTTTGAAAAATTAGAAGAGTAGGACAAAATTTCTTCATAGAACGAATTTAAAATTAAAAATCTAAATAAAAGGAATAGAAGAATAGATATAAGTAGATTTTTTTGTGTAGAGTGTAGGTATACAAGAAATGTTAAATACAATAGGGCGCGAGCAGTCATGTGACTTTGTTAGCCTTGACAAGCAGATATTGGGGGCCCGTGTGTCAGAATGATAGCTAGTAATTATGTACATAAATGTCAAATATAATATCACATTCTAAATTTAGTGATTCCATGTGCTTTATTTTCCTCGACAAGTAAATTCCACACTCCTGGTGACAAATTAACCACATGAATTTAGAAAAGCTTGAAATTTTTAATGAAAAATTCTGACATTTGACATCTATGTACGTAATTAGTATATGTCATTTGACACTTGGCCTCGACAAGCAGATATGGGGATATCTGCTTGTCAAGGCCAACGATGTTACATGACTGCACGCGCCCTATACTTATGTAACAGAAGTGGCGAGAGGTTTTGTGCTGGCCACAACAGATTTTTTATCTAATGTAGGGTGGTTAGATAAGTTAAAAAAAGCTTCTTTGTATATTTTCTGACTCGAAATTTCATCACTTGAACGAATAGAAAATTTAAATTGATTATTTTTTCGATTCATTTTTTACCTCTCGCTAAGAGAGGTATTGCATTCATGCTAAAAATCGCATATCCAGATTTTATTGAATAAGCATGTTTTAAGGTCCCTACAATCCGATTTTAACATTTTTACGATGATGTCTGTGTGTGTGTGTGTGTGTGTGTGTGTGTGTGTGTGTGTGTGTGTGTGTGTGTGGGTGTGTGTGTGTGTGTGTGGATGTGTGTGTGTGGAATGTTGGAAGGACGGTTACTCAAAAACTATAAGACTTAAAATTTGTTTAACAACGTATTTCCCAATCGGACATTCATGGGAAGATCTGAAAAGGTTTTGGTAATAATTGGACAACCGGAAGTAGAAGATTCTTGAAAAAAAATCTTCTAAATATTATTTTTTGAAAATTTTTCGTGGTAATATTAAAGAAAATTAAATTCTCTATCTGATACATTTAAATATTTTATTATATATTCCATAGATTTAGAGATAAAAGAAGTATAATATATAAAATAATCTGTTGTAATAAATTTGACAGCCGAAAGAATGCCATGAAAAATAGTTGATAATTTAAATTATTTGTAACTGACAGATAAATGTCAGTGTCAGAAATAATGAGCAATGAAAGAAAAATGTACTTGGAGAATCCCTTAATGCTTGATCTGTGACTATTATGGAGATGACAAGTCTAGGTTGAAGGACTTAAATTTGTTTCAAACATTATGGGACAATGTACACCAGTACTATAGACTAGAGTAACTTTGAATTGCGAAAAAGCTATCAAATTCTTCTCAAGTAAGTTGTAAATATTGACAAAATTACACATCGATATAAGAATAATCGGAGTGCAATCTATCCGTCACTTTATTAAAGGGAATTAAGGTTATTTAGATATAACATGTATGAAAAACTAAAATGTAAAAGAAGATATATAAGAATAGATGCACAATCCAGATATATACATTTTAGACCGCCCAAAATTAATGTTTTTACTAGAAGAATATGAAGAGAAAGTAAACAACGTTGTTCGAATTGAAAATTGCAGTTACCAGCCTAATATTTATATATGGTAAACTCTACTTTGTAATTTATTGTAACATAATTTATGGTAAAATATCTTCATGTTGAGACATGCTATTATTGAATAATAAAGAAGTTTATACGTCATAGATTTATATGAATATATTATTTGTATTTATAAAAATATTCTTTGCTTTATGCATACAGCCAGGTAAAATATACGGCGAGAGGTTATGTGCTGGCCACATCAGATTTTTATATTTATAACAATGATGTATTTTTGTTAAAATAAACATACTTTTCAAATTTATAATATTGTTTGGTGCAGCCATATTGTAGATGATATACTGTATGTAAGGTGCAATATTTTTGAACGATTACTGTACACTCAGGTTTTATATTTTCACCTTCATTCTAATTACCAGTTAAAGTGTGACATAAACCATTAATCTTTAATTTACTACACACTTACACACATCATTTTTATTGCCTGCACCATATATTTACAAAAAAAGTAGTGTAACATATGAACAAAGCTATCCATAACTTATAAAAATTCGTGAGTAGTATGGTGGCTATTGTTTTTTCATGCGGGCCTATAGCCAGTAGAATATCGTCGTAAATTGCAATTGTTAACCGCAGGTCGCTGAAATCACCTGTAGGATATCCTATAGCATGTTAATGTTGGTAGAATATATAGTGCGAGATATAGAGATTTATCGTTTTGGAAAACCGAAAAGTAGTAAGTGTTTCCTGTAATTATGATCATATATTACAACCAAATGCAAATAATAAATCGTAAATTTATTTTGCTTACTTTTATCTTTGAAGCTCGGCGATAATACCAACATAATTGCAATATTAAACCATGAAATACATTTCTGACAATAATAGTTATTTCAGTTTAATGGTTATTTGTGTGTGGCTATAAGCTATAACTTTGTAATATTTTATAACTTTTACGACCGTACTTACTCCTTTGAGCCAACAAATGGCGGTAGGTGTTCGAAGGATCAGGATCACCCATGCAGAAGCAAACTATACTCAGCCTATTTCGTTTTTGTTAGGATCTGACATTTTTCCTGTACTCTTCATATAATTATTTATACATGAAATGGGAAATGATTGTTTCATTTTGCTATTTTTAGCATCCGTCTCCTTTAGGGAAGGTATTGTCTGGTCAAAAATTCGATGATGAGTTTTTAGTGAATAAGCACATATTAGAGTCCCTAGGATACGATTTTACCATTTTTACGATGATGTCTGTATATGTGTGTGTGTGTGTGTTGTGGCCAGCACAATACCTCTTGCCATTTCAGTTTTTGGTTACATACGTATAGGACGCGAGCAGTCATGCGACTTTGTTGGCCTTAACAAGCAGATATGGAGGCCCGCGTCAGTATGACTATTAGTAATATGTACATATGTCAAATGTCGGAATTTTTCATTCAAAATTTCAAGATTTTCTAAGTTCACGTGGTTAATTTGTCACCAGGAATGTGTAATTTACTTGTCTAGGAAAATAAACCACATGAAATTGGAATACCATGAAATTTGGGATGGAAAATTGACATTCGACATCTATATACATAATTACTAGCTGTCATTCTAATTCGGGACCCCATATTTCCTTCTCAAGTCCAACAAAGTCACATGACTGTTCGCGCCCTATAAATTTCTCATGTCGTTTCTTTATGTTTAGATTATTTTTATAATTTTAAATTTATTTTTTGAGGAAGTTTTCTCCTACACTTCTAAATGTTCTGATGGGTATATGTATATAGTTATAATTTTAAATATATAATTGTTATTATTGTTATACAACAAGAAATAGGAAACTTACCAATATCACAAAAAAATTCTTCAATGTCAGTTAATCTTCATTTAACGTAAAAGCGTAATTTGTCGTTTTACTACTGTTGCAAAAAAAAATCTAAGATTTAGTTTCAGCTAAAATCTACATAAAACCATATTCGTACTATGACAAATTTTGAATCGATTCTTTACCACTGTCATGTGTTTAGTTAAAATAAGTTTTAGAATTGAGCTGCCAATACCGCCCAAACAGGTTTATGAACTACTGTTGGTTTTTGACAATGACATTTTTTTGTCATTTACAAACATATGATGGTTACTATGGAGTTGTTTAGGCTCTGGAATTTATTACAACAGATTATTTTATATATTATTTTTTTTCTCAATATATGGAACATATAATAAAATTTTAAAATGTATCGACTAGAGAATTTTACGTTCTTTAATGCTAATAATAAAAATTTTCAAAAAAACAATATTTAGAATTTTTTTTAAGATACTATTACTTTCGCTTTTCCATTTGGTACCAAAATCTATTTAACTCTACCAATTAATCTTAGATTGAGGAATCCGTAGTCAAACAGGTCTATAGTCTTATAGAATTTGAGAAATCGTGTCTCCAACAACCTCACACACATCCGCACACACACACACAGAGAGACATCATTGTAAAAATGTTAAAATCGGATTCTATGGACCTTAAAACGTGCTTATTCAATAAAATCTGGATATGCGATTTTTAGCATGAATCCAATACCTCTCTTAGCGAGAGGTAAAAATTATAATTCTTTCGTACTCCTTTTCTTTACATCCATATGAAGAGCTGATTAGATTTTGATTATAATTGGTCAACCGGAAGTACTCTTATTTGAAAATTTTAACAGTTTTTCTTGAATACAACGCTGTTAAATATCATCTTTGGCATTTAATGTTATTATTCATATTAAAGAATATTCTATTATCTATACGCATTGATAGCAATTTTATACTTCATATTCATTGGATATAGAGGTAAAAAATTATAAAGAAATTAAATTTCATAAATCAGCCAGCTATACTATAACCATGGAAACAGACTATATTAAGAAAATTCTAATTGACAGATGTCAGTGTCAATGAAAAGAAAATGAATGTGGCAGAGAGATGAGGATGTGGAGATACAAAAAGATAGGATAGGATAAGGAAGGCGAGGGTACGAGGAAAGGCGAAATATGTTTCTAGAAAGATACAAGAACGATGATTATATTGGTTTGGACATGTCATAAGGAGAGATGAATAATATATTGGAAGAAGAATGAACAGCTTAGTAGTGTAGAAGGTAGAAGAAACAGAGGAAGACCAAAAAGAAAATGGAAGGACTCTATTGCGGAAGACTTCAGTTGGCAACCCTAAGGGCGCTTAACAGGCGTCACCTCACTGTTTCTGAAAGGAAGTCCATTTGCTATTTGAAAATTGGAAATAACTTCACATTTCTAGTTTGATATCGGTCGGAATCGAACCCGAGCCGTCCAAATAACAACCGGTTACCTAATGCATGCAGCCACGCAACCCTATAATTATCCAGTAAAAAATTAATGTTAATTGGTAAATCTCTTTTTAGGGCGATTTTATTGGCTGAGTTCGATTTAATACATAAATTACGACTTTTGTTTTGACCATTATTCGTAATCAAAAATCTCATCCCCTCACTCCACTCTGCCCTAGATATTTGCCCTAATTTCTCCCCTTGCATTAACAGCCCTATATAGGACAAAGTTAGATTCATTCATCTCTTCCCTAACCCTAGCCCTAACCGCATGCACGGGGGGATGAAAGGACACGTTCGCCTGTGCCTGCATCGTTTATCATCCACGGGCTTAACGCCGGAGGGCGATACGAACAACTCGTGGATTATTCATACCACCACCTATGGGCTTGGAAATTAAGGGAGGAAATGATTGCGTGTATGAAGGGATGAAATATTAAAAATGTAGGGGGGGGGAGTTGTTTTTTGGTGTAAAACATGAAAAGATATTAGTTAGTACTTTAAATGTGAAGTATAGTAGATTGGGGTGTTTCTCCACATTAATGGGGTTCTCCACCATATATTGATAGCTCGTCAACTTACAAAAAATAAATTTTATAATTTAATTGTAGTAAAATATTCGTATATCGAATGAACTGTGTGTTTCTTCATTCTAAACAAATTTGCTCCAAGCTACAAAATTGTTTTGTTTTTACCTTCCGTCAACTATGGGTAAGGAAGGTATTGTTTTTGGCCAAAAAAATCGATAGTGTGTTTATAATGAATAAGCACGTTTTAGGGTCCTTAAAATATGAATTTACTATTTTTACAATGGTGTCTGTATGTGTGCGTGTGTGTGTGTGTGTAACAAAATATTTCTCCTTTGATAACTCCAATACTACAATTTCAAGAATCAGCCAGCTATGCTACGAGTATAAACCATGAAAACTACTAATATATTCAGATAATTATAATTGACAGATGTCTATGTCAAGTGCAATTTACATAGTATATTCCTGAAATAATTTTACTGACTATTTCATTCATAAATTTATAAACCAATCCAAATTGAGGGTTGTACCTAGTTACCAAGTTTTATTTCGACAAAATACCGTCACAAAAAAAATTCGTATCCTTCGAACTAATAAGATGTTGTATTTTTACAAGTAAGTGGGCTTTGATAAGCGATTTTTTTTTAACGTTTTAAAAGTATCTAGAAACATATTGTTTATATACTCGTACATGTCAAAGTGCGTATATTTTCAGTCTTTTCAGTTTTTATTAAAAATTAGTCGATTCGGACAGGAATCCGTTCAGAACATTGAAAAAGCAATCTTAAATATAACACCTAAAAACACAATAAATATTTAAAGATTTTTGTCAAAAAACTAAATTATTACCTGATTTTTATTTTGGAAATAGTCATCCGAATACCATTCGTGGTTAAATTTTGTCCTGCAAAATTTTCCGATTGCTTCACGCGAGATTGTTGCTAATTTATCTCGTGACATTGATCAAAAATCACTCGCTTGACAGCTCGGGATATTTTTGCCAATGCCATTCGATAAATTGCTAGGCAACCAGCTCTCGTAACAATTTGAAAAATTTTCCGGCAAAATAAATTAAAATTGAACAACGAAAAGACGCAACAAATAGTAGTATCTTCAAATCCAAATGCAAGGACAGGTAATTCTGTAAAAATATTAGGTTTTCTAATAGATAAAGGTATAACATGGTTTGATCATGTTGAGAGTTTACTTACAAAGCTCGCCAGTATAAATTTTCTTTTACGAAAGTTAAAACAATGCTTAAATTTAGAGATACTAATTTCGTCGTATTTCTGCCTTTTTCATTCAATAATCTGTTATGGGATTATTCTATGGGGTAATTCTTCCCATGCAGACAAAATTTTCAAGCTTCAAAAACAAGCTATTAGAATTATGAAAGGTGTCGGTGCTAGGGCTAGGGAACACTGCCAGCCTCTATTCAAAGAATTTAAAATTATGCCACTGCCTTGCGTATTTATATATTTTACTTTGTTAGAAATTCATATTAATGTTCACAATTTTCCATTAGTTTCTAACTCTCATAACTACAACACTAGAAATGCTAATTTAATTCAAGTTCCCAGATTTAGATTAGATCGACCTCAGAGAAATTCTTTAAATATTAATTTATATAACGCCTTACCAGCATCAATTAAGACATTAAATTATAATATTTTTAAACTTAAAATAAAGAAATTTTTGACAAAACATTGTTTTTACAGTCTAGATGAATATCTGACCGACATTGCTGATGCAGACACTATAGTAATTCATTATTATTAATGTAACATTAATTTATTATTATTCTTTTCTGACTTGCCATAAACATTTTGTAATAGTACAAATGGTCAAATAAATATGAATATGAATGAATATTAATATGAATATATTTAAACAAAATTGTAAAATAAAAAACGTATTACTATTTGATTAAAGAAAAAGTTTTACTGATTTGCACAATCATTAATTTCTAATCATATTATTTATTTCATACGTACTTACATATTAAATTTTGTACCTAATTAAAAATCCATTTATATGAAATTAATCATTTATTAACGATGGTACTGACAAGTTTTATATTTCATAGTATAAAAATGATAGAAAACAAAATGGTATATGCCCCCATATTTTATTTCCTCTTTAACATATAATTACCTGAAAAACTTCATTAGGTATCCAGTTTCAAACAATTTATAATTAAATATGTTTAAAGACCGTATCATCATATAAATCATACACATAATTCATAATGCAACTGTTTTCTCTTTCCCGTCTTATTATAAAATACACTGTTTCTCAAACTTTCGCACCAGTCTACCCTTTCTGATGTTTTAATTAGAACCAATGAACAAAAAGCAAATTATCTAAACTCATACTGTCAACATACCATAAATCAATTATAATAAAATATAAATTGGAATAGTTTTTATGCATTTTTAATAATGTAACATAATGTGATGTCACTGCATTTTCATTAAAACATTATTAATTATTTTATATAATGGTATTTAGCATTAGTTCTAGAAAAAAATAAAGATCGACGCCAAATTTATTTCGAATTTTAAATAGCTCAAAAGTGACTGTGAGGTACTCTCAATGAATAAGGTACGAATATGTTATCAAAATTATTGATATCTATGTACATAGTGTCCAAAGCAGATTGGCACCACCCAGTAATGAGTATTGAACCGCGATATTTATTATATTAATTTTTTGTGTGTTGTCATTTTTATTATTGTAATCATTTTTATCTTCAGTTACCTTTAGGTAAGTAAGGTATTGTTTTTGGTCAAAAAATCCGATGAGTTTCTAGTGAATAAGCACGTTTTAAGGTCCCTAGGATACGATTTTACTATTTTTACGATGATGTCTGTATTGTGTGTATGTGTGTGACGATTTATTCATAGAACACTACAATTCTAAAAATTATAATTATTTTGTATTATTTTTCTTTACATCCATACGAAGGGTTGATTAGATTGTAGTTATAATTGGTCAACCAGAAGTACCCTCATTTGAAGATTTTAACAGTTTTTCTTGAAAAAACGCTGTTAAATATCATTTTTCGCTATGTAATGTTAATTAAAGAATATTCTACTATCTATACGAATTGATTACATTTTACACACCCTATTCAATGGATATAAAGTTAAAGAATTAAAAAGAAATTATATTTCATAAATCAACCAGCTATCCTATAACCATAGAAACAGCTAGGTACTATATTAAGAAAATTCTAGTTGACAAATGTTAGTGTCATTGAAATGAAAATGAATGTGGCAGAAATGAGTGGAAGAAGAAATGAAGAATAGAGACTCCTAACAAATGGGAAAAGTTAAAGAAGAAGAAGATGTCAGTGTAAGTGCAATTTACATAGTTTGTTTATGAAATAATTTTACTGGAAGTACAGAATCTTTTGCAAGAACATTTATGTGTGGAATTTGTACATAATACACAGGATTGACGGAAGATGAGGTGCTGGCCATATTATTGTTACCTTCCGTCACCTATAGGTAAGGAAGGTATTGTCTTTGGTCAAAAAAATCGGTGGTGAGTTTCCCTTGAATAAGCACGTTTTAGGGTCTTTACAATACGATTTTACTATTTTTACGATGATGTCTGTATGTGTGTGTGTGTGTGTATGTGTGTGTGTGTGTGTATGTGACCGTTTTTTCCTGCCCGATATCTCCAATACTAGAATTCCAAAAATTACAATTCTTGCGTATTCCTCTTCCTTACAACCATATGCAGACTTGATTAGATTTTGGTTATAATTGGTCAACCGGAAGTACCCTCATTTGAAGATTTTAACAGTTTTTCTTGAAAAACTCAGTTAAATGTTATTATAACTTAAAGAATATATTATTGTCTATACGATTTGATTGCATTTTATATTTCATATTTAACAGATATAGGATTAAAGAATAATAAAGATAAAAAAATTCATATAAATTTCATAATTCAGCCAGCTATGCTAACTTAACCATGGAAACTGCTAATTCAAATTGACAGATGTCAGTATCAATAAAATGTAAATCAATGACAGAATAAGGGAAGTAACTCTAGTGTTAGAAGTTTCTGGATATAAGAAAGACGATTACATTGGTTTGAACATGTCATGAGAAGCGATGAATATATTAATAGAAGGTGGAAGAAACATAGGAAGACCAAATATAAGATGAAAAGATTGTATTGCAGAAGACTTGAGAGAAAAGGAACTGAATGAGGAAGACACGCAAAACAAAAATGAGTGGAAGAAGAAAATAAAAAATAGCGACCCCCTAACGAATGGGAAAAACTAAAGAAGAAGTAGATGTCAGTGTCAAGTGCAATTTGCATAGTTTGTTTATGAAATAACTTTACTGGAAGTATAGCATCTTTTGCAAAAAAAAAATATGTATAGGGCGCGTGCCTTTGGCAAGTAGATATGGGAACCCGTATCAAAATGACAGCAATTAATTATGTCCATAACTGACAAGTGTCATAATTTTTCATTCAAAATTTCATGATTTTCTTATTTCATGTGGTTTGTTTGTTATCAGGAGAATGGAATTCAGTTGCAGAGAAAGGGAATCATAAAATACCAAAAAATTAGAATCTTTTAGAAGAAAATTTATGTATGGAATTTGTACATAATACACAGGATTGACGGAAGGTATTGTGCTGGCCACAACAGATTTTTTTTTTATTGTAATTAAATATTAATTTATTGCAAAAAAAAGTATTTAAAAAAAATTGAGAAATCTAATCAGAGAAACATTTATTCACTCACTAAACTATCTGCAGCCTTGATACACATGATTGTATGTATGTATGTTCATATGTCCGGATCCCGGATTAAAATAACATACATTAACAATTATTATTATTATAATATTTTTTGTGTGATAGTCATTATTATAATATTTTTTTTCTAGTGTAATTAAGAACTTCTTCGTTGTATTTAAAAAAAAAATCTGATGAGGCCAACACAAAACCTTCTGTCGTTTAATTTTTATTAATTTAAATATATGTATCTACATATTTACTTATGCTGAAAACTGTATGAAGTTGTTTTCCATATAACTATTATTCTATTTACTATTTTCTTTTTAAAACATTACTATACTTCATTTCACGTAAGCAATTTTTATTGTAACAAATTGAGAAAAAAATACACTTAAAGGTATTTTTTGAAGAAAAACTATCTTGAGCTTCAAGTAAACTGCCATTTCCGGTTATCCGATTGCCACCAAAATCTAATCAGATATTTCCATATTAGAATAAGGTAGAAATACATGGTTTCAAAACTTTCTGAATGATAGTATTTGAGTTAGAGCGTATACACTATACAGGATCCACACATACATACATACATACATACATACATACATACATACATACATACATACATACATACATACATACATACACACAGACATCATCGTGAAAATGTTAAAAATGCATTCTAGGGACCTTAAAACGTGGTCATTTACCAAAATCTCGATATGCGATTTTTAGCACGATCCCTGTACCTCTCTTACCAAGGGTAGCGGGAGGTAAAAATTATATCAAAACATGGTTAAACATTTCTTCTGTACATTTGATAACTGACAACTAACAAGTGATATTTTTATGTGAACTAGGTTTGCATTCCGACCAATCAAAAACCTGAACTGTGTAACCAAGGAGTTGTGTATAAAGCGTAGGCTTTTAAATTAGAGATAATTTTATAAATTGATCCATAAAATACATAGAAAAAGTATTAATGCAAACCAGTAGAAAATTTAATAATCTTTAATTTTTACAATAAATCTCGAAAAAATAACATTTAAACCTATTTTACGAAGAAAAATTATTTTGAGCTTCAAGTAAAGTGCCATTTCCGGTTATCTGATTTACACCAAAATTTAATAGCTTCTGTCCATATTAGAATAAGATAGTAATACAAGGTTTCAAAATTTTCTGAATGATAGTATTTGAGTTAGAGCCTAAAGAGGATCCACACACACATATACATAGACATTATCGTGAAAATGTTAAAATTGGATTCTAGGGACCTAAAACCGTGGTCGTTTATCAAAATCTCTATATGCAATTTTTAGCACGATCTCTTCATATATTTACCTTACCAAGGGTAGCGGGACGTAAAAATTAGAGGGACATATATTAACTAGATTATTTGCAACATTGATATACATAGTTATGTTATGCACATATACCCGTATTAGAGCAAAAGCATATACATAGTCCCAATTATTATATTTTTGTTTGATGAGTTATTTCCATTATTGTAATCAAATTTTCTTTATTGTAATTTTTTTTTTGTTTACTTCGTAGATTTAAAATAAATAAAAAATGTACATCTTTCGCAGATTACGAATCCCAATTATCTACGGACCCAAGTCAATGCCTCAGTTGCCTTGGCCTAATTTAGATCCTACCCTTAAAGATTTCTCAAGTACCGCACTTTGGGAAACACTGAATAAAACCCCTGAGAATTAATGGCCATATTTTTTCTCCTTCTAACAATTTTTAATGTACAATGCATAAGGCAGCAATCCAAATAAAAATGGATTTTATAACAATAATTACCCTCAGCTTTGGGACTCGATACGAAATGTGGTGCATGTTAAATTCAAGGACATAAGGGTGCCCAGTCAAAATTTGTAATTTTTTTTCGAAGAACATATGCATTTATTGCCAGCTGCATGTAGCGCAACCTTGGTATGTTGAAATATAGGTTAGGAATGGCTTAGTGGCTTTATGGAGACGCCTACCGCTACAGGTGATTCCTTCCAGGATAAATTGGCTTTGTTTCGACGACATCGCACGCGCATAGAAGTTATGTTTTATGTTCTTCTAGATTATTTATTATACTGGTGCTTCTCACAGCTTTCAATTTGCTAACGCTATTAGATATTTATGATCATTTATTACTATGTCTTTATATATTCATTTGATTGATGACTATTTGTGAAGCTAACGTCTGATCACTGTCATACAAAGTCTATCTTTTTTACCTTCCGTCACATTTAGAAAAGGAAGGTATTGCCTTTGGTCAAAAAAAAATTAATTAATTATGAGTTTAGTGAATAAGCACGTTTTAGGGTCCATATAATACGATTTTACCATTTTTACGATAATGTCTGTATATACGTATGTCTCTCTCTCTCTGTGTGTGTTTGTGTGTCTGTGTGTGTGTGACGAAATTTTCGGATCGCATAACTTCAATACCACGATAAAACATCATTTATTGACATTTAACGTTATTTTAACTTAAAGAATATATATTATTCTCTATATGATTTGCTTGCATTTTATACTTCATATTCAATAGATAGAGTTAAAGAATTATAAAGGTATTAAATTTCATATATCAGCCAGCTATGCTAACCATGGAAACTGATAATATATTTAGATAATTCAGACCGATGTCAGTATCAATGAAAAGTAAATGAATGGTGCAAAGATGAGGATGTTGAGATAGATGTTGGGGACGACACGGAAAGATACGGTAAGGAATGAAAGAATAAGGGAAACAACTTTAGTGTAAGAAGTTTCTAGAAAGATGAGAGACGATTACACTGGTTTGAACATGTCATGAGGAGAGATGAAGAATATATTAGAAGAAGAATGAATAGCTTAGTAATAGAAGGTTGAAGAAACAGAGGTAGACCAAAGAAAAGGTGGAAGAACATGCATTACGGAAAACCTGAGAGAACGACACGCAAAACAGAAATGAGTGGAAGAAGAAAATAAAAAATAGAGACCCCTAACGAATGGGAAAAGTTAAAAAGAAGACGAAGAAGATGTCAGTGTCAAGAGCAATTTGCGTAGTTTGTTTATGAAATATGTGTATAGGGTATTAAGTTTTATTTACTGAATTCAGAATAAAATTATCTTACATAAGAAAATAAAAAATCTGATGTGGCCAGCACAATTCCTTCCGTCAGTCTTGTGTATTATGTATAAATTCCATATATAAATTTTCTTGAAAAAGATTCTAAATTTCCAGTAAAATTATTTCATAAACAATCTATGCAAATTGCACTTTACACTGACATCTTCTTCTTCTTTAGCTGTTCCCATTCCATTCGTTAGGAGACGCTATTTTTTATTTTCTTCTTCCATACTTATTTCTGTTTTGTGTGTCGTTCTCATTCAGTATATTTTCTTTCTTCCGCAATACAGTCCTTCCATCTTATCTTTGGTCTTCCTCTGTTTCTTCAACCTTCTATTACTAAGCTATTCATTCTTCGTCCAATATATTCTTTATCTCTCCTCATGATATATTTAAACCAATGTAATCGTCTCTCTTATATCTTTCTAGAAACTTTTAATACTCGAGTTATTTCCTCTATTCTTTCGTTCCTTATCATATCTGGCGAATATGGAGATTGGGATATCATTACAGTGTTGTTTTTGGCCAAAAATTCACGAACAAGCGATGAAGTATGAGCAGGTGCATTATCGTGGTGCAGAAGCCATGAATTGTTTCGCCACAAATCCGGGCGTTTTTTACGGATTATGCTTCACGCAAACGGCGTTGAACTTTTAGGTAGTACTCCTTATTAATCGTTTGACCTTGTGCAAGAACTCATGGTGCACTATGGCATTAATATCGAAGAACACAGTGAGCATAACCTTCACATTTGACCGCACTTATCAACCTTTTTTCGATCTTGGCGATCCAGAATGCCTTCACTGGGACGATTGAGCCTTAGTTTCAACGTCATATCCGTAAACCTATGTTTCATCACCTGTTATGACACGTTTTAGTAGTTCTGCGTCGTTATTGACTTCATTTAGCGACTCCTGAGCAACTTACTTTTGCCACTGTTTTTGTTCGAAATTCAACAATTTTGGAACAAATTTTTGCTGCCACACGTTTCACCCAAAACATCCGTAAATATTTCATGGCATGAACCAATTTATATACCAACATCATTAGCGACTTTTCTGTTTGTGATTCGCTAACGTTCATAATCATTTCTTTTATTTTTTCCACGCTTTCGTCGGTTGTTGATGTCCTGGGGCGTCCAGGGGCGCTCGTCATCTTTAACGTCTTCACGTCCTTCTTGAAAACGCATATACCAATCTTAAACCCTTGTTTTACTCATAGCAGACTCACCAAAAGTAATATTTAACATTTCTAAAACATTGGTGCACTTTATTCCATTCTTATAGCAAAACTTAATGCAAATTCTCTGAACCATTTTTTAAAGAAATAAATAATCGCCGACTGTAACAAAACACATGTAACCTTTTTGGCAACTAACAACAGACTAAACATCCGATCAGAGCCGGATTTAGGCGATGGCCCACCCCAAAAAATAAATTACTTGACATAGCATTTAATTCTTTTACTTCACTATTACATTTTCATTTTTATTTAACCTAAAAAATATTAGTACCATGGACTTCAAAATTTTCAGAAATAATAATAATATAGGTAAAATGTGTTAAAAAATACCTAACTCGGAGTAGGCTATGAACAAAGAAACTTATCTGATCATTATTCAATCCAAAAGTCAAGTTGTCAAAAATTGATCTTGAAATGTAATTTTAAATAGAGAAGATCATAAAGAAGGAAACAGTATATTGCCATTTGCCGTTTTCTAATTTAATTCCATTTCTAAAAAAAGATTCAAGAAGAAAAGCTTTGATTTCATTTTGACAATATCTCGTATCAAATTGACATTTAATAAAATACTTTTAAGCTGATATACGTTTCTTTGTTCATAGCCTACTACGAGTTTGGTTTTCTTCAAACACACTATACCTATATAGAGCGTTTATTTTAAATGGGCCACCATTGCTATCTCGAGAATTATAAGAGCTACCAAGACGACTAAATGGGTAAATAATTTAAAGAAAAAATTTTTTTTTCGATCAATGGTTTTAAAAATATGGGACCTAACTTTTTTATTTTAAATAAGAACATATATTTTTTATTTGCTCATTCGTTAGATTCTGAATTCAGTAGTATATTTTTATACTTTTACATAACGATTTTTCGTGAAAAATGCATGTAAAATTTTATATTAATTTGATTAAAATATGGCTATAATAAGAGTGTCACAAGTGAAAAAAAAAATTATACAACTGTATATTATGGTGTAGAGTGGGGGGGCGGCATTTTTAGATCTTGCCCACCCCAACTTTTGTTCTAGATCCGGCCCTGCATCCGATATGGTTAACAATGTACAGATACTTGTCAGACATGTTTTTTAACACATAACCTAAAAATCGCGCGAATCGGACAAATACAACTCGCAGAATTACAAAATTCCCGTTACTTTTTTGAACACACCTCGTATAACTAAAGCGACTTTCGACATTATGTTACATACTTTATCAGTTATGTAATATGCCATAAAACATCTTTTTTATATGCGAGTACATTCATAAATACAAAAAAATCTGGTATTGGCATCTAACCGGACCGGACATTACATATATATGATATATATAGAAAATGGGTGGCCCAATTGATGTATTTGCTATAATTAGAACCTAATAAATAATTAATTTTATAAATTTAGTACATATAAGTAACTAACTTCTGCGGGTATAAGTTAATTTACGCCTATTATAATAATGATGACTATTACTTACAAATTACCACTTAATTATTATGAATAATCAGTTAATAACTACGTATAGTTTTATCTTAATTTATATAATAATTCCCAATCTGTATAATTTTTGTATTTATTAATTAGCATAAAGTTGAAAAGTGTTACGTAAGGGTTAGTGATTTCGCTTTGCATTAATTATCTTGAAAATGAAAGTTTCGGAATGGAAAGAAATAAGACCTTATGTATGAATGCGATTGTCAATGTGGACGAGGCGAAAGAAATATGGTTGGAAAAAAGTTCTACAATGTCTGTCAAAGCTATTAAACGCATGCACACACCTTTGAACTTTCAAAGTAAGGTTAGGTATCTCCTCAACCCAATTTTTTACTTCTTTAATAACCGAAATTCAACTCATTAAATTTAATCAGAGTGAAATTAGCAAACATCAAGCTAAAATATTCCATTTAATCTCCTCGTAATTTGAGACGAATAGTGCAAAGCCGCAGAAATAACGATAAAATAGCAATTCGTTTCACGGGTTGATTGCAACCGACTCCTTGTAATAAACTTCAGAACGAGTTGGGTGTAATTACTGTTGGAGAGTTTATAGAAAATTATAGGCTTACAGGCGAGATGTCTATCATCTTAATTCATGTAATGATCGGAACACGATGAGGTTTTGGCTACCGGCGATTTCCAAGAGTAATTATAACTTCTATATGCATAATTATTTTCCATTTCCCCTAAGAGAATTTATTAGATTGGAATTTTGTCTTTTCCAAAAAAAATAAATGTTGAATAGGTTGTTAGACACATAATGGTTGTTGAAGCACCTTTGGCATTCAGCAAAAGAGCCCATTTTACTGAATATTTTTAAATCAAAAAAAATTCTTGAACTTATTTCCATTTGTTTGAGAATAGAACCATGGAAAAGTCAAGAAATTCAATACTTCGTAGAATCGTTATGGCATTTTATTAATGTTTTTACTTCCTTGTACGTAAGTAAAGGAAGTATTGTAATCGCGACAAATTTCGGTTTTCAGATTTCAGCGGAAATATCCATTTTGATCATCCCTGAATCCATTTTGACTAATTTCGTTGTGACGTCTGTACGTACGTATCTCGCATAACTCAAAAACGGTAAGCCGTAGAAAGTTGAAATTTTGTATTTAGGACTGCTATAACATCTAGTTGTGCACATCTCTTTCTGGTTATTACACAATTTCCAGAAGTGGCACTTTACATGAAGCCTATAATAGATTTTAATGAAAAACTGTTTTAAAATATAATCCAAAACTTTTCAAATTTGGTATACAAGACTTTCGACAATCGAAATAACATAATAGATTTTGGTTAAAATAGGCTAACCGGAAGTGGTACATTACTTGAAGTTGTTAACAGTTTTTCTTGAATAAAATGATTTTATTTTGATTTTAGAAATAAATGCTTCAAATTAAAGGTTCAGTGAATTAATTTCTGCGTCTAGCACATCAAGTATTATTAAATTAGCCCTTTGTATAAGCGAGATATGTAAATTTAAAAATTATATACTTTTTTTGTTTTTGTAATAAATCTTACTATGGATTAGGACAAAAAAATAAAAAATAAATGTTCATGTCAAATTACGTTAAATATGTGCAATTTTATGATTCGTACAATAACAAATATTATATTTTTATTGTGAAATTAGTTATATTCATTGTTGTAATCAAATATTTCTTTGTTGTAATCAAAACTCTCTTTAAAAAGAACCGGGTTAGATTAATGTTAATTTAAGAATGATAGTAGTAAATGAATTATTTTTTGGTCTATATCAAAATATTTCTCGGGCTTGGCTTAAGCCTGTCAATATTTTGTAATTTAATTATTAAAAAAATATGTATAGTTTAATAATCGTACAAGGAAGTCGTGTGGTGTCCACATCAGTTTTTTTTGTTTTATTATTTTTAGCTCGGAGATTTTTTTGAATAATTTTTCTATTTTTCTTCTATTAATAGAAATTACGTTGTGGAAAAAATAAAATTTCGTCACAGTCTATGAGGAATTTCAATCTTTGAAATTGTTGGCCATTCCGTATAATGAGTGTAAAGGCTAATTTTGCAACACCGCGTCAGACGCTCGTTTACTCTTTTCCATATACTTAAATAGAGACCAGAGACGTTTTGTAGATCGCGACAATTCGCGTCATGAGCGATCACTGCTTTTTGAGCAATATAGACGCGCACTAAAACGCGTCTGAGAGTGATAAGTATGTAGTATAGTAGTAAAGAGTACATTTTATTTGTATATTGTAGGAGCAATATGGCACAAAGACCGGTATTATTTTTGAGGAAAAATGAGATAAAGTTTTAGTTGAGCGAGTGGCAAAATTCCTCTATATTTATAATATGAAATGCAGTGAATTCTGTACATGGGATGCTAAAGTAGATCGTCTTTAATTTCATCTAGCAATTACATGGTTGCTAACTTATTTTCCTTGTTACTTGTCATTAACCGATTTTGTAACTTTAAATTATACTAGAATTGAGATTTTTCTCCACTGTTTTTCAGAATAGATTTTAAATTATACTGGTCTGGATCAACAGAATTTGTGTCTTTGAATTTCGTTCGTTTGTTTGATCATGTAGGTACCTTCATGAAGTCGGTGTAAAACGAATTTTTGTAGAATTTGAAATCAGGTAGATTTTAAAGTTACAAAATCAAGGCCATGATTGTAAATTTGATGCTACGCTCGCGTTTTGGGAAAACAGAATATTAATATCAAAAGAGCACGTTCATTGCTATCAGTGATAGCTAGCCGTTATAATAATATATTATTTTTTTATAGTACTTTCTCTGTATGTGTACATTTTTATTTTATTTTTGACTTTGTTAAATTCATTTAACTACAAGAATAATGATCATTTTGAACAACTCTTTCACCGAGAGAAATGTGTTGTTATGATAAATATATTTATAATAGTTGTTATTATATTTTATATTTAAAAAAGGGACAAATACACAAGATATATGAATGAAATATGTATGGATATTAAAAGGTTTAGAATATTATGTAATAAGACCAAATATATAAAATACTAATTTTAAATATATATTTATTTTCAAATTTAAAATAATATATTCTTAATAGTCGAGATATTATTAATAATTATAAAGTTATATTAAATTTTATTATATCATGTGGTACAATTTACTATACGTAATATGTACTTCAAATAAACAAGTATCTTTGGTTCTAAATTACAGCATACTTATAAGGGCAAACTAATATATTACATTTTTGGAGTAGGAATAGGGTGTGCACGTTAAACTAGTACGTTCCGTAATCGGTGTACAGGTACCTTTATTTAATATACTATTCAACGAAACAGATTTTATAACAAAAATAAAATAATATAAATTCTAAGTAATAACCCTAACACTTTCACACAAATTTTCAAACCACTACGATTTTAAAATATTTCTTACAAAATTGTTCACATTTTCATTTGAGGATTGATGTACACGGTCTTATTGTTTTATTTCCACTTTAAATTAACGCAGAAGCATATACACATGTAAGTGAACATGGAGACTGTTCTTCCCCTAATCATCGCTTGCCTGTTCAACTTGCTGACGCCGCCAGCCGTAATACTCAGTATTTTAAAGTTGAGTATACCGAATATTTAATTCTAATATGTAATATGCAATTAAATATCTCTATATATTTAAATATATTCGGCAAATATACATATAATTACTCTCAATATGCCGTCTTTAATTTTAAATATATATCGTTTAAAAATATACGAATCTTAATAGTAAATACATTTTTATAATACTTTTACATATACGTTTACCAATACTTAATATTTACATGTTTAAATTTAAAATTTTGATGTACAATATACAATTTTTAATATACATTTCTCTCAGTGTTATAAAAACATAATCGCCATGTACTGTAATTTTACGTCACACAAATATCACTATTTTCAACATTCGTTACAAACTTTTAAGAAAAATCATGACCTGATGAAGGCACATGTGGTGTCGAAACTAGTTGGGTATGACAATAAAGTTAACTGAAGCCAAGAATATCGTTGTCTTTAAAATCTATGTTTTAAATTTGTAGAAATTTCACCATTTCCATACGTTTTATAATTTGTTTGTTGAAAATGTACACCAGCCGAACTATTAATTGTTTGGGCTCGTATACGATCCGGAGACAATTATAAAGGTTAGGAAACAAAACAGTTTTCGAATTATGAGTATTCAACAATTTTTAATTTAATATTGTACAGTGTGCAGTAGCAATAAATATTTATGTTTGTTTTAAAATTAATGCCATATTGCCAACTAAGGTAATTAGGAAAAAATGGTTCTAAATATTAGATTATATCATCCCCTGCAAGAAAAAATTCCGCTGAAATAGGATTTATACTCCATTTAGTGACGTCAGTTTATCTTGAAGTATACGAGTATACATACAAAATTGAACTGATTTGTAGCAAATCTTTAAATGAAACTGTAATATTTCATAAACTTTTATAATCATAAATAACGAACCTACGAATCTCGCTACAAGTATAAAGTGATGAAATATTTTATATACAATTTTTAATGATATCGGAATATAAATAATATTGTCGGCATTCTTTCTTTGAATATAAAACAATAATAAAAATAAAAAACTCACCCATATTGCTCGGTGATTCTCCGTAAATGATGATGATGCCAGCATATCCCGCACTAACAATAATTTGTCGGCTTTCATTTCTCAAAACAAAACGATAATAATGAGTCTATCATTATTTACACAAACTTCTTTAGAAACTAACTAATATATTTCAAACAGAAATTGTTAATTCTTATTACACTTTCCACATAAAGAACTAATAACCACATATTAAAAATTTGCACCATTTTTGTCCACACATCTGTCATGTTGTTACCAACTTAAACTTACACAATTTTAAACAAATTTTCCTATATGATAAATATTTATATATTTTGCGTATAACAAACAAAAACCTACATAAAATATTTTAATCTCCAACGGGGGGCTCCACACAAAGTAGAATACCTTAAAACTGTATAATAGCAGTTTTATAAAAAGTTATTAATTTTTATTTTATTCAACTTTTTACTGTCGCTAATATCTACATACGTCCCTCATCTACTCTTTTCCTAATTATTACTACCTTCAAGCCTTTTATCGCTTTTTTGAGATCTGGAATTCAATTTCAAGAAATGAATACAAAAAATAACGAATTTATGATGCCATGCAAGACAGAAATCAGTTGCGTTTGTATGAAAAAGAAAGATATGTTGATGACACTGGCAGCCAGTGACAATCAAAACTTGAACTGTAAGATACATAGTTTTTACCTCTCGCTAAGAGAGGTATTGGATTCATGCTAAAAATCGCATATCCAGATTTTATTGAATAAGCACGTTTTAAGGTCCCTACAATCCGATTTTAACATTTTTACGATGATGTCTGTGTGTGTGTGTGGATGTGTGTGTGTGTGTGTATGTGTCTGTGTATGTGGGATGTTGGAAGGACGATTACTGAAAAACTATAAGACTTTAAATTTATTTAACTACGTATGTCCCAATCGGACATTCATGGGAAGATCTGAAAAGGTTTTGGTAACAAATGGACAACTGGAAGTAGAAGATTCTTGAAAAAAAAACTTCTAAATATTATTTTTTGAAAATATTTCTTGGTAATATTATAGAAAATTAAATTCTCTTATCTGATACATTTAACTATTTTATTATATATTCTATAGATTTAGAGATAAAAGAAATATAATATATAAAATAATCTGTTGTACCCAATAGATTTTACAGCCGGAAGAATACCATGTAAAATAGTTGAAAATTTAAATTATTTGTAACTGACAGATAAATGTCAGTGTCAGAAATCCGGAGACATTACTCAAGACTTTTTCTGGGAAGTACATAGATTATATTATTTCTTAATGTATTTATTAATAGTTAAATATTTAATATTATAGGTATATTACACATACCCTTCAGAAATATTGTTACTCCCGACAATGAATTGGAAACATCTCGAAAAATTAGAAGAATAGGACAAAATTTCTTCATTGAATGCTTTTAAAGTGGAAATATGGAATAGATATAAGTAAAATTTTTGGTGTAGAGTATAGGTATACAAGAAATGTTAAATACATTATAGAGTGCGAGCAGTCATGTGACTTCGTTGACCTTAACAAGCAGATATGGGGGCCCATGTCAGAATGATAGCTAGTAATTATGTATATAGATGTCAAATATCATAATTTCTCATTCTAAATTTAGTGATTTTCCAATTCCATGTGGTTTATTTTCCTCGACAAGTAAATTCCACCCTCCTGGTTACAAATTAACTTCGTGAATTTAGAAAATCTTGATATTTTTAATGAAAAATTCAGACATTTGACATCTTTGTACATAATTACTAATTATCATTCTGAAACGGGCCCCCACATCAAGGCCAACAATGTAACACGACTGTTCTCGCCCTATACCTATGTAACCAAAAAAAGGAAGTGGCGAGAGGTATTGTGCTGGCTACAACAGATTTTTTATTATCATTTTATTTAATTATTATTTATTATCTATGCATATTTCCAATTATTGATCACGAAATTTATTTTACACATTTTTATATATTTTTAGAAGTAATAGATAGATTGTCTGTGTCTTTAATTATTAGCGGCCTCCACTGTTTGAGACCAAACCAACATAACATCTACGTCTTATATTAATTATATTATTATAATATTAGAAATTACATTTAAGACTTTCTAGAACTACAGATTGTTTTCTATTTAGATACATAAAACATACATATAAAAAATAGTGGAACAACTCATTAGGCTATACGTCATGTATTGTTAAGAACAATGCAGTATTCTACTACAGGCCCGGTTTTTTCGTATTTTCATCTGTGGTTAAACCTAAACTTTCTGTTACAATAAAAAGTGTCTCATCGAAAAATTGACACATATATTTTTTTCTCTCGGCCAGATAAGAAACATACTTTTCCAAACAATTATCTAGGTACGGAAATTGACACTATCATTCATGTATCAGAAAAATGGGGTCTCGTAGCCGTGTGCTGAGTGTCTGGTCGCGAATCTGGGGTTCAATCCCAATCGACGCCAAAAATTGCTTCGAATTTTAATGGCACAAAATTGATCCCCCGTGGTGCATTCTCCACGCCAGCAATGGATGCTCGTGAGGTGACGCCTGTTAAGCACCGTGGTGATATATTTATTTATTAATTTATTTATCAGAAAAATCATAACACAAGAGTGTTGCCAACTGACCGGTAATTTGACTTTGTCTTTTACGAGACAGTATGAAAATAAATAATATGAGTGAGAATATGTAAATTTAACCCTCTTTTACCTCTCGCTAAAAGAGGTATTGGATTCAGAATTGGAAAAAGCACGTTTTAAGATCCCCTATAATCCGATTTCAACACTTTTACGATGATGTCTATGTGTGTATGTGTGTATGTGTGTGTGTGTGTGGATGTTAGAAGGACGATTTCTCAAAAACTATTACTTAATATCTGTTTAACTACGTATTTCTCAATGGGAAATTACTGGGAAAAGTTGAAAAGGTTTTGGTAATAATTCGACAACCGGAAGTAGCAGATTCTTAAAAAAATCTTCTAAATGTTATTTTTTGAAAAATTTTGTTCTTGGAAGTATTAAAGAACATTAAATTATCTATCTGATACATATAAATATTCTATTATATCTTATATAGATTTAGAGATAAAGAAATATAATATATAAAATAATATGTTGTAATAAATCTCACAATCGCAAGTAATGTCATGGAAACCAATTGAAAAATTAAAATGTTTGTAATTGACAGATAAATGCCAGTCTCAAAAATCCAGAGACATTACTGAAGACTTTTTCTGGGAAGTACATACATTATATTAGTTCTTATTGTATTAATAGTTGAATATTTAAAATTATAGATATATTACCCTTTAGAAATACTGTAAATCCTGACAATGAATTGGAAACGTCGAAAAATTAGAAGAGTAGGACAAAATTTCTTCATAGGGCACGAGCAGTCATGTGACTTTGTTAGCTTTGATAAGCAGATACGAGGTACCGTGTCAGAAAGACAGCTACATAGATGTAAAATTTTCCATTGAAAATTTCATAATTTTCCAAATCCATATGGTTTATTTTCATCGACAAGTAAATTCCATACTCCTGGTGACAAATTAACCACTTGAACTCAGAAAAACTTGAAATTTTGAATGAAAAATTACGTCATTTTATATCTATATAGGTACATAACTACTAGCTGTCATTTAGACACGGGCCTCCATATCTGCTTGTCAAGGCGAACAAAGTCACATGACTGCTCGCATTCTATAGAATGAATTTAAAATTTAAAAATCTAAATATAAAGAATAATTATAAGTACAATTTTTGGTGTAGAGTGTATACATACAAGAAATGTTAAATACAATACTTATGTAACCAAAAATTAAAGTGGCGAGAGGTATTGTGCTGGCCACAACATATTTTCTTTATAATAATTATAATTGGCAAGATAATTTCACATTTATAGTAAGGTATTTATCAACAAAACATTCGGTAATACTGCCACACTCGACGGTTCACTTTCGTGTTACTTTCGTTATTTGACATTTGATTTAAGGTTAGAATCGTTCGAACATATATAAAACAAATAATAAGTGTGGTTAACACAATTTATTTGTAAAGACAACCGTGATTGTGATTATCAGTATTATCTCAAAAATGGATTGCAGTGACAGCGATTGATCTATGAAATGTGCACCACCGGGTGTCGTTATAAAGCATCCTGTATATAAAGTAAAACCATTATGTTTACAATCAAAGTTTTAATAGGTTTAACATACTTTTTGTACGACATACTTTAATTTTAATACCAGATGAACCCCTTAAAATATTTACTTTTAATTAACTAAAACGAGTACCTCCAAGGATTTTATGTTTCATCAACAAACTTCAATCCTTGTAAACTCCAAACGAGCCCTAAAGACAAGTTAACACCTACGCGAAACCCTCAAAGACGCGAGAAAATATCTCATCATTCCAGGCAGGGGACGCCACTTGTGGCTTACATTGGTAAGACAGAGACAATACCATCCATATCCCCCTGTAGTGCAGAGTGAGATAGATAATCCTGCAACCCTACACATCCTCTAGTAGAGAGAGAGATACCTGTATTATACAGTCCATTCATTAGAAAAGGATGGCGATATATAAAACAGTGTGTTGAAGTGGAACAAATGATTTAGGTTGTTTTTGCACATAAAAATTTCATCCCTAAACAAGGATATGGCTGTGCAGTTAAATGTGTGAAGAGGAGTTCATGATGTATGAGAGAGATAAAGGATTGAATGGTGAATTGGAGAAAAGGAGATAGAAAGGGATTATTATTAAACGCATGCACATTTTGTACTCTACTTTTCCATATGAAAGCAGGATTACAATAAAACTCGTACTTTCAACAAAGGGTTTAATTTAAATTTTAAATAAACAAATAAATATTTTGTCGTACTTTATGCCCTCCGCTGGGTGTAGTAGTCTTTTATTTTTTTTGAGTAATTGAAGGGATCTGACAAGTGCCATTTTATGTTTTAAAAAAAGTTTTTTACCTCTCGCCATCATAGACAAGAAAGAATTTTAGTGAATATGCACGTTTGATGATCCCTAGCGTCCGATAAGATTTCCACGATGTGTGAGTGGGTGTATGTGTATGTAGATCCCGTATACGCTCTAATTTAAAATCTACCAATCAGAAATTTTGTTAATCTTATACTGGTCGCGTGAATATTTAAAATACGAAGTCTCATAGACCGGGGTGTTTTTAATTACGATTTTCAACAATCACTATGGTGTTGCCAACCACCATTACAATTTTTTGAGTTTAGAATAATATCTAGTAGTCTATCTAATCATATTTAAATATCCTTCACATAGTTATCCTTTATTACTCAAAATACAAAACAAACGAAATTTCAATAATACGAAAGTAAAGTTTTAACTAACAATAAAAAAGAAATCTGTTGTGGCCAGTACAATACCTCTCGCCATTTTCATTTTATGTTGCATAGAGCGCGAGCAGTAATGTGACTTTGTTAGCCTTGGCAAGCAGATATGGGGGCCCGTGTCAAAATGACAACTAATAATAATGTACATAGGGGTCAAGTTTTCATTCAAAACATTATGATTTTCCAAATCCATGTGGATTATTTTCCTTGACAAGTATATTCCATACTATTGATGATAAATAAACATCAGAATATTTTGAAATTTTGAATGAAAAATTATGACATATGACAATTGTGACATCTATATAAATAACTACTAGCCGTCAATCTGACACGGATCCTCATCTGCTTGCCAAGACCAACAAGGTCACATGACTGCTCGCGCCCTATAAGTAACGAATTTAACATTTCATGTACATAAAAATAATTGAAATTGTATTTCTTCTTTCGTTCTATGAGAAATTTTGTCCTACTATTCTAATATGTTCAAAATTGTTCAAATTCATTGCCAGTATTAGCGGTATTTCTTAAGGATATATGTAATATTAACATATCTATAATTTAAATACATATTTAATTAATAATACAATAATATATATATTAAACTCGTACCTCCCAGAAAAATCTGATTTTCGACACTGACATTTTGCATTTATCTGTCAATTACAAACATTTAAACAACGAGATTATTACAACAGATTATTCTATTCTATATCTCCAAACCTATACGAGATATAATAAAAAAATTAAATATGTCAGATTGAGAATTTAATTTTCTTTCATAAAATTTTCAAAAAATTATATTTAAAACATTTTTTTTCAAGAATCTGCTACTTCCGGTTGTCCAATTGTTACCAAAACCTTTTCAGCTTTTCCAGTTAATGTCCGATTAGGAAATACGTAATTAAACAAATATTAAGTCTTATAGTTTTTGAGTAATCGTCCTTCCAATGACCCACACACATACACACACACACACATACACACACACACACACACACACACACACACACACACACACACATACATACACAGACATACATCATCGTAAAAATGTTAAAATCGGATTGTAGGGACCTTAAACGTGCTTATTCATTAAAATCTGGATATGCGATTTTTAGCATGAATCCAATACCGCTCTTAGCGAGAGGTAAAAAAAAAAAATATAGGACAGTAACTAATTCAAATATTAAAATGCACAGAGATATAAATAGTTATTTAACTATCAAGTGTGTTAATGAGGGCGATTAATGATCGAGACATTTTGTTGAGATCATTAATCGCCAATTAACACACGTGTTAGTTACAATATTTTTTCGTTGACCGTATCTTACTTAAATGGAAAATTTAATTTTATTCCATGACAATTTTTTTTAGGTTAGTAATGGTTGACCGAACGTCAAATTTTACGTCAGAAAATCAATAAGTTTTGTCATCAATTGTTTTCAGTGGGTGCGTTCAGTTTACTTAATGCTAGACAACACAAGCGGTTTTTTATGTTATTTGAGGAATTTTATTCTTTCAAATTCATTTTAAAGGTATGCTACGTGAATATACCTAGCTAGTAAGTGTCAAAAGCATGACTTTTAATTCTGTCTACCTTTTTGCTACAACTTAGCGTTAGCAATACATACTGTGTTCCATGTGGTGAAGGCACCCAATAAATCGTTTATTAATAAAAAATCATGCATTAATAGGGGTCATTAATGAATGATTTTCTATACATTAAGATAGCCTATTAATAAACGGTCGACGGAAAAAATACATTAAGAGGTTGAACTATTCATTTTCTTCTCTATTTTCTATACAATTACGACAGATGCGGGGATAATGCTTGCGATGTGCTGCAGGCACATAATATTGCACAGATAACAAGAGAATTTAGATTTTCTGTTCTCTTTCAAAATACATCGTCCTTGCTTATTTTTCCATAGTGGTACAGTAACTTCTATTGTACATATTTCTTGCAATCAGTATTTTAACTTTTTAGGCAAATTTTTCAAAGTAACTGAGGTACAAAAGTGGTACGCCAGGAGTCACTCCGGTGCGTATCAGACCGGAATGTACCATAAATGTATTTAGGATACTACTGAACACAAACAAACGAAAACAAGCACTGAAAAGTCGGAAATAATAGTGAGGAAGGTACTTAGAAAGAATGTTATTTAAGTCGTATAGTTTGGAATTATTCAGAATAATATTCGTGACCGTGTACGACTACTGTAGGGTTAACTGGTATTCCTATTTTGTTCTAAAATTGAAAGAACCCATTAGATTAATCAAGTCAAGCGACAAGCCAGAAATAGCACTTTCAGGCTTCAGCCGGGGCCTAGTTTTTTTTAGCTCCAATTTGATAAAGGCGCCTCAGGATGCTGATAATATGATATATTGGGTTACATACCTTTTATCACATTTTTTCGCGATTTATGATTTATGTTATAAAAATTAAAGATTATTGAATTTTCTATTTGCATATTACTTTTTCTGAAGAGCAATTTAGAACAAATGGAATTCAATATGGCGTCGTGGGGCACCATTTTTGACAGATGTCTAACAAGTTTTCACAGTGGTGTAGAATACAAGTGAGTACACGAAATTAATTTTGCTTTTCCACTTTTGTTATTATTATTGTCATTGTATTGTAATTGTTGTATTAATGTTATTACGGCACAAGATCAACAATAATTACAAGAATAATAAGAGTAAGTGCAAAGTGAAAGTCGTACTAGTTATCCGTATTCTACGTCACTGATAGATAAATGTTAAGCCCTTGTCAAAATTTACAGGTGCCTCACGACGCCATATTGAATTGTATTTGTGGATTGGTCTATTGTTTTATGGATACATTTATAAAATAATACATTTTTATAAATCTTGCACCCTTTGCTTTGAAATTAAACACAATAAAACAACCTTTTAGTTAAAAATATAAAATATATAATAAGCAGAACATAACATAAAAGGTTGTTTTATTATTATAATACATGAGCTGTGAAAGATTTTTTAATAATTTAAACACAATTCCTTTGTGAACAACAGATAAATACGACTATCACAAAATCATTTTAAATTAATAATGGAAGCGTTTTAAGAAAATATCGATGGCTTATTTGCAATAGGACGTAACCCGAAAAATCTTAATTTACCAAGAAACATGAAAAACTAGAAATAATTTAAAATGAATAAATTAACATGAATTTTTTTATGTTAATGAAATTATTCTTTCAGGTTGTTCATAAACATACATACATAGATAAAATCACGCGTGTCCCACTTAGTGGGTTCGCACAAACCCGAAAACAATAAGAACAACATCAACATCATACAATAAATCCTTACTTAAAAAATCTTTCAGAACTCGTAATTCAATTTGTCACTATGATTACCTGTTGCTAATGTTTTTGTTATTATTTATTTATATATTTGTTGATTTGTTGTTTAATCCCTGAAGAAGGCAGTAGTTCATACTGCCGAAACGTTGGTTTTTATAAAAATAAACTAAAACTAAAAGGTTGTATTATTTTAATTAAATTTTAATAAATTATTATTTTTTTACAACAAATACGTGTGATACGTCATATTAGTTGTAAAAATTAATATTTTTGTGGCTTACGTCCTATGGAAAATAAGCTATCGATATTAGAAATTTGAATTAATATAATATCTAATTAATAAATTATTTTTTTATATATTTACAATTGACAAAATATGAACGTCACTTTGAATTAATATAGAAGTAAAATTTTGTATAAGAAACTATTGATTATGTCTTTGTCATTCGTTTCGGTTCAATTTCGTTTATTTAATTGACAATTAAAATTTTAACCGGAGATTGTACAATTGGCCCTAATTGTTTACAGAATAGGTCTAGACTTCAGTCGTCCAGTTATAGATCGCCCAATTATAGATGATCCTGTATATTACGACTGAAAGTATAAGAATATCCCCGTTGCCCCTTTGGATACAATATGTAGTAATGAAATAATGATAATGATTCAGGGATATATGATACACATATGTGTTAACAAAACTCATGATAAATAACTTATCATTGAAGTAGAAAAATTATTTACTACTCTCCTACGCATAAAAATTTCATCTCTAAACAAGGACGGCTCAAATGTGTGAAGAGGGGGAAATGATGTAGGAGAGAGACAAACCAATGAGAGATACCCATGCGAGAAAGAGATACATATGTGTCAGCACCATGTGTTCCAGGCTGATGAACAGGGACGAGTTATTATTGTTTTATTGTTTTCTTTTTCGTGGGTTCCTTGTTAAGTGAAGAGGAATTTATTTCTTGTCATTTCCGCTCTCAGTTTGTTTTAACTTTGTTGGGGTTATTTCTGTTTTGCTGACTACTGAGATTTTATTTATGGTTTTCCGGTTTTTGTGAAATTATTGTAGAGGAAATTACAGAATTATGAGATAGCATCTAAGCACTGTCAAGCTATACAGCTACAGTAATAATATGGTAGATTTATATATTTAGCCATCATATTAACATTGCAAAGAAAATAGCTATTTTCATGTTATCAACTTTCTTCTACAATGCGTATGTCTGTCATGAATAAAATATCGTCTCAATAAATGAGGTATACGAAAAATGAGATACTTCGCCCATTTAGATGAACTGACCAGCTTCACAGTTTCATGAAGAAATGGTGTATCACACTTCTCTACAGTTTTCATAGAACCACCGACGTACATTACGAGTATGATATTGAATTAAATTAACCCTGCGTTCGACACATGTGTGTAACATTAGCCGTGTTTCTTCGGGTTGTGATTGTGATTTTGTGAATCCTGATTAGTTTAATCGTAATCCTTTTGAATCATGATTTAAAAATTATATTATTTATTTTATTTTATAAATAATCTACTGTCGAGTGTTAGAGTCAGCACATTAAAAATGGATCATATAGAAGTAAAAAATCTGATGTGACCAACACAATACCTCCCGCCATTTAATTTTTATTAATTTAAATACATACATATGGGGTCTCGTTGCCGCGTGCCTGATGTCTGATTGCGAATCTGGGGAACCCGATTTGATCCCAATCAACGCCAAATATTTCGAATTTTAAATGGCACAAAATTGACCCCTGTGGTGCACTCTCCACGCCAGCTATGAGTACTCGCGAGGTGACGCTTGGTAAACCCCCGCACGATACAAATATGTCCTTTCCATATAACCATTGTTCTATTTACAATTTTCGTTTTAAAACGTTACTATTATTAATTTTAAATTATGTATATTAAGTCCCTTTCCATGTAACTATTGTTCCATTTACAATTTTCTTTTGAAAACGTTACTGTTATTAACTTGAAATGATTATATTTTTGACAGTGACATTTATCTGTCAGTTACATATATTTGAACTGAACTGCGTAACCATGCAGTTGTGTTTAAAGCATAAGCTCCGAGATATAATTTTTATATTACTATATAAATTTATCCATAAAGTATATAGAAAAAGTATTAATGCAAACCTGTAGAAAATGGAATAATCTTTAATTTTTATAATAACAAATTGCGAAAAAATAACATTTAAAGGTATTTTTTGAAGAAAAACTATTTTGAGCTTCAAGTAAACTGCCATTTCCGGTTATCCGATTAACACCAAAATCTAATGGCTTCTTTCCATATTAGAATAAGGTAGAAATACAAAGTTTCAAAATTGTTTGAGTGAAAGTATTTGAGTTAGAGCGTAAAGATGATCCACACACACACCCACATACACACAGACATCATCGTGAAAATGTTAAAAATGGATTCTAGGGACCTCAAAACGTGGTTATTTACCAAAATCTCGATATGCAATTTTTAGCACGATCCCTATACCTCCCTTACCAAGAGTTGCGGGAGGTAAAAATAAATGTTCCTGGTAACATATAATGAAGTATATTTACTTAAAACAAATCTTTTATGTAGCATATTTTCTTTGTTTTCAAAAGTATGGTGGGTCATGCTTTTGTAGGATCATATTTCCTTTGATGCAACAAACCCCACATTGATAAATTTCTACGCTCGAAAACCTATTGTCGTTAGCCATTTTTAAATTTGCTCTGAAATGAATCTGTGTATTCACTCAAACAGGATGATTCAGAAGAGAAAGGGGAAGTTTGTCTAGTGATCACAAAATGAGAAAGTGGGGATACCGAATAAGAAACGAAAAAACATACTTCTTAATCATGATCACTTTGATGATTTATATTGTGAATCACAGCCCGAAGGAACATGGCTATTTTTAGACAGGGGGAGTGTGAGAAACTCCAATCTATTTCTTAGTTTAAAAAATGAATTTTAAGCATTTTGGAATAATGGTAATGAAATTTATATTCTGTAACATCTCGTTTGTGAAACAAAAATTTGCATAATGTGTAAAAGAGAATCATATTGTTATATTTTTGCCTTATAACAAAAAATGACTTTATTGATTACAAGAAAACATAAGTTACAAAAAAGGTTGCATATGGAATATTAAAATAGTAATTAAATAGCTCGAAAACACTAGAAATTGTAATAGCAACAAAAATATATATTGGAAATAAAAAGAAAAAAGTTATTAATCATCAACTTCTGCCACTTTTATATAAATGTCAGTACATTTTCGAGTGTTTCAGGCATATAAACTTATTGCACCCTATTCAAACTTAATTTGTTTTATGATCACGAGCATAAGGATAATCTTCAAAAATTCCTTGTTGACCATTACTTTTTTTACCTTCCGTCACCTTTAGGTAAGGAAGGTATTGTCTTTGGTCAAAAAATTCAATGATGAGTTGTTAGTGAATAAGTATGTTTTAGGGTCCCTATAATAAGATTTTACCATTTTTACGATGATGTCTGTATGTATGTATGTATGTGTGTGTGTATGTGTGTGTGTGTGTGTGTCTGTTTGTGTGTCTGTGTGTGTGTGTGTGTGTGTGTGTGTGTGTGTGTGTGTGTGTGTGACAAAAGTTCCGGATCCCATAACTTCAGTACCACGATTCCAAAAATTATAATTTTTTCGTATTGCTCAGGTTTACATCCAGAAGAACAAATGATTATATTTTGGTTATAATTGGTGAACCGGAAGTAGCTTTATTTGAAGATTTAACAGTTAAATTTGATTTATTGACATTTAAAGTTATTATAACTTAAAGAATATATTATTCTCTACACGATTTGATTACATTTTATACTTCATATTCAATAGATAGAGAGATGAGGATGTTGAAGTAGATATTGGGGAAGACACGGAAAGATACGGTAAGAAAATAACTCTAGTGTTACAAGTTTCTAGAAAGATACAAGAAAGACGATTACATTGGTTTGAACATGTCATGAGGAGAAATGAAGAATTATATTTGAACAAAAATGAGTAGTTTAGTAATAGGAGGTTGAAGAAACAGAGAAAGACCAAAGATAAGATGGAAGGACCGTATTGCGGAAGACTTGAGAGAAAAAAAACTGAATAAGAACGACACGCAAAAATAGGGACCCCTAACGAATGGGAAAAGCTAAAGAGGAAGAAGATGTCAGTGTCAAGTGCAATTAGAATAGTTTGTTTATGAAATAATTTTACTGGAAATTTAGAATCTTTTGCAAGAAAAATTATGTATGGAATTTATATACGAGTATTATACAAAGGATTGACGGAAGGTATTGTGCTGGCCACAACAGATTTTTTTAGTAGGGGACGCTGATGCATCTCTTCTAATTTTGCGAATTTCTCGCTCGTAGTCTTCCATTTTGCTATTTTTTGAAATATTTTTATCATAGACAACAATACGAATTTAAACAAACGTTTATTACCTTAAAAACCCAAAGTAACAAGTCCATTTCACAATGTTCATGAGCCCCCCGAACCCCAGTCGAATTCAAACGCTTACGAATCAAACACACGCTGAATGATTACTGATTTGAAATTCTAGAAACCGCAGAGACAACTAAATTGAGAAGCTACCAAGTTCACCCGACTCCAATACGCAAATTTGCAAAAGTTACATGCAATTTTCGACGCTTGGGGTTTGTCACACCCCACGTGTCGGACGCAAGATTAATAACCATCTAATGAAAAATTTATAAAAATAGTCACACTGTCAGAAAGTATTTATATCAAATTATTTGAGATAATAAAAATTATAAAATAAAATGAGATAAATGTTAGACCAACCTCGCCTACTATCAGTCCAATTTGGCCAACAGAGGCATCGCAGATCGCAGCATTTCAAAAACAGTAATGTTTGCTGGAAAAAACTTTAGTTATTTCATTAATTAGTCCACTGAAAACCATCACACATTAAAAATTCATATCACGAAAGTTAATTTGACTCTAAAAAAAAAACAAATATACACTATTTTAACTCCCCCAACAAAAGTTTCTCACGAGAATTGCACTTACTACGAGCAGAACACATTCTCATTTATAGGTAACAACTATACTGGCTAAACGACAACAATAATAAACAACAAACACCGATCTTAATATTAGCTCGAACTTGTTTGTTAAGAGTTTCACTGGTCGACACGAAATTTAAATAAAAATAATAATTAGTTATTTTTTCACTTAACTTGTGTAGAATAACAAATAAATTATTGTTATTAAAAAAAAAAATCGTGTCTATCAGTGGCACTATAGAAATACAAACTTTAATAACCAAGCCTTTCGTTTTACGAATTTTAAAATAAATGACTGACTTCTGATCGATATATCATGTAGTATACACCATTTAATTGTATTAGAACACTCTGTATGTAAAGGGTTAAATAAATTCAAATAAAACTTATTTAGAGTTTTACAAAATACAATGGCTAATAGCATGAAAAACTGATTAACAGGCCTATTCTACAAAAAAATTATGTATCGTTATTATATACCGTTTATGAACAAGCTCACAGGCCTCGTTAAAGTAGTAAAGTTATACATATATTCCAAAAACAAAACTAAAAATCTAGAGATTTCTCGGCTGCTAGAAATCCATTAAACACATTTTATCATTCAACAAGTCGATGTTACTTCTTTTCAAAATTGTATTTAACATTTCTTGTACACGCATAAAAAATTCTTATTACATCTAATCTTTATATGTAGATATTTTCTATAACTTTAAATTCCTTCTATGAGCAAGTTTTCTCCTACTCTTCTAAATGTTCGAGGTTCTTTCAATTTATTGACGGGATTGGCGGTATTTCTGCAGGGTGTATTTAATATGCCTATAATTTTAAATATATAATTAATAGTACAATAAGAAATATTAAATATCGTTCACAGAAAAAGCCTTCAGTACTATCTATGAATTTGCGACACTGACATTAGTGACATTTATGTCAATTACAGATATTTTAATTTCCCAACTGGTTACCATAGAGATGTTTGGGCTGTTGAGATTTACTGCAACAGATTATTTTATAGATATTTCTATATCTTTAAATCTATAGAAAATATAATAAAAAAATTAAATGTGTCGGATAGAGAATTTTATGTTTTTAAATATTGGCAATAAGAAAAATTTTCAAAAAATAATATTTAAAAGATTTTAGTTAAAATATTACTACTTCCGGTTGTCCAATTGTTACCACAACCTATTCAACTCTTCCCATTACTTAGATTGAAGAATCCGTAGATACACAGGTCTTTATTCTTTGAGAAATCGTACCTCCGACATCCACATACACACGCACACGCGCTCAGAAACAGACATCATCGTAAAAACATTATAATCGAATTCTAGGGACCTTAAAACGTGGTTATTCACTAAAATCTAGATTATGCGATTTTTAGCATGAGTCCAATATCTCTCTTAACGAGAGGTAAAATATCTGAAGGAAATATTATATTTTGCAAAGGTGTATATTTATTCATGTCTTTCAATTTTATTAATTATAATTTTTAATTTAGAAATAGATATTGGGTATATGGACATGAAATGTTAATAAAAGAACAAGTTTTTAATTTCTTCTTTGAAGGAATTCAAAATTTGTCGTTTTATTCAAATTCAGACTATTTACTACTAAATTTCAACTAGTGGAAGCTATTTTTAATATTAAACATATTTCAAGTAGCTAAAAAATATATTTAAAAATTTAGATTTTAATAAATAATTAAATAAAAGTTGACTCTTGTTTAATGTAGGAATTGATCATTGATCTATTCATGTATTTATTAAATATGTACGCAATATCTATTTGATAAATTATATATTTATTTATTATATATATAATCAAAATCGTTTAGCAGAAGAAAATTTTATCGTTTAAAAAGGAGTATGTTGAGATTTGTTTATACAAATATATTCATATACTTTTGAGGTTAAAATTTTTATTAGGAAGTGATGGATTACCGAATATTCCTAGGGTACCTACTTATAAATTTTTATTTATATTACATTCCATGTAAATCCACTTAATATTTGAATATAATGAATCAATATGTCAAATTTAAATTAAAAAACAAATGTAAATTTATTCTGTCAAAATAAACAGGAAGTTAAACAGTATCGTTATAATAATCATAATTTTCCGTGGATCGTTTATTAATAGGTTATGTTAATGTATAGATAAGCATTCATTAATAACCCCTATTAATGCATGATTTTTTATTAATAAACTATTTTACTGGTAACCATAGGTACCACAATATTTTTGTGTCAAACGCTACTAACATAAAAAAAAATTGTCATGGAATAAAATCAGATTTTCCAATTCAGTAAGATACGGTAAAAATATCGTAATCAGCACGTGTGTTAATTGGTGATTAATGATCCCTACAATGTTAAATGTTTCATTCATCGATCGCCCTCATTAATACACTTGATAGTTAAATAACTATTGTAACGACATGATTAGGAGACTAGGACTTTGGGCATTTGTTGTTATTAACGTCGTTCAACCAAATAATTAGTGACAGGCGACAGTCGTATGGTAACGATATCGTTATATGTGTTTTTACTATAATAAGGGTGATTAACCAGCAATTGACTACGAGTATTTTGAAAAAAAAAATACTTGTAATAAAAGTTGCTTACAATATAATTTCCTATAACTATTCGGCATACGTTGTTAGTTTTGTATGGTGTCTACACTCATTCAAATTTTATAAAAAAAAACTTTAAAACAATCTCCTATAGGACTATGAAAAATGAGTTACGTCATTAACCCTGAAAGCTTCTTGTTGATTTTAAATCATTCATACTTAACATTACAAAATTTTGACATCGGTTGTTCCTGCATTAAACCACGGGATATTTGATAAATTAACATATGTCATAAAAGTTTTGCCACAAATTTCAACATTTTTACCTCTCGCTAAGAGAGGTATTGCATTCATGCTAAAAATCGCATATCCAGATTTTATTGAATAAGCACGTTTTAAGGTCCCTACAATCCGATTTTATCATTTTTACGATGATGTCTGTGTGTGTGTGTGTGTGTGTGTGGATGTGTGTGTGTATGTGTGTGTGTGTGTGGGATGTTGGAAGGACGGTTACTCAAAAACTATAAGACTTTAAATTTTTTAACTACGTATTTCCCAATCAGACATTCATGGGAAGATCTGAAAAGGTTTTGGTAACAATTGGACAACCGGAAGTAGAAGATTCTTGAAAAAAAATCTTTTAAATAATATTTTTTGAAATTTTTTCTTAAGAAAAATAAATTCTCTTTCTGATACATTTAAATATTTTACAATATATTCTATAGATTTAGAGATAGAAGAAATATAGTATGTAAAATAATCTGTTATAATAAATTTTACAGCCGAAAGAATGGCCATGGAAAATAGTTGAAAATTTAATTTGTTTGTAACTGACAGATAATGTCAGTGTCAGAAATCCGAAGACATTACTGAAGACTTTTTCTGGGAAGTACATACATTATATTATTTCTTAATGTATTAATAGAATTGGAAACATTTCGAAAAATTAGAAGAGGACAAAATTTCTTCATCAAAAATGAATTTAAAATTAAACAATCTAAATATATATGGAATAGATATATGCGTAAGTAGAATTTTTGGTGTAGAGTGTAGGTATACAAGAAATGTTAAATACAATAGGGAGCGAGCAGTCATATGATTTTGTTGGCCTTGACAAGCAGATATGGGGGCCCATGTCAGAATGATAGCTAGTAATTATGTATATAGATGTCAAATATCATAATTTCTCATTCTAAATTTAGTGATTTTCCAATTCCATGTGGAGCAGAATTAAATGTTAAATATCTAAGGCATACAAGTAAACTTTAAACTCCTGGTGATAAATTAACTACGTAAATTTAGAAAATCTTGAAATTTTTAATGAAAAATTCTAACATTTGACATCTATGTACATAATTACTAATTATCATTCTGAAACGGGCCCACACATTTGCTTGTCAAGCCCAAAAATGTAACATTACCGTTCGCGCCCTATACTTATGTAACCAAAAAAAGGAAGTGGCGAGAGGTATTGTGCTGGCCACAACAGATTTTTTTTTTTTGTAATATAAAATGTATTTACTAAATGTTTTGTAATACTTAATAATTTACTGTTTCATAAGCAATAAATTATGAACTTAAATTACATAAAGATGTACGTGTTCTTTCACAACTTTCTACGGACATTGGGTTTTGAATGACATTTACATTGATTTCTCGGGCATTCCTGAATTCCTGTATAGTCTGCGTTGAAGTATTCTCATTTTGAGCTTCCCAACCTCCATCTTAAACTTTTCAAGATAAAAGAGCCCATAAACCGTCAATGGAACTAGCCTGGGGAAGGTTATGGGATTGTCGTTTCGGGGCACGACGGTTTGGCCATTCAGCCAATTTTGAGAAGATGAATAATCCCTAGCGGCCAGCGTGTTCTTCTTCAATAAAATTGACCAATTTTGTTAGATGTATCCTTAACTATCCAGGGCTTCATTTCACTCGGCCCACATAAGGCCTGAATACACCCATTGTGGAAATAACGCACCATACCAACACCTTATCTGCGAATTTGGCCTTTTGTTTATATTTGACGTTATTAGGGACCTCTGCAATATTGTCAGTACAAAACCGGTCATTTCCCTTAATTTCGGATTTGCTCATTGTGAAGACCAACAAATCGATGTAAATGTCCAAAACCCAATACTTAGATGTCAGTAGAAAGTTGCGCCTTGTGGAAGAAGTTAATTATTAGTATTACAAAACTTTAAATAAATGCATGTTACATTAAAAAAAAATTGTGCCAAAACTTTTAGGTCATACGTTATATTTATGTATTAATCCTCATTTCAAACATAATAAGTGACATTTTTCTTCTCTGTCTCATATCTTCCATTCTTAAATTGCAGATATTATCCAATACTCATCAAGATGTCTTGTGCAATACTCGTACGAGCGGCAGGATTAGCAGCGCGTTTGGACCGACGAGGGCGGGCAGCTCAGCAAGCTCTCGGGGGCGGATCAGCTGTCCGGACCATGGCTTCGCCATCCGGATTACCCGACCTCACCAAAGTAAGCAAGAGGGGGAGATACAGTACTCATTTAAGCTAAAAGCATGCGATTTATGTTACGATTGTGATTGTGATCAATGAGAAAAAATTACTTGGAGGAGTATTAACTTAATTTATTGTGAAATAAAAATGGAAAACTGATTAATTAGATTTTAAAACTACCAAGTATTCTGGGAAACAATGAAGATTCAGTCCTTGGTTAAAATATTATTTATTGAAAACAATACCGACGTTTCAGTTTTATAATGAACTCTGATATATATATTTTTATAGTTTGACGACATCTACAACCTTCTTCTTTTTAATTATGTACATTTCATTATTTTTCAACAAATCTAAAAACATTTTAAACATAACCCTGAGGATAATCTAATTGAGACCGAAACGTCGGTATTGTTTTCAATAAATAATATTTTAACCAAGGACTGAATCTCCATTATTTCACCTCTTCAAATCATCATTAGCAGTCGATTAAAACTTATTGCAACATTCTGGGAAACATTCATAGAAAAGATATATCAATTTGATTAGTTTCGGTATAACATCACTATACAGTACGGTCAAAAAATATGGGTTCACCTGTTGATTTGTAAAAATCAATTTACTAGGTACTGAAATTGTTACCCTATAATGAAAGTTATAAAACACAATAAAACAACATTTTATCTTATTTTTGGTAATGTTTATTTTCGCTTCTTTTAAACTCTGTCGACCTTCTGTGGGATGAAATGAAGAGCCATATCTTCTAATTCAAAACCAGATCAAAAAATCTGATGTGGCCAGCACATAACCTCTCGCCGTATATTTTACCTGGCTGTATGCATAAAGCAAAGAATATTTTTATAAATACAAATAATATATTCATATAAATCTATGACGTATAAATTTCTTTATTATTCAATAATAGCATGTCTCAACATAAAGATATTTTACCATAAATTATGTTACAATAAATTACAAAGTAGAGTTTAGGCTGGTAACTGCAATTTTCAATTCGAACAACGTTGTTTACTTTCTCTTCATATTCTTCTAGTAAAAACATTAATTTTGGGCGGTCTAAAATGTATATATGGATTGTGCATCTATTCTTACATATCTTCTTTTACATTTTATTTTTTCATACATGTTATATCTAAATAACACTAATTCCCTTTAATAAAGTGACGGATAGATTGCACTCCGATTATTCTTATATCGATGTGTAATTTTGTCAATATTTACAACTTACTTGAGAAGAATTTGATAGCTTTTTCGCAATTCAAAGTTACTCTAGTCTATAGTACTGGTGTACATTGTCCCATAATGTTTGAAACAAATTTAAGTCCTTCAACCTAGACTTGTCATCTCCATAATAGTCACAGATCAAGAACTAAGGGATTCTCCAAGTACATTTTTCTTTCATTACTCATTATTTCTGACACTGACATTTATCTGTCAGTTACAAATAAGTTAAATTATCAACTATTTTTCATGGCATTCTTTCGGCTGTCAAATTTATTACAACAGATTATTTTATATATTATACTTCTTTTATCTCTAAATCTCTGGAATATATAATAAAATATTTAAATGTATCAGATAGAGAATTTAATTTTCTTTAATATTACCACGAAAAATTTTCAAAAAATAATATTTAGAAGATTTTTTTTCAAGAATCTTCTACTTCCGGTTGTCCAATTGTTACCAAAACCTTTTCAGATCTTCCCATGAATGTCCGATTGGGAAATACGTTGTTAAACAAATTTTAAGTCTTATAGTTTTTGAGTAACCGTCCTTCCAACATCCCACACACACACATCCACACACACACACACACACACACACACACACACACACACACACACACACACACACAGACATCATCATAAAAATGTTAAAATCGGATTGTAGGGACCTTAAAACGTGCTTATTCAATAAAATCTGGATATGCGATTTTTAGCATGAATGCAATACCTCTCTTAGCGAGAGGTAAAAATGGTAATCAAAATCAACTATGCAAGAAATTGAAAAATATTTGAAATGATAATATTACAAAATTTATACAAAGAATACTTGGAGTTCGTTAAACCGTTATCAAAGTAAGATTTTTCTTCGAATAATCGGAAATTTAATAAGTACTTATTCACGATTAGGGGAGCACCAAAAAAACTATGTATTTAAAAAAATAAACTCTTTGTCTTTCATTTTTTTTGTTGGCAATTCTATATTTACAATAAATAACAAATGACGATATAACACCTAAATATAGCCATCATTTATGAAGGTGTAAAATATTATTCGGCCTTTAGTTTTATTAAATATGGGTGTTTAATTCGTGTTCACTATACATCAAGGGTTAACAATCATTACTGCTTTTGTTGTCGTTTCAATTCTATGTATTTATGGAGTAGAAAAATAATTAAAAAAAAAATGGAAAAATATTTTTTTTAAGTAATAATTAATAATAGTAATTAATAATTTCTACATAATGGAAAATTTAGCTTTTTAATTAATCTAATTTTTTCACCATTTATAAATTATTAATTATTACATAAAAATAATAATTTTTCTTTTTTTTAAAATATTTTTCTACTCTAAATACTTAGAATTCAAACGACAACAAAAGCAGAAATGATTGTTAACCCTTGATCTATAGTGAATACTATAGATTAAATTAAACACTTCCGAGTATATTGAATAAAACCAAAAACCGAGTAATATTTAAGACCTCGATAAATGATAATCAATCTTTAGTAGATGGCTCTGTTTAGGTGTTATATCGTCATATGTTATTTGTTGTAGATGTAGAATTACCCCTAATTTTGCCGGTGTATGTAGTTAAATTTTATCTGTTGGTTGACAATACCTAATCGAAATAAAATGTCAAATGAGTTTTTAAATATTATTGTAAAAAATTCGATGTGCACTTTTTTATTAATCAGTAGTTAAGACTTTAACTATAAGTGATGCAACTGGGCATTAATGTTTATATTAATGTTCTATTTTGTTAAATTAAACTTATTTTAAATATTTTTTAGTAGTCCTTTCCGTAGTTATCAAATTGTACGTACCCATATTTTCGGACAAGATTGTGTGTATTACAGTATATTATATTATGTACTCGTATGTAAGAAGGGTTTGTGCAGTAATGTTTCGTTTGTAGTTCAATTCGCTGTATAAACTGTTCTGCCACCAACTAGGAAATATTTTTTTCTGCGCCATACAAATGCACATGCAGACAAGACCATTATTCTACTCGTATAGCCCTTTTCAATAGTTTTTTACCTCCCGCTACCCTTGGTAAGGGAGGTATAGGGATCGTGCTAAAAATCGCATATCGACATTTTGGTAAATGACCATGTTTTAAGGTCCCTATAATATAATTTTTACATTTTCACAATGATGTCTGTGGGTGTGTGTGTATGTGTGTGTGGATATTCTGGGCATTCTAACTCAAATACTATCATTCAGAAACTTTTGAAACCATGTATTTCTACCTTATTCTAATGTGGAAAGAAACCATTAGATTTTGGTGTCAATCGGATAAGCGGAAATGGCACTTGAAGCTCAAAATAGTTTTTCTTCAAAAAATACCTTTAAATATAATTTTTTCGCAATTTGTTATTATAAAAATTAAAGATTATTCCATTTTCTACAGGTTTGCATTAATACTTTTTCTATATATTTTATGGATAAATTTATAAAGTAATATAAAAATTATATCTCGGAACTTATGCTTTAAACACAACTCCATGGTTACACAGTTCAGCTCAAATATATGTAACTGACAGATAAATGTCACTGTCAAAAATAATGAGTTCAAATTAATAACAGTAACGTTTTAAAAATAAAATTGTAAAGAGAACAATAGTTATATGGAAAGGAACTTAATATACATAATTTCAAATTAATAATAATAAAAACGTTTTAAAACGAAAATTGTAAAGAGAACAATAGTTATATGGAAAGGTATTTTATATACATAATTTCTAGCATTAGTAAATATGCAGGTATGTATTTAAATAAAAAATAAATAAATATATTATCACGGCATATTACCCATTGCTGGGTGTGCTAATCTACTTTGTACACAGATTTCAGTAATGAGGATGACATATTTATATCGTGTGGACGTTTACCAAGCGTCAGCTCATTGCTGGCGTAAGAGTGCAACACAGGGGACAATTTTGTGCCATTTAAAATTCGAAATATTTAGTGTTGATCGGTATCGAATCGGGTTCCCCAGATTCGCAACTATACATCAGGCACGCGGCAACGAGACCCCATAGGAATGTATTTAAATTAATAAAAATAATTATTATGTGATGGGGTCTCGTGGCCGTGTGCCTGAGTGCACTCTCCACGCCAGCAATGAGTGCCTGTGAGGTGACGCCTGGTAAGCGCCCATACGGTACAAATATTCCATCATTACCGATATCTGTGTACGAGGCAGATTGGCACACCCAGCAATGGGTAATATGCCGTGATGAAATATTTATTTTATGTGATTAGGCCTTACAATACACTGTAGATTGATTACCTGTATAATAAAATAATAAAATTGTCACTGAAAACTGTAAGTTGTGTAAATTTTTGTACTATAATTTGAGCTCGTTTATAAGGATTTACGATTTGAAACAAAGATTTTCCAAATGATTGTTAATAAATATGAGAACATTGTATATACAAATAAGACTAAAACTGTTTCTACTTTTAAATTCTTTAAAATGTATATTTATTACGCCTCCTGTAAGGAACCAACTCCACATATTTCTGTTTTTCTCTCTTGTATCATTTCACCAACCCCAACTCCATCTATCCTTCGCCTATGGAACTAAGTACATATCCTGCTGAATCCCTGCTGTTGCAGGATCGATACCCGCACATCCGCAGGGGAGCCTTCGCCGAGCTGTCCGCAGGCCACGTGCAGCACTTCACACGGCTGCTCGATCCGGCCCGAGTACTCACGGACGAAGACGAAGTACAGGGATACAATGTTGATTGGATTAAGAACGTCAGGGGTGAGTCAAATACACATGGAATTGAATAGGGGTGGTGGAGTGGGGATGCAATACTCCGCCCTAGTTTCGTTTGTTTGATGAAGTTTTTAAGCTTGTAAAGAAAACTATATTTTTACTTCTGCAAAAGTGTAAATTAACACGTTCACTGCAGGTTTTTTTTTCATCGAGTTTTCTTGTACTGCGATTACATAAGATTGGACTAAGTCCAATTCTTTAGTGTCGGTTATATCCCTAAATTTTTATTTTAAATACCTATCAGAGACGGCCGTTAATGAGGCTGCATGGCCGCGCGCTCCCTTCTAGAAAGAGGTAAAAATAACTTCTTAATATAATAAATTAACAATATAATTTAATCATACGGTATAACATAAAGCTGTTCTACTGTAACATTAGTAGTTAATAGTTAAATATAAAACACTTAAACTAGAACGCGAGATTCTTACTGTGCTGAAGCCTTGGACGCTCTGGGTACTGCGGCCCACATTCCTATACAACGTGACTTAATGTTTGTGCGACTAACGTCGTGGACTAGCCATGCCTTGTAAGCACTGTGTGGCCGCAGTTATTCTGCGGCTTCAGCTCAGTTTTAAAATGAATTCATTGTTGTAGTGCATTGTTTCGCGGTACGACAAATCACAAATAAATTAATATGGCAATGAATAGTGTTAATGTTTTGTTAAAAACGAACCTTCATAGAGTTCCTTTAGAAGATAAAAATCTCTTAATTTTTTTAATTACTGCGCCCCTCCGTTAAAAAGATACGAGCCGCCACTGATACCTATTGAAAATATCTTACAGTCCCGAACGCGGGATCGATAAAAAAATTAAATCCCGATGAGCGTGATTTAGGTAATTTCTCTGAAATACACCTCAACATAGGCCTACCGAATAGCACAACGTTTGGAAAACTCAGGTTGAGTTTTGTGCGTTAGGTTAGGTTAGTGTTGTTATATTTAGCTAAGTAGCTGTTCTAACGTCTCACTGTCGGGTTTTCTATTATTTTGCACAAGTCCCGAACGTTTCTACTATTAAACTACGCCTCGTTGGGATTTTAATTTTTAAAACGATCACGCGTTCTGGATTTCATCCACGTCCTTAAATATTTCTACCTAACGGAATTGAATGGAGGAATGAATTGAATACATTTTTTACTATTAAAAGCAGAGTCTTTTATGTTTGAATTGACGAAAAAATATATACAAAACAATTTTATTGATGGCAAGAGCATATTACGATTTGAATTGGTTCTTCTAAGGACTAATTGTATTTAATTTCATATGAGCTTTATATATTTCATAATATGAGTTGAGTAACTAAACTCTCTTTAAGCTTCAAAATGTTATCTTTAACTATTAAGTCCCATAGAATTTACTGAAATTGAAATTAGTTTCCGGGAAATCGTAAATAGATATTAAATTTTTCTGCACTTATGAAAATGTACGTATAAGAAGAAACAAAATGAACCCTAAACGCAATGAACGTGTGCCCAACACTTACTAGTACTCTAATTACATCAATTTCAAGACCCCATTTCGATTAAGCTCAGGACCGGCTTAAGCCGCAGGCAAGGCAGGCGATTGGTTTTAGGGTGACTTTTTTTGGAGAATTTTTTTTTGAGACTTTTTTTCACAAAATAAATTTTAAGGGAAATCATAAGTAGTATTCGTCGATGAGCCAAAGGGCAAATATGTGGGTTGCTTACAATTTGTTCACATACCCCATTTTATTCCCGGGAATCTACTGAAAAAATAACCCTAGATCTAGTGAAAAATATTTTTTCTTTGTCTATATGCGGTATAGGACAAAAATAAAACTACTCTGTAGAATCAAATTAAAAACATCCCTATATTTTAATTATTTAAAATATCTTCGAAAAATTTGGATTAAGATTCTGGGATTGTTACTCTAATCGGGTTAATAACAGGATAATGCGCTTTGAAAATTTGAACTCGACATGAAATTTCTTACGTATAGGTATTACACGATTTTTGCCGATGACGGCTCACGAATTACTATAGTTGCCGTCAAATAAGTATGAACTGGAGATTTCTATACCCAATTCTTGGGTAATGTTGAAAATGCTAAATTATGAAGAAGCGGCAACACCGCAGGGTCATCGACAGTTGCGGGAAAAGGAAAAATTTGAACATCAGTCCATACTTATTTGGCGGCGAAAGCTTAACTCATATGAAATTTCGTAAATATTATGAACAAACAAATCTGCTAATTTCTCATTTTTTAATTACTATATCTGAAACGGTTAAAATAAAATATCGCGATGTGAATTCGGCATGAAATTTATGGTCATTTATATTTTCACATTATTTAAATGTTGTTTTATTATTTAATGGTTAGTAGTATATGTTTATTTTCGCCTTTAAATCTGTATAATTTTTATATTAAATTATATCTTTTTGTTATTCATATTCAGTCACAGTCAGACTGTAATTTAAAATTATCATATTTATTTGTGGTATTATTTTGTACCTACGAGAGGGTGTAGCAGACTTATACAAACCAAAGTTCTATTTTTTTAATATTGCTTGTTGTCTCAAATTGAAGTAAACTTACTTATTCGTATGTTAGGCAATGGTCACACTGGACAAGTGGGATCGACTAACGCCGATTGATTGCGATCGATTAAAAATTAAACTAACACTAACTTATGGGAATGGTCACACTGCATGCATCCACTATGGTCGAACGATATCGAACGTCGACGACATAGAAAATAGAGATACTGACGAGCGGTTTGATATATCAAACATGTTTGATTTTCTAGTCGTTCGACAGCGATTGATGTGTTTACGCATGCTCAGTTTTGTCATATTTTTCATACCAACTTAACTGTTTTGACATTTGTGTACAGTTTAAAAAGAATATTGTTAGAATATTACAGCCATATTACTAGTAGCATGACGGAAATGTGGAGAGTTAATGAAACAGAAACCATAGTTGAAAAACTGTGTAAAAAATAATGTACAATTTTATGATCAAAGCACACCAGGATACAGTAATAATTGTAAGACAATGAAAAAATTATGGATGCAAATTTCTCTAATTTTAAAAACAAAAACTCTTAAGGTTTGTCATTTATTTAAATATTCCTGAAAACATATATTTGCGGCGTTTCAGTGCAAGAAAAAAATAATGTTCTTTCAATATAAGTTGGTATCATTTTTGTGGAAATATTTACGTCGATTCATGCAGTGTGACATATCTCCTAAAATTTCGGTCAGTCGCTAATTGATCTACGACAGTTGATCTTGGTTGATCGATTGCATTCTACTCAATGTGACCACTGCCTTAAGTAAACAAAATGTTTCTTAAATGAATTTCATCAGTAAAATACTGGTATCTAAATTATTATAAATAGGGGCGCATTTTAAAGTTTTCGCCCGGGGCGCTCAAAACTCTCGGGCCGGCCCTGAGTAAACTATTTAAAACACGCCTGTATATTTGAATTTTTTGCAGGATTTAGTAGATGTGTCCTAAAGCCAAAAACTTCCGAAGAAGTCTCCCAAATACTATCATACTGCAATTTAGAACGCTTGGCAGTATGTCCACAAGGTGGCAACACCGGTCTAGTGGCAGGATCTGTTCCAGTTTTCGACGAAATTGTCCTTTCTACTGCTCTTATGAACGAAATCATCAGCTTAGATGAAACATCTGGTACGAACATACAATGGAGTCAGTATACATATAAATTGACAATTGTCAGATATTAGGTATCTTAAAGGAAATATTTACGAATCAAGTCATATAATTGTTTTCTGAAGAAAGACTTTTGTGAAAAAAATATTGTCAGGTATCTTTGATTTTTTGATATGTTTTATATTTAGAGGTATTACTTTAATAATGCAACAATAATTCGTCGGTCGGGATCGAATCTGATTCCCCAGATTCGCGACCAGACATTCAGGCACACGACCACGAGACTGATACTGTCAATTTATATATAGACCCCACTGTAAATCTTTCATTAAAAGTACGACTATTTAAGTGTTGGTTTTGACAGGAATTTTGGTCTGCCAGGCAGGATGCGTGTTGGAAACTCTTGAAGATTACTTAAGTGAAAGGAATTTAATAATGCCTTTCGATTTGGGAGCCAAAGGGTCGTGCCACATAGGAGGAAATATATCCACAAATGCTGGAGGGTTGAGGTTGCTAAGATATGGAAATTTACATGGGAGCGTATTAGGACTTGAAGCAGTAAGTTTGTCTTATAATGTTACAGCCAATTTGACTCCGTATAATTAGATTTAATCCGTGTTTCGACACTTGATTTCTCTTATAACCAGGGCAAAAGGAAACGTACAGTGTGTTAAAAAACCTAACTCGGAGTAGGCTATGAACAGAGAAACGGCCTGTTTCATAAAAGTTTCTAATAATATTAGTTAATAATATTAGACTAATAAAATAATAATATTAAACTAATATTTTTCGTTTCGTATATATTTAAACATTACTCATAAATTTATTAACTAATATTATTAATGAATTCATATCTATGACAACCAAACATTTATTTATTACTGTATTAAAATTTTCACCAAATTTTTACATATACTTACATATACAATCTTTTGTGTTTTGATTTAAAAATGTCGAAAGCAGTTGGTAAAAGAGACGAGAAGAAAGTAAAAGTACAATTTTTTTAAGAAAAATATTAGATTTAAAATATCAGTTATTTGGACAATTTTTCACCACTTTCTACTTGATCGTCCATTCTATCCATTTCATTTTTATAATCTTCATTTTCTTGTTGCTCATCTTCATGTGGTGATTGATATTGTTCATTATTTGATTTAGATATATTACAAAGGGTAACGCAACACTTTATAATTTCACAAGCATATTTTGGATTGATACGAAGATAATTTAAAACAGGATTTTTTTTCTTTTAATACTCCGATTGCACATTCGATTACTCTGCGAGTTTGTGTATGAGCTTTTAAAAATCGCATTTGTGCCTGATCTCTTTCATTTCGTAATAGTGGTGGTATGAGTCACGATTTTAATGGGTAAATGCAATGGTAAGCCATAACAGAGGTATAGGCTGTGAAAACAAATTGATCATTTTTTTTGTAACAAAATATTGTAGAATCTTACAAAATTAATTACCATTTAAACAATTAACTTATATATTATTCAATATTATCTCAACTGTTTTCAGAGCCTACCTGATTCATAATTTTCTTTTACGTTTTTGTAATTTATTTTTTCAATAAATATGCACTTCAAACATATCGTTGAATTCGTAATTTTACTAGATTCTAAATATACAGGGTGAGTATGGAAAGACGACCTTCCCCTTTAACTTTTTTATGATAAGTAATAGAAAAAATGGCTCATATAAAAGTTTTATTATTTTAAATATACTATTTGATGGCAGATGTAGATATTTTTTATAAAGTTAGGTTTATAAAATACAACTATTAACTTTTATTTTTTAAATAGCAACCTATAATTATATATAACGCCATTTTTCCTTTTCAAATGAATTAGTTTTTATTAATGCATTTGAAAAAATTTGAGAAAAGTAACATAATTGAGATATATGAGAAATATGGGTCGATTCTGCTCATATCTGTAAGGTCTGTAACGCTTCTCGTTACGCCTGTATGACGCTACGATCAAAACTGCGATTCTGATCACTTCTGTAGCTAACAGTTTTTCTGTAAAATCTTACAGATTCGTAAATATTTACAGGGACAGATGAACTAGCCATAAGCTTACATACTTTGACCTTATTATAATAAATCAACAACAAAATGTATAATTTATTGGAATATTATTAGAAGAAGATGATAACAAGAACGCAATTATTCAAATTAGTAAAAATTATGTAATTAGTTTGTAATAATGTACATTTAAGGAATTATGTGAGGTTAGTTCGTAGAAATTTAAGGGATACGACAAATATTTTTAAAGTGCCAGAAAATAATTTAATATTTAAAAAAAATGTTTAGACTAGATAAAAAACTGTAATCAATTTAATTGCAATTTTTCAACCACATTTACCTCAGTTGCGAAGCTACGCAATTGCAATACATTTGAAGGTATCTAATTATTAATTGTTTTTATTAGGGTGCCATTTTTCGAGACACCAAATTAAGTATTTTTATCAAATTATTTATTGACAACGGCAATTTTTGTATTTGAGCGACAAAATATGTAGTTTCACAGCAAAAAGTGTAAATGTGCAGCAATATATGTATTCTAGCGACAAAAAGTGTAAAAGAGCAGCTAATTCATCTGTTACTATCTACCAAACCTAACATACACTGACACACTACATTGTTAAAAGTAACTTATAAAACTCAGATAAATGGAGTCCCTAATTTATCGGTTCAAGTACATATTCTGAGGCGCATGAATTGCCGCTCCGATATATGTTCCCCTTTTTATTATTATATGTGCTAGGTACTCTCAACTTTTTAGGTACAGGATCATTTCAAAATTCTGTTGGCTGCAATAATTGGATTACCAAAAGTCAGACTACTATGTCACAACTTTTATACACTCTTCTAAATTATAGTTTCTGGATCAATAATATTTCAAGTTTGTTATCTTACAATATAGGTTATAATGTTGTATTATACGTAAACGATAATCTTTACTAAAAAAAAATACTTTAATATATATTTATATTGATAATACTAACGGCATATTCAAATAAAAAATAATTGTTTGTTGTAATAACAGAAAAATAATATTTGAATGACATAAAAATGTTTGGAATGAAGTTAGCGCAAGAGCCTCTTACGAGATAACCTTGTAACTATAGCATCTGTAGTGCAGCTGTTTACAGACATACGAACAGAATTACCTTATTTGTAAATTCGTAAAGGGTAAACTTACAGATCAACTGTAAGCTACAAATTTATAAATTTACAAATTTATAGAAAGATGAACAGAATCGACCCAATAATTTTTATTCAAATATTATAGGTAGCTATGTGAAAGTAAATAACAAATAAATAAATAAATAAAAAAGTTATGGCTCTATTCGGAACAAATCTGTAAGTCTTAAATAAGTAACAAACAAATGTATACTTTGTTGATATTAATTTAACTGTTTAACATTGTTTCATTTTGTTTATTTTCACATAGCCACCTATAATATTTGAATAAAAATTATTTCTCAATTATCTTATTTTTCTCGAATTTTTTCAGTTACATTAATAAAAACTATTACAAGAGACAAAATCTCAATTATGTAACTTTTCTCAATTTTTTACCTTCCGTCACCTTTAGGTAAGGAAGTATTGTCTTTGGAAAAAATTCAATGAGTTTTTAGTGAATAAGCATGTTTTAGGGTCCCTATAATACGATTTTACCATTTTTACGATGATGTCTGTATGTATGTATGTGTGTGTGTGTGTGTGTGTGTGTGTGTGTGTGTGTGTGTGTGTGTGTGTGTGTGTGTGTGTGTGTATCAATAAAAAGTAAATTAAAGTGGCAGAGATGAGGATGTTGAAGTAGATGTTGAGGAAGACACGAAAAAACACGGAAGGAAATAACTCTAGTGTTACAAGTTTCTAGAAAAATACAAGCGAGATGATTACATTGGCTTGAAAATGTCATGAGGAGTAATGAAGAATATATTGGATGAATAATGAATATGAAATATGAATAATAGAAGGTTGAAGAAACAGAGGAAGACCAAAGATAAGAAGGATTGTATTGCCGAAGATTTGAGTGAAAAAGAACTGAATGAGAACGACACGTAAAACAGAAATGACTGGAAGAAGAAAATAAAAAATAGCGACCCCTAAAGAATGGGGAAAGCTAAAGAAGAAGAAGATGTTAGTGTCAAGTGCAATTTGCATAGTTTGTTTATGAAATAATTTTACTGGAAATTTAGAATCTTTTGCAAAAAAAATTATGTATGGAATTTATACATAATAAGGATTGACGGAAGGTATTGTGCTGGCCACAACAGATTTTTTTCAAATGCATTAATAAAAAGTAATATATCGTGGAAAGGAAAAAAATGGCGGTTTATATTTTAGTAAAGTATAGATCTTGTAAACCCCACTTTATAAAAAATATCTATATCTGCCATCAAATAGTACATTTAAAATAATAAAACTATTATATGAGCCATTTTTCTATTACTTATAATAAAAAAGTTAAGGGGGAGGGGGCATCTTCCCAGACTCAGCCTGTATAAAATTATATAGGTATCCCATTTGAAATATGAAAGTTAATATCACTTCCGGTTAAACCGGATTCATACCAAATACTATGATTTGTGTGCTCCTAAGCCTAGTTTATAAATATATCAAGAAAATTTAAAAAAACATAAATAAAAAAGTTATTTAGGGTGACCCATTTTTGAGTATCATCTGTATAGTATCCTATTTGGGAACATTATTTTTACATTCATATTTTTGACGATACTGCACATTTTCCTAATTTATATGTTTTAGGTAAAAGCCAGCGGTGAAATAATAGACTGTTTAAGCACCTTGAAGAAGGACAATACAGGCTATCATTTAAAACACCTTTTCATTGGCTCAGAAGGAACATTAGGAATCGTTACTAAAATAGCCATACACTGTCCTATCAAACCTAAAGCAGTGAGTGTAGCTTTTCTAGGTACTATTCATTTATGCCATATATATTTATAACTAAAATATTTTCCATCTAGGTCTAGAATCATTTGAAAAAATCCTAGAGACTTTCAAGAGAGCTAAACTGCAACTAGGAGAGATATTATCTTCCTGTGAAATGGCAGATGCAAAGGCGTTGGATTGTGTGACTGGAAATTTAAAAATTAAATCGCCTTTAGCAGATTATCCATTCTATATGGTGATAGAAACTTCTGGAAGCAATTCGCAACACGATGAAGACAAGCTGAATATATTTCTGGAAAATGTTATGGAGGATGGAATTGTTTTGGATGGGACTATGTCTAGTGAACCTGGAAAAATTAAGGTAACTATAATAATTAATCAAAGGAATAATTGAGGAATTTTCAGTATACAAAAAAAATTCAAGGAAAAGATAGCCACTTTCTAGCATAAATCGCGCTATTAGGCGAGTGATAGAAACTGGATCAATTTTCAGAATACCTGGACAGTTCATGTAGGTACCAATCCTGAATTTTCGTCATTTCTAACAGTTATTGACCTTCCATTCTCAGGTCTTCTGAAAATCGATCCAGTTTCTATCACTCGCCTAATAGCACGATTTATGCTAGAACGTGGCCATCTCTTCCCTGGAAATTATTCCACAATTTTTTTACTACGCCATTTCTTTTCTTGACAAGCTGGAATGATCTTTGTCAAATTAAATTTGTTCAATCCTGCTATTGAAACTAGTTGTTTTTTACTTGGATACGGAACTTGAAACCTTTTGTTTTATCCACTCATCTTATTCCTATGGCAACAGATGGGTCAAAGTAGTGAACGAAAGTGAATTTTCGCCCAATCACCTGTCATTACCGAAAATACGAATAAACTGCAATAGAATTCATAACATTTATTTATTTACATGAAAATTACCTGTACCGTTATTGAAAACAGCACATTTACTGAAATTAAACATGCCAGCAAGGGACAATTTATCTATCTCAGTGTCTATTTTATTGATCGCCGACATTCTTCTTTATCTTCCATATTTTAATTTTTTTATATCAGATCTACAGAATGTGACTGGCAAAAAATAATCTTGTTGACAATTGCAAATGTTTATAAACATAAACAATAGCAACGTACCTCGCCGTCTATGTTAATTTACGCTCCATGTATAAATCTATTAGTACAAATTTTAATATTTTTTTCTAATATTTCAATAGCAGGATTGAACAAAACGCTATACAACACTCGTGAAGAAACGAATTCGCTCACTAGCACATGCATGAGCGAAATTCTTAGTTTCTTCACTCGAATTGTAATATACTATTAACCTTCGTAGCTCTTATAGATCTTATAATAGCCGATATACCAATGGGGTCATTTCACATTTTCTAATTTATTTTTTTCTCGAAATAATATCAAATTAAATATGTAGGTGTATGTTTTACACCTTACAAGTCTTTAGAATCAGAGATATGGTTTTTTAAAAGTTGTCTTTAATTTCAAATATTTGGACGCTGACATCACTGTTACGTGTTACGTCACGGCCTAGCGGATGCGGCGGTAGAGCTCTACCGGTTTTGTTTGGAACTATGATTGTTTAGGTTATAACTTGTCAGTTTGATTTTTTGACAGCAACATATTGTTAACTAAAAACATATTTCATACAACTTTTGATATTTATTTTAATGTTTTATTTACATACCTTTACTTTTAACTCTGCTGTCACCTGTAACAATTATAGGTTAGTTTGTTTACAACAGCAAACGGAAATCACGTGTACCGTAAAGCCTGATTTATAGATTGCATAGAATAGAATGGAATAGAATAGAACAGAATAGCACAGGGAATAGAAATATAAACCAATGTAAATGCATGGAACCATTTATACTTGCACAGAATGGAATAGAATGGAATAGAATAGGAAATAACCAAATTTTATTTCTTATTCTATTCTATTCCATTCTTATTCCATTCGGCTTGCTTCGTTAATATTCGTGTGAATGGTGTAACTTCGTTGCATTTAGCCAGTGGCGTATATAGATTTATATTTTGGTGGGGGCTCAGATTGTACAAAATAATCTTAATATATAACTAAAAGTATATCAAATTAATTAAGTATAGGTGGTAATATTTAATTACATAACAAAATGTAGTATTCGTTTTTTCCTTGAAAAAATAATTATAATTTCTCTTCAGCCTCTCCCCCCTTATATACGCCACTGCTTTTGGCCCATCCCCTAACCTAAAAACTTACTGTGAACAACAGTTTTTCTGCAGAAATTCTTTCTTTTTTAGTAAAAGCAAACAATGATATCATTTACTCGATTCTAAATGTAATTAGTGAAAGAAAAAAATAACCAATAAATCAGTTAATTTAGTGTAAAAGTAACACAAAAGTGACGTCATTCTATTCCAAACTATTCTATTCTATGCAATCTATAAATGGTCTTAAAAATTTATATTTCTATTCTATTCTATTCCATTCCTTATTCTATTCTATTCCATTCTATTCTGTGCAATCTATAAACCAGGCTTAAATGAGTGTGTGTGTGTGAGAGGAATGCTTTGTGCGAATAACAAACCGTGACGTCACGAATTTTACAACCGCGAAAGCTTATTAGCAAATTTATGAATGAAAAGTCGCAGATTTCATGTTATTTTATATTACTATATCTATTAAATGAGACAGACTTCACGATGTTATAAAAAAAACGATTTTTTTTGACCCCATTGTGACCCATTTAAAATGAACATCCTGCATACGTGATGGTGGTATTAATTTATTTAAATAATATATATATATATATATATATATATATATATATATATATATATATATACATATATAGGGTGTTCCACGACTCGACCGACAAACTTTTACCATATATTCCAGGGGTCATTACGATCAAAAAATGTTATATGACCTATAGATGAATTCCTCTTTGTTTCGGAGATATCGAAGAAATTAAGAAACAAAATGATAAAAGAAAATTTATTCATCAATGGATAGCTAATTAACACAAAATTACAACAACTGTTCAAAATGAGAACCGCCATTTTCTAAACATACAGCTATCCTTCGAGTCATAGAATGTTGCCAGTTAATTACTGCCAATTCATTCTTTAGAGAATTAGTAGCTTCAACTATACGGTCAGTCAACTCTTGGAGTGTATCTGGTTTACCATTATTATACACACGAGATTTGAGGCAACCCCACAGATAAAAATCTAAAGGCGACAAGTCAGGTGACCGAGCTGGCCAATGTACAGGACCACCTCGTCAAGGCTAACTCAATTATCATTTTTTTTAAATTTCCTCGATATCTCCGAAACAAAGAGGAATTCAACTATAGGTCATATAACATTTTTTGATCGTAATGACCCCTGGAATATATGGTAAAAGTTTGTCGGTCGAGTCGTGGAACACCCTGTATATATATATATATATATATATATATATATATATATATATATATATATATATATATATATATATATATATATATATATACTGCAATATTTGCTAACCACTATCTACAAAGTTGCTATACCAATATTTCAAAAGTAGTTCCTATACAGGGTATTAATTTAATTTTGTCCACTATTGCTATCTCGAGAAGTATAAGAGCTACGAGGTCGGTTAAATTAGCAAACAATTTCTGTTTTACAAGACCGCCACCTATTTTCATTTGCCAATTGCCCTTAATCATTATTTAAAACATATTTTAGCAAATTTGGCAACTAAGAGAAAGAATCGCAGAAGGAATACTCCACGATGGGTATGTACTCAAATATGATATGTCATACCCAACTGAAGATTTTTATACTATTGTACCAGAAATTACGAAACGATTAGGTTCTGATGCTATCAGATGTTGCGGATATGGACACATTGGTAAGTACTGGTTCCCAAAATATATTTCATTAATGTCATACACGAAATTTATCCTAGAACTAAAATAAAAATGGGATAATTTAATTTGTTACCAAACTACTTTTTATTACCAAACGCAAGATCCTAGATAATTAACAAGCCCTGACATTTATTTTTTATCTCAGATTAACTAAACTGTCTCCAAACTTCAAATTAACAGGAATCTATACACTCAATAAATAATTAAGCACCTTTTTTGTCCCACGCGAAATCAATAGGCTCATCAAACAATTTTTTTTATTTTGTTTTCAAAAATACTTGTTAATATATGAATATTTCTCATATTTTCATATGTATTTTAATATAATTAAGCCTGTATTAATTGCAAAAGATTCTACACAAAATTCAAATTTACGGTGTAACGACATACCGCCTGACCTTCAGTACCGTCAGCAGATGACAACAATGCCGCCCGTGTAGCATTGCGGAACTAAAGTTGACACAGATGACTGGATGACTCAACGCCAGAATTATGCGCACGCAATCTCTATCTGTCACTAGTCTGTGTGTCTTCACGTCGAATTGAAAGAAAAAAAAAACTACTTTCAATAATTAATTATAGGTGTAATATATATAGGGTGACATTGAAAAACGGGCCACTCAAGATAACTTTTTTATTTATAATTATTTTTAAATGCTGATTAAATATTTGTAAACTAGGCTTAGGGGCTTACAAATCATGGTAGCGCTTCCGGTTTAACCGGAAGTGACATTAACTTTAATGTGTCAAATGGGACACCCTATATATTTTTATATATTTGGAATCTACATAAAATTACGAATTCAACCATATGCTTGAAGTGCATTTTTATTGAAGAAATAAATTACAAAAACGTAAGAGAAAATGATGCATAATTAACATGGTGACCCATATCAGGCAAGCCGTGAAAACAATTGTGATAATAGTGAATAATATTTAAGTTAATTGTTAAGATTCCATATTTTGTTATAAAAAAATTATCAATTTGTTATCACTGCGTACTTAATATTGCTTACCAGGTTAATTATGCATAATTTTCTCTTTGTAATTTATTTCTTCAATAAAAATATCGTTGAATTCGTACTTTGACGTAGAATCCAAATATATAAAAAATAATAAATAGGTGTCCCATTTGAAATAAGAAAGTTAATGACATTTACGTTTAAACCGGAAGCACTACCATCATGCCAAATACCGTGATTAATGAGCCTCTAAGCCTAGTTTACGAATATGTGAAGAATTAAAAAATAATTATAAATAAAAAAGTTATTTTGAGTGGCCCGTTTTACAGTGTCATCCTATATATATTTAAATAAAGTGTAACATTTTTTGCATTGTTTTCAAGCGTATTATTGAAAATTTGTTCTAAATATTCTAAATTTTAATGTGGGTAAAAAGCCTCTTCTGAACAAATTATCTAATTTGCACCAAAATAATAATTGTTTCGCTGAAATTACTGATGTGTCACCAAATAAAATATTCTCGGTACATAGTTACAATCTATGTTTTATTTTGTTACGGTCGCCATCATAATAGCAACAATTAATTTATTTAGTTATTAAAATAGGAATTATTGGTAACATTATAGTTTTAATTCGTGAATTTAATAAAAAATGAATCGGAGAACGATTCACAATTTTTTTTACATTAATGATTAGTATTTTGTAAAATAAATGATTAGTAAATATGAATATTACATTAGGTTAAATTATATTTTTATTATAAAGTACTTATCATTTAATACTGATTACAAATTTAAAATACTGGTCCTATAAATAGCAGTTAATCTAATATATTTTTCAATAAAGAAATATTCGTATTGAACTAATTTGTTGATTAGAATTTTGTAATGAACTAATTATTCTGAGCCAAATTATATTATTTAATAACTAAAAATGGAATAATAAACTGCTTGGTAAACGCCCGCACGGTACAAATATATCATTATCATTACCGAAATCTGTGTACAAAGCAGATTGGCATACCCAGCAATGGATAATACGAGCCCAACCCCAAATGTATTCGTACCCTATGAGAAGAATATATTCAGCAAGAAGAAATAATTTTTTAGATTACAATAGTTAAGACTATATTTGGCCATTTTTTTATTTTATGTATTAATACAGTGTACTGGTTTAAAATACAATGTTATTACCTAAATTTATCATTTTAACAATAATCCACGGGCAAATATATGACAACAGACACGTGCTAATTTTTTTAGTTCCAACAGTAAATGATACAATATTTATGTTAGTATTATTAAAAAATTGAAGGTAAAGGAAACTGGTAATATATTCAATTAATTACTATATTAAATTTAATTTTTTTAGTAAAATTATTTGCAAACTGATATTTATTTATTACGGTACCACCTACAATTATATTAAAAACAAGAATAAATAAACATCTGGATGCTATGATTATTACTCCAATTCAACAAATTTTGATATGGTGTATTAATAGACTGTATAGAACTTGAATACATTGCTTATAATAAAATTTCTTAGGTTTAATAATAATTTATTTGCAAATAAACCATTGTCTGCATGTGACAAATGTTTTCGTCTTTAATAATTCACAAATAATTTTTATTAAATTAATAAAATTTAAGATGGCAATTAATTGAGTATATTGTCAGTTACCTTTACTCTCAGTTTTATAGATAATACCCCTGATCACATAACATTGTTATGTGATCAGGGATAATACTAACATAAATATTGTATTATTTACTGTTGTAACGAAAAAAATTGGGACTTGTCTTTTGTTATATATTTGCCCGTAGATTATTGTTTAAATGAGAAATTTAGTTAATAACATTATATTTAAATCCAGTACACTTTATTAATACATAAAATAAAAAAAATGCCCAAATATAGTCTTAACTATTGTAACCTAAAAATTTATTTTTTATTGCTGTTAATATATATTTATTTCAGAGGGTACGAATACATTTGGGGTTGGGCTCGTATTATCCATTGCTGGGTATAATATATTTGATTAATAGGGTACTATCCCATAGTCAAATTTTAACTATCTTAGATAAGAATGCGAAAATATACGTAAATTAATGAGTATTAGTGATTTTTTTGTTTTAATATTAATTAGTTCGTAAACTACAAGTGATTGAAGTCGATTAATAATTAGGATCATGTCTTTACAATTTGATTGGTTCCCTGATTTTAAAAACGAAACTCGCGCTTGTGTCGCCCACCTACCGTGAAACATTAATGAAAAAACACTAACGCCATCCACTGCCATAGTTTGAATCACAATATTGTCAAACAATGGTTACATTGTTTCAATGTTCTATAATTTATTAGGAAAAAAAATGCATTTTATTTAAGTTATTTATGCTTAATAATAATTACTTCATGAATATAAAGTATAAGTTTATATATAAAAATATTTCAGCTACCTATACAAACGTGAAACATTTGTACTCTCTAGAACTAAGAGTTGATCGACCACTGGTAAAGACCTGCAACGTCACTCACCAAATTCTTAAATTTAAAAATTCATATCTCGCTTATTACGTAAAATATTTAAGTCATATTCATACCAAACACTGTTTTCAGGTGATGGCAACTTACATCTAAATATTTCCATAAAAGAATACAACGCAGCAATAATTAAAAGAATAGAACCATTCGTATACGAATTCACATCAAAATTGAAAGGCAGTATAAGTGCGGAACACGGAATAGGATTCAAAAAACCGAACTATATGCATTATTCCAAAAGTTCTACAGCTATTAATTTGATGAAAGATATCAAGCAACTCATGGACCCAAATGGAATATTGAACCCTTACAAAGTCTTACCATATTGAATATTGAAATATATTTTTTTTGTATTCTTTATATTGTAAAAATAATATATTTTATAACTGTTGTGGATATTATGGTTAAATATAATAAATTATATTCTTTATCACTCTCTTATCTGTTCCACTATGACTACACAAAAAGTAATAATCAACACATTAGTGTATTTATAGCCTTGAAGTATGTTTAAATATTGTTTTCAAACTCTAAACAAATTTGTTCTAAAACAGCTGTCTCCAATGAGTACTTTCGCTAAAGTAAGATTAAATATAATTTTTAACAACTAATTTTGACTCTCAAAGTATTTATTAAAAGATATTTATTGTAGGATAAGTGCAAGTTACCAAGAGGAAATTTTAGCAAATTGGACGGAAAACATGTAGAATTTTTTAAAAGCTTGTTAGGAGATACTAGAGTTCTAACAAATTCAGATGATTTGCATAGTTACAATGAATTTTGGTTAAAACATTTTAAAGGTATGAATTGCAATAATTTTTTTTTTTGCAGTTTATCAATATTTAACACGTTCACTGCGTTCGTTATTTTATCCCATTTTATACATTTTCTGTATAATAGTTTCAAACCATTCCTTTAATTAAGTATATTTATACAATAAAATAATTAAAGTTGTAGAAGACGAAGGGGACATCTCATTACAGAAGAAAATATTTTTTTAAATGGGATGGCACATATTTTTTAGGCCCATTCGATAGGGTATTTTTTTTCTGAATTCAATCATGTAATCATGCATACATACATAATAAAAATAATGAGAAAAATTCAATTGAAATTTAAATATATTTTTTATAGCTACAAAACTTCTTGACTGGAAAGGTGATGGGGAAGAAAAAATTACTGGATATCAATCAATTATTATTTATTTCCGCCTTTACCGGTTTCGACACCTCATGTGTCTTCTTCAGGAGGTGAACATGTAGAATATAATTAACATTGATAAATTAATATAATTAAATTCTACATGTTCATCTCCTGAAGAAGACACATGAGGTGTCGAAACCGGTAGAGGCGGAAATAAATAATAATTGAGCTTAAATTAAAATGAAACAAATATTTGACTTTATAAATACTGTTCTATCTGCAACAATAGGAATTATGCACTAAATAATTCAAATTGACAGATAGCAGCTTTTGTTTTTCTTACATAGCCTACTGAAAAATAACTACAAAATTAAAATTTATTTAAATTTCAATTGAATTTTTCCCAATATTTTTGTTATGTAAGGATATAAAATGATTACATGGTTGAATTCAGAATACACGTTATCGAATAGGCATAAAAATATGTATAATTCCATGTAAAAAATATAACTCTGTATTCGTTGAGAACCACTGGTTAAAAATATATTTTCTTCTGTAAACAAATGTCCTCCTACAACTTTTGTCAATAGTGTTTTTTCTAATAACTTCCGAGAAAAATCGTGTTTGCTACTTTCGTTTACATTCTATATATGAATACATACTTTAAGTTAAGTCAGATTATGGTTATAGATTAGTTTATTTTAGGTGTAGGTTAAATTAAGCTACATTAGGTTACAATTTATTTAAAATATTGACCTAATAAATAGCAACCTTTAAATTTAACTGTTTAGGATCTAGTCAAATAGTGCTCCGTCCGAAAACTACAGAAGAAGTATCAAAAATTCTGAAATTTTGTAACAATAATCGCCTCGCAATATGTCCTCAAGGTGGGAACACTTCAATATCAGGTGGATCCATTGCGATTTACGATGAAATTATTCTTTCTTTATCGCTTATGAACAACATAATTGAACTTGAGACATTATCGGGTAAAATTACCAGCGAAAAATATTAAATATTTGTCAAAATTAATAACTGATCTTTTGTAGATGTATTAATATGCGAAGCAGGTTGTGTGTTGGAAAATTTACAAAATTTTCTTCAAGAGAAGAATTTGATGATGCCAGTTGATTTGGCTTCGAAAGGGTCGTGTCAAATAGGTGGAAATGTAGCTACTAATGCAGGGGGATTAAAAGTTATTAAATATGGAAGCATGCATGCCTCGGTACTTGGATTAGAAATTGTACGTATAATTATTATTGTCTGATGTAGCCAGCACATTACGTTCTACCCAGTTCCATTCACATTTAAAATAACCCACTTTAATTATTTAAAGTTGCTTAAAACTGGCTGACTAAAACTGTTGTCTGCACTTGCATTTAATAAAAAAAAAAACGTATTCTGGATACCTACTCTAAAAATAAATGGCAATCAGAATTATACATATGTCTTTCAAATTTTGGAAGTTTTACGGTTCTACCCCTAAAATTGGTATTAAATTATCCCTAGTGTACATAATTTTCAAATAAATTACACTTTATGTTGTACGCCTATGCATACGAAATGCAGTTAAGTTATTTGCAAGCAATATTATATCAGACGGCTCATAAATGACCTTGAATAGTCATCTTCGGTGAATTAGAGTATACAGGATGGGTACAGGGTTTCATTTTGGATGTTTGCACATTCCAGGGCCAACTTTTCGAGAAAAGTATAATAGTCACAAGTTACAACAGAAATTATCGATCTTCTTTTGTTTCTGAACTACTCGTTTTTAGCTAAAAATAAATCATATCGTATTTATTATGATAGAGAAAAATTGTTTAGATAAATTTTGTATCGATTTTTGCGTAGAATAAACTGGCATAATTAGATTTTTTGAAAACTTAATAATTCTCGAGATATAAACTTATGATTTTTTTAAATAGGTTATCTATGTTGAAAATAGCCTCATCTTTTGCTTATTTTATACGCTTTTCATTGATACAGAACTCCTTTTATTTGTTTAATTCTATAACTATTAATTTTGTTTTTAAAATTATTCTTTACCAATTATTTTTTCGTTAATTAATAATTTTATGGACGTCATAGTTGGTTTTGGCACAATTTAAAAAAAAGTAATTTAAATTGTTTTCTGAAGTATATAAATTAAAGAATTGAGCAAAACTAAAGAAAATAATATTAAATGTACACAAAAGATGATCTGTAATAAATTTTGAGATGAGGTATTTTCGGAATTAGAGAAAAACGAGTTATTGCCTGTAGCTCAGAAACAAAAGAAGATCGAAAATTTCTGTGCTGACATTAAACTTTTCTCGAAAAGTTGACCATAAAATGTGCAAACGGTTTTGCTCTATCGTTAATATTACCCAAGATACCTTTAAAAAAACATCGAAAATGAGACATTCTGTACATATTTACGATTACATTGTATCCTACGGATAAAAATACATAAGAATACCAAATTTCAAAGTTATTGAACCAATGGTTCATGTTTTATGAAGAAAATATTGGAAAACTTAAAATATGATCAAAAATCGGATTTTTCAGATTTTATGAGTTTCCTTTAAAAATAACTGAACCAGTAGTTGAAATGTTTTGTAATTTAGTACACTGATTTATTTTTTTCACGAATAGTCGAATGGTAAACTGGTGTACTTCGTATTTCTACCCATTTTTGGGTAAGGGCAGATCTAAATTTGAAGCCAAATACCTTGGAAAAGATAAAAATATCAACATAGGGTTTCAAAATTTGAAATGTACAGTAAAATTTTTCAAAGATGTCCGATCAAGGTTGTCTATGAATTGTATGAATTCAGATTTTTGCTCCGCCCATCATGACAAATTCAGTAGTGTCGTTTGCTTAGTTTTTATGAGGGTACGTAAGATACTACTGTTATTTTATTATTATAAAAATATATATTACAGGAAATACATTCAAAATTCAAAAATAAGTCAACTAGTAATAAGTTTATAAGCAAATGTAAAACCGAATATGTTAAAAATAAGATACTGACACAATATCAGTGTCAGTGACTCTGACAATATAACGTTATATTCCAGGTAATGTATCTGAATTAATAAATAAACTTACGTTACAGCGAAAGTATTATCAACAACGAGCATTGTTTATAAATGAAATGTCCTAACTTAGTCGAAACAATATGAATTTTTGAAAGACAAGCGTGTTATATCCATCCTTATCACACACTCTTACAGCCTTTGCAAAAGAAAGAGATAAATGCATGCCTATTTGTTAATTCGTTCGTGATACAGGTGCCCTTGATCGGACATCTTTCAAAAATTTTACTGTACATGTACGTATCAATAAGAATCTAAATACGAGACAATTTGAATTTTTTGGGAGTAAGACCTATACACAAATATAAATACGAGGTCTGTTCAAAAAGTATCGAACTTTTGGTCGGCAAAAATACAATTATTCATTTCGAGGTCTGCAACCCAAATCCTCTTCATAGTAGTCTTCTTGGTAATGCACACATTTCTTCCAGCGATCCCGCCATTGTTGGAAACATTTCTGGAAGACTTCTTGTGAAATGGTGTTTAGCTGGGTTGTCGCATTTTGCATAATGTCTTCTTTTGACTCAAATCGGATCCTTTTCAATTTGAAAAAGTCAAAAATCACAAGGAGCCATGTCGGGAGAGAAATATTGTGTTTGGTCAAGAAATTTTGAATTAAATACGAAGAATAAGCAGGTGCATTATCGTGATGGCGCTTCCAAGAGTTAGCTCCTTAATAAAAGTGACATTTCAGCTTGTTATGTGGCCTACCGGGATGTGATTCACTGTCCACTGACATGTAGTCATCTTTGAAATGGTTGTACTTGTACCACTCATTTATTCGTGAGATGCTCATGGCATTGTCCCCGAAAGCCTGTTAAATTTTCCGAATGGTTTCCGCTTGGGTTTCGCCAATCTTTTGGCAAATTTTATGCCATATCGCTGCTCAAGTCGGTCATCCTTCATTTAGCAATAATCACTCATAAGCTGACTGTCAGCGACACAAGTATTCTGCGGCCAGGAAAAAAATCACAGATGTGCATGAATGTCCTTTACACATCCCCACTGAAGGCCACCGCCCGTCCTTCATTTGTTTACGCTAAAAAAAATACAGCTAGATACTTTTTGGACGGACCTCGTACAAACATGGTGTTCAATTTTTAAGAATTGTGTATACTCACACATTTTTCAAGGAATAAGAAGTAAATGTAAATAATATACTATATATTTCAGGTAAAAGCAAACGGTGAAATAATGGATTGTTTGAATACCTTAAAGAAGGACAATAGTGGATACCATTTAAAACATTTATTCATTGGTTCTGAAGGAACTTTAGGTGTTATTACAAAAGTAGCAATACAATGTGTTACTTTGCCAAAATATTATAGTTTGGCGTTTTTAGGTAAATATATTATTATTATACATGTAAATAACTATAGAATAATGTTCATATTTATTATAAAACAGGGTTAAATTCTTTCGATAATGTATTAAAAACATTTAAATATGCTAAAGTTCATTTAAATGAAACGTTATCTGCTTGCGAAATGATGGATTACCAATCAATGGACATGGTACAAACACATTTAAAATTAAAAAATGCTGTAGGAGATTTCCCATTTTATATGTTAATAGAAAGTTCTGGATGTAACAAAGAGCACAATGAAGAAAAAATAAACGTATTTTTAGAATCTGTCATGAACGATAAACTGATAGTAGATGGAACAGTTTCTTCTGATCCTAGCAAATGCAAAGTATAAAAAATATTAATTTCTTATTACTTATATAATATTGTAAAATATTTTACAGGCTTTATGGGAAATAAGAGAAAGAGTAGCAGAAAGCTTCCAATACGACGGGCACGTTCTAATCTACGACGTATCACTTCCATTGAAACATTTCTATACCCTAGTTCCAGAAATGACGTCATTTTTAAAAGACAAATGTAAAAGAGTTTCCGCAGTAGGTCACCTAGGAGACTGCAATCTTCATTTGCAAATATCATTAGATAAATGCAATGAAGAATTTAAACAATATGTGGATGATATTGTTCACAAAAGAGTTTCAGAATTAAAAGGAAGTATAAGTGCCGAACATGGAATAGGATTTTTGAAAACTGATATATTACATTACACAAAAAGCCAGTCTGCAGTTAATTTGATGAAGGAAATGAAGAAACTGTTAGATCCAAACGGCATACTAAATCCATATAAAGTATTAGAAATGTAAAAATGTATTTATCAAAATTTCAATAAAAAAATGAAAATCACAATCACATATATTTATACAACTAGCCATTATTAACTAACAAAACCATAGATATTAGACCGGGGGCTAGTGCCCTTGGTGCTCATTTTAAATACCCTGGAGAACAATTTATTGTCTTCCCCGGAAAAAAGACGATCTACCCAGCTGTGAATCATGACCCAAAACTTGATTGATATTTTAGAATCTAGGTATTCTATATGGGACCTGCGTAAAATGACATGTATATGTATGGTAGCCGATAATAAATTCTAGGCATTTTTAATCGTTACAAGGAGTGCTAAGCCTTTTATTGCTGTGAATTTTTCTTATCAATTTTTTTTTTTTTTTTGGGAAGACCCCATTAGCTATAAAACCACACTTACAGTCAATCGTTGGTTACAAAGTTGCAAATTTGCGTATAATTTAATATGCAAATTGCTATGAAATACTCATAAGTGCTAGATTGTATAGTAGGGGTGCATGGTGCAATGTTTTAAACATTATGTACATATAAAATCACCGTTATAACATTTTTACCTCTCGCTAAGAGAGGTATTGGATTCATGCTAAAAATCGCATATCCAGATTTTATTGAATAAGCACGATTTAAGGTCCATAGAATCCGATTTTAACATTTTTACAATGATGTCTGTGTGTGTGTGTGTGTGTGTGTGTGTGTGTGTGTGGATGTGTGTGTGTGTGTGAGGTTGTTGGAGACACGATTTCTCAAATTCTATAGGACTAAAGACCTGTTTGACTACGGATTCCTCAATCTAACAGTAATGGGAAGAGTTGAATAGGTTCTGGTAACAATTGGATAACCGGAAGTGGTAGTTTCTAAAAAAATATTTCTAAATATTATTTTTTGAAAATTTGTTACTACAAATATTAAAGATAATTAAATTCTCAATCTGACACATTAAATTTTTTTATTATATCTCGTATAGGTTTGGAGATATTCTATATAATAATATAGAACAATATGTTGTAATTGTGGTTGTAATAAATCTCGTTGCCAGAAAAACAGTTGCGATATTAAAATTTTTGTAATTGACAAATAAATGCAAAATGTCAGTGTCAGTTCTGGGAGGTATGAGTACATTTAAAATATATTATTGTATTATAAATTAAATATTTATTTTAATTACAGGTATGTCAATATTACATATATCCTTAAGAAATACCGCTAATACCGTCAATGAATTTGAAGTATTTTGAACATATTAGAATAGGATAAAATTTCTCATAGAACGAAAGAAGAGAAACAATTTCAATTATTTGTGTGTACAAGAAGTGTTAAATTCGTTACTTATAGGGCGCGAGCAGCCATGTGACTTTGTTGGCCTTGGCAAGCAGATATGAGGATCCGTGACAGAATGACGGCTAGTAGTTATTTGCATAGATGTCACAATTGTCATATGTCATAATTTTTCATTCAAAATTTCATAATATTCTGTTTATTTGTCATCCATTAGTATGGAATATACTTGTCGAGGAAAATAATCCACATGGATTTAGAAAATCATGATGTTTCGAATGAAAACTTATGATACTTGACACCTATGTATATTACCAGCTGTCATTCTGACACGGGCCCCCATATCTGCTTGCTAAGGCCAACAAAGTCACATAACTGCTCGCGCCCTATGCAACATAAAGTAAAAATGGCGAGAGGTATTGTGCTGGCCACAACAGATTTTTTTCATAACGGAATTACATATTTCAGTGTAAATCGCAATAAATATTTAAATAAAACTATATCCAGACAGAATACCATTATAAAAGTGGCACCATTGTAAATGGTGCAACTTTCAACTGTTCTAATAATATACGTATTAAACTATATACTGCTGAACCCCTATCTCTCGTATAAGTGGAAAGTGTTCGCAAATTTACTCTATCCAATCATGTCTAGCGCTCGGATACGTGTCTAAAAGCGCAGGCGCGCACAACCGGTAGGCGAATAAGGAATCGAATGCAGGTGACACATGCGCATAAGGGGCCGTGTTCACGCTTGAAGAGAGCAAAATGTTGAAGATATTTCTTCTGTACCTTTTAGCGGTATATAGTTTAATAGGTATATTGTCAAAAATTATCTTTGATTTATTTTGATAACATATCTCGTATCAATTGACATTTAATTAAGGCATTTTTACCTAATAAGCATTTTTAAATAAATTGTAAAATTGATAAGACCTACCATTTTGGCTCCGAATTGCTAATACACAGGCCTAATAAATCGCGGGACTTTAGTCCGATAAAGGCTACCTGTATCATGAACGAATTAACAAGTTGATATACAGGTGTAACAGAAATAAGTATATTAAATTTAACCAGTGATAGAAGTGCAACAATATTTCTTAATAACTTTTTCTTGTAAACCTTCTAGATATTGAGTTAAAATTCTTCAAAGTTTTGTTACATACTTCATTACCTGCCTATGGTAGAAAATTCAAAATGGACGCATGCGCTGAATACTGCGCATGCGTCTACAAGAAATTATGGCCGTTGTTTGCGATAAAATACAATGAAAGGTTTAATGAATTTGTCAACACAAAAGAAAGGTTAGAAACTGATGAATATATTGACCGATACACCAGATGGTGAAACTATACACAAATCGGGAAAGATAAGAGATAGAATAGAATACCTTGACTAAGGTAACAAAAAAAAAATCATACGTCAAATTTTTATGTTACAACAGGTTAGCCAATCCAAAATTGGTAGGACATTTATAGGATGCAGTCAACCAAGAACAACTCTACATTTGACGGAACAAGGAAACGCATAAAGATAATGAAAAATGATGCAGACTTAAATCACAATAAATGTTCAAAATGGTCACCGTCATTGTCAGTACAATACTGAAGGCGTCGATGAATTGATGTAACTGTTGTTGTTTCAATTCCTTTAAATTGTCATATGTGACACTATGTGTTGTAATGTTATTCTTCGAGTACTAGACCTTGGTTGGATCTAAAACAACCTCTTCAATATTCTCTATTTGATCAGGGCGAGTTTCTACCACTATCTTGAGCGGGCTTAAAGGACTCATGATCTCGGAGATTTATTTATTTTATTTACATATATGTACAAAAGTGCGAACGTTTAGAAGATGACGATTCGGAAAACGTTAAGATTTGCCGACCTTGGGCAGCGTTCCCATTTGTCAAAATTTATTTGAAAAAGTTGACAACTCACATTTGTCAAAAACAATTGTTTCATTGTTATTGCTACTGGATCATATTATTATGAAAATATCGAACGACTCGTTAATGTATGGGGGGGGGGGGGTAAAAATGATAAAAAAATGAGATTTCGAAAAACAGTCTATCACTGGTTAAATTTAATGTAATTCCTATTACAGTCTGTATACTTATTTTTCTCATATTTGCATTGACAAGAAGCGTGTGCGATAAGGTTGAATATAACAAGTTTTTAACAATAAGGCCCGGTTCCGAATAAGTATTCGTTAAATAAACAATGTTTATGTTTGTTTACAGGTTTCGCGAAGGGCCGTACTACACTTAGCGATAGGATGTGGTAGCTACAACATTGGACGAAGATAATAGATGATTTTCTTATAAGAATAAATAAATAAGAGTACTTTATTTACTTTTCCTATATAATAACAAAAGAGACAGGAAATTATGTCAATGTTTAAGGATTTTCCCGATATTTCCTATCCTTTAGTATTAAGTTCTCTGTTCTCTAGGTACGAAAATAACCATGCGATAGGAGTCCGTCCTTTTACAAAGGGCTTATTTGAGCCCTTTGACTACGAATTTCAATTATGCAGATTTAAATAATCAACCAGATCTCCGTATGTGTCCAACAAAAGCAGCGTTGGTTAAAAAAAACAGTGCAGAGGAGTACCAAGCATTGAATAAACAGAAAATTTATAATTTAATAACAACCCCATAATATTGTTTGTTGCAAATATTTAGAACGGGTACAACTAGTATTTAAATAAAAAAATATTGTCAATAAATATTTCTATACAATGTAATGTCAGTTGTAATTATTTATTTTGTTTCTGCCTTGTCCTTAGTGTTTCATTTCGTGCAGGGTCCACACTTATGTAAGATGTTCCTAAAAAATACATGAAGCAAGACGGCGCTCTGTTCAAGGTGTGACTTGCGTCACAAGACAATACTTGCGGGGTTACACCACCATTTGTTGGAATAGGGTTTATATACAGAGTGAGTCACCGAAATCGCCGTCTTCGATATCTCCCTTGTCGTTAGAAATACAGCATAAGTTTATTAACAGAATTTATTCGTCTACTCAAGGAGCATAACGTAAAATTATTTTCACATATACAGCGTGTTGCATTACGGCTCGGCGAGAATTGTTTGTCTTTTTTTAAATGGAACACCCTATATATTTTTAATTGTATTTTATTCACTTATCCGAACATATGAATTTTACGTTATGCTCCTTGAGTAGACGAATAAATTCTGTTAATAAACTTATGCTGTATTTCTAACGACAAGGGAGATATCGAAGACGGCGATTTCGGTGACTCACCCTGTATATACAAATACGGAGCTAATATTTTTATGTACAGATTAACATATTAATTAATTTAATTGAAATTGGTTTAGCTCATCCTTAATTTTATCTTTCTTTTTTCTTCTTGCTGTCCTGGATTTTAAAACTTTTCTTTTTTTATTATTTTTTGTCAATACAATCTGTATTTTATTATACAGCCATGGCCGTTAGTATGTACAAGTGATTAAGGATGATTAGCGAGCATTTGACTAGCATTGTTTTATCCCTGTCAATCGTTTATTTATTATTTTAGAGAAAAATACTTCAAATAAAAGATGTAGAAAAATTAATTGCACAAATCTTTTATTTGAAGTATTTTTCTCTAAAATAATAAATAAACGATTGACAGGGATAAAACAATACTAGTCAAATGCTCGCTAATCACCATTAATCACTTGTTCATACTAACGGTCCATATTTTTAGATCAATTTTAATAGGTAATTATTATGTTTTTACAAACTGGGGTACCGTGAAAACACTTTATACTCTATTCACGATATAACGAGAGAATTTAGAACTATTTTATTCAACAGAGACAAGTCATTCAATTGGTCAAAAAAGAATAATTTTGGAATCGAACCAATAGAATTTGTCTTTGTTCAAGAATTAGTTCCAAATTCTCTCGCTATCGTGAATGTAGTGTAGGGTGTATAGAGGGTCGTTACTAGAAAAAAGCTTCAGAATCACTGAATAATCTATCTCTACAACTTACATGGTGAAATATAAAATAAATTAGCATTTCATCGTAAATAATTTTATTAAAAATATATAACGAGACAACAGTGTTATTTACATAGATACATTGATCTTAAATTATATTATTTCATAGTAAAATAATCAACAAGTAAACTACTTCGTTATGATTTCTTTCTCATTTGATAAAGTAGGTTCTAAAAGTAAATCCAAAGAAATGTTAGTACTTAAACAAGAACATGGCCACAGTTATAATTTTTAATCACAGCATCTAGTTATATCATTTTATCGGAATATTGTGTGAATAAAATATATTTATACGACTATGATTTACAGCCCTACATTGTCTTTCTCACAAAATAATAACATATTCCAACTTGAAACAAAAGTTATATAGCGAGATTAAAAGTAATGAATATATAATAATACTTCTAAAAACAGAAGCACTTGTGGAATTGTAGACATATTACGGACTACTTTATACTTATCTTTAACAAAATAGAGATGAAAATAAACACAATTCTTTAACGTATGATAAATTTATTATTAAAAAAATATATAACATTTCTCTTTATTAGCTGGGATGTAAACAATAATTATAATGTATAGCAAGAAAACCAATCTTAGGCCAAGAATATATTTTATTAATGAAATAAATACTGCTTGTTTTAAAAATAGTTTGATTCCCTATCAATATGAAGGATATATAAATACATATCTATGTTTTGAACTTTTTGGGTGTCATTAGTTCATCCAATGTAATCTGACGTTTTCTTGGACTGGTTCTCGTTTTCATAGCGGGCTTCTTGGGCTGATTGGAAGCTCTTGTTTGGCGATTTCTGGGATTGTTTAATTCTTCATGAAGCCGTCTAGCAAACTCAAGATCTAATTTCTCTTGCAAATTCATGTCAGCACAGCCATTTATTTTTTTAGGTGACAAATCTAATTTTTTTCGAGGTGATATTTCAAATATTTTTTTCGGTGATATATGTACAACTTTTTTAGGGGTAACTTCCAGAATTTTTTTAGAAGATAAGTCTACAGATTTTTTAGGAGACATTTCTGAAACTCTTTTATTAGGAGATAAATTTAGATTCTTTTTGGAAATGGAAATTCTTTTACTAGTACGAGTTTCTGATAAGAGTGAATGTGGAACTTCTTTGAGAACATTTGTGGAATCTAAACTACGTACTACATGTTCATCTACGTGTTCAGATAAAGTTCTAATAATATCACGCATTTTAGTAAGATAATTTTGTTCACTTTGCGTTTCGAAACCTAAACAAGGAGATGTCACTGGACTTGTAACTGTACATTTTCTATTAAGAGTATTTACTTTTCTATTATAATACTGTTTTACTATTTTACCACTGTCGCTAATTACGGACGGTTGTTTGATTTTGTGAGTTGATTTTTGTGTATCTCGGCTACAACTTACAAAAGCGGATCCTGGATGTGCTCCAATACGTACGAGAAGATTTCTTTGTGGAGATCTACAACAACATTTTTATGTTATTTATTTGTTACCTTGCAGTGATGGAATTTTTTCGAGATCGTCCAAAAAATGATCATTTTTTATACAGGAAATTCCTTCTTTACTGGGCTAGTTCGGAAAATTGTCTATATGAATGTTTTCATGGCGATCAGTTGTTTATTTATTGTTTATTTACTCGCAATAATGCATACCTATAGATTTTTATTTATTCTTTTTTTTCAGGACCGCGAAAAAAATATTGTACGCAACATGACCTGAAAGAGTCTTTACTATGCTTGCTCATCCGTAAAGTATCGCTGTCAGATCTTATTACGTAAATTGTAAATTACTATTACAGATCTGCAAATCTGTAAAAATGACAAAAACACATATAATTTTGTCTATTAATATAAAATTATACATGAGTGTTAGATTTCATTGCGATTTTGTTATTATTACTTAAGATACCGTTTTGAGCAGAATACGTCCAATAAATTACACGAAAATTTAACAGAATAATACAAAAAATACTCATGTAAGCTACTGTGTGTTATTTTGCTGTTTTTAATCATTTTTACAATGAAAACCACAAACCATTCAAATTAGCCAAACGTCAACAAAATTAGGTCATTCGGTAGTTCACTCAAACTAAATATATTTTTCACAATAGTCTATCCAAGCAGCTGTTGTGTCGCTGGTCGCGCCATCTGATGGATTTCCTGTTAATAGCGTTGGTAGGATTTCTTACGTGTAGAATGTAGTTTTATAAAGAAACGAACCGTTTTGTCAACGGTAATGAGAGACATATGCAAAAAATTTCCAAGTGGCAGCACTACTTATTTCTCCTACTCATTTTTCGAAGTTAATAGTGTAGACACTCTAATGAAAATTGTTGCATTCTTTGTTACGCTTGCGCACTTTTAATCAAGTTCGCGCATGTTTGCGTATTATAACAGTTGTATTTGGGTTAGGAATGAAAATGTCAGAAATCTGACATTTTACATTTAATAGCATGTATATTTCATAGATATTTTATTTTTCATTATTGTTATCAATAGCACACAAGTATGGACTTGTTCCATAACCTATTTTGAATCGAACTATATTGTTCCAAAGTTATAATGTTGAACTAAACATTTATTTGACAAAATCACAAAATATGTAAACTTTAAAACCATATTATTTGATTGAGAAACATGTAATCTGATTTTTAATGAAATTTAACTGTATTTACGACATTCGACGAACCGATGTTATCCATTTTTGACGCCTTTCCTGTTCCCAAGGATAATAAGGGAAGGAATAAAAATTAATTTTATTATCCCCGTTATATTTATATATGCACTCTACGATACAGCAATTTTGACCGCTTTTTACCACGGTTTTCTGCTTATATTTATGGTTACGAACTATCGTTCAATCTCATACCAACGCTATTGTTTAAAAAATCCACGAGTGGCGCGACGATCCGTACTTGGTTAGACTATTAGTAGAACGCGCCCTTAATTATCCGTTAAAATTTGCAAATAGACCATTTCAATTTCACAACTATCTCTTTCTATCTCTGCACATAGTAAGTAAAATGGTGCCTGCAACTGTTAACTGGGCTGTCAAACGAGACGTCAAAAAATTGCAGTCTCTAATATACCCGTATTAACGGTGAAAATTTGCATCGTTAGATATTTTAGCTTCAATAAAAGTATCTAACTTGTTTCGAGTTTTTAAAATTATCAAACACTTTCCTCACATTTTACGTATACATTTTTAAAGAACAAACGCCACGGATTTCATGACAAGCGCATAACCATGACTCCCACCATTGTTGGCTTACTATGCGCAGAATCCCATTGCGCATATCTTCTATCTCTTTAAATTGAAATAGTCTATTGCAAACTTAGAATTTAAATTCGTGTGCACCAAATTTCAGCGCTGTGAACGCAAGTACACGTTGCCATAAGACAAACTCTACGAATTTCTGGCTGTGAATGTGGCTGAACATCGTTTTTATAGTTATTAAAAAAAAGAACTAAATCAATGTTATCAAATATTACTCAAGCGTTTGCCTGTTTAACTCATATGTAGCAGGTAGCGCTGAAAACACCTGTAAATGTTATCATGGAAGTCTGCGTCACATCCGCTAAATTTCAAATTTGTATTATAAAAATAATTTTGTGATTTTAGAAGGAATTTTTAGGAAAAAATTTAATAGGCTACCCCACTGACCTTATAATAATAGATGACGAAGACTGTGCCATCAAAGGAGGAATTTTAATAAGAGGAGAACTTGTTCCTGCTAGATTATCTGATGAAGGCGGAATACGAATTGGTTTGAAATATCTCATTTCTTGTTTGATAGAGTCTCCGCTATCGCTGCCAGTACTAGTAGCACGTTGACAATGAAGAGTTTTTGTTAAAAGTAAATGTTGATAAGCCTTAGAACACTGTTGTTTAACTCCTACTTTTTGGCGCAATATCGAAGTGTTATTTTTTACTGTAGGTTTAACTATTTCGATTTTAGCTGGTGAAGTAACATTTTTAGTTTTACTTTTGTTGTCATTTTTATTTGATGTTTTATCATTTTCGGTCTTAGATTTACTTTCAGTATCTTGTTTCTTTTTACTTAATGCTATCAAATATTTATCGAGGGAAGATTTCTTTGTAGATTTTTGAGGAGTTGGTTGAGAATGACTTGAACTGGGGCCAGCTCGTTGTTGTTCAGCTGCTAATCTCCGAGCTACTTCTTCGTCTAAACGTAATTTTTCTTCTTCGAGTTGTGCAGCTTTTTGTTCTTCTTCGAGAATTTTTTTAATAACAAGTTCACTGGCTTTTGCTTCTGTTGCACGTCGTTTTTCAATTTCAGATCTTTCTAATTGCAATTGACGTTCATATTCTCGTCTAATATCTCCTGGATTGGCCAGTCTCACATGTACTTCTATAAGCAATAAAATGTTTATAAAATTATACACTATAGTAATGATAAATAATTTATTAAAAATAGAAGAGTAATTAATATACAGGATGTTTCCTTTAAAACTATCAGCGCTTTTTTGGGCGAACTAATGACTAGAGAAAAATATTATATACAAGAAATGATCAAGAAAAAGGGATAACTTATCAATAATAACAAACCGAAAAATCAACCAGTGGTTCTCAAACGGTAGAACAAAATTATATTTTCTTCAATGGTACCCTATATAATTTTTTAGTCTATTAGATATAGATTTTTTTTCTGATTTCAATGATGTAAATATTATATAGAGTTGTATAACAATTGTTTCGAGAAAAACGGTATTAAAAATTAGAAATAATATTACAATATTGAAATAGGCTATGTAATATAAGTATTGATACATCTGTTGCCTGGGTTACACTAGTACTAATGCCATTTTTTATTACATTATTTCTAATTTTTAATATTATTTTACTCGAAATAATGGTTATACAACCCTATACAACATTTATATCGTTGAAATCAGAAAAAAATATCTATCTAATTATATAGTGTCATTTAAAAAAATATAATTTTGTTTTACCGTTTGAGAACGACTGGTTGAATTTTAGGTTTGTTAATTATTAAATTATCCCCTTATACTTTATCATTCTTTGTAACATTTTTGTCTTACGTCGTTAGTTCACAAGAAAAAGCACTGGTTGTTATAAAGGAAACACCTGTATACAGGTTGTTAATTAATACGTGTTACAAATTTATAGAGTATGTAGGAGATGGAAAATAGACTAACTTTATCCAATAAACTCATATCCAGAAACGCAGTTTTAGAGCTACAGGCTCTTAAAGAGTAATTTTTTTTTAAATTTTATTTGGTTGTGACCTGTCACTGTAGTTTGTTTATCACCTCCTGCCAAAAATAAGCGAGGTAATATTTTCGGTGAAAATATTCGCTTCATTAACGAGTTTTCAGTGAATTAGCACGAATTAGTGTGTCCACAAGTTTTTACTATTTTTACAATGATATCTGTCTGTCTGTTTCTGTGTGTATGTGACGATATTTTCCTCCACAATAACTCATATCAAACTTCCAAATATTTCTATTTTCCATATTTAAGCTTTCTGCATTTATATAAAGACTTGATTAGATTTTGGGTAAAAATGGACAACCGGAAGTGGTACATTACTTGAAGCCCGTAACAGTTTTTAATGAAAAACTATATTAAAATATAATCCAAAACTTTAAAATTTTAGTATTTAAGAACTTTATATCAATGGGAACAATATTAAATTTTTGCTAAAATTGATAAACCGGAAGTGGTACTTTATTTGAAGCTCTGAACAGATTTTCTTGAAAAAATATATTAAAATATGATCCAAAACTTCTCAAACTTGACGTTTAAAACTCGTATATGATGGGAAACAACTTAGATTTTGTCTATATATGATAAACCAGATGTGGTACTTAACTTGGAGCTCTTAACAGATTTTTGAGGAAAAACAAAAAAATATAATCAAAAATTTTGTATTATAGACTTTTCTATTTATTGGAACAACAAATTAGTTTTTGTTCACAACCGATTAACCGGAATGATACTTAAAGCTCATTGCTATTTTAAACAAGAAATTGGCAGGAGGTCATGTGGTGCCACATCAGATTTTTATAACTTTTAGCATTGAACTACAGATGCATTATGAATGAGCATACAGTTCGCAAAGTATTAAAATATGCTTCGAAGTTACAATGCTTGTACTGAAGTTGGTTGTCGTCATTTTGAGTAATTATTATATGTATTAGAAAAAATAATAATTATTTAAAAAATTCAATGTTAGAAGTTAAAACAAACAAAATAAGAACCAAAGTGACCGGTCACAGCCAACTCAAATTAAGGTAGATAATTGCTCTTTTAAGAGCATGTAGCTCGAAAACAAACGCGTTTCCGGATATGAGTTATTAGTAAAAGTTAGTCTATTTTCCATCCTCTATAAATTTATAACACGTATTCATTAACATCCTGTACAATACAATTTAATATCAAATATAGTTGAAAGCAACATATAATCAAAATGACAAGTATAAGTAAGGTTATGTTTATTTTATACGCACTTTCTTCTGGAGTAACATCATCCCCTTTTAGTTTCTTGTTAATTTCATTCGAAAACTTAATTTGTATTATACTCCATAAGACATTATTTATTATCTTATTTTCTTTTCTTGCCGATCTGAGCCAAGATCCTATTCGAGTTCTACACAGTGGACATGTAAGAGCAGTATTTTCCATCGTACTGTTGAAACAAGCCAAACAAAACCCATGACTGCACGGTAAAGTTACAGGCTCTATTAATATACTTCGACATATCGGACACAAAGCATCACTGAGAGCTAATTTTTTATATTTTTCACGGTTTTCTTCGTTTGTATCACCTTTTTTGAAGCGTTTGGGCGCCATTTCAGATATTGTGGAAGAAAAACATTACTACCAATGTCAAAGAAAATTTTCTTATGTAAAATTATATTTCACTGCTTAAAATTGTTTTCTAACATAATCTAATTGTACTGAATTATTAAAATGATACGTCATTATTGTTTATTGAAATCCGAGATTGTTATTGTTGTTTGTATTTTGGTTTCACTGATTATTATCCCCGCCACTACAAACGTCCAGCTCAACATGTCAGAAGTGACAAGTGTCCTCTAACCCTAACAAAAATAAATTACTTTTAGCAAAAATACTTAATTAATTTTAGAGGTGTTCAATGTAAAATATATACGTCGCAATGGAAGGTTCTGCTAAAGAAACTGACAATAAAAAGGATCCTTTTGAGGAATTATCCAAAGACGAATTAATAAAAAAATGTAGGCAGTTCTTATCTATCGCACAGAAAGCCAAGCAAGCAAAAGATGTTCTCAATGAAGAAAATAAAACAATTACAAAAAAATTAGAAGATTTAGAAAACACATCACAAAAAGATGTAAAAGCTATGCAAGAAATGTTAAATGTATTAACGCAACAAAAATTACAACTTGTGACCGAAAACGATTCCTTATCTAAACAGAAAACAGTTTTAAATACCGAAATAAAAAATTATAAACAAGAATTAATAGATGTTAAAACAAAAAATCAAAATCTTGACACTGAAAATCAGCATTATCATAGGCAAGTTAGTCGTTTAACTGATGAAAACGATCAGCTCATTTCACATTTAGATGCACAAGAAAAGAAGATTTATGAACTTAATAGAATCGGAGAACAACAGAGGGAACAACTATTACTACTAGAAAAAGGAATTGTCGCAAAAGAGAAGAGCCAGGAATATTTAGATAAAAAATCAGATGCAGGGTCAAATTATTCAGAAGAAAAGCTTGAAGAACTAACGAATAAATGTAGTAAGTATGAGACTGAACTTAAAAATATAAAGTCTGTTTTGCTTGAAAAAAATAGGAAATTAGAAAATTTGGGTGAAGAAATTGATACATTAAAGATGAAAAATGAGCAGATAAATCAACTTAAAAATTTTTGCCAATTAAAAAATAATGAAATTGAAACATTAAATGTAAAGGTAGACGAACTTAATAATATAATTAGCAACTTAAATCAAGAATTAGATACAAAAAATAATACAATTGATTTACTAACTAATAATTCTAATGACCTTCTAAATGAATTAGAAATTACGAAGAAAGCTAAGGATCATTACAACGAAAAATTTAAATCTTATCATTGTAAACTTGTAAAAGTATTCACCGATTTAAAAGAAATTAAAAAATGTAAAAATAATTTACTAATAGTTATACAAGATTATTCGAAATACATAAATAAATGGCAAACTGATATAAAAGTAGTATCTGACAAATTCAAACAAGAAATTAAAATTCGTGATTCCGAAAATAAAGAATTGAAATCACGAATTACTGAAATGCAAAATAAATTATCAGAAATTGATGGTAATACTAATAAAGATGATGAAAATTCTCTAATTAATGAATTAAAATCAGAGTTGAAGAATAAAGATATTGAATTAAATAATTTATTACAAGAAAAAAATAAATTATTAGAAGATATTAAAAACAGCACTATAAAAATTGAAGAAATAAAAAATGCAGTACTGGAAAAAGAAGAACTTGTTTTACAAAAAAATAAATTAGCTCATACCTTAAAAACACAAAAAGATAAAATAGATTCACTTTACAGTGAAAATTTCAAAGCTTTAGAAGAAATAGAAAGCTTAAAACAAACGATAAAACTTTTACATGAGAGCGATGTAGAGAAATATACATTATTAGAAAAAGATAATGAACGTTTAATTTCTACTATAGCTGAAAAAGATGAAAAAATGAGACAAGTTGAAGAAACAATTCAATTTATGCTTCAGGCTAAAGATGAGTTAAAAGAAGAATTATCAAATCATTGGGATAAAATACAATCAAATGAAAAAACGATTGATTTGTTGACAGACGAAAAAAGGTCTATACTATCAATGATAAATACAAATAGTAAAAAATTGGCAACTATGGAAAATATTTCATCAGCTATAGAAAATCTCTTTTCTGACAAAGAACATTTAGAAACAAAATTAGAAGAAGAAATAAACAAGTATCATCTTTTAGTAGCAGAAAAAGATAGTTTAATATCAGAAAAACAGACTCTTCTAGACGAAATTAATATTAGTAATAAAAAACTTCAAGATTTGGAACACATTTCTTCAACATCTATCAGTCTTCAACATGAGAAAGATCAACTTGAAATTGAGCTTCAAAAGGAACATGATAAAATCATACAATTAACAGAAGAAAAGGACCAGCTCGATAAAGAAATTTCGGATTTAAAAAATTCCGTAAAAGGCTTAGAAACAATTTCTTCAACATCTATCAATCTTCAGCACGAGAAAGATCAACTTAAAATTGAGATCCAGAAACAACATGATAAAATCAAACAAATTACACAAGAAAAGGATCAATTTAAAAAGGAAATTTGTGATTTAAAAAAATCCGTAAATGATTTCAAAACCATTTCTTCAACATGTAAGAGTCTACAACAGAACAAAGATCAACTTGAAATTGAGCTCCAGAAGGAACATGATAAAGTCAAACAACTTACACAGGAAAGGGAGCAATTGGAAAAGGAGATTTTTGATTTAAAAAATTCAGTAAAGGATTTGGATATCATTTCTTCAACAACTATCAGTCTTCAACAAGAAAAAGATCATCTTGAAATTGAGCTCCAAAAAGAACTTGATAAAATCAGACAATTTACACAAGAAAAGGATCAATATGAAAAGGAAATTTCTGACTTAAAAAAATCCATAAAGGATTTGGAATCAATTTCTTCAACATCTATTAGTCTTCAACACGAAAAAGATCAACTAGAAATTGAGCTCCAAAAGGAAATTGATAAAATTGAACAATTTACGCAGGAAAAGGAAGAATATGAAAAGGAAATTTTAGATTTAAAAAAATCCTTAAACAATATGGAAAACATTTCTTCAACATACAGCAGTCTTCAACATGAAAAAGGTCAACTTGAAGTCGAACTCCAAAACGAACACGGTAAAATAAAACAATTAGCAGAAGAAAAGGAAAAACTTGAAAAGGAAATTTCGGATTTAAAAAATTCTGTAAAGGATTTGGAAACCATCTCATCAACATCTAACAGTCTTCAACAAGAGAAAGATCAACTTGAAATTGAGCTCCAAAAGGAACATGATCAAATGGAACAACTTACACAAGAAAAGGAAGAACTTGAAAAGGAAATTTCTGATTTAAAAAATTCCATAAAGGATTTGCAAACTATTTCTTCAATTTCTAACAGTCTTCAACAAGAGAAAGATCAACTTGAAATTAAACTTCAAAAGGAAATTGAGAAATTTAAACAATTTACACAGGAAAAGGAAGGATTCGAAAAGGAAATTTCAGATTTAAAAAAATCCTTAAACGATATGGAAAACATTTCTTCAACATATAGCAGTCTTCAACAGGAAAAAGGACAACTTGAAATCGAACTCCAAAAGGAACACGATAAAATAAAACAAGTAACACAAGAAAAGGAAGAACTTGAAAAGGAAATTTTTGTTTTACAAAGTTCCATAAAGGATTTGGAAACAAAATCTTCAACATCCAGTAGTCTTGAACAAGAAATTCAGCTCCAAAAGGAATGTGATAAAATCAAACAACTTACAGAAGAAAAGGAAAAACTTGAAAAAGAAATTCTTGATTTAAAAAATTCCTTAAAGGATTCGGAAAACATTTCGTCAACATCTAGCAGTCTTAAATTGGAGAAAGATCAACTTGAAATCGAGCTCCAAATGGAACATCATAAGCTCAAACAATTAACACAAGAAAAAGAACAGGAAATTTCTAATTTTAAAAATTCCTTCAACGATTTACATGATCAACGAAAATCTAGTAATGAAGAATTAGCACAAAGCGTAAAGGAAAAATTAGAGTTAACTGAGAAAAATAAAAATTTGGAAGAAACTGTAAGCAAATATGAATCAGAATTATCGTCTATCAAATTTGACCTTTCCCATTTACAAGACCAATTATCATTAAGCAAACGAGAAAATGTGGAATTGTTGAAAGAAATGAATGTTATGAATCAGGCACTAAAAGAACGAGGTGAAACAATTTCCAAACAACAAGAATACAACCAAGAACTCAATCGGAAAATTCAAACCCTAGAACAAGAAGGTAATAACTGTAATAAACAAAAATCAATATTAGAAGAAGAAATTGCTAATTTGAAGACAAAGGCCACCCAAGAAGATTTAATCACTCATCAACGAGTCAGTATATTGGATGAGAAAAATGAGAAAATCAAGGCGTTAGAACACGAAGTACACAGACTTAAAGAATCATTTAATAGCAGTATAGGTAAAAAAAATATATTGTATTACAAGATGTTGTTATATTATTTTATCTTTTTGCAGGTCGAGAAAATCCGGATGATGCTGAAACAATGTCCACGTCTACAATATCAAAAGCAGATGAAGCTGGCCGTCTTCGCGACTTAGAGGGCTCATGGGAAGAACGATATTCCAAATTGCGAACTTTAGCCTTGAAGTTAAAAGGTAAAGTAAAAGAACAAAACGAACAATTAACACAAGAACGAAATGATAAAACTGAAATTCAAAATAAATTAACAACAATCACACGCAATCTTCAAACAGTCCAGACAGAATATGATAAAATACAAGATCAATTTGAAGTTGTGAATAAAGATAACAGTAAAAAAGTGAAACAATTAGAATCTTTAACAAATGATTATGATAAAATTAAGCAAGACCTAATGAAAAATACAGAAAATGCGAACAGATTACAATCTGAGCTAGAATCTTTAAGAAAAGAGAAAATGGGTTCCAACACTGCAGCAAAACAATATACAAATCAAATACAACACTTGAAAAAAGAAATTGAAGATAGTGGAAATACAATTAAAGAACTAGAAAGTAAAATTAGCAAATTGGAAAATACAATAAGCTCTAAAGAAATAGAATTCCAAAATGAAATTAAGTCTCATAATAGTACAAAAGAAAAATTGCAAAAAATTGAAAAAGAAATTAAAAAGAATTCTGTTCTCAGTTTAGAAATGGAAGATTATGAAAGATCGCTTAAAGATATGACTCAAAAATTAGAAAAGAAGAATGAAATAATATCAGATTTAGAAGAAACAAATAAAGCACAAAGTATCACAATTAAAGCTTTACAAGATCAAATACAAACTTGTGAAGAAAAAATAGCTGAGGAAAGAACACGTTATCTTAATTTAGAAAAACAATTACTTGAAACCCAGTCGAAAATTAGCCATGGAGAAGCTACCATTGCACAAAAAGAAAACCGTATTAGAGAAATAATGAAAACTTTGGAAGATTATAAGACCAGAAGTGAGGAAGAAAATTCAGATTTATCTCAAACTGTAACACAAAATCAGAAACAACTAGAACAATTAAAAACCGAAAAAGATCACATGAAAAGTTTAATTCTTGGATTAGAAGAAAAAACGAAAGAACTGAGTAAAACATCCAGTGATCGTGAACAAGAATTAAGTCTTTTAAGAAAAGAATTTTCGAACTACAAAGTTCGAGCTCAAAGTGTTCTTCGCCAAAATCAAACCAGGGATATTTCTTCCGAAGAAAGACTAACAGAAGAAGTAAACCAATTAAAGTCAGAAAATGAACAACTTTCTACACAACTCGAACAGATTTCATCAGAATTAAACGCACTTAAAATTAAATTTGACCAAATTTCAAGCGAAAAATCTCAAGCATTAAATCAGTGCCAAGAATTAGAAACGATGCTTGAGAAAGAAAAATCGGATAATAGTAATCTTCTTGCCAGACAACAACAATTAATTTTGGAACACAAAGAAACGATACGTGCACAGAAAGTACATACAGATACTTTGGCTCAGTGTTATAAACAGCAACTTGCTGAACAAGAAGAACGTCACGCTAAAGAAATAACAGAATTAAAAGCAATTCAAGTGCATTCCAATATTCAAAATTTGTCAAAGTCACAAGATGATGTGGATATTGCGTCTATGCCAAGAGAAGATGCCGAAGGTTCGGAAAGTGTAGATTCTAACACCAATAATCAATTTTCAAAATCGACAATATTATCATTAGATAAATTATTAAATTCAGACATAGAAAATAGTTCAACGCCAGATTATGAAGTAGAATTATTACATTGTAAAAAACGTATTGTAGAATTTGAAGCAAAAGTAAAACATTTAACAGATCTTTTAGCAGATACAGAACAGGATTTAGCGAAACATGCCCAGTTAAATCAACTGCTAAAAGAAGAAATTCGACGACAACAGAGATCTGTTGAACGAGAGAAGCATGCGGAAAATTTAGAATATTTAAAAAATGTAGTTTTTAAGGTTTGTTATTATTATTAACTTTAAGAATGTTATTATTAATTTTTTTTTTTTAGTTCTTAACTTTAAATAGCGGAGATGAAAAATCTCACTTAGTTCCAGTATTAAATACAATACTTAAGTTAAGCCCTGAAGAAACACAGAAATTAAATTCTGTTGCAAAAGGTACTAGAAAAATTTAGTTTTGACAAAAATTATATCAATATTTTTCAGGTACAGATATAACTGGTCGAGGATGGGGAAGTTATTTGCCAAGTTGGAGCGGTTCCAATAATAATCATTAGTGTTATTAACAATTATATATTTATTTGTTATTGTTTAAATTGTACGTAAATATAATATTTTAAAATAATGTGGTTTTATAAGCAAAATCTATTCTTATCATAGTCGCCGTCAAATGAGTATGGACCAATGCTCAACTTTTTTCCTTCTCCGCACTTTTTCTCTTGCCCTGTGGTGTTGCCGCTACCTCATAACTTAGCATGTTCAACATGTCCAGTGAATTGGCAAAAGTGTAGAAATCTCCAGTCCATACTTTTTGACGGCAAGTACAGTCAATTTTGACTATAAGTTATTTTTATCTCTCGTCAACCTACATACATAAGGGAGGTAATGTTTTTAGTCCAAAAATTCGATAGCGAGTTTTAATGAAGCACGAATTAGGGTCTCCACAACACGTTTTTACTATTTTTACAATGATGTGTGTGACGATTTTTTCATCCACGATAACTCATCAAACTTCTAAAAATTTATATTTTCCGTATTTAAGTTTTCTGCATTCATATAAAAAATTGATTAGATTTTGGTTAAAATTGGACAACCAGAAGTGGTACTTTACTTGAAGTCCACAATAGTTTTTAATAAAAAAAACTATTAAAATATAATCCAGAACGTTTCATTTTAGTATTTAAGACTTTTATGTCAATGGGAACAACCTATTAGATTTTAGGTAAAATTGATAAACCGAAAGTAGTATTTTACTTGAAGCTCTGAAAAGATTTTCTTAAAAAAATATATTAAAACTTCTCAAATTTGGTATTTCAAACTCGTATATGATTGGAAATAACATTAGATTTTTACTATATATGATAAACCGAATGTGGTAGGTACTTTACTTGAAGATCTTTACAATAATTTCGAGGAAAAACATGATAAAATATAATCCAAAATTTCTACTTTTCTATTTATTGGAACAACAAATTAGATTTTGATTAGAAACGATCAACCAGAAGTGATACTTTTCTTAAAGTTTATTGCTATTTTAAACAAGGAATTGACGGGAGGCCATGTGCTGGCCCCGTCAGATTTGTTTTATTTAAAAAGTAATACCTTACATATTTTTCGGTATTTTAATTCAACATTAAATTCTAATTTTATTTTTCATAACAAACTTTTGGTAAAAATATTCCCTATAATTTTTTTATCCACAAAATAGTCAAAAATGTGTTTTAGATAAAACTTTTAATTCATTTATTTTTTTATTATTATATATCGTTCTTAATATTATTAAATTTATAGATTAAAAGCCAATGACCTTTTTCTTTTTTCGGTTACTATCATCTTAAAAGATAATTATAATGTTCATATTATGTAAAATTAAATTCCTGTTTATATAAAGTTTTAAATAAGGCTAGATTTAATAAATAATTTTTATATATAAATAGTTTTTGTTTACCTAATTTAATTTTTTTGGCGGGCACATTTGTATTCTTTCATTTGCGTCATATCCGATTAGTCTATTCCTACTTTGTGATTGGTTAACATTTTAAGAACTAGTTCCGTTTATAATACCAATGTGAAGTAAATTATTTATGAATGAGGTCATATTATAGTTTAGTAGTAATAAGAAATAAGATAAGAAATTGTAAAATTTTCTTATCTATAGTTTATACGTCATTTATTGAATTTTATCATAATCAATATCAAGTTCTCCCACCACTGCGCGGACCTACATCCATATCCTCTACGAATTTTGCGCATGTCACTTTACTTTGTGCATCGCCCTCTTCTGCTGTGGAGTTCAAAGGTGAGTGGCTGTTGTCGGTGTTATTAGAATCATCTGATTTTATTTAAGTGTAAGATTATCATCCACGTACAGGTAATGCAAATTTTATTACATATATCTTTTCTTTTCGACCTAATAATATACATTTTATCGTAAATTGTCATATTTCATAATTTTGTGCGGTTGTCTACCGGCATAAGACATTGTCCGTTTCTAAGGACATTATAGTTTGAAACGCAATTAAATTGTCAATTGTTTTTGTGTTTCAAGCATTGTAAAGAATTTTGAGTTATTTCATCTTAATTTTATTGCATATCTTTTGAATAAATTAGTGTTTAAATAATCTTCAGTACGCATAGATTTTTCTCGAACTCTCCGAAGAACCGACAAGGTAATATTATAAGTATTTCATGTAGTTCATGATAATATATGTTAAAATTTGTACCAGTATATCACAGGGTATGGTAATCGATAAATTAGATGGACTGACTTTTAATATTCTCCATTTTCAAAGTGTCATCCACCATTACTCACATTTCTCCTTTCATTGATTATGCATCTATGTTATTATAATATTGTCAGATTTAAGTCAAAATATGTAATATTATGAAATAATGAAATTGCACCACAAAATGGCGATCATGAGTAATTTAAATGTATGAACTTTAACGATTCGATTTCGTTATAAATATTATTTATCTTTTTACAGCTAAGAGAAGACTTTTACATTCACAATGGGCAAGGAGAAGATTCATATAAACATTGTCGTCATTGGCCATGTAGATTCAGGTAAATCTACCACAACTGGCCATTTGATCTACAAATGTGGTGGTATCGACAAACGTACCATCGAAAAATTCGAGAAGGAAGCCCAGGAAATGGGCAAAGGTTCCTTCAAATATGCTTGGGTATTGGACAAATTGAAGGCTGAACGTGAACGTGGTATTACTATTGATATTGCCCTATGGAAATTCGAAACCGCTAAATACTACGTTACTATTATTGACGCTCCTGGACACAGAGATTTCATCAAGAACATGATCACCGGCACATCTCAGGCCGATTGCGCTGTTCTCATTGTTGCTGCAGGTACCGGTGAATTCGAAGCCGGTATCTCCAAGAACGGTCAGACTCGTGAACACGCTTTGCTCGCTTTCACCCTGGGTGTCAAACAACTCATAGTTGGTGTCAACAAAATGGACTCCACTGAACCACCATACAGTGAGACTCGATTCGAGGAAATCAAGAAGGAAGTATCTTCTTACATCAAGAAGATCGGTTACAATCCGGCTGCTGTTGCATTCGTGCCCATCTCCGGCTGGCACGGAGACAACATGTTGGAACCATCCGACAAAATGCCCTGGTTCAAGGGATGGGCTATTGAACGCAAGGAAGGCAAAGCTGACGGCAAGTGTCTTATTGAGGCTTTGGATGCCATTCTTCCACCCTCTCGTCCCACTGAGAAACCCCTCCGCCTTCCACTTCAGGTAACTATTTATAAAACATGCATTTCTTCTTTTAAACAGTTGGCTCATAAACCATAATCGAAATACAAGTTTATATAAAAATCTTAAAATATTTACTGATTCAAGTTGTAAAGCTAAGAATGTAATATTAAAATACATTCTTCAGTAAAATGTTATAACAAAAATAAAATAAATAACCATCACAGCATATTACTCATTGCTTGGTGTGCCAATCTGCTTTTGTATACAGATATCGGTAATGATGAAATATTTGTACCCTGCGGGCGCTTGCCCGGCTTCACCTCACGGTCACTTCATGCTGGCGTGGAGAGTGCACCAAAGGGGTCAATTTATTGCTATTAAAATTCGAAGTAATTTTTAGCGTCGGTCGGGATCGAACCCGGGTCCCCAGATTCGCGACCAGACACTTAGGCACACGGCCACGAATCAAACATTTTATGATGTTACGGGCGTCGATTGGATTCTATTATCCAGAAATATGAAAGCTGAAAATTCCGCGCATAATTCCACTGCACACCGCCCATTCTCATTAACGAGTAAAGATGTTGGCACTATAAGCACTAGCACCACTTTTATTTCAAACTTTTGTATATTATTTACTAAAATATGAAGTAAATAACAAAATTGAAAGAAAATAATAAATAATAAAAAAAAAATATTAATAAATATACAAGGCGTTTACTAAACATGCGGCACGAATTTAGAGGATTATTCAATATACCGAATTGAGTAAAAAACCTAATCAACATTGGTCTGATATTCAACTGTTTTCTAAAAAGGCTGCATTAGTATCGAAGAAAAACTGACAAAGATAATGATTGAACAAAATTTTGTCTATGCCAGTGTAAATAGATTATGAAAATACAATAAAATTTGATATGAAGGTCGCCACATTTGACTTCTAAGATGACCTCTCAAAGGTAAAGAAAAAAATCGAAGCCGTTACTTTTATAGTTTTCGAGACAGCAGAGGTAAACCCCGTAAAACTCAATTTTCACTGCCTTGTATCTCGGAAACTATTGAAAATCGGACTGGTTGATTAAGCTTTTTTTACTCATTTTGGTATATTGTATCTCATGTTTAGTAAACACCCTGTATATTATCTGCTTTCATGGAAAATAGTTACTTGCGTACCAAGTAAGGTAAGTCAACTTTTCTGTTAGAGGTGGTAGTTTGTGGACCAAAACGAATGCAGAAATTTTCACTTACCTACGCGTTGCGCTTAAATTTTCTCGCTACCAAGAAAAAAATATAATTATTATTTTTGACATTTCCCTTTGTTACAATTCAATTAAATGAATGTGCTTAATGCAGGAAGCAATCGATGCGCAGAACAAAAATACAGTGCGTTCAATAAAAAACCCTAACTCGGAGTAGGCTGTGAACAGAGAAACGTATGTCTGATCGTGATCATTATTCAATTCAAAAGTCAAGTTGTTAAAATTGATCTTGAAATGTAATTTTAAGGCGAAAAGATAATAAAGAAGGATACAATATATTGCCATTTGCTGTTTTCTAATTTGTTTCCATTTCTAAAATAAGATTCAAGACAAAAAGTTTTGATTTCTTTAGATAACGTTTTTGATATCTCGTGTCAAATTGACATTTAATTTAAATATTTTTAAATTGACATACGTTTCAAGCCTACACCAAGTTAGTTTTTTTACCACACTGTATAAAATGTCATTGTGAATGTTAATCTAATTAATTGCTTCTGCCATAAAATGAGCAATTTTGAAGATTTTGTATATTTTACGAACATTGAAAACGCTGTCAATGATGCGCCGTATGAGAGAACATACAATGCATTTAAAGAGTGGTGTCTTTCCGGTCCTTCCAAAAGAGTTGATGAACAATTTATTGCTCTTGACTTTTACATTCCACCATTTTGTCAACACATCAACCCAGCTGTTATTACATTGTACAATACAAAACAGATGCTCTCGTAACGTCAAAATCATAAAAATTTAAATATTCCGCAATAGATATTAATGAAAATATATTGTCAGCTTATATTAATGAAAGAGCATCGATATTAAAATCTCTCTAGTGGAGCAAATCATATGGAAGGAATGTAACCCGATGGGGACGGATGCAGATACTGTATTAGTACACATTGTAGTCGGGATTTGCGAAATATCTAAAGAAAAACCAATATAAAAAACGACATATATCAAAAAGTCGCAATGAACTTAGACGTACAAAAACATGCAACGCTCAATTGACAGCAATAACCTTGTAATTTCAAAATGATATGGGACACATTGTAGAGGGGGAAGTGGCTTCACTAGCGATTGTAAATACTCTCTCCATATTATTCCTACCTCCATGGTATACGCAGTCTACGAAACACTGTTACATGTCAAACCAATCATATGGCAGCCATCTTGCTTTGAAAATCAACGCCACTAACGTTAATTTCGATTGTGAATAATTTATGGAGCGAATACTCCATGCTAAAATTAACCATGCGCGGTAAATCAACTTTTACTGTTCTTACGGTTTGTTTATATTCATTTCAATGTGTTGCTATTGTTAGTGGATAAGATACTTTTCATTACTGCTTACTTTTTTATAAAGTAATGCTAATTTACCAAAGTTGTAGCAAGAAAACATTGTTTCAGTGCGACTGCTACCACTGACCACAAATTTATCGCAAAACTTTAATCGTCACATCTTTGTACAAAGTTTCATAAAAAAATGGTTTATGAGCCTATTAATATGATGATATCTTTATTATTAAGACAAGACCCATGGTTAATCTATAGGCTTAATCTTTTCTGATATATTTATTTAAACGTTAATGTTAAATTGTGTTTTGTAAGACGAATTAAAAATTGTGTTTTCATTTCAGGACGTTTACAAAATCGGTGGTATCGGCACAGTACCCGTCGGTCGTGTGGAAACTGGTGTTCTGAAACCCGGTATGGTCGTCGTGTTCGCCCCCGCTGGTCTAACCACTGAAGTCAAATCCGTTGAAATGCACCACGAAGCTCTGCAAGAAGCCGTACCCGGCGACAACGTCGGTTTCAACGTAAAGAACGTCTCCGTAAAGGAATTACGTCGTGGATACGTCGCTGGCGACTCCAAAAACGCCCCACCCAGAGGAGCTTCCGACTTCACCGCCCAGGTCATCGTCCTCAACCATCCTGGCCAGATTAGCAACGGCTACACCCCTGTACTCGACTGCCACACCGCTCACATTGCTTGCAAATTTGCCGAAATCAAAGAGAAATGCGACCGCCGTACTGGCAAGACCACCGAAGAGAATCCCAAAGCCATAAAATCGGGCGATGCCGCCATCGTCAACTTGGTACCCAGCAAGCCGATGTGTGTGGAAGCTTTCCAAGAGTTCCCACCCTTGGGGCGCTTCGCCGTGCGCGATATGAGGCAGACCGTGGCTGTTGGTGTCATCAAGAGCGTCAGCTTTAAGGACACCACTGGTAAAGTAACAAAGGCTGCCGAGAAGGCTCAGAAGAAAAAATAACTAGATACGGGCAGAATCGCACTGACGGCAGTCACTATGTATCCTGGCTGCCTATACACACACATGAAACGGTTACTCCAGAAGCATTGTTTTCATCGAAAAGAGTTCAGAAGGAAAAACCAATTATTTATAATCTCTATATTTTAATTATTAGTACGGCTTGTTTAAATTTTAATTTATGAAGATGGAACGGAGAACGAGGGATTCTGTTACTGTTTGTAGCTTTTATTTTCTGTAGTTCGAAAGGAAAGGGATCCCATGGAAGGAGTGCGTTGATATTTTTTCGTATTTAGCTTTAAGTTGTTTATTTTTATTAGTTATGTGGTATCCTTTTCAACATGTGACTCGAGAATAAATGTTATATTACTGTAACAGCTTCTGTAAATAACCAAATAAAGAAGCTCCCAGAAATATAAGTACATTCGTTGTATTATTATTATGCTATCCTGTTTCCTATGTCCTCTAATTGTAATTCAAAGTAAAATAAAGTGGTTCACCAAATATTTTTATTTTTAAAACAAAATTTTAGCTGAGGAAAATTCATTATATTTTTTATGTTTCAATTTAATATTTTTTATTTAAGAATACAATGCACTACGATGCATTTACACACACCATCAGAATTAGAGGAACAAATAAAATCTATTTTTTGATGATTTATTAGACTGCCGATTTTATAAAGAAATTTAATCTTCACTTAAAATTTACTTCCAAAGTAAATTTAATATAAAAAAAATGCAACGCGTTTCTTTTGACAGCAATTATTTAAATGTGATGAACAGAGAAACTTATTCGAATTTGTTCATTTCATTCAATTTACTACTAAATTTTAAGTGATGATAAAATCGGCCCTACATTTAGCAGCGGTAAATTTGCATTGCAATTCTATGTTTAAAATAGCAATGAATGAGCTTTAAGTAAAGTATCACATCCGGTTGATCGTTTGTACACAAAGTCTTTGTTGTTTCAATAAAAGTCCAATACGAAATTTTTGATTATATTTTATTATCTTTTTTCTCGAATATCTGTTGAGTTCCAAGTTACGTACCACATCCGGTTTATCATATATAATCATAAACATATGGATTATATATTTTTTTTTTTCAAGAAAATCTGTTTAGAGCTTCTAGTTAAGTACCACTTCCGGTTTATCAATTCTAACAAAAACCTATTATATTGTTCTGATTAATATAAAAGTAATAAATACTAAATTTGAAAAGTTTTAGATATGATTGAAACAACAAAAGCAGAAATGTTTGTTATATAACTTTCCATTTAAATAAATACTCATGTTTAAAAAAACTGAGTTTATTCTGGACAAATCTGTAAGTTTACAGATCCGTAAATCTCTTAAATAGCCTTTTTATATTCCCCTAATTTTGCCGGTGTGTAGAATTTAAAAATGACTAATATTTTTCTAATAGCATAAATTATTTTTTGTTCTTTCAGTAGGCTCTCATATAAAAGTTGTGGTCGGGCCCAATGAATCACCGGAGAAGAAAAAATACCGATTATGAAAGAGAATATCCTCTTATTTCCATATTTTTATTTATATGATACCTTGGAAATTTCTAAACGCTTATTTTTATTTCGTACAGGTTATTAAAATAAATAAATCAACCACTTATTTTATTTCCAAAAATTCTGTGAAGTTATGGTTCTTTAAAGATAAAAAGATTTCTTTTCGAGACCACCGAATAAGATTGATGAAAGAGTACCGGCACCGGCTACACCGGCTAAGGAAGAATTACTGTAATATTTATCGGAAATAGCGAATATTCCGTTTTTCCTTGGCCTCCGTCGTCAGTGAAATATCACTGATTATACATATATCCATTCCATTCACCCAAATATAGGCATAATATTTTGAAAATAATAAATATGAATAATGATGCAATAAATTAAATATACTTTGCTACCAAATATCATGGCTCATGGCATGGCGGCTGTACCCAGCTATATTGATTTCAAGTTTTATGGAGCAGTGGGAAGACAAATTGATTTTCTTTTTCTTGTATACTGTATTGTATTTCTCCATAAAAATAGTACACATCTAAAGAGTACACAAAAAAATGATCTTTTTAAAGTTGTAAATAAGAAACAAGTGAAGTCAGCAAAAAAAAGTTGATATGTAAGCAACTAACTTCACAATATTAGTCATTTGGGTCTAAAATAGCAGTAGCATGAGCACGCTAAACGCACACCTCACATCTCTGATTGTAACGCCACCTTGATGTAGAATTGAGTACTGGGGACGCTGTTAACACGCAGTCACACCTTGCGCTTGCATTCCGTCAAAAACAACAGTTTGTCGTGATTATTTATTAATGTGCTTAAAAAAATTGTGAGTGAACAAAATGTGATTAAATATTTTAAGTGTGTTCATACGCTGTAGTGCCTTATGTTTTAATAAACAGTTTATTTCGCTTTTATATACAAATGTTTGTGTTTCTAAGGACAACTTTCTGACGTGTGTGAGGATAACAATAGGTAAAGTTAAGATTCTGGTATTTTAAGTAATAATAAGTTATTATAATGAAAGTTTAAACTTAGTTTTAATTTTTAAGCCAATTTTAATAACTTTAGAAGTACTAACATACTTTTTACGGAAGTTAGAAATAGTTCAAAAGTTATTGGACAGGTAAAAGTCAGGTTTACAAGCGTGAATTCGACACGCGGTGTTAAATGTCCAGTTTAGGTCAAGATCGAGGCTACCTGGTTAAAACATGTGAAAATTTTCTATTTGTTTTATAGTGTAATTCCGCAATATTTGTTCAAGTTCTTTAACAGCTGAAAAGTTACAACATTCAACTATTTTGTTGATATGGAAAAGAGATTAAACGTAGGTTTTTGTTTCTACTCGCTGTGCGTATCTTGTTGCTATTGTTTATGTTATAATTCATATCAACATAATGTAGAAATACTTATTTTTTATGAACTATAGAAATAAATTATTTAACCTCTAGTACGTCATTTCAGTTATGTGATATTATTTTAATTAACTATATAACAAAATTGTAACATAGTAATAATAGCTCATTTACTATTTTACTGTTAATTTTTTTTAATAAACATCAAAACTTTATTGAAAGTTTTATTATCTTATACAGTTTGAGTTTGTAATAAATCTGGCATACATTTCTGTTGGGTATCATTATTATGCAAAGATTGTTGTGCGACAAGCATTTAATATGAATAAAGAATCACTTATGTGTGACATTCTTTGAGTCGCGTCTTTTCAAAATCATCCTATGAATCGTAATGGGCATATTCTTTTGAACATGTTCATTGTTTTATTAACTATTGTTCTTTGAAGTAATTTTTGTCCTTCATCTTCTTAAGCAATTTAAACTACTTTATTGCAAAATATCATCACTTAATAGTGTTTATTTATTGGTATAATTTATGTGGTAAATTGTTGGAACTATGAATCACTAGTTGTTGGGCTCCTTCCTGTAGAAATACTGGTCATTCATATAGTAGTTTACTTGTAAGATATTGCGAAATATTATTTGACTTTAGCTATTTCTTAGCTACTGCTTTAAAGTTATTCTAAAAGTTACCTTCGGTAACAATAGACCATAGATCTGCATTTGGATTATATTTCAAAGGAAGAGATTTCTTTTAAGATTATAGTTATGTTTTTCTAAAAGAAAATTAGCTAATGTAAATTTATTTTTCTACAATCGTGTGGGAAATAAATGTTCCCAAACTTAAAATGAATGCGGGAAATAGCCAATTCCCTAGTAAGAGAAATAATTAAAACATTAGAATTATTGAAACTCGATATACATTAATGCTTGCTTATTACGAACTCGGTTAGAGCAAATTTTCGGTCAAAATGAACTTAATTTAAAAGTACGAACTGTATAAGAATAGTGCTCAACTCATCACTTATAACGAACTTAGTTTATAAATTATAACGAACCGTTTTTGCGGGTCCAGTGGAGTTCTTTATAACCGAACATTACTGAAAATTCCAAAATTCTCTGCGCTCGTTTTGAAATGTTGATTAATTTCAGAATCACTAATATTCCGCACTTGTTACAAAAATAACTAGTTCATTTACATTAATAGCTCGATTAATAGTTATTTAACTATTATTATAATTAAGGGCGATGGAGAGTCCACCGTTTTTTTTTATACATTTAATTTCATCTGAAAGTAAGCAAAATCCGGTGAAAAAATCATATCAATAAGCGAATTATAGTCTCCCGAAGTTCGAAAATATAGACGTGATGTAACGAATATAAGTTTTTATTTGAAATCGTCACTAAAGTGCACAAAAATCGTCATTAAAAGTTCAGAAATCGGCACTAAAGTAATCCATTATATGACGATTTCATACGAACGCAGTGTTGCCAACCTTATGATATTTACTAAGTATAAGATAATTTGGATATGCGTACGATGTACAATAGAAAATTTGTACCTTGGCATTGAAGTTCCTTTTTATCACTCATTTGATTTAATTTCCTGGGCACTACGGCCTCGGCAACTCTATTCCATATTGGTGATAATAAGTAGAACTCCAGTAGGTACCTTGATACATAAATAACTATTATATCAAACTGTTTTTTTCGTGAACCTAAATGTTCTTGAAATAAATATATCATCACGGCATATTACCCATTGCTGGGTATGCTAATTTGCATTGTACACAGATATTGGTAATGATGAAATATTTGTACCGACCTGGCGTCACCTCACGGGCACTAATTGCTGGCGTGGAGAGTGCACCACACGGGCCAATTTTGTGACATTTAAAATTCGAAATATTTGGCGTCGGGATCGAACTCGGTTCCCCAGATTTGTGACCAGAACTCAGGCACGCGGTCCCGAGACTCCATATCATATGCTATTTTTTAATTATATTTATAAAAAACAAATAAATATTATAACATTGTACAAGTCTATATGCTTTATAATTGCTAGTGTATTTAAATTATTAAGTTTATGCAAAAAAATTATATACAAATAAAAATTGTTGCAGAACTGGACTGATAGCCACGCCTTCGCTATTTGAATTTCTCTACTTCCATTGGTAGTAAGCTTCTCTCCCTAACTCGGTATTTGATAAATATTTATAGTAGGTCTTTGAGTCGCCAATCAAAATAATATATATGGAATTAATATGAGTGACGAGCTGCTATGACAAAAAACCCCTTATTTTAGAAGTATTTCAATGATATCATTTTATTTCTTTATTAATATTCGTTATTAAGCATATACTTTTCCTATTTTTTATTAATTTCTCTTAATTTGATTGAGCTGTAATTCCCTATTGAAGAAAATTAAATATATTCCACGACAATATCTTGTAGGTTACAATGTTTGAAACTTAATTTACATTAATTGCTTAGCTGTATGGTATGTGTGGTTGCTTATATTAAAATCGTCCAATAATAGAAAAACAAAAACATTAATTAATATGGATCATTATAAACATTTTTTTATACATAATAAACGATCAACGGAAAAATAAAGTTTTTATTGTTTTTCCTGTTTGTTAATAACAACGAAGCATTTAATATTTATAAGGTTAAAGTCTTATTTTTGTTAAAATAGGATGGTGAACATGTATGGTGTTGACATTTAACAGATCATACGTCACTTATCGGGATCTGGTTCACAGCAAATTGTTTACCCTTAACACGGAAAAGGCGTGATTATATGGCTTGATTTAGATCCTAAACAAACAACTAATTTAAACTTGTTCGCGGAAGAAGTCCTTATGTAGTCATTTCAAAACTTAATCCCGGAATTTACTTTAACATTTAATTCCAACGTTAAAAATTCTAGGTTAACTGGTTAATATTTCTGCCGATGATAATTTCGAGTTGATATTTAAAAATTTGGCCTACTTTTTTCACAGAAACTGATATTAACATATCATTTATTTCCATTTCGCTTGGACTAAGAAAAACAAAACATAAACAAACGAATATGTGTGTTAAAAGGTTAACAGTCTAGAAACTCCATTCAGAAATGCTTGACGCAGTGGAGTATGTACGAATACCTTTTGCTATATAGGCATGTTGATTTCGCCGACATATATTGCATATTTGTACTACTTGGGATATTTTTGCTTTATGTAGCAGTCTGAGGAACACGCCTTTGTTAGCAATAAAGAAAGTTTGGAATCATTTCTTAGAATTGCTATTTTCAGGAGAAGAATTACAAGTATTTAAGTTCAGAATGATGAAATGCCGTTTTTGTTTTAAAGTTATTTAATAAAGTGTTGTATAGGAAACAATAATTATAGGTATCAATTATTTATAATACAATAATAATAATTTAATTCATAATTAGGTAATCATTTTCAAATGCAAAATTTATATGACTTTAAATATTCTTAAAAAATCTGATATGGCCAGCACATTACCTTCCGTCAATCCCTCGGTCAATCCTTTGTATTATGTACAAATTCCATACATAAATTTTCTTGCAAAAGATTCTATATTTACAGTAAAATTATTTCATAAACAAACTATGCGAATGGCACTTGACACTGACATTTTCTTCTTTAGCTATTCCCATTCGTTAGGGGTCGCTATTTTTTATTTTCATCCACTCGTTTCTGTATTGCGTGTCATCCTCATTCAGTATCTTTTCTCTCAAGTCTTTCGTAATACGGTCCTTCCATCTTATCTTTGGTCTTCCTCTGTTTCTTCAACCTTCTTTTACTAAGCTATTCATTCTTCTTCCAATATATTCTCCATCTTTCCTCATGACATATTCAAACCAATGTAATAGTTTCGCTTATATCTTTCTAGAAACTTATATCACTCGAGCCATTTCCCTTATCCTTTCATTCTTTACCTTATTTTTCCGTGCCTTCGCCAACATCTATCTCAACATTCTGATCTCTGCCACATGCATTTTCTTTTCATTGATACTGATATCTGTCAATTTGAATTATCTGCATGTATTAGCAGTTTCCATGGTTAGCATAGCTAGCTGATTTATAAAATTTAATATCGTTATAATTCTTTAACTCTATATCTGTTGAATATGAAATATAAAATGCAATCAAATCGAATAGAGAATAATAAATTCGTTAAAATTAAAGTCAACGTGCTTATTCATTAGAAACTCACTATCGAATTTTTTGATCAAAGACAATATCTTCCAACGTTAGTATGTTGTGATTCGGACGGCCCAGGTTCGACTCCGGCCGATGTAAAATTTAAATTTTGAAAATTATTTTCAATTTTTAAATGTGCTATTTGAAAATTGGAAAGTGACAACCTCGGTGACAGCTCCTGAGAGCCTGTGACGCCTGGTAAACGTCCTCAGCGGTTCAGATATAACGTCATTATTGAAAATGGAGAATAGAAGCAGATTGGCACACTGCACACTTAGAAATGGGTAATATGCAGTGATGATATATTTATTTGTTTAAACCGCCGTCACTCGCGCTATGTGTTAGATTTTATCAAATATATGAGTTTTTTAACAATACGATTGCGTAGAATAGAATAGTTTGGAATAGAATGACGCAATGACGTCACTTTCGTTTTACTTTTACACTAAATTAGCTAATTTATTGGTTATTTTTTTCTTTCACTAATTTCATTTAGAACAAAGTAAATAATATCATTGTTTGTGTTTGCTAAAAAAGATAGTATTTATGCAGAAAAACTGTTGTCCACGGTAAGTTTTTAGGTTAGGGGATGGGCCAAAAGCAACGAAGTCACACGGATATTAACGGAGCAAGCCGAATGGAATGGAATAGAATAGAATAAGAAATAAAATTTGGTTATTTCCTATTCTATTCAATTCTGTGCAAGTATAAATGGTTCCATGCATTTACATTGATTTATATTTCTATTCCCTGTGCTATTCTGTTCTATTCTATTCCATTCTATTCTATGCAATCTATAAATCAGGCTTTAGAACACAAATACAAAAATTATTATTGTATGTATAACACAGAGATGTTTATGTATAACCTAGATACCCAACTTCGTATGTCTCAAACTACGTAAAAGTGAAGCCTCAAGGTCAAGAGGCGGCCATTTGTTAAAAAGGTTCGACTCCGGCCGATGTAAAATTTAAATTTTGAAAATTATTTTCAATTTTTAAATGTGCTATTTGAAAATTGGAAAGTGACAACCTCGGTGACAGCTCCTGAGAGCCTGTGACGCCTGGTAAACGTCCTCAGCGGTTCAGATATAACGTCATTATTGAAAATGGAGAATAGAAGCAGATTGGCACACTGCACACTTAGAAATGGGTAATATGCAGTGATGATATATTTATTTGTTTAAACCGCCGTCACTCGCGCTATGTGTTAGATTTTATCAAATATATGAGTTTTTTAACAATACGTAAATATGGATTAAAAATGACACCAATATTTGAAAAAACACTTTACAATCACAAAAGATTATATAATAATAGGGCAAACAAAGGAAAAAATAGATACGTCAAAAATATTTTATATAAACTAAGAGGAATACCGCAACAGAACGAATATACGAAAAAAAAATATTGAAAATGTTCCAATTTTGTCATCTGAAACTTTGTTTTCAGAGATTCCTTATTGTAAATAGTTCGGAAATTTTGAAATTCATCACATTCTGAACCTGACTGGTCGGTATCCGTGTTTTAATGGTCTTCTGATTTATTACTTTCAAAATTAGACAATGTTTTAAGTATTTTCCACAAAGGCAGAAGGCGTTATTGCTCCTTAGTCCTTTTCGTACGAAAGTTTTTAACATATAATGACGTAACCTATTTGCGTATCGAAAGAGCCTTCATTTCGATTTTTTGTTTTTGAAGGTTGGTATACTATATGACATTTACTTAAATTTTCAAACGTCATAAATCAAAATTGCCATGAACTTTCAAACAATTGAATAAATGTCAATCCAGTGTTACCAACTACAACATTGCACATACATATTTCCCTAAATCAACTCGGTTTAATATAGTAGTTTCTTAAAATATTTTAGTATATAAAAGACGCAAAATAAAAGGTGATTCATCGGTCTGTTCTTTTTTAATAAGTCGATTATTTAAATACGATGGAAAAAAATTTCAAACGAAGTTTGTTTTATATTAAAATGTCTATAAATCTCGAGATAAATCTGCATTATAGGTTTTTCTACAGGCTGTTCCATTTTTACGCAATGTTATGTAACAATAGGTCTGTTCGTTTGTATTACACTAATTTGCACAACATGTACTAAGAATATGGTATTAGTGTAGTTTAGTACAAAATAATATACACTTGTTTTCTAAAGACAAACGAACACAAATTAAACAAGTTAGTGTAGATTTTATAGGTTAACTAGCAAAAATTCAAAATTAATAATAGTTTTCTTTGAAAAGGATTTTTTCATGTTCATCTCTCACAAGAAAATATTTCTTTTGATATACATATTTAGCAAAAATTTCGATTTTTCAAAAAAAATTAATGCCAGTTACAAATACACAGCTGCCTGTTTGTCAAATTATTGTGACGTTATAAACTGTACTAATTGTACTATCTCGGGAGGTAGTACAGTTCTGACTAGTTGGTGCAATATGCACGATTTCAAACGAACACTGTGCTGACAACTTAGAACACTCAAACGAACATATTTTTCACAAAAATTACAAGTTCGTCTACTATAGAACTATAGAAACGCACAGACCTTTTGTAGTTTCAAAATGCAACGGCGAATGATTAAAATATTAAATTTTTATTAAATACAGAAGGCTTTGCAATACTATTTTTACCTCTCGCTATTGCATTCATGCTAAAAATCGCATATCCAGATTTTATTGAATAAGCACGTTTTAAGGTCCCTACAATCCGATTTTAACATTCTTACGATGATGTCTGTGTGGGATGTGTATGTGTGTGTATGTGGGATGTTGGAAGGACGATTACTCAAAAACTATAAGACTTTATATTTGTTTAACTACGTATTTCCTAATCGGACATTCATGGAAATATCTGAAAATGTTTTGATAACAATTGGACAACCGGAAGTAGAATATTCTTGAAAAGAATCTTCTAAATAATATTTTTTGAATATTTTTTTTGGTAATATTAAAGAAAATTAATTTCTCTATCTGATACATTTAAATATTTTATTATATATTCTGTAGATTTAGAGATAAAAGAAACATAATATATAAAATAATCTGTTGTAATAAATTTTACATCCGAAAGAATGCCATGGAAAATAGTTGAAAATTTAAAATGTTTGTAACTAACAAATAAATGTCAGTATCAGAAATCCGGAGACATTACTGAAGATTTTTTCTGGGAAGTACATACGTTATATTATTTCTTATTGTATTTAGAGTTAAATATTTTAAATTATAGGTATATTACACATACCCTTCAGAAATACTGTTAATGCCAACAATGAATTGGAATCATCTCGAAAAATAGTAGGACAAAATTTCTTCATAGAATGAATTTATATATAAAAAAATCTAAATGGAAAGAATAGATATAAGCGAGAATACAGCTCGAAGGAAGACGATATTTAAATGTTATAAATACAAGGTGAAAGTGAAGATGGTCTCCACTCTGCAACGTAAAATACAGAAAAAATATATCTCATCGAAATAATGAGTAATGAAAGAAAAATGTACTTGGAGAATCTCTTAATTCTTGATCTGTGATTATTATGGAGGTGACAAGTCTAGGTTGAAGGACTTAAATTTGTTTCAAACATGGGCAATGTACACCAGCACTGTAGACTAGAGTAACATTGAACTGCGAAAAAGCTATCAAATTCTTCTCAAGTAAGTTGTAAATATTGACAAAATTACACATCGATATAAGAATAATCGGATTGCAATCTATCCATCACTTTATTAAAGGGAATTAGTGTTATTTAGATACATGTATGAAAAAATAAAATGTAAAAGAAGATATGTAAGAATAGATGCACAATCCAGATATATACATTTTAGACCGCCCAAAATGTTTTTACTAGAAGAATATGTAGAGAAAGTAAACAAGAACGTTGTTCGAAATGAAAATCCCTGTTACCAGCCTAAAATTTATATATGGTAAACTCTACTTTGTAATTTATTGTACATAATTTATGGTAAAATATCCTATAGATTTTGTAAATATATGTGAAAATTGTTTTATGTTGAGACATGCGCTTATTGAATAATAAAGAAGTTTATACGTCATAGACTTATATGAATATATTATTTGTATTTCTAATAATATTCTTTGCTTTATGATAGCCAGGTAAAATATACGGCGAGACGTTATGTGCTGGCCACATCAGATTTTTTGAATTAGACATCTGATAATATTAAAAAACAGGTGTCATAATGAAATATTGGATTAAAATAGATGAAATATTTAATTAATTTTCTTTAAATTTGAAAGGCGTAATGTTAAAATAATGTAATGCAAAGCCTACTGTATTAATAAAAATATAATATTTAAATCATTCGCCATTGATTTTTTTCTTAAAATAACATATGATTGTTTTTATACTATATTGGATAGCAAATTTCATGTACCTACTTTTCAAATTTTAATAAAGTTGTAGGAAGCTTCATTTATATAAAGTTATATACCATTGCGTAATAATGGATTTTAATATAAAACAAACAAATTTCGTTTGAATTTTTTTTCATAATATTTAAAATAATCACCCTAAAGCTATAAAAGACTCATTTTATAAGACTTTTTTCGCACTTGTTGCCATTTTTTCTAAATTTTGATGCGTGCGAAAAAAAAGCATGTCTTATAAAACTCATTCTTTATTATACTATTTTAGCATTTTGATCGTCCGTAGATCCATTTTAAAAAAATCTGTTGTGGCCAGCACAATACCTCTCGCCACTTCCTTTTTTGGTTACATAAGTATAGGGCGCGAACAGTCATGTTACATTGTTGGCCTTGACAAGCAGATGTGGGGGCCCGTTTCAGAATGATAATTAGTCAGTATGTTTCATTCAGAATTTCAAGATTTTCTAAATACATGTAGTTAATTTGTCACCAGGAGTGTGGAATTTACTTGTAGAGGAAAATAAACCATATGGAATTGGAAAATCACTAAATTTAGAATGAGAAATTATGATACATCTATATACATAATTACTAGCTATCATTCTGACATGAGTCCCCATATCTGCTTGTCAAGGCGCCCTATTGTATTTAACATTTCTTGTATACCTACATTCTACACCAAAAATTGTACTTACATATTACATATATCTATTCCTTATATTTAGATTGTTTAATTTTAAATTCATTATATGAAGAAATTTTGTCCTCTTCTAATTTTTCGAAATGTTTCCAATTCATTGTCAGGATTGACTGTATTTTTGAAGGATATATGTAATAGACCTATAATCTTAAATATTTAACTACTAATACATTAAGAAATAATATAATGTATATGTACTTCCCAGAAAAACTCTTTAGTAATATCTATGAATTTCTGACACTGACATTTATCTGTCAGTTACAAACAGTTCAACTGGTCAACTATTTTCCATGGCATCCTTTCGGCTGTAAAATTTATTATAACGTTATTTTATTTATTATATTTCTTTTATCTCTAAATCCATAGAATATATAATAAAATGTTTAAATGTATCAGATAGAGAATTTAATTTTCTTTAATATTACCAAGAAAAATTTTCAAAAAATATTATTTTGAAGATTTTTTTTCAAGAATCTTCTACTTCCGGTTGTCCAATTGTTACCAAAACCTTTTCAGATCTTCCCATGAATGTCCGATTGGAAAATACGTAATTAAACAATTTTTAAGTCTTATAGTTTTTGAGTAATCGTCCTTCCAACATCCTACATACATACACACATACATCCACACACACACACACACACACACACACACACACACAGACATCATCGTAAAAATGTTAAAATCGGATTGTAGGGACCTTAAAACGTGCTTATTCAATAAAATATGGATATGTGATTTTTAGCATGAATGCAATACCTCTCTTAGCGAGAGGTAAAAAAGTAGGTATAATAAAATATTCAATATATTTTAATAATCTATTTTAATTAACGAACTTTATATTCACTGTTTCTTTTCCTTGAATTGATTTCTTGATTCTTACGTATACTATGTATATTTGTTGCACTCATGCTATTTGGTCTATTTTTGCATATGACTACAGCGTCAGCGTACGTTACTTTAATAGTTATTTGTATTTTTTCTGTGAGTGTCCGTTGATAATATTATCTTGTAGACTGTGGAATGTGCTACGTAAACATGCGGGAGGTTCTGCTTTATGTCAGGAAAAATTCAAGAGCCTTTCGTGAGAATTTTTAGTCTAAATGGGCCACTTTTGAACTTTAATTTCAGTTTTAAGTGGTTAAAGTTAGTGAGACGATGAGGGTAATATATATTTTTGACGTATTTACAAGTTTTTTATATGTAGAAAGAATTTTAATGTATTGTTACTAAAATGAATGTGACTAAAAAGAGTTAAAATTATAAACCGCTTTTAAACTAGTCAAAAACATATAATTCGGATAAAAAATAATTGTGCGATATTGTATTATTGACACTGAAAGTTCAATAATGGGGTCCTCCATCATAGATTTGAAAATTGGTCATTTATATTAAAACTACATCTTATAACTGTATTATTGGGGCTATCAAAGTTTAAAGAGATGTTAGTTTTTAAAATATTCGGGTTTTTAATGCCCATAATATGTATGTCACATATCTAATCTATTCCAAATTTTTACCTTTAAGTCTTCCATTAACGACTTTTTGATATCTGGAATCCATTTTCAAGTAAATGATTACAGAAAATAACGAAACAACGATAATAAAGAAAATAACAATTGCTTGAATATATGGTGCCCTCGCCAGATAGAAACCACATTCGTTTGTATGAAAATGAAAGATATGTTAAATGGGCTGCCAGTGATAATCAAAATTAGAACTATAAATGTATGTATTTTTTATTATTTTAATAAATTGTTTATTCACGCATATTTTCAATAGGGAATTCTACCATATTTGTTTTATAATTTCATCTGAAAGTGTAAGTAATGTAAAAATAAGACTATTGCTGAAAATCCGGTGAAAAAATTCCATTAATAAGCGAGTTATAGTCCTCCGAAGTTTGAAAATATAGATGTGACGTCACGAATACCTATAAGGTTTTATATCAAACTGTTTTCTTCGTGGACCTAAATGTTCGTGGAACTTGGAACATACGCTATTTCTTAATTAAAAATTATAAAACTGTACAAGTCTACATGCTTTTTAATTGCAAGTGTATTTAAATGATTAAGTTTAATGCAAGACATTCATATTCAAATAAAAACTGTTTGAGAATTACAGTACTGTTCTGCCAGGCCTCCGCTATTTGAATTTCTCTACTTCCATTGGTATTAGGCTCCCCCAACTCGGTATTCGTTAGATATTTATACGCGTTCTTTGTGTCACCAATCAAAATAATGTATGTATATGGAATTCATATGAGTGACGAGCTGCTATAACAAAAAACCCCTTATTTCCGAAGTATTTCAATTATATCTTTTTATTTCTTTATTAATATTTATTATTAAGCATATATTTTCACTATTTTTATACTAATTTCTCTTAATTCGGTTGAGCTGTAATCCACTATTATTGACCACGAAAGATATTTTAAACATATTTATGTTAACCTTGAAATAGTACCTGTGTTATAGAATATTAAAAAAATACAACTACGAATAACAATAGACTCATATATTTTTAATAAAATAGCCAAAGACCCATTATTTCCAGTTATCAAATAGTACATATGTGACTCCTATGGTGCTCTCTCCACGCCAGCTTTAAAAGCCTGTGAGGTGACGCCTGGTAAACATCTTCAACAATGCAAATACATTATCATGAATACAGTAGTGTCTGCTTATAATGAACCATTACGTGCCATAAAAAAATAGTTCGTTATAGCCGAGATTTGTAGTAACAGAACATATGTTATAAATTTGTTAATTATTGAATATTGGAGTAAAATTAAGCATAAATATGTATAATATCGTATAAATACGTAAATGAAGTAATGGCCTTTAGAAATGAATAATAATAATCGGTATACGAAATACATACAAAACAGAAAACGTTGCATTTTGTACATGACCCGAAAGTTCGTTATAAGCGAAAAATCGTTAAAAATATAGTTCGTTATATACGAAAGTTTGTTATATCCGGGTTCGTTATGTGCGGATAAAAATAACATTGAACTTATGACTGTTTCTTTCATGCCATAAAAGTTGTTCGTTATAAGTGAACACTACTGAATATCGTCATTAGCAATATCTGCGATAGGAAGCCAATAGGCATACCTAAATGAGTAAACCATTATGTTATGTGTATTTATTTATTTAGAAACAGCATATTGTAAATTGTAATTAATAAAAAAAAATCAAAATTTAAAGTTCTTTTAGGTTTGGGCTTTTAAATTTGCCGCTGCTAAATTCAATTGTTTATGAAACGAAGTGCGTGTGTGTATATTACGATTACCATAATAAATTTGCAATACACATAGTTGTGACCTTCACTGAAGACAATCCTAGGGCGTGTCTAAAGAATGCATACTTAGTATATAAGAATATTTATTTATATGTTGATCTTCCATAAATTATAGTTCTAAACATAAAATTAACTTGTTTTTACACCATAAGGTAATACGCAATAAAATAGGAGTACGTCTTTGTTCTAAGTCTTATAAGTTTTGTTTTAATATTTTCATTTAATGTTCTTTTGTGAGGTCCGTTATACTTGATAATTTCTAATCTTATCATTTTATAGGATTATTTTGTTTAGTTTATAATAATAGGTTATTGTATATTAATAGATGTTTAACAGTTTTATTGGTATTACACAGTGAACTACATATTAAAATCTCTCTTTGTAGCATAAAAGACTTTCATTGCAATTATTTGATATAGAAAGTATAAAGGCAGATATTTTTTCTTTCACACAAAGAAAATTACACAGATTTTTTTCTCGATATTATTGACGTAGTAATGGAAAAAAATATGTGAATAATCAATTGAAAACAGTTTCGAAAATACAGGAATTTTGTTAAATAATTATTAAAACATATGACAATAGATATTATCTGATGAAAATGATTTTTAAGTATGTTATTTTAACCTGAGCTAATCTAACCTATCCTAATCTAACAAACAGTATGAACAAATAACAATTATTCGTACTAGCTTATTTTAAAATAGTAATTTTCTGTTTTATTATTTTAATAACATTTTTATTTCAAATATTATCTTTTCTTTAAAACTTTGTTTTATACTTAGAATTTTACAGCAGCAAAATTCGGAACTTTTTGTTTTAATTTTTACCTTCCGTCACCTCTAGGTAAGGAAGGTATTGTCTATTCGGTGGTTAGTTTTCATTGAATAAGCACGTTTTAGGGTCTTTACAATACGATTTTACTATTTTTACGATGATGTCTGTATGTGTGTGTGTGTGTTCGTGTGTGCGTGTGTGTGTGTGTGTGTGTGTGTGTGTGTGTGTGTGTATGTGTGTGTGTCCCCGCCGTTTCGGACACGATATCTCCAATACTAGAATTCCAAAAATTACAATTCTTGCGTATTCCTCTTCCTTACAACCATATGCAGACCTGTTTAGATTTTGGTTATAATTGGTCAACCGGAAGTACCCTCATTTGAAGATTTTAATAGTTTTTCTTGGAAAACTCAGTTAAATGTTATTATAACTTAAAAAATATATTATTATCTATACGATTTGAATGCATTTTATATTTGTTATTCAACAGATATAGAGTTAAAGAAGAATAAAGATAATAAATTTGATATAAATTTCATAATTCAGCCAGCTATGCTAACTTAACCATGGAAACTGCTAATATATTCAGGTAATTCAAATTGACAGATGTCAGTATCAATAAAATGTAAATCAATGAATAAGGGAAGTAACTCTAGTAATAGAAGTTTCTAGATATAAGAGAGACGATTACATTGGTTTGAACATGTTATGAGGAGAGATGAATATATTAATAGAAGGTGGAAGAAACATAGGAAGACCAAATATAAGATGAAAAAACTGTATTGCAGAAGACTTGAGAGACAAGGAACTGAATGAGGACGACACGGAAAACAAAAATGAGTGGAAGAAGATAATAAAAAATAGCGACCCCCTAACGAATGGGACAAACTAAAGAAGATGTCAGTGTCTAGTGCAATTTGCATAGTTTGCTTATGAAATAACTTTACTGGAAATATAGGATCTTTTGCAAGAAAATTTATGTATGGGGCCGCGTGCAGTAACATGATTTTGCTGACTTTGGCAAGCAGATATTGGGACCTGTGTCAAAATGACAGCAATTAATTATGTCCATAACTGACAAGTGTTATAATTTTTCATTCAAAATTTCATAATTTTATTATTTCATGTGGTTTGTTTGTTATCATGAGTATGGAATTCAGTTGCCGAGAAAGAGAATCACATAATACCAAAAATTTAGAATCTTTCGCAAGATAATTTATTTATGGAATTTGTACATAATACATAGGATTGACGGAAGGTATTGTGCTGGCCACATCAGATTTTTACCTCTCGCTAAGAGAGGTATTGCATTCATGCTAAAAATCGCATATCCAAATTTTATTGAATAAGCACGTTTTAAGGTCCCTACAATCCGATTTTAACATTTTTACGATGATGTCTGTGTGTGTGTGTGTGTGTGTGTGTGTGTGTGTGTGTGTGTGTGTGTGTGTGTGTGTGTGTGTGTGTGTGTGTGTGTGTGTGTGTGTGTGTGTGTGTGTGTGTGTGTGTGTGTGTGTGTGTGTGTGTGTGTGTGTGTGTGGATGTATGTGTGTGTGTATGTATGTAGGATGTTGGAAGGACGATTACTCAAAAACTATAAGACTTTAAATTTGTTTAACTACGTATTTCCCAATCGGACATTCATGGGAAGATCTGAAAAGGTTTTGGTAACAATTGGACAACCGGAAGTAGAAAATTCTGGAAAAAAAATCTTCTAAATAATATTTTTTGATTTTTTTTCTTGGTAATATTAAAGAAAATTAAATTCTCTATCTGATACATTTAAATATTATATAATATATTCTATAGATTTAGAGATAAAAGAAATATAATATATAAAATAGTCTGTTATAATAAATTTTACAACCGAAAGATTGGCCATGGAAAATAGTTGAAAATTATAATTGACAGGTAAATGTCAGTGTCAGAAATCCGAAGACATTACTGAAGACTTTTTCTGGGAAGTACATACATTATATTATTTCTTAATGTATTAATAGAATTGGAAACATTTCGAAAAATTAGAAGAGGACAAAATATCTTCATCAAAAATTAAACAATCTAAATATATATGGAATAGATATATGCGTAAGTAGAATTTTTGGTGTAGAGTGTAGGTATACAAGAAATGTTAAATACAATAGGGCGCGAGCAGTCATATGATTTTGTTGGCCTTGACAAGCAGATATGGGGGCCCATGTCAGAATGATAGCTAGTAATTATGTATATAGATGTCAAATATCATAATTTCTCATTCTAAACTTAGTGATTTTCCAATTCCATGTGGAGCAGAATTAAATGTTAAATATCTAAGGCATACAAGTAAATTTTAAACTCCCGGTGATAAATTAACTACGTAAATTTAGAAAATCTTGAAATTTTTAATGAAAAATTCTAACATTTGACATCTATGTACATAATTACTAATTATCATTCTGAAACGGGCCCACACATCTGCTTGTCAAGCCCAAAAATGTAACATTACTGTTCGCGCCCTATACTTATATAACCAAAAAAAGGAAGTCGCGAGAGGTATTGTGCTGGCCACAACAGATTTTTTTATTTAAGCAATGGTGACCGAGTAAAATTAATTTGAAGTCGTGGTAAAAATAGATTTATTATGCAATTATTTAAGAAAATGAACATCGTGTAAACTGTTAAACCAATTACACAGTGGTGTTTGACAGTCGATGCTCACTTTTCTTTTTAAATAATACATATACTATATCTACTTCAATATAACTTTAAATTACGTGTACCAAAGATGTATATTCAAAAATTTTGGTATAATATAATTCAGATGCATAAAACCCGTAATGAAATTTTACGGCATAGATAATCAGGTTTTATTGGGGATATTTGGGTTTTATTGAGTTTTTTTTTGTTTTTGTGGGTTTTTATGTTCAAAAATATGCTTAATTTAATTGGCAGTTGACTCATATCAGGAAAAAATATTAATTTGAGGAAAAATGACTTTTTCGCATTTAAGGTAGTTATATCGTGAAATCATTTTCAACAGAATTAATTGAAATTTTAAGTACATCTCAACTGAAGTATAATGTACCTGCTCTACAAGTTTTAAAACAATTGACCGAGCGGTACCTGAGATATTTGCAATTAAATTTGGCCTTTTTAACACGTGAAGAATAGGAAATGGCAAAATAAACACAACATTTTAAATTATAACTTTTATATCCACTATGACATTTAATCGAAAAACTAGTATGTTATAGTAAACTAATTAACGGATTTTATGTAAAAATTAGAAAATTATTTACCACCCAGATTTAATTTTATTGTCTCTAGAAAATTTTAATCTGAAGATATGATAAATAGGTAGAATTATACTTGACAACCATGTACAAGCGTTTCAGATGAAGTATCAGTTAAGTTAACACCCGCTTGGTATTAGCGAATAAGAGGTGATCTTAGGCTAAAGGAATTTCAGACGTACATTCGAAAGAAATATTTTTGAAATTGGTATTTTACGTGAAAAGCATGAAAACTTTAAACAGTATAATACTACTTTTGTAATTTTAAGAAAGAAATATATTAATTTGTTTTGCAGTTTCCATTTGTAGTTTAGAATTAGTATTATATCTTAAAATATCTTATTACTTTTATACCCGAATGTACCAATAAATGTCTAGATACGACGATGCCACAGTTATTCTTCAACATTGAAATACGACACTTGTGTATGTGTTAGTGCGAGTGGTACAGTTCAAAAAAAAACTTTTCTACGGAAAAATAAAGAAAATTCATATGTTACAGTCGTTGATATTAGCTTTTAACTATTTTGATGCAATCTGTTTATATAATATAATGTTAAAAAATATAAGTTATTGCAAATATAAACTGCATTAACTTAATTTTTATTTTGAACATAGAACAAGTTTTTGAATAGGTACACTCGAGTGACAACTACCTTAAAAAGATAATGATATTTTTCTGGCAAATTACGAAGACAAAAATACAAAACTTAAAACTTTGCTATAAGGTTTCTGTTGTCTGATAATAAGTATTCATTCATGTCCAGCTAGTTCGGCATCATTTGAACAGATTTTTTCCACAATTGTATTTGTGTGGTCCAAAGATATTGACTAGGCTCAGAAAAGACACAAAAAATTATAGATATTTAAGAACGAGTGTTTTAGTTTATTAAAATATTAATAAATTCTTGTTGTATTTTATTGGTTAGTTAAATGTAAGCAAAATAAATAATTTATGTTTATTAAAAATCCATATACTCTTATTGTCTTACAATATTATGTATTCAATATTCTGCTCTGTCGAGTATAAAAATCGTCACTAGAAATTACACTATTTGCAGATAATACGACATTTTTGCTAAACACATAGTGAATTTTAGTAGATACGACAAACCATTAATACATTATACGAGGCTGGAGGAACGTAAATACGACATTTGGCCTTAAAAAACTGATAGATAATTTTGGCGGCAACTATTATGCGTAAAAAACAAAAACAAAAACGATTAAAATGTAATTACGACTTTTATGCTTAACATGGTAGTATTGCCTATAAAATTTTTTACAATTGGGTTTTTTAAGTGGGTGTTTTTTGAAAAATATTACAACAACCCTGCAGATAATATTTAAAAAAAAACTTTCCCATGTTCAATCGATTCTCGTACCTACTCTATACGTATACAGGGTGTTAAAAAAAAGTGTTCGGAAATTTTAAGGGCGTATAGTATAGACCAAAATAAGTGAAAAGAAAATAAGTGAAAAGATCTAATAAACATAAGTCCGCAAACTAAGTGTTTAAAAGATATGAGCTATTATAAAAAACAAGTTAATACACACACATGCAATCAAGTTTGCTGTGATGAACATGGTCTCAGGCCAGATCTCCTAACTTAACGCCTTTGGACTTCTTTGTTTGGGGATATTGAAAGAGTTTACTTTGTTCTACTCTAATTAATAATGTAGCGCACTTACAAGAGCGAAGAGAACATGCGTGTGAGATAATTCCAGTAAAATCGGGAATTTTTGAAAAGGTGCGAAACTCGTTTATAAGAAGATGTGAATCATGTGTTGAGATGGAAGGGGGACACCTATTGTAAAATGGCTTAAATGAAAAACGTAAATTTGATACCACACACTGTTTTTTTAATTTTTTTTAGATAGTACATTTCTGAAAATGGCTCATATCTTTGAAATGGTTAGTTTACGGACCCATATTTATTAGGCTTTTTTCACTTATTTTGGTCTGTACTATATACCCTTAAATATTCCGAACACTTTTTTTTAACACCCTGTACTTAAAAAGTATTTATAATGATTTTTAAGCACTAGTGTTTAAAAGTAACAATTTTACACGCACTATGTAGTATACATGATAATTGAAAAAATAGAAAAAAACGCACATTTTTTTATTATTATTATACTTCATTTCACGTAAGAAAATGACGTTGGTTTAGATGGGATATAAATTTGATTGGTCAGAATGCAAACCTAATTCACAAAAATGAAAAATATCACCTGCCAGTTGTCAGTTATCAAATAAAATTTACGAATTATGTGATTTTTAACAATGGTTTGTTGTATTTCTTAATATTCAGGTCTTGTACATTTTTACAGATAAAAATAATTATTATTGACAAATTTTGGTTTCACGAATTTAATTTATGCATGTAAAAACAGTCGGCTCTCAAGCGCCATCTACTATTTTCTTACATGAAATGAAGTATAATTTTAGTCCAATAGTTTAAATTATATTGTTGGGGGCGAAGTTAAATGTTAGTTTTTGGTGCCAAAATATCCTTTATTCTACTTCCGGTCAAGTAAACGTCAAATATTTCCTTTAATTATAATTTTTAAAAATTAATAAATAAGATAATTTTGGGTGAAAATGGAGTAATTGGCATCACGGTAAATCTAATTTAAATAAATTACTTTCAGAAAATTTCAAGGAAAATTTAAATGGAAGTAGCTTTATGTCCGTATTTTTCAATCTTCCTGAATAAAAAGATTGTCATTTTATAACCGAAATACCATTCAAAAAGTGATTTTTATTTCTAAGTTGAATTTTGTATATTTACACATATTCTCAGTTAAAATGTTGCAGATATACCTGATTCATACATTATTTTAAGATAGGCTTCCCACGTTTAACAATTCATTATTTCCTTGTGTAAAAAATCAAATAAAAAATTCACTCCTTCCAAGACATCGGTGAAGAATGCAGCTTTGAGTTCATATCCACTTACAAGAAAGAAGTCTAGGTAATCTTGTTAAGTCGGAATGTCTGTCGATGACGTCAGCCGATGTGTCGATGACGACGTCACTGCACTGGGTTCGCGGGAACGACAGACCAACGTCTCGGCTGGGACGTGGACATGTAGGTTGCCGGATAGGAGTTAGGAGATACGCATGGCTAAAGGTTCACGTATGACTGTACGTTGAGAATTTCATGTGTCATGGAAGAGGAAGAATGACAAAGAAATTGTGCTGTATGGAAATTTTCAAAAAGAATGAGATTAAAGGAAATTAAATGTTTTTTTTAACTATTGCTGTCTGCATTAACAATTTTAGAGTAGAGTTAAGACCTCTGGCATGGTTTACATGTTAAGAAATCTTAATCACTGAAAAAAAAAATTGTTGTGGCAAACACACTTCCGTTTTTGGTTACATAAGAATAGGACGCGAGCAGTTATGTGACATTGTTGGCCTTGACAAGCAGATATGAGGGCCCGTGTCAGAATGACAATTAGTAATTATGTAAATAGATGTCAATTGTCAGAATTTTTCATTAAAAATATCAAGATTTTCTATATTAATGTAGTTAATGTGTCACCAGGAGTGTGGAATTTACTTGTTGAGGAAAATAAACCAGATGTAACTGGAAAATCACTAAATTTAGAATGAAAAATTATGATATTTGACATCTATGTACATAATTACTAGCTATCATTCTGACACGGGCCCCCATATCTGCTTGTCAAGGCCAACAAAGTTACATGACTGCTCGCGCCCTATTAGACCAAGAGCTGGCAATAAAAACAAGTGACTCATATATTAATAGGGGTTATTCATGAATACATTAACATAAGCTATTAATAAACAGTCAACGGAAAAAAGTTAACGTTTCTTATGAGACCAAATAGAGGTGGTGTTTATTTTTTACCTTCCGTCACCTTTAGGTAAGGAAGGTATTGTGAAAAAATTCGACGGTGATTTTTTAATGAATAAGCACGTTTTTCTTAAAAAAACGCAGTTAAATATCTTTTTTGATATTTTACGTTATTATAAATATTAAAGAATTTATTATTCTCTATACGGTTTGATTTCACTTTTTCCTTCATATTCAACAGATATAAGAGTTAAAAAATTATAAAGAGATTAAAATTTCATAAATCAGCCAGCTATGCTATAACCACATAACCATGGAAGCTGCTGACATATTCAAATAATTCTAACTGACATACGTCAGTGTCAAGTGCAATTTACATAGTATGTTCATAAGACGCGGGAATATAGGATAAGGAATGACAGGATAAGGGAAATGGCTCGAGTGATACAAGTTTCTATAAAGATACAAGAGAAACAGAGGAAGACCAAACAGAAGAAGAAAGGACTGTATTGCGGAAGACATGAATGAAAATGACAAAATAACAATGAGCGGAATAAGAAAATCAAGAATAGCGACCCCTAACGAATGGGAAAAGCTAAAGAAGTTCGTGTTATAATTTTATTCCTTTGTAATCTGTATGTTATTTATCAGAGATATATTTTCAGTAATATAAAATATGACTGCAAAAAATATATAATGAACAAATTTTCTTTTCTGTAACTGATTATTTGAAAACAATAAGTAACTATATAATTATATACGAGTAAAAATAAAGTCTAAACTTCGTATTTTACATATTGGGTCATTGATTAAATATACTTATCGTAATTCGTAGTACTGAGTCACATTTCAGTAAAATACTACTTTCTTTATCTTTATTCACGATGACTAACTTTCTCATATAAACATTTCCTATTTATTTAACTTCCGAATCCAATGTCAAATATATAATTATAAAATAAAAAATCGTTCTTGCCACTACAGATTTTAATGTAATTTCGTAATATATGTCGATATGTTTCCCACATTTAAATTCTGTATCGGACGGAGAATAATTCGGTTCAATATTCGGTTCCATCCGTGCCAAGCCTCTGGATGAGTTAATAAATACGGCCCGACGCATATTATTGCAATCAACTATGTTAAAATATTATTTCATGGTAGACGAAACGGAAAAATTTAATAGAATTCCATATGCTTGTTAAGTAGAGGTCTTCAATCAACTTTGACAAAGTATACATTTAAGGAATCAGTAATTTTATTTATTACGATATGAATCACGACCAACAAAACACATGCAAAGGATATTAATTTTGAAATGATGTTTCTTGTTGAAATTTTACCGGAACATGTCGAAATAATTTTCTTTGTTCCTATTATTAAGTGTATTAGAATGCAACAAAAACTAATTACCCCTTACTAATATTTTTTATAAATACTAGTGTCCGTATAACGAACTACTACTTGTCATCAAATTGGTTTGTCATAGCCTAGGTTCGTAACAAACAGAATAAGTTATAAATTTGTCATTTATTGACAACTGAAAATTCTAACTTTCATAATTTCACTTCGCGCTAATGTACATTTCATTTTTATAATTGATTAAACATGTTTTTCTTCAAACGTCATAAAAGTAGCATCTTTTGTGACTTGATTCACAAAGTAGAAGTTTTATTTTTACGCCGGCGGAGTAGAAGCAGCTAATTTTTACGCCGGCGGCGTAGAAATAAAATAAATAAATATCCATGAGAATAAGAAGTATCTTGCACAATAGAAACCTGTAATATTTCCCTAAGTGTCACTATAACATACTAGATAACCTAAGAATAAAGTTACTAAATATCATCAAGACGCCCCCCCCTAACTTTTTTTATTATAAGTAATAGAAAAAATGGCTCAATTAAAAGTTTTATTATATTAAATATACTATTTGATGGCAGATGTAGATATTTTTTATAAAGTGAAATTTACAATATACGACTATGAACTTTTATATTTTAAATAGCAACCTATAATTGTTTTACTAAAATATAAATCGCTATTTTTTTCTCTTTTCAACAATGTATTGGTTTTTATTAATGTATTTGAGAAAAATCAAGATAAATAAGATAATTGAGATATATGGAAAATTATTTTTATTCATTGTTAATATCAACAAAGTATACATTTGTTTGCTATTTATTTATTATTACTTACCTATTATTACTTATTTATCTATTTATTGATTATTCATTTTCGATCCCGACCGACGCCAAAAATTACATCGACGCCTGGTAAGCGCCCGCACGGTACAAATATTCCATCATTACCGATATCTGAGTACGAAGCAGATTGGCACACCCAGCAATGGGTAATATGCCGTGATGAAATATTTATTTATTTATTTTATTTTTACATAGCAACCTAGAATATTTGAATAAAAATTATTTCTCATATATCGGAATTATCTTATTTTTCTTGAATTTTTCAAATACATTAATAAAAACTAATACATCGTGGAAAAGAGAAAAAAAATGGTGGTTTATATTTTAGTAAAATAATTACAGGGTGCTATTTAAAAAATAAAAGTTGATAGTTGTATCTTGTAAACCTGACTTTATAAAAAATATCTACATCTGCCATCAAATAGTATATTTAAAATAATAAAACTTTTATATGAGCCATATTTTTCTATTACTTATAATAAAAAAGTTTAAAGGGGGGAGTCTTTTTTATTTTAAGATATTTTGTGTATCTCTTCTTGATCGTTAATTGAAACCAATACTAATTAGCAATTTAATTATAGTTCTTGCTGAAATACAATTAATATCACCATCTTAATTATAGTGGAGAAACTCTACCTAATCTACATTAAGTGATTAAAAATAAGCATAATTGTAGTCCATCCGTTAGTACAACAATTATGAGAAAAAATGTGCACTCACTGTCAAACACTGAAGACTTCGATGTAGTGACAACGGGACCCAAGAGTATTACTGTAAATATGTGGACAATCTGTAGAAGTCAGTGACATTTTAAAACGCTCTGCTATGAAAACTTGCGAAAAGTTTAGATCGAACTTTGAGGTTTTCTTTTGTTTTCGGATTTCTTGAAGTTTTATTCTGTTTTCTTGTTACATTAAATTTTTACGTGCGAAGTTGTTATGACAACATTTGGGAAAGTTTCCCAATTACAAGACAGGTTGTTTGTTGTCTTGTTTATTTGTTTGAACTAAAATTAACTTATTCCATCCCATCGGCTCAATTTCAGCTACTGTTTTTCATAAAATATTCCTATTCCAACGTTTCGGTTGCAAGTTAAAATAAGTAATCCTGTTCAGGGTTAAAAAACAGTAAATGAAAAAACCCAAAATAATAACCATATACAGAATTAATGAACGGTGTGGAGTTACTGGATTTCAGTCAAATTTTGTAATTTTATTTCGGCCTAAAACTGATAAGATTTGATCGAAATCCAGTAATTCACCTCAAGGTGTCAGGAAGTTTCATCACTATTAGGAATTAATTCCATTTAAATAAATGCTAAAATTAGAAATTTAAAACCGAAAAAATATCAATATATATTTAGAGCTGGCAAAAACAGGGTTTAAAAATAACCGACAGGTTTTTAGATTTTTTGTACTTTTTTGATTTTATTGGGCTTTATTAAATATTTATTATGAACTTATAGTGTGTTCGAAAATTCAACCGCGGTTATCGTGGTCATTTTACACGGTAACTGAAAGGTTACGGTTCTCACGGTAAGCAGCCGAACGCATTGGTATTCATGGTTATTAATAACTATCAAAATCATTTTAGTTTGCATCGCAGGATATTTTTGTTGGATACTATTTGTTTTTTGTACCATGTACAGTACTCAGTTGTTTTAAACACAATTTACCTTTAAGTGATGTCAAAGAACAACGTGTGTATACTTCAAAAGTTAGGTTAGACTATAAATTACCACCAATTCCGGCGGTAATTAAAATTTACCACACATTTCAGTTACCACGTTCGAAAATAGTGCCGGTAACCTGTAAAATTTTACCGGTACCGTCGTGGTTCAATTTTCGAACATACTATTAATGGTACTAATTTTTACCTTTAGGTAAGGAAGGTATTGTCTTTGGTCAAAATTTCGATAGTGAGTTTCTAATGAATAAGCACGTTTTGGGGTCCCTAGAATAGAATTTACTATTTTTACGATGATGTATGTGTATGCGTGCGTGTGTGTGTGTGTTTTTGTATGTGACGATCGTTTCGTTCGAAAAGCAATTAAATGTAATTTATAGACATTTAATGTTTTTATATTTTAAAGAATATGTTATTCTCTATACGATGTGAATAGATATAGAGTTAAAGAATTATAAAGATATTAAATTTCATAAATCAGCCAGCTATGCTAACCATGGAAACTGCTAATATATTTAGGTAATTCAAATTGACAGATGTCAGTATCAATGAAGAGTAAATGAATGTGGCAGAGATGAGGATGTTGACATAGATGTTCGGGAAGACACGGAAGAATAGATAAGGAATTAAATGATAAGGGAAATGGCTCGAGTAATAGAAGTTTCTAGAAAGATACAATAGAGACGATTACATTGGTTTGAATATGTCATGAGGAGAGATGAAAAATATATTTGAAGAAGAATTAATAGCTTAATAGTAGAAGATAGAAGAAACAGAGGAAGACCAAAGATAAGTTGGAAGGACTGTATTGCGGAAGACTTCAGAGAAAAGGAACTGAATGAGGACAACACGCAAAACAGAAATGAGTGGAAGAAGAAAATAAAAATAGCGACCCCCTAACGAATGAGAAACGATAAAGAAGATGTCAGTGTCAAGTGCAATTTGCATAGTTTGTTTATGGAATAATTTTACTGGAAATATAGGATCTTTTGCAATAAAAATTTATATATGGAATTTATACATAATACACGGGATTGACGGAAGGTTATGTGCTGGCCATATCAGATTTTTTTTTGTATTAATTATACATTATAAATTAACTTTTCCCTTCATATTATACCAATAGAAATACGACCAACTAATTATCAATTACATTTGACATTCAAAATAACATTCTTTTTCGCATTAGTGCTTTTATCTGCCACTTTTTCAAACTTGTCTTTCAAAAAATCATATTGTTTCGACTAAGTTAGGACATTCCATTTTAAAACGATGCTCGTTGTTGTTAATACTTTCGCTGTAATGTACGTTTGTATATTAATTCAGATATATTACCTTGATTCATAGCCGTACGAATAACGTTACATTCTGTCAGTGTCACTGAAACTGTGTCAGTATCTTATTTTTCACGTATTTGATTTTATATTTGCTAATAAACTTCCAGTTGAAGTATTTTTAAATTTTGAATGCTTTTTCTGTAACATATATTTTTATAATAATAAAATAACAGTAGTATCTTTATGTACCTTCATAAAAACTAAGTAAATGACACTACTGAATTTGACAGAATGGGCGGAACTAAAATATTAGTTCATACAATACGTAGATCGGACATTATTTTTTTTTTTGGTATAGAAGCGTAAATATACTGTTATGTAATAGAAATCGATAAAGTAATACGCGGGATATTTATTGGTTTATTTATAAACGGACACCCGTAGATATAATGTAAGGCATTTTTTCTTTATTCTTCTTCTCTCTGAGAAGATGACTTACTCTCATACAATTCTTAATATTTTTCCAAGAATTTGTTTTCATTTTCTTCCAACAAGGTGAAAATAATTTTACAATTATGTATCCTTGCTTGATTTATCTATTTTCCCTCATTATTTAATTGCTACATTCTCATCTAGATGTTAATTAATTTGTATCCTATAACCTATATTTCTATTCTTTAAAAATTCCCACAAATTGTTCTAGTGGTTTGTCTACTGTCTTTGTGTCTTTCGATTTGAGTAAAATATGTGTGTTTTGTCTTAAACTGTGTCTTTGACTTGTGACTTTCACTAATTCTGCATACATTTACTGATTTGGTTCATTTGTTTCCTGTCAGGCAATAAATTTTGAAATATATAATAGGCAGAAAAATCGAACCGGAGATAAGGTTATCTGATCCAAGAAAATTTACGTAAAGTTGTTATTCATGCAAGTCACTTTCATATCAGACGAACGACAAACGGAAATTTGCCGGGCAAAATAAATTCGTTACATATTTGATATCGTATTACTATTATTAAAAATTAAGAGTATTGATAACATTTATTATGTATGTATTCCTTGACTTTACATCCAAACGAAGAGATGATTAGATTTTGGTTATAATTGGTCAACATTGGTACATTCATTTGCATCTTTTAAGTCTTTCTTAAAAACGCAGTTAAATATCATTTTTTGACATTTTATGTTTTTATAAATATTAAAGAATATTTCATTTTCTATACGATTTGATTTCATTTTATACTTTATATTCAATGGATATAAGGTAGAATTAAAAAATCTGATGTGGCCACTACAATACCTACCGTCAATCCTGTGTATTATATATAAATTCCATACATAAATTTTCTTGCAAAAGATTCTAAATTTCCAGTAAAATTATTTTATAAAGAAACTATGCAAATTGTACTTGACACTGACATCTTCTTTTTTAGCTTTTCCCATTCGTTAGGGGTCGCTATTCTTGATTTTCTTATTCCACTCATTTTTATTTTGTCATTCTCATTAATGTCTTCCGCAATACAGTCCTTTCTTCTTCTGTTCGGTCTTCTTCTGTTTCTCTTGTATCTTTATAGAAACTTGTATCACTCGAGCCATTTCCCTTATCCTCTCATTCCTTATCCTATATTCTTCCACTCCACTGTTTTGCGTTTCGTTCTCATTCAGTTCCTTTTCTCTCAAAGTAGAAATGTGTGAAACAAGAAAATTAAGAATGGCGACCCCTAACCCTAACGAATGGGAAAAGCTAATGAAGAAGATGTCAGTATCAAGTGAAATTTACATAGTTTGTTAATGAAATAATTTTACTGGAAATATAAATATAATCTTTTGCAAGAAAATTTATGTATGGAATTTGTACATAATACACAGGATTGATGGAAGGTAATGTACTGGCCACATAATTTTTTTGGAAAGAGTGACAGTATAATATACTCGTATATCAAAATTTATGATGTATTAATTAGAAAAGAGATCATAGATAGCCGTGGCAGTGGAAAATGAATGGCTATTTTCTTTAAAACTGTTTTAATAACTTTGACTTTTTCTTTTCGATTAAAGTTTTTAAGGTTATTTAAATAGGTATTTCGATTGGTTGTCGTTGTAGGCGAGCATGGGAATTAATTGTAGTATACAAAATCTTCGTGCCATTAATTAATTTTCATGCTCGCCTGAAACGAGCAGCGTTCGAGATACATATTTATACATCTTAATAACTTTAATAGGAAAGGCGTCAAAATTAATAAGACAAAAAGGCAGGGACCTGAAACTGAACCCGAACCTGAACCGAAACCCCAAATTAACCCGAATTTTTGATGAACCAGCCCGAACCGAAACTTTATTTACCAGGGTCAATAAACCTGAACCGAATTTAAACCGTTTTAAATTCAGATTCGGTTAAAAGGTCAATTAAATATACAATTAAAAATATTTTTTTAATGTGATTTTAAAATTAATAAATATAATCATCTTCTTGTGTTTGTAATCATTTATTGCTCTGAACCGAAATTCGAACGCGAACCCATAACCATTGAACCGTTAGAATTTTTAATTTCTTGAACCGAAACTGAACCTGAATTGACATTTATTTCCTGAACCTGAACCGAACCTGAACCATATATATATATATTTCGGTTCAGGTTCCTGCAAAAAGATGATATAAATCTTGAAATTAGTCCATCAACCTCTGAAGATGCCCATCACAATGTTAGATGAAATGTTAGGTTAGATTTCGCCTACCTAACAACGGCGTAGCTACCCGGAAAATAACCATCATTTCATAGACGCCGGTCGTGAGAGTCTTTAGTAACTTCATCAATTTTAGGATTGACTGAAATATGTTATATATACATAATCAATGAATAGAAACAACATAAAGACTATTATTGTAGATATGACCACTCCGCCCTTGACGAAAGTATATAAAAAATGTATTATGTGCCATCTTTCACTCTTGTACTGGTTACCATTGTAATCATGGTTAGGAGTTAGGAGTCCTTCTCAACTAATCTTCAACTTCGGAAAATGCAAAATTAATGAAGTTTTCGTGAGGTTATATCGTAAAAATGTATACTCCTGTTCATAAATATGTAATTATTAGTGATAAAAATATTTAATATTACGAAAACTAATATATACAGTAGACACCGGATATAACGATCTTCTAGAGATTTTAAATTTTAATTTTTTAACAGGAGTTCGTTATACAGGAAACAAATTACAATCGAATGTACGAAAAGAGTAGTGTGACTGAGTACGTTACATGACCCGTGTTCCTTCGGGCTCTGATCCGCAATCTATATGATCAAAGTGATAATGATTACGAAGGAGTATGTTTTTTGTCTCCTATTCTTTATCCCGACTATCTCATTTTGTGATCATTAGACAACCTTTCCCTTCTGAATCATCCTTTTTGAGTGATCACACGTATTCATTTCAGAATTTAAAAATGACTGACGACAAAAGGATTTCGACCGTAGAAATTTATCAATGTGGGATTTGTTGCATCAAAAGAAATATAATTTTCCCACCAAAGCATGTAATGACCCACAATACTTTTAAAAACAAAGAAAATATGTTACATAAAAGATTTGTTTTAAGTATATAAACATACTTCATATTCCGTACCAAGAACTTTTTTTTCCTATATCCATTTTTAATGCTGACATTTGATAGTAGATTATTTATAAAACAAAATAAGTTAGTTAGCATTGGTCTGCATATGACATTTGTCGCTAGGTGGTGTTTATATCATTCAAGTTGTTTTCTTGATATAATTGTTAAATCATGATTCAAAAGGATCACGATTAAACTAATCAGGATTCACAAAATCACAGTCACAGCCCAAAGGAACACTGCTATGGCTGGTTCGGCTTTTGACAGTTCGAGAGCGAATCCGATCGATATCAAAACTGCTACAAATATTTCGCGTTGGCTTGGGAAAGTCTTGATGTTAAACTAGAAATTATTTTTAATTTCTGGTAACGTCTTCTACGGCAGATTCTCAAACTATAACATAAAGTTATTTATTTTTACCTTACGTCACCTTTAGGTAAGGAAGGTATTGTCTTTGGTCAATAAATTCGATAGCTAGTTTTTAATGAATAAGCATGTTTTCGAGTCCATAGAATACGAATTTACTATCTTTACGATGATGTTTGTATGTGTGTGCGTGCGTGTGCGCGCGTGCTTGTTTGTATATGTGTGTGTTCGTGTCCGTGTGACTATAATTTCGGCAGCGAAAATTCCAATCCTAGAATTCCAAAAATTACAATTTTTACGTATTCCTCTTCCTTATATCCATATGTAGATATGATCAGATTCTGGTTTCTTGAAAAAATACTTTAAACATCATTTTTTCACATTTAATGTTATTTATTCTCTATAAAAATTGATTCAATTTTGTATATCATATTCAATAAAGGACTTAAATTTCATAAAGCAGTTAGCAATGCTAACCATGGAAACAGCTACTATACTAAGAAAATTCTAATTGAAAAATGTCAGTGCCGAGTGTAATTGACATAGTATGTGTAATAATTTTACTGGAGAATGCTTTGCTAGAAACTTTCTGTATGGACCTCGGTATGGACTTAGTACAAAATACATAGAACTCACTGAAGATAGGGTACTGGAAATATAGAATTTTTTGCAAAAAAAACGTGTGTGGAATTTGTACAAAATGCATAGAACTGACGGAAGATAATGTGCTGGTCACATCAGATTTTTTTTAAATTTTATGCTATATAATTATTAGGCTTATACAGTATTTTTTTTCTATTTCAATTGAATTATATATTTAAAAGAATATAACTTTATATTATAGTTTGAGAACCATTACTCTACGGCATAGATATCGTCATTACCGAAATTTGCGAAAAGCAGCTTAATGATCGGTAATACAATAATTGATGATATATTAATTTTTTATTTGATTATTTTTAATTTGTAAAGTAATAAATAATTTGCCGACAATGTAAGAAGCTACTTGTAAGCGCAGTAGCCATCCCATCATGTTGCATCTTTACCCTTTCATTGTACGTATGTAACAAACTAGCATTCATTCCAACAAATAATACGGGAGCACTAAGCCCAGGCAGTTAACAAGCCCTAAACCCTTGGCGATCTTACAAAAACCCACATTAAAGAGGCATAAAACCAACGATCACGCTCATTTCCATGTCACATAAATCCATGTAGCTGCAGAGGAGAATTTACATTCATAAGAGCGGTATAAAAATGACTCTTAAATTGAAGACATCGCGAGACATGAGCACGCATCTGGTGCGACCTTTGACCCCTGTGTCTAGGTCATGAATGACCATGCGTTTATTATACGGGCAGGGAGGCAACGACCCTCGGCAGTACGGCAGCGGCAGGAAACCTCGGCCGCAGACGCAACGGGAACGGAGGAAGCGCAGTAGGGATTGTAGGGATTCGGTTGAACTTCAAGTTCGATGGGGAGGGAGATTGCAACTGGACGAGATGGACACACACACTCATGACTCACCATTCGTGCATGCATTATTCCTTACTAATATTTTTTTTTGCCAAATTATTTTGAAACTATTAATTTATAAATTTATTTAATGATATACAACAGGATATTTCATTAATTTCGAATTCTTTTATGTTATTCTATACAAAAAATCTGATGTGGCCAGCACATAACCTCTCGCCGTATATTTTACCTGGCTGTATGCATAAAGCAAAGAATATTTTTATAAATACAAATAATATATTCATATAAATCTATGACGTATAAATTTCTTTATTATTCAATAATAGCATGTCTCAACATAAAGATATTTTACCATAAATTATGTTACAATAAATTACAAAGTAGAGTTTACCATATATAAATATTAGGCTGGTAACAGCAATTTTCAATTCGAACAACCTTGTTTACTCTCTCTTCATATTCTTCTAGTAAAAACATTAATTTTGGGCGGTCTAAAATGTATATATCTGGATTGTGCATCTATTCTTACATATCTTCTTTTACATTTTATTTTTTCATACTTGTTATATCTAAATAACACTAATTCCCTTTAATAAAGTGAAGTAATGTTTGAAACAAATTTAAGTCCTTCAACCTAGACTTGTCATCTCCATAATAGAGACAGATCAAGAATTAAGGGATTCTCCAAGTAAATTTTTCTTTCGTTACTCATTATTTCTGACACTGACATTTATCTGTCACAAGTAATTAAAATTTTCAACTATTTTTCATGGCATCCTTTCGGTTGTAAAATTAATTACAACAGTTTATTTTATATATTATATTCCTTTTATCTCTAAATCTATAAAATATATATAAAAATATTTAAATTTATCAGAAAGAGAATTTATTTTTCTTTAATATTATCAAGAAAAATTTTCAAAAAATAATATTTAGAAGATTTTTTTTCAAGAATCTTCTACTTCCGGTTGTCCAATTGTTACCAAAACCTTTTCAGATCTTCCCATGAATGTCCGATTGGGAAATACGTAGTTAAACAAATTTAAAGTCTTATAGTTTTTGAGTAACCGTCCTTCCAACATCCTACATACATACACACACACACACACACATACATCCACACACACACACACACACACACACACACAGACATCATCGTAAAAATGTTAAAATCGGATTGTAGGGACCTTAAAACGTGCTTATACAATAAAATCTGGATATGCGATTTTTAGCATGAATGCAATACCTCTCTTAGCGAGAGGTAAAAAGCATTTATGTTCAAGAGCACCCGCAGAAATTTTCGTAAGATGGGCTGAAACAGTTATTTATGTATTAAGGCCATAATTAAAAGATTATTGCACGGGGGAACGTTTAAAGCTCAACGCGTAGCGGAGAGCTTTTAATCTCCCGAATGCTATAATCTTGATTATATTCCTGGCACATATAACGTTTTATTTTATTTTGGTTCTCAAAATTCAAAGATTCACTAGGTACCTATAGGTATAAAATTGTGTTATTATATTTAAACATTCTACGAGTTATTTGTATTTATACATAGTTTATATTAAAATCTATTATATATTATTGTATGAAAAGAGTTATCAGACGCCTCACTCACAGCTATAGTGGAGAAAACACCACAAGAATTATTTTAAAAACACATATAAAACACAATTTGTATGTTATAATTATTATATTTAAACATTCTATGAACCTAGTAGTATAATTTTTTGTAGCTTAGTGGCAGCACCAACCTATTGAAATTCGCTACTTTTATAAATAAGTTCAATAAAATAAAATATTAATAAAATCGTGAAATTATGCTTTTCAACGCGCGTTAACATTAGGGTGTAGCAGATTTGCATAAACCAAAGTTCTATTTTTAGATTGTTACTTGTTAATTTGTGTTTGAAATTGAAATATATAGAAGTACTTTTTATAGCTTAGAAAATATATTTATTTAATATGTACAAAAAATACTACACGAAGCAGAGATTTTACACTTATTTTCTATCAATTTTTACCTCTCGCTAAGAGAGGTATTGGATTCATGCTAAAAATCGCATATCCAGATTTTATTGAATAAGCACGTTTTAAGGTCCTACAATCCGATTTTAACATTTTTACGATGATGTCTGTGTGTGTGTGTGTGTGTGTGTGTGGATGTGTGTGTGTGGGATGTTGGAAGGACGGTTACTCAAAAACTATAAGACTTAAAATTTGTTTAACAACGTATTTCCCAATCGGACATTCATGGGAAGATCTGAAAAGGTTTTGGTAACAATTGGACAACCGGAAGTAGAAGATTCTTGAAAAAAAATCTTCTAAATATTATTTTTTGAAATTTTTTCTTGATAATATTAAAGAAAAATAAATCTCTTTCTGATACATTTAAATATTTTTATACATATTTTATAGATTTAGAGATAAAAGGAATATAATATATAAAATAATGTTGTAATTAATTTTACAACCGAAAGGATGCCATGAAAAATAGTTGCAAATTTAAATTATTTGTAACTGACAGATAAATGTCAGTGTCAGAAATAATGAGTAATGAAAGAAAAATGTATTTGGAGAATCCCTTAATTCTTGATCTGTGACTATTATGGAGATGACAAGTCTAGGTTGAAGGACTTAAATTTGTTTCAAACATTATGGGACAATGTACACCAGTACTGTAGACTAGAGTAACTTTGAATTGCGAAAAAGCTATCAAATTCTTCTCAAGTAAGTTGTAAATATTGACAAAATTACACATCGATATAAGAATAATCGGAGTGCAATCTATCCGTCACTTTATTAAAGGGAATTAGTGTTATTTAGATATAACATGTATGAAAAAATAAAATGTAAAAGAAGATATGTAAGAATAGATGCACAATCCATATATACATTTTAGACCGCCCAAAATTAATGTTTTTACTAGAAGAATATGAAGAGAAAGTAAACAACGTTGTTCGAATTGAAAATTGCAGTTACCAGCCTAATATTTATATATGGTAAACTCTACTTTGTAATTTATTGTAACATAATTTATGGTAAAATATCTTCATGTTGAGACATGCTATTATTGAATAATAAAGAAGTTTATACGTCATAGATTTATATGAATATATTATTTGTATTTATAAAAATATTCTTTGCTTTATGCATACAGCCAGGTAAAATATACGGCGAGAGGTTATGTGCTGGCCACATCAGATTTTTATGAATGAAATATATATATATATATATATATATATATATATATATATATATATATATATATATATATATATATATAATTTATTCGGCAATGAACACAAGATGGTACTAGAAGTTTCGATTAAATTTTGCGTATAGAAATTAATTAAATTTTTAATTTAAAAATTACGAAATGTGGACATTGGTTGTTTTTACATTAAACCGCATTAATTTAAAATTATTTTTGTCAATAATACATATTAATTTCTTTCGTATGAGAAGGAATATGAATAGTTTTTCGAGTGGCGGTATTCAAAAAATGAATTTACCACAATTTTGATTTGTTTGTATATTTGTTTTTTTGGCAACTTTATAGGCCCTCGAGCGATAAAAGCTAAATTGCGCCCTATTTTGAATGCATAAACAAGTTTATGATACCAAAATAAAATAAGTTACTTTTCTGCAGAGTGTTACAGATACACTTCACTAGATGTCACTGCTGTAAATAAAACAGTTATCCATGCATTTTTAAAATCACAAAAGCGAGTTCGTTTTATTTTAAATAATCAAGTATTATTATTATTAATGTATATAAATTTGTACAATTTCTTTCGGCTTTTGACTACAATCGATAAATATAAAATTGTAATAAACATTTTTTTTATTAATTTTATAGTTCATTTTTCTTTTTAAAAATCATAGATGGGACTGAACCCCATTTTACCCCCCTCTGCGGGCGCCAGTGATGTAAAATGCCATGTTAGACAGAAACTACGTGCATTTGTATGGAAATGAAAGACATATTGAATACATCGTGCCAGTGGCAATCAAAATGGGGACTATGATACTTGTAGTTTTTTATAAATTATTTTATTAAAATGCTTATTATCCATGTTTATTTTCAGTGATTAACCAAAAAACTTATTTAATACATTCTCGTATTTATATAATTGGGGGAGGCCCATGCCCAGAAATAGGTTCCGTGAGATTCACATCGTACAAATGTATATTAAACATGTTATACTTATAAAATAATTTAAAATTATTAATTTTTAAAAATTGTAACATTCTATGTTTAAATCAAGGGCTATTATTATTATTATTATTTTATTATTATTTTATTATTATTATTATTATTCGTATTTATATATTTTTATAAGTTCTGCAATAGATAAATTTATGTGATTCGAAATATTAGCGAACTCCTTGAGAACAAAATAAGATTTAGATCTACAGTTAAACGAAAAACGATAACAATTAAGACTTTCTATAACTATAGATCACTTTCAATTTAAATGACGTTTCATAAAGAAAAAAAATAGTAGAGGAGGGTATTCAAGATATAAAACAAATTCTTTTAAATTATTATTTTCATCTTGTTCTAAAATTGAGTCCAAAGTCGTCATAATTATAAAGTTATATTGTGCAATCTTCAAGCATTACTCATGGCATTAGAATTACAGATACGTTTGTTTATTTATATACACATTAGTCTATTGATCAATCATACATAATTTCACTCTTCAATGTCTATATTTATTATTACATAGGCTATCTTACAGTCGTCAAAGTTAGAAACACTTGTAGGAAATAAAAATGCTCGTTGTTGTTTTTTATGTTTAATTATTCGCAACGTATGCTTTTAAGTATAGTAGAAACTGTAGACTTAGAAGTATGTCTGTATGTCACCGTACACACCGATGCATAAGAAAACGAGAAATCGCATGTGACATATATGTGACAGCTCGTAGTAAATTGTAGTGATTACTCAGAATTATAAACAATTTGCAAAAGATTATTGAAGAAAAGCAGTAAAAAATATCAAAAAAATCTTACAAAAAAGATACAGCATACTTAACTGTTTCAAATTAGTTACGGGCGGCGTGAAACTATTTTAAATCTTCTTAACTGTCTTGAAATTATTTATAATAACCTCAAACTGTTATATACAGGGTGGTAACTGCGACCCTGGGACATAGGACTTTAACATGTAAAATCATACTTTCTTAATTTCCAGCTTCCCTAATTATTTTAGGTAAAAATGTTACAAATAAAAGTTGTAGAGCATAAACTTCTGCATCAATCAATAAGTAACATTAATTTTGTATGCATTGTAACGGCAGAAATTAGGTATGAAAATATTGAAAATCACCTCAATAATAGCAATAGACATGAAATAGAGACAAAATAAATAACAAATGTCTAACAGTTGATCTGTCATGATAGGGTAATTTATTTTTATTAAGTATTATTTCTAATTTCTGTTTCAATTAACAATTATCTGTTAATTTAAATTGATATTTGATCAATCATCAGATTTTACAAATAATAATGAAATTAAATTAACCTAGCTTGACAGATAAATCGTTAACATTTGTTAATTTTTTGTTTCAATTCCATGGCTATAGCTATTTTTGCGGTGATTTTCTACATTTTCATACCTAATTTTTGACGTTACAAGGCATACAAAATTAATTTTGCTTAATGATTCAGATGAAGAATTTTATGACCTACAACTTTTATTTCAAGCTTTTTTTACCTAAAATGAGTAGGGAAGCAGGAAATTACGAAAATCTGATTTTACATGTTAAAGTCTTATGTTCCGGTGTCGCGGTCACCACCCTGTATATACAGGATGTTTAAATATAAAGGTCACGGATTTAAAGGTGGATAATACATCTCAAAACAATAAAAAATGTTCATATAAACATATATCTGGAAATGCCTAGTTTTAGAGCTATAGCGATTTTAATATTTTATTTGTCATATACAACTCATACTTTTAACATTATAATAAAATTATTCATGATAAATTTGTGTTTGTAACAAACAATAACAATAATTATGACAAATAAGGAAAAACAAAAGACTATCTTCAATTGTTTTCCATTGTAAACGGCCACTATGATTTTATTGTAATGTTAAAAGTATGAGTTTAATATGACAGAAATTGCTATAACTCTGAAACTAGGCATTTCCGGTTATATGTTTATATGGACTTTTTTTTGTTTTGAAATGTATTATCCACTTTTTAATCCGTGCTTTCTATTTTTTGAACACCTGTATATTGCTCATTTAACAAAAAGGGTACTAATACCACTTTTTCGTGTGAACAGGTCTTGTATTCTATATTTCCGGTTTTGCCGGAAGCGATAACATCGTTGTTTTTTTTTTAAATGAAACGATATTTATATTTTTATAGTTTCCGAAAGTAATTTAAATTAGTTTTACAATAATGTAAAATAACATTTTCGTAAAAATTACCCTAGTTATTAAGTTTCCAAAATTATGAAACTTTAATGCATTATCCAGTTTGCTATAAGCTATATCATTTCGCGGGCCCTAGAATAATAAGGTTGTAACTGGAAGAAAGTACAATGGCGAAGAAACTGATTTGACGTTTTATATTGCTATTATTAATAGGATATTCTCTCATATTTGAATACCTGTGAAATCCCGAGTTAAAAATTCCTTTTATTTTATTTTGTTCCGTCACGTGATAGTGACGTACTAGTTGTACAGTACCAGCAGTGTGCAATCATTGATTCATGGGTCTTCGAGAAGGTGATAAGTAAGTATAGAAAGGGTTGGAAATCATCACGGCATATTACCCACTGCTGGGTGTGCCAATCTGCTTTGTATACAGATATCGGTAATGATGAAATATTTGTACCATGCGGGCGCTTACCAGGCGTCGCCTCACGAGCACCCATAGCTGGCGTGAAGAGTGCACCACATGGGTCAATTTTGTGCCATTAAAATTCGAAGTAATTTTTGGCGTCGGTCGGGATCGAACCCGGGTCCCCAGATTCGCGACCAGACACTCAGGCACACGGCCACGAGGCCCCATTAAATAATAATAATCAGATAAAATTTGTTATATTAAAATAGCAATAGATGTACAAAGTTTATCAGTTTAAATGGGAAGCAAATTCAAAATATTTTAATTTCCCATGTCAAACGCCGATGTAACGGATTTCGAACACCACCCGTATGTCGATTTAGATACACAAATACGTATTTGTACGTAGTATTTAACTAGTTTTTAATATTATACACATTAATAACAAGTTGACATGTAGTTCATTTTTTTGTCCCAAAAGGACATGTTGCTTAGCAATACATGCTAATACAGCTGTATACGAACACTCCCGTACGATCCGAAATAGACCCGAGCATGAACGTACAAGATGCGACCACTTATCACATTCAAACATGGAATACGGATTTCAACTGGTCTTCTAAGTACAACTAGTACAGCAGCAAAATTTAAATGCTTTATATTTTTTGCAACAATTAATTTATAATACGTATTTTTGTTTCTTTCCTCTTATTTACCGATCAACTTTAATATTTTTTAATAAATTTTTAATATTGGTGAACATGGGAGAATACCCTATTATTTGAACAGATTATTGTTTCCAACTTAATAACTCTAATAATAGATTTATTACTATTATAAGATATGGAAGTAAAGAATGGTATGCTTCGTTACCTACAGAAAAATCTGTTGTGGCCAGCACAATACCTCTCGCCACTTCCTTTTTTGGTTAAATAAGTATAGGGCGCGAACAGTCATGTTACATTGTTGGCCTTGACAAGCAGATGTGGGGGCCCGTTTCAGAATGATAATTAGTCAGTATGTTTCATTCAGAATTTCAAGATTTTCTAAATACACGTAGTTAATTTGTCACCAGGAGTGTGGAATTTACTTGTCGAGGAAAATAAACCATATGGAATTGGAAAATCACTAAATTTAGAATGAGAAATTATGATACATCTATATACATAATTACTAGCTATCATTCTGACATGAGTCCCCATATCTGCTTGTCAAGGCGCCCTATTGTATTTAACATTTCTTGTATACCTACATTCTACACCAAAAATTGTACTTACATATATCTATTCCTTATATTTAGATTGTTTAATTTTAAATTCATTATATGAAGAAATTTTGTCCGCTTCTAATTTTTCGAAATGTTTCCAATTCATTGTCAGGATTGACTGAATTTTTGAAGGATATATGTAATAGACCTATAATCTTAAATATTTAACTACTAATACATTAAGAAATAATATAATGTATATGTACTTCCCAGAAAAACTCTTTAGTAATATCTATGAATTTCTGACACTGACATTTATCTGTCAGTTACAAACAGTTCAACTGGTCAACTATTTTCCATGGCATCCTTTCGGCTGTAAAATTTATTATAACGTTATTTTATTTATTATATTTCTTTTATCTCTAAATCCATAGAATATATAATAAAATATTTAAATGTATCAGATAAAGAATTTAATTTTCTTTAATATTACCAAGAAAAATTTTCAAAAAATATTATTTAGAAGATTTTTTTTCAAGAATCTTCTACTTCCGGTTGTCCAATTGTTACCAAAACCTTTTCAGATCTTCCCATGAATGTCCGATTGGAAAATACGTAATTAAACAATTTTTAAGTCTTATAGTTTTTGAGTAATCGTCCTTCCAACATCCTACATACATACACACACACATACATCCACACACACACACACACACACAGACATCATCGTAAAAATGTGAAAATCGGATTGTAGGGACCTTAAAACGTGCTTATTCAATAAAATATGGATATGTGATTTTTAGCATGAATGCAATACCTCTCTTAGCGAGAGGTAAAAAAGTATTAGAAAAATAGGCAGTTAGAACCATGTACCTATTTCAAGGGGGTGGGGCGTTTTCCCATACACACTCTGTCTATGTTACAATAAAAATAGATAGTGGGGTGCACATGCACATTGCCTGGCAAATGTAGAGATTCTCTTAAAAAAAATTTCGCTTACAATTCAACTAAATATAACAATAACCTCATTTAACGCACAAAACTCACCCTTAGTTCTCCAAGAGTGACTTTTGTTTGTTAAGTTATTGTTTTTGTGTTTGGTTGAACTGCAAGAAAAAAGTAGTTTTGGGAAAGTTTCTACATGTACCGACAATGTGCACACTATCCCACTATTTACTCTTACCTCTATCATATATTCCTAGAATAACTTTAAGCAGCAAAGTTCAAATAAATATATTGTCATATCTCCTATTTTACAGGACCTAAGAGTTGCATACTTTGGTATCTAATTTGATAACGGTTATATACAAATTTGATATATGTATTTGCTACATCATATAAAAAACTTTTCTGCTTTTTTTGCAACATTTCTTTATTAGTTACCTACTGAATAATGGTGGATGTAAAAACAATGGAAACTGTTATTCATTTGAAAGTCCTTTCAATTTTAAAGGAAAATGTACTCTTAATGACATTCAGTAAAATGCACCGTTTTTGAAATAATTAATTTTAAACAAAATTGTCGGTTATGATGAAATTTTTTTTCAGGAATAATTAAGTTTATATTGACCATAAATAATATAAACTAAATATACATAAGGTAAACAACCTTCAAGAGTGTAATGTGTTCAGAAAACGTCGACTCAACTAATTTAAAACAATTTGGAAGAATTTAAAACAATTGTAGACAATTTTTAAATAATTTTAGACGGCTTACAAGAGAATAATTATTCAAAATAGAATTGGGCGAAAGGGCGAGAGGTAATGTGCTGGCTAGAACATATTTTTTTAATTTACTGCCCTTGTGTGAGTCTTACCAAAAATAAATTAGTCTGCAGAGAAGAAAAGTCTTCAGATTTGACAGGGGATACATGCGTTATAAAAATTTAAATATATATTGTTATTGAATAATGAAATTTTTTTCGCAAAGTTTTGGATCCAGTACTGTTCTGATGACCGGTTTTCAAATTTGTTTTCATTAGCCAGTCTAACCCCTGACAATAGCACATACAGTTTATATAGGGGGATGATTGTATTCGTTTTAAATAAGAGAGCAGCCCTTTATACCACTAATAATCTTTCTCAGTCGCTTTTTTACTTCTCTCTACCTTCTGAGATTTATTGCTAACATTTTTCTTAGTGTCGTTTAGTTTCACGAGGAAATTTTTCATATTGTGAGTACAATAATTAAATTTGCATTTTGTGTAATTAGCAGGGACAGGGACCTACATTTTGTGTGTAGTTTTTTAATTAGAGTGTAGTACTACTGGGAACTTTAGAAGTCGTATTTCTGTCAGTTTTAATTGCGTGAAAACGGACTCAAGAATGGAATACAGTTAACATTTTTCGTTATTGGAATTTTAATCATGGTGGTCTGTATTACGAACGCACTATTTATAACTATAGCGCGATTTTACATTATATTCTTATAATTATTTTCTGCCCGTATTATACATTTTATTTCAAATATATAAAATTTTGCATTTTTTAATTTTTGGTTAAATTTTAACATTTATTTATAAATAGATAACGTAAAAATTGCTAAAAATATTATTTTAAAAAATGACGAAGAATGTAAATCTTATAGTTTAAATTTAAATTATTACACAGATTGTCAATTTTTTGTTGGGTCTGTTATGTCTATCTATATACCGGAAAGACGGACCATTGGCGTTTAACATGAGAAAACAGTTTTTCCTTTTGCAAAAGTGGTCTAGTAGACAATAATACTTCAAATAAAAGTTGTAGAGAATTAAATTCTGTATCAAATTCACATTTTATTTTGCCCGTTTCATATGCGATGAAATTGAATAGGGTGGTTGCAAGATTTTTGTATTTATAAAATAACATTATATCCTCGTAATTTTGCGTATTTAAACATTATTGGAAAAAAAATATTATTTATTTATTTATTTATTTATAATCCACCCAACAGGACAGAAGTCCCAATTACAGGGGGATGAATGAAAAATACATTACAAACTTATTGTGTAGACACAAATTAGACAAAAAAAAAAAATAGGTAATATTACACATATATACTAATATTACAACAAAAAAAAAAGAAGAAACCTTTACAAAGCATATCTAGATGATTTACAGCATCATAAACAAAATCATTGCAATACAGTAAAATTACAAGTGAGGTACAATAGGTAGAAAAATAGTAGCTAACAATCGTATAAATTTAGAAAAAGAGTCTGCAAATATATCAATATCAATTCTAGTACTTGCATCATTGAAAATAGTACATAATTGACGGATTGGAGATTTCATTTCATAATTTCTTCGAGCAAGAGTACACTTAAACATTACTTTATTACGTGAAGATGTGCGCGGAACGAAAAGTGGAATATATGATAGGGTGTTTGAGTCATCTATGATATTATTTAATAATTTATACAAATATTATAATTCGTATATATAACGGATTATTAATTTACAAAAATGTGTATATTTTCAAATATATCACGTGATCAAAAACAGAGTGTGATGTCAAGACGCACTTGCGTCCAAGTGATAAAAATTTGTACTACTTTGATTTTTGACGTGTTTTTGACAAATGCCAAAGCAAATACGATATTGTTAATTTAACTATAATCTGTGCAACTGGTCATTAATGTTGAAATTTAACCTAAAGTGAACAATTGATAAATTATAGAGCGTGTGCATGTGACGTCATGGGTAATTAAAAATGTCAGCCTGGTGGACCAACAAACCGGACTGACATGTTTAAAATGCTGTAATTTTGTGCTACGACTGGATATTCCAAAAAAGTGATAGTAGTGACTGATTATCAATGCATAGATTTCCATGAGATAAAGATTTTGGAGAATTATAGCTTTAGGGGTAGATAAAGGCTAAAATGGCTAGGTACGGTAAAGAGTAGTGATCTTACGAGAGTAAAATAAGGATGATTATAATATTGCAGGTACTTTATTATAGATATTTATTAAGTACAGTATTTTTTTAAAGATGTCCGATCAAGGTCATCTGTATCATGAACGAATTAACAAATTGGCATACGTTTATCTCTCTTTTGCAAAGGCTATAAACGTGTCCGATAAGGATGGATATAAATCGCTTGTCTTTCAAAAAATCATATTGTTTCGACTAAGTTAGGACCACGTTAGGACATTCCACTTTAAAACGATGCTCGTTGTTGATAATACTTTCGCTGTAACGTACGTTTATTTATTAATTCAGATACAGTACCATTAGCCGTACGAATAACGTTATTTTCTGTCAGTGTCACTGACACTGACATTGTGTCAGTATCTTATTTTTCACATATTTGGTTTTACATTTGCTAATAAACTTACCAGTTGACTTATTTTTGAATTTTGAATGCTTTTATTATAACATATTTTTTTATAATAATAAAATAAAAGTAGTATCTTATGTACCCTCATAAAAACTAAGCAAACGACAGTACTGAATTTGTCAGAATGGGCGGAGCAAAAATCTGAATTCATACAATTCGAAGACGACCTTGATCGGACATCTTTCAAAAATTTTACTGCACTTTGATGCATATTACCTACAAATAATATTAAACTGAAATACATGTTTTATGATGTACATGTTTTAGTATTTTAGTTGCGTATGTTAGAAAATAGGACAATTTTATACAGATATTATAAATTGAATAAAATTATATTAAGAGTATTATTCACAGTAAACACACACAATCCCACCACTTTGCAAATCATCCAAGATGTTTGCGGGTAAACTTTTGGAACTGTAATACCTGTAATCAGCCAGAAATTTTGCTAGTTATAATTTTTTAATCCACTTAAATCATATTACTCTATACATTGTCTTTCACTTCGGTAGTCGATGTAGTCTTTCATTCTCTTATGCTGGATAGATTTGACTCATCCACAATGATGAATATACGCCTCTAAATTTTTATAGGCTTTAACTTCTTCTAACGTATATGAAGTTCTGCTAAGCATACATCACACTACAATATCTGAATATTACGCTTTGAGAATTTTTTGGGCCTATGCATGTCAATACGGCATGGATGTAGGTTATGATTATCAGTAAAAGATACGTATTTTTAATATTTTTCGAGAGAGAAAAGCTACGAATCCAACAAACTCAATTTAAACAAAGACACTTAAAAGGTTTGTTGGTCCACGAGGCTTAGATTTAAATTTTAATTAACTTTTTAGAATCACTTTTTAAGTATTTTTAAAATTAAAAGACTTAAAACTGAAAACAAAATATCTTTTTGCTTTCCAACAAGGTATAATTTGTCCTTGTTCATTTGTTTCAAACGGCAAAAATACAACAATTATTAAAGTTATGGGCTAAATCAATGATATAGTAGCAATTTTGTCTAATTACTCGATTCCGTATCTATTATAGTTCTCTAGATGTTTCTCAACATTTTTCTCATCGCGGACCGGTCAAATTTCGATAATTTTACCGGTCTTTATATGCTACTATGAATTATGTTTATCTATTTTATAATAGAACCATTTTACTACATAAATGTCAGTAGGTATACCTGTTTTTGAAATAGGTACACATATTATCATTATTATTTATATGGAAATATCAAGTAGCAAATCAGAAACTGACCTTTACAATAATTACAAGAAATAAAAATTACAAAATAGTCAATAAAAAAATTATTCATAATTTAATGTGATTGTTGTTGAAGTTCAATAAATGATTCAAATCAATATAGGTTCCAAATTCGTCAAGCTAGAAGAAGACATGAATCTACGGACAGTTGGTTTCTTAATTAGTTTTTGTTTTTGGTCAAAAAATTCGATAGTGAGTTTCTAATGAATAAGCACGTTTTGGGGTCCCTAGAGTACGAATTTACTATTTTTATGATGATGTCTGTATATATATATATATATATATATATATATATATATATATATATATATATATATATATATATATATATATATATACAGTGGAGTCCGGATATAATGAACCCGCTTTTAGTGAACTTCCGGCTAAAGTGAACGCTACTTTAGGTATCCTAATTTTTTCCCATAAGACTAATACAAATTTTATCCGCTTATAATGAACCCGCTTATAATGAACTTCCGGATAAAGTGAACCGAATTTTATTAACTTAAGGTATAAAATTTCCGTTTATAGCAAACTTTTATAATGACAACAAACACACAACAGATGGAAACACAAGAGATCGAAAGAATCGACGTACGAGAGGTAGTAAAACCAGAACGATAGACTAGAGAGTATATCGAATCTCATAGGCGTCGCTTGCGCAGTACGCTTCCCTGAAATTTTCCCCATAATCCCCATGCGTCCATCCCCATAAAATTACCGATACTCACATTTTTTTACAATCACGCGAAGTTCCAGCTCAAGTTTGGGATGGTTTTGTGCCCTTGAAAACTATATAAATAACATTCGTTTTTCTAGCATTCATGTACAAACTAAAATTTCCGACTATCTTAAGTAGTTTATAATACATATAAATATGTTTTTTTTAAAATAATTTATAAATACTACATACACATGATGTAACCGTATAAAATAAATAAATAAAATAAATTACAAAATAGTCAATAAAAAAATTATTCATAATTTAATGTGATTGTTGTTGAAGTTCAATAAATGATTCAAATCAATATAGGTTCCAAATTCGTCAAGCTAGAAGAAGACATGAATCTACGGACAGTTGGTTTCTTAATTAGTTTTTGTTTTTGGTCAAAAAATTCGATAGTGAGTTTCTAATGAATAAGCACGTTTTGGGGTCCCTAGAGTACGAATTTACTATTTTTATGATGATGTCTGTATATATATATATATATATATATATATATATATATATATATATATATATATATATATATATATATATATGTGTGTGTGTGTGTGTGTGTGTGTGTGTGTGTGTGTGTGTGTGTGTGTGTGTGTGTGTCTGTGTGTATGTGTGTGTATGTGACGATCGTTTCGAATCGCATAACTCCAATACCACGATTCCAAAAATTATAATTTTTGCGTATTCCTCGAGTTTAGAATCATATGCAGGCGTGATTAGATTTTGGTTATAATTGGTCCACCGGAAGTACCCTCATTTGCATCTTTTAACAGTTTTTCTTGAAAAACGCAGTTAAATATTATTTATTGAGATTTAATGTTATATAAATGTTAAAGAATATATTATTTTCTATGCGATTTGATTGCATTTTATACTTCATATTCAATAGATATAGAGTTAAAGAATTATAAAGATATTAAATTTCATAAATCAGCCAGCTATGCTAACCATGGAAACTGATAATATATTCAGATAATTCAAATTGACAGATTTCAGTATCAATGTAAAGAGATTAGGATGTTGAGATAGATGTTGGGGAAGACACGGAAGGATAAGGTAAGGAATGAAAGGTAAAGGAAATGGCTTGAGTGATAAAGTTTCGAGATAAATACAAGAGACACGATTACAGTGGTTTGAACATGTCATGAGGAAAGATGAAGAATATATTGGAAGAAAAATGAATAGTTTAGTAATAGAAGGTAGAAGAAACTGAGGAAGCCCAAAGATAAGATGGAAGGACTGTATTGTGGAAGACTTGAGACAAAAGAACCTAATGAGGACGACACTTAAAACAGAAATGAATGGAAAAAGAAAATAAAAAACAGTGACTCCTAACGAACGAGAAAAGCTTAAGATGTCAGTGTCAAGTACAATTTGCATAGTTTGTTTATGAAATAATTTTACTGGAAATATAGGATCATTTGCAAGAAAATTTATGTATGGAATTTGTACATAATACACAGGATAGACGGAAGGTAATGTCTTGGCCACATCAGATTTTTTATGACTGCCATTGCCGAAAAACTGTTTAAATATTCTCTTTATTGCAACATTTGATTATACCTCTAATTAATGCATTTTATTCATCTTTAATTTTAATTTTCCTAATTTTTATACCGTACATACAGTAGCTTCAGATTACTATTTAACTGTTACTAGTAATTAAAGTCAGTACGTCAAACATTCTTCTGTAGACCAGTGAAATTTTTTCGCGGATCGGCGTTTGAGAAATGCTGCCCTAGATCCCCATGTTGGACACGTAATCCTGGATGCCTGCATACAGTATGTCCCCGGATTGAGTTTACAAGAGGGAAAATCTTCATTTTTGATTTTACAATAAAAATTTATTGGGATATTTCATTACGTAGAGATGGCGTTGTGTACCAACGTCAAACCTTCAACAAGGGAGCACATTTGTGTAACTTCCATAAGCGTATCATTGCTGTCAATAGTTTTTCTTTGATTCGTCTTGTATTTTGACTTTTCTCTCAGTGTTTATTGTTATTTTAGGTAGAATATATTGCCTTGTATCCTGTTTTATTAATTGTAGCAGTAAATTAATTATTATTTTTCATTTTAAATACTTTAGTTAGTAGTTGTTAGGTTATGTTCACAGTTTTGTTTTTTCTTAGGGACAGTTTTACAGTACATATTGGGTAATATTAGTTTAATTAATGGTAAATATTAGTTCTGTTATCTATTTTCCACTATATAAACTACGTGCGTATGTAGAAACATACGAATAAAATAAAATTGCTCCCTTATTTTTAGTTCCACATTTTTCCACCAGGTTCGCATTCTTAACGAAATATCCCAATAGAAAGAACTTTTTTTGCTTGACTTGAAACACTTCTTTAATTAAAAATATTTCATTTAGATTTTTTATCTCCATATTCGATATTAGGAAAGTGTCTTCGATATATGGCTTGCTTAACCCATTTGCATCACGTCAAGTGTCATGCTTAATATGACATGTGTCGTTATCTTTCATATCGTTAAAGTAATATTGCAAAACTCATTTTTATTGCAATATTTGTATGTAGTGGAAAGTATTGACAATATTATTACAATAAAATGCTAACGTTAGAACAGAAAAATTATTACAATTTTATGTTCCAATTTCATGGCTCCCAAGTAGCCCAGATTTGACAATTGCAGATTTTTATTTGTGGGGACGTTTAAAACAACTAGTGTATGCAATGATGCAGAGGTATTAAAAAATAGCATAAGAGATATACCCGTCTTAACAGTTCAGGAAATCCAGAATAGCTTTCAAAAGCTACGTTGGATTGAATTATGTAGTGACGATGGTGGAGGGTTTATAGGATAATTTAATATAAAGAAAATTCTAATATATATATATATATATATATATATATATATATATATATATATATATATATATATATATATATATATACGAGGTGTGTTCAAAAACTATCGCGAATTTTGAATTTTCGCGGGTTACGTATATTCGAATTTCGATCTTTTTGTGGCTTTATGTTGGTACTCATGTCTCTCACTTATGTCGACAAGCTCGGCCATTTTGAATGTTCACTTACTTGTTGACAGCTGCTTTGCTTGCACGTGTTTTGGATCGTCTTCGATTTTTACCTATTGTGCTTATTCGTTAAAAACTGACTATGAATTTTTTGACCAAGACAATATCTTTCTTATCTAAAGGCGACGGAACGTAGAAAAAAATAATTCATTTAAAATTTGTCATTGTCATAAAATGTTTTTATCAAAGAAGTTATTTCATTTCTACGAGTAGAAAGCAAAGCAGCTGTCAACAAGTAAGTGAACATTCAAAATGGCCGAGCTTGTCGACATAAGTGAGAGACATGAGTACCAACATAAAGCCACAAAAAGATCGAAATTCGAATATACGTAACCCGCGAAAATTCAAAATTCGCGATAGTTTTTGAACACACCTCGTATATATATATATATATATATATATATATATATATATATATATATATATATATATATATATATATATATATATACAGTGGAGTCCGGATATAATGAACCCGCTTTTAGTGAACTTCCGGCTAAAGTGAACGCTACTTTAGGTATCCTAATTTTTTCCCATAAGACTAATACAAATTTTATCCGCTTATAATGAACCCGCTTATAATGAACTTCCGGATAAAGTGAACCGAATTTTATTAACTTAAGGTATAAAATTTCCGTTTATAGCAAACTTTTATAATGACAACAAACACACAACAGATGGAAACACAAGAGATCGAAAGAATCGACGTACGAGAGGTAGTAAAACCAGAACGATAGACTAGAGAGTATATCGAATCTCATAGGCGTCGCTTGCGCAGTACGCTTCCCTGAAATTTTCCCCATAATCCCCATGCGTCCATCCCCATAAAATTACCGATACTCACATTTTTTTACAATCACGCGAAGTTCCAGCTCAAGTTTGGGATGGTTTTGTGCCCTTGAAAACTATATAAATAACATTCGTTTTTCTAGCATTCATGTACAAACTAAAATTTCCGACTATCTTAAGTAGTTTATAATACATATAAATATGTTTTTTTTAAAATAATTTATAAATACTACATACACATGATGTAACCGTATAAAATAAATAAATACATATATATGTTAAACGTACAATTAACACGAGAAATTTTATTTTCCTTTTTAGTGAACCTCGGATATAGTGAACCAGTCTTAATGCATTTTCAAGTTCACTATATCCGGACTCCACTGTATATATATATATATATATATATATATATATATATATATATATATATATATATATATATATATATATATATATTTAGCACACCCGAAGTATTATTGTCATTTCAATTGCAGATTAGTTTCTTTAAAGTCAAGCAAAAAAAGTTCTTCCTATAACATTTTTTTGTAAAATCAAAAATAACGATTTTTTCCCTCTTTTGTAAACTCAATCCGGGGACATATTGATGAAGTGATATAGTCGTTATATCATTTAAAAATGTACCTCAGTTCTCTTTTTTACATTTTTTCTACAAGTGTCAAAAACTTTGTCAAACAATGTGGAAATAATTGCTGACAATTTACACGGTTTTCATCAATCAGCTGATTTGTTAGAAGACCGCATATAACGTCATATTTAACTTGGGATGAAAAATAGAACTAGTACATATGTATATCGTTAAAAAAGTATAATGTAAAACAGGCTTAACCCTTCTTAATAAAAATGTTTGGTTACTAACATTTCTCCGCTTGCCTACTCTGAATTACAAACAGCAATTATTTCGCCATAAAATATACAAGGGGTAGTTGTAACCTAGGTAACTAACTTATCACCTTAACTCTTGAAATTCCCTTGAACTCAGACAATACCCTCTCAACACGCAAATCCCCTATATTTTCATTACTCGTGTTTATTTCTAATACAAAGGAAAGGGGTAGTATTTCCTAGTTCACTCGGTCAGAAAGTAACCGGATTGTAACTATTTTTCGGTCACGGTCTGGAGCACGCGTGAGGGGTGCTCCGTTGCTTTTTTGCCCCCTTGTCTCCGCCCATGTATAGCCAAGGTCTATTATAGTTTGCACTTGATGGAAAGACAACAATTATTTTCCCACGGTACGATACACTTCCTTCCTTGTTTTGGAAGGTGCCCCTACTATCGTGCCGTTGCTACGCTAATGAACTGCCACTATGCTCTAGTTCTACGAATTGTGGCGGATTATTTTCAATTTAAAAAAAAATACGTTTTTTATCTATAAATTAACAAATCGTTTCAAGTTTTTTTAAATGAAACGTTTTTAAATCCATAAGTATCCCTCTCAGTCTATCAGTCTTCTTCCACGATTCTACCATGCAGGCGTCACATATCCCGTCTCCAAAACATGAAATTGCTAATAACAATATTATACGAAGCAGACTGGCACACCCAGCAATGGGTAATATGCCGTGATGAAATATATATTTTTTTTGATAAACTAATGTTTAGTTTTTATTATAATAAAAGGCCATAGTGGTTAGTTTTTATATTTTATGATATAATTGAAATTCGATTATGGTCACATACCCCATTAAAACGTTTTGTTACATATTTTTCGCTATTGTAAACTTGGTTCGCGTTTAGATAAATCAAAAAGCTGGAATCGTAAATTTAATTTATTACCATTGCCATGATATATTTATACCTTCTTTGATCAAGGTCACATGCCCATTTTTGTTTTTAAACGTCCTGCTTTTCGGCATTTCCTGTTTTGTTGCCATTTTATCTAACTCTTAAGTAAATGAATATTAATTGATTTCACAAATACAAATAGATTTTCCAACGTCAAGTGACTTTAATAGCTCTAGAAACATAATATAAATTAATTACATACATATTATACCGTTTATTTCACTTGAGATACTATCATATTTTATGTTATTATCATTACATAATATTTCAAGTTTGTGCCTTGCTGTTAAACGGAAGTTTTTACTAAATAAATTGATGTAATTTTGTTTAATTTAGATTACTGGATAATGGTTGACCATTGGCGTACGAATAAAAACTACATAAGCAATGTTGCAAAATATTCACTAAACATTAATAAACAAATTAATATTGTAGATACAATTAAAAAATAACTATAGTGCAGGAATTATTCTTTTTTTTTTTAATATAATTTAGCGCCTAAAAGTCGTAATGTAGATGTATTTTCTGATAGTTCTCATTAATTTTACAACGCAAGCTGGATGGCGACCATAGATGATCTGTCAGTGTCAGTTGTTTCTTATATATATTTAGTATTGTTTATTGATTTTGCTTGAACAATATGCAATTCCATTTAATTTGAAAATGATCTGTAGTAAGACTCAGAAGTTTTAATTGTTATTCGTTAAACCATAATAATTTGTTTTATGTCCTATGACGAAGATGTTAAGCTCGTTTAAATGGTGAGTTCGTTAATAATTAGAGTCACATAAATTGATCTTTTTCTACACGGGAAAAATAATACTATAGTTTTTATTACCACTGGCAGTCTATGTTATTCAAAATAACTTTCAAACAATAGTTTTCTGCCTGGCGGGGCAACAAATGTTATTTGGTTTAATTTAGTTGTTTCCCTGTTCTCTGCATTCATTTACTTGAAAATAATTGAATATATTAAAAGTTAAAAACATTTTTCAAATTTTGATAATCTTATAATAGGTATACAGTTTTAAGGTCAAATTTTAATATAAATGACTAATTTTCTAATTTGTTACTATGTCGGAGGACCTTATTGGTACCAACATATTTAAATATTTATTATAAAAATCTGATAAATATATGATTTCTTGTTTACATCTCTTGTTTAAAAAAAAAAAAATTGTTGTGGCCAGCACAATATCTCCCGCCCTTTCCAGTGGGAGATATATAAGTATTGTATTTCTTGTACACACAAAAATTCTAAATACATCTATTCTTTATATTTAGATATTTTTTCATAATTTTAAATTCATTTTATGAGCAATTTTTCTCCTATTTTTCTACATGATCGAGGTTCTACAAATTCACTGACGGGATTGGCGGTATTTCTGAAGGGTGAACGTAATATACCTATAATTTTAAAATTTTAATTAATAATACAATAACAAATATTAAATGTCGTTCCCAGAAAAAGCATTCATTGACACGCAGTGAATTTTTGACACTGACATTAGTGACATTTATCTGTTAATTACAAGCAATTTAATTTCTCAACTGGCTACTATGGAATAGTTTAGGTTGTGAGATTTACTACAACAGATTATTTTATAGATTATATATTTATATCTCTAAATCTATATAAGATATAATAAAAAAATTAAATGTATCGGATAGAGAATTTTGTTCTTTAATATTTGTAATAATATTTAGAAGATTTTTGTTAAAATTCTACTACTTCCAATTGTCTAGTCGTTACCAGAACCTATTCAACTCTTCTCATTACTGTTTGATTGTAGGAATTCGTAGTTACACAGGTCTTTAGTGTTACAGAATTTAAGAAATCGTACCTCCAACATACACACACACACAAACATCATTGTAGAAATGTTATAATCGAATTCTAGGGAGCTTAAAACGTGCTTTACTAAAATCTGAATATGCGATTTTTAGCATGATTCCAATACCTGTCTTAGCGAGAGGTAAAAATGCTTGATTACAATAATGAAACTTGGATTACAATAATGAAAATGCCTAATGCAATCAATGAATGAATCAAGTTCTAATATGTTATTATGGTGGAATATATCATTGTTATCCATCGTCATCATTAATAGTTCTTTACTTTCTATAAATAAATAGACATTGGAAAACAAATATATACCACATACGTACGAATATGGATAAAATTAAATATGTAGGTTCATCTTATAATTTTATATTTACAATTTAAACAAATACTCCTAGTAGATTCAGTAAAAATAAAGAAATAATAGTAGAATAGGTTATTGTGTCCGTGTTTATTAAAATACCTTGTGTAAAACCACCTACGTTGGAAAGAATGTAAAGTATTCGTCAGCATCCGTTTAGTTATGAATTCATAATTGTTCCCCGGATGGGCACGTATCTTGTTAACATGAATACGTGTAGCAAAAGTGTTATTCTTAATTCGTAGTAACAAACTGCAATTATTTTACACGAGGTTTGCGTTTTTCATACGTCTCAACTTTTGTTTTATTTCCCATGCTGTGAACCGTATCATACGAACACCTGTTCTTCTAATGTTTTCCTGTTTTTCACCTCGGACTCGCGATTGTTTTGTTCTGTGTTTTGTTTTGATACCAGAATCTGCTGAAGGTTGCGTTCTTATCACGGCTTATCTTTTGCTGTCGAAGCAATCCTGGAATTGTATTAAACTGAAATCGTGATGCTTGTTGGTTTAAATCATGCTTCTATTTTGATTTGTGATGGAATTGTGGCACATAATTCTAATTGTTTATTGTTTTACGATTTTATAAATAGAACGTGTTTATTCATTGGCTTTCGGCTTAGAGAGGAAGTTGGTATTATCACTATTCTTAGAATTTTTTGTTGTTAGAATAGTGAATTGTAGTATTGTTTCGATAATCCGTAAATGTACAGGGTATTAACAATAAAGGAATGAATTCGTTTTCTAAAGTAATGATTAAAAAATTTACCGGTTTCATTCGAAAATTAAATAAGTCAAGTTTACTGAAGTTTCCGGTTTATTCATTTCCGGTCGTGGCATATTGTGAGCAACAAGGTTTTATCAAAAACGAAGAAAAACTTGAAAAATCCTGTATTTTCAAGATTTTCTTGGTCTATGTGAATGCCTGAAACCCAATTCTATACAATAATTCGATGTTTAGCTCTTTTCATATAGCAGCAGATGAAAATTAAGGTGGACCAATAAGAAATAATACCGATTTCATTGAAATCGAAATTGTCTGACTAAAAGCACGGGACTGTCACAGTTGACATCATAGACAATACACTCTTTAGACATGAAACTCATGTGTACTTGAAATGAACATTACACCTGGTGATTGGAATAGAACTAAAATATAAATTAAGCAATCCGCTTTTCATTTTATTCAAAATATTTTAGTTTTGTTAGTTAATATAAATGAATTTTGATATTAAACTGTGCACATATATAATGTTAAATTATATTTTTTCAATAATATGCATAATAAAATTTTAATTTCGAAATAAATCCGAGAACTTATTTCATTGAAATAATTATAACTGGGTTGAAAATAAAACACGGATATCTTATATGAACACATAAAATTAAACAATATTACATTGAAAACTGGCTCAGTAGAAACACAGAAGGTACAATTAATAATCAAAGCAAATTAAATAGAATCAAAAACACTAATATTTTCAAATGTAAAATTCACAAATACACGTAAAATTGAAATGTTTCCTATGCATACTTTCCACCTCAGAAAGACTCGTGGACCAATAGTTGAGTCGATTTTAAATATTTAGGTTTTTGACGCGCCGTCAGCGACATCTATTGACCGGAATTGGCTACTACTGGCAAATGCCTGGCACTCGCCATTTAAGTTTCCAAAGGTTCGTCACGTCAGTTTTGATAATCATTTTTTTTTTTCCAGAGAACACATTCGTTTTTATTTTCTTACAAAATTTTGAACAGCAAAAATGAATAGGCAGAAGACGGACGTCATCAGCCTGAAAAAGTCTTTATAAAATGAAATATAACATGTAGAAATTATTAAGTGTTTTTATTTTTAATAAAAATAAGAAAAAATACTAGTATTGATAGTTGAATTTAGAAAAAAAATTCTTTATCGAATGAGCATAAAAAAATTATTTCATCCTAATAAATATTACAAAGTTTCGTTGTTTCAGCGTCAATGAAACGCGTCTGTGGTTACTTGAGCCGTGTTCCTTCGGGCTGTGATTCACGATCTAAATCATTAAAGTAATCATGATTAAGAAGAAATATGTTTTTTCGTTTCTTATGTGTTATTTCCCACTTTCTTATTTTGTGATCACTAGACAACCTTCTCCTTTCCCTTCTGAATTATCCTTTTTGAGTGATCACACAGATCCATTTCAGAGCAAATTTAAAAATGGCTAACGAAAATAAGTTTTCGAGCGTAGAAATTTATCAATGTGGGTTTTGTTGCATCAAAGGAAATATGATTTTTCTATAAAAGCATGTAATGACACACCATACTTTTGAAAATAAAGATAATATGTTACATAAAAGATTTTCTCTAAGTAAACATACTTCATATTCCTTACTTCAATATGCTCCATTTTTAATACTGACTATAATACTTGACAGTAGATTATTTATAAAATAAAGTAAATTAGTTTGCATTGGTCTGCATATGATATTTGACGCTAGATAGTGTTTATATTATTCAATTTGTTTTCTTGATATATTTTTTAAATCATGATTCAAAAAGATCACGATTAAAGTAATCAGGATTCACAAAATCAAAATCACAGTCGAAGGAACATGCTTTTGTTGTGCTGGCCGGCTTCTAACGACGGCTTCATTGAAGCTGAGTTGTAAACTTGTAAAATATGACGAAACTTTGTAATATTTAAAATAATAATGTAAAGTGGAAAAACCAAGCGTCAATTATTATTTTAATATTCTAAAATGTTCCACCAAGTGCCGACTACAAACTCCCTCACAGTTATTTGTAATATTTATTATAATGTTTGTTTCACGGAGAAATTCGCAATTTGCTTTTGCAGTTTGCATTTTATATATCATCCCATTTAAAAAAATCTGTTGTGGCCAGCACAATACCTTTCGCCACTTCCTTTTTTGGTTACATAAGTATAGTGCGCGAACAGTAATGTTACATTTTTGGGCTTGACAAGCAGATGTGTGGGCCCGTTTCAGAATGATAATTAGAAATTATGTACATAGATGTCAAATATCTAAATTTTACATTAAAAATTTCAAGATTGTCTAAATTTACGTAGTTAATTTATCACCAGGAGTTTAAAATTTACTTGTCGTATGCCTTAGATATTTAACATTTAATTCTGCTCCACATGGAATTGGAAAATCACTAAATTTAGAATGAGAAAATATGATATTTGACATCTATATACATAATTACTAGCTATCATTCTGACATGGGGCCCCATATCTGCTTGACAAGGCCAACAAAATCACATGACTGCTCGCGCTCTATTGTATTTAACATTTCTTGTATACCTACACTCTACACCAAAAATTCTACTTACGCATATATCTATTCCTTATATTTAGATTGTTTAATTTTAAATTCATTTTATGAAGAAATTTTGTCCTCCTAATTTTTCGAAATGTTTCCAATTCATTGTCAGGATTGACAGTATTTTTGAAGGATATATATAATATATCTATAATATTAAATATTTAGCTATTAATACTTTAAGAAATAATATAATGTATGTACTTCTCAGAAAAAGTCTTCAGTAATGTCTCCGGATTTCTGACACTGACATTTATCTGTCAGTTACAAACAATTTAAATTTTCAACTATTTTCCATGGCCATTCTTTCGGCTGTAAAATTTATTATAACAGATTATTTTACATATTATATTTCTTTTATCTCTAAATCTATAGAATATATAATAAAATATTTAAATGTATCAGATAGAGAATTTAATTTTCTTTAATATTACCAAGAAAAAATTTAAAAAAATATTATTTAGAAGATTTTTTTCAAGAATATTCTACTTCCGGTTGTCCAATTGTTACCAAAACCTTTTCAGATCTTCCCATGAATGTCCGATTGGGAAATACGTAGTTAAACAAATTTAAAGTCTTATAGTTTTTGAGTAACCGTCCTTCCAACATCCTACACACACACACATACACACACACACACACACACACACACACAGACATCATCGTAAAAATGTTAAAATCGGATTGTATGGACCTTAAAACGTGCTTATTCAATAAAATCTGGATATGCGAATTTTAGCATGAATCCATTACCTCTCTTAGCGAGAGGTAAAAATATATAACTGTATTGTAACTAGAAAACCACTGGTTAAAAAAAATCTTCTCCAATCGGATGCCCTCTTTCGTCTTCTATAAGATTACTTCATAGTATTTTATTGTATCTTTAACAATATAGAAATTATTTGAGGTAGTTCGTTTAGCGTTACACCATGGCTACGTATAGCTAGCAGGCCCATGTCAGCAGAACCTAATGAAAATTAGTGCATATTTTTTTGCTATTTATTTGCCAATTAATTACCACAATGCCAATTTAATTGCCACTTTTTTTAAAAAGATACGGGGGGACTGCTAGCTTGACAATCAAGTTAGCAGTCCCCTGGACTGTAATGCGTTACATTATAAAATATTAGTGTGTAGGAATTAATTGCCATTTAATTGCCACTTATTCATTGAAGATTTAAATAAATTCAGGCAAAAAAGTAAAAAAAAAATAAAAAAATACTACGATTAACATAAGACTTATAAATTCCATATCCAACTGATTATAGCAGAACCCAACAAAATGTATTCTACCATAAAGTTTAGACGTTACTAAACCAGTATAAACTATATCCCTTTTAATTACCGCATATTAACCGATTAAAACAATATTATATGAGAATGAATCAATATAACGTACTTTCATTCTAACATTGAGCTTTCTAAATTAATTGCTCTAGCAGACCCCAACAAAATGCATTCTACCATAAAGTTTAGACGTTACTAAACCAGTATAAACTATATCCCTTTTAATTACCACATATTAACCGATTAAAACAATATTATATGAGAATGAATCAATATAACGTTCTTTCATTCTAACATTGAGCTTTCTAAATTAATTGCTCTAGCAGACCCCAACAAAATGCTTTCTACCATAAAGTTTAGACGTTACTAAACCAGTATAAACTATATCCCTTTTAATTACCACATATTAACCGATTAAAACAATATTATGTGAGAATGAATCAATATAACGTACTTTCATTCTAACATTGAGCTTTCTAAATTAATTGCTCTAGCAGACCCCAACAAAATGCATTCTACTGTAAAGTTTAGACGTTACTAAACCAGTATAAACTATATCCCTTTTAATTACCACATATTAACCGATTAAAACAATATTATATGAGAATGAATCAATATAACGTTCTTTCATTCTAACATTGAGCTTTCTAAATTAATTGCTCTAGCAGACCCCAACAAAATGCTTTCTACCATAAAGTTTAGACGTTACTAAACCAGTATAAACTATATCCCTTTTAATTACCACATATTAACCGATTAAAACAATATTATGTGAGAATGAATCAATATAACGTACTTTCATTCTAACATTGAGCTTTCTAAATTAATTGCTCTAGCAGACCCCAACAAAATGCATTCTACTGTAAAGTTTAGACGTTACTAAACCAGTATAAACTATATCCCTTTTAATTACCACATATTAACCGATTAAAACAATATTATATGAGAATGAATCAATATAACGTTCTTTCATTCTAACATTGAGCTTTCTAAATTAATTGCTCTAGCAGACCCCAACAAAATGCTTTCTACCATAAAGTTTAGACGTTACTAAATCAGTATAAACTATATCCCTTTTAATTACCACATATTAACCGATTAAAACAATATTATGTGAGAATGAATCAATATAACGTACTTTCATTCTAACATTGAGCTTTCTAAATTAATTGCTCTAGCAGACCCCAACAAAATGCTTTCTACCATAAAGTTTAGACGTTACTAAACCAGTATAAACTATATCCCTTTTAATTACCACATATTAACCGATTAAAACAATATTATGTGAGAATGAATCAATATAACGTACTTTCATTCTAACATTGAGCTTTCTAAATTAATTGCTCTAGCAGACCCCAACAAAATGCATTCTACTGTAAAGTTTAGACGTTACTAAACCAGTATAAACTATATCCCTTTTAATTACCACATATTAACCGATTAAAACAATATTATATGAGAATGAATCAATATAACGTTCTTTCATTCTAACATTGAGCTTTCTAAATTAATTGCTCTAGCAGACCCCAACAAAATGCTTTCTACCATAAAGTTTAGACGTTACTAAACCAGTATAAACTATATCCCTTTTAATTACCACATATTAACCGATTAAAACAATATTATGTGAGAATGAATCAATATAACGTCCTTTCATTCTAACATTGAGCTTTCTAAATTAATTGCTCTAGCAGACCCCAACAAAATGCATTCTACTGTAAAGTTTAGACGTTACTAAACCAGTATAAACTATATCCCTTTTAATTACCACATATTAACCGATTAAAACAATATTATATGAGAATGAATCAATATAATTTCCTTTCATCTAACATTGAGCATTCTAAATTAATTGCTCTAGCAGACCCCAACAAAATGCATTCTACCATAAAGTTTAGACGTTACTAAACCAGTATAAACTATATCCCTTTTAATTACCATATATTAACCGATTAAAACAATATTATATGAGAATGAATCAATATAATTTCCTTTCATTCTAACATTGAGCATTCTAAATTAATTGCTCTAGCAGACCCCAACAAAATGCATTCTACTGTAAAGTTTAGACGTTACTAAACCAGTATAAACTATATCCCTTTTAATTACCACATATTAACCGATTAAAACAATATTATATGAGAATGAATCAATATAATTTCCTTTCATCTAACATTGAGCATTCTAAATTAATTGCTCTAGCAGACCCCAACAAAATGCATTCTACCATAAAGTTTAGACGTTACTAAACCAGTATAAACTATATCCCTTTTAATTACCATATATTAACCGATTAAAACAATATTATATGAGAATGAATCAATATAATATCCTTTCATTCTAACATTGAGCATTCTAAATTAATTGCTGTAGCAGACCCCAACAAAATGCATTCTACTGTAAAGTTTAGACGTTACTAAACCAGTATAAACCATATCCCTTTTAATTACCACATATTAACCGATTAAAACAATATTATATGAGAATGAATCAATATAATTTCTTTTCATTCTAACATTGAGCATTCTAAATTAATTGCTCCAGCAGACCCCAACAAAATGCATTCTACCATAAAGTTTAGACGTTACTAAACCAGTATAAACTATATCCCTTTTAATTACCACATATTAACCGATTAAAACAATATTATATGAGAATGAATCAATATAATTTCTTTTCATTCTAACATTGAGCTTTCTAAATTAATTGCTCTAGCAGACCCCAACAAAATGCATTCTACCATAAAGTTTAGACGTTACTAAACCAGTATAAACTGTATCCCTTTTAATTACCACATATTAACCGATTAAAACAATATTATATGAGATTGAATCAATATAATTTCCTTCCATTCTAACATTGAGCATTCTAAATTAATTGCTGTAGCAGACCCCAACAAAATGCATTCTACCATAAAGTTTAGACGTTACTAAACCAGTATAAACTATATCCCTTTTAATTATCATATATTAACCGATTAAAACAATATTATATGAGAATGAATCAATATAATTTCCTTTCATTCTAACATTGAGCATTCTAAATTAATTGCTCTAGCAGACCCCAACAAAATGCATTCTACCATAAAGTTTAGACGTTACTAAACCAGTATAAACTATATCCCTTTTAATTACCACATATTAACCGATTAAAACAAGATTATGTGGGAATGAATCAATATAATGTACTTTCATTCTAACATTGAGCATTCTAAATTAATTGCTCTAGCAGACCCCAACAAAATGCATTCTACCATAAAGTTTAGACGTTACTAAACCAGTATAAACTATATCCCTTTTAATTACCACATATTAACCGATTAAAACAATATTATGTGAGAATGAATCAATATAACGTACTTTCATTCTAACATTGAGCTTTCTAAATTAATTGCTCTAGCAGACCCCAACAAAATGCATTCTACTGTAAAGTTTAGACGTTACTAAACCAGTATAAACTATATCCCTTTTAATTACCACATATTAACCGATTAAAACAATATTATATGAGAATGAATCAATATAACGTTCTTTCATTCTAACATTGAGCTTTCTAAATTAATTGCTCTAGCAGACCCCAACAAAATGCTTTCTACCATAAAGTTTAGACGTTACTAAACCAGTATAAACTATATCCCTTTTAATTACCACATATTAACCGATTAAAACAATATTATGTGAGAATGAATCAATATAACGTACTTTCATTCTAACATTGAGCTTTCTAAATTAATTGCTCTAGCAGACCCCAACAAAATGCATTCTACTGTAAAGTTTAGACGTTACTAAACCAGTATAAACTATATCCCTTTTAATTACCACATATTAACCGATTAAAACAAGATTATGTGGGAATGAATCAATATAATGTACTTTCATTCTAACATTGAGCATTCTAAATTAATTGCTCTAGCAGACCCCAACAAAATGCATTCTACCATAAAGTTTAGACGTTACTAAACCAGTATAAACTATATCCCTTTTAATTACCACATATTAACCGATTAAAACAATATTATGTGAGAATGAATCAATATAACGTACTTTCATTCTAACATTGAGCTTTCTAAATTAATTGCTCTAGCAGACCCCAACAAAATGCATTCTACTGTAAAGTTTAGACGTTACTAAACCAGTATAAACTATATCCCTTTTAATTACCACATATTAACCGATTAAAACAATATTATATGAGAATGAATCAATATAACGTTCTTTCATTCTAACATTGAGCTTTCTAAATTAATTGCTCTAGCAGACCCCAACAAAATGCTTTCTACCATAAAGTTTAGACGTTACTAAACCAGTATAAACTATATCCCTTTTAATTACCACATATTAACCGATTAAAACAATATTATGTGAGAATGAATCAATATAACGTCCTTTCATTCTAACATTGAGCTTTCTAAATTAATTGCTCTAGCAGACCCCAACAAAATGCATTCTACTGTAAATTTTAGACGTTACTAAACCAGTATAAACTATATCCCTTTTAATTACCACATATTAACCGATTAAAACAATATTATGTGAGAATGAATCAATATAACGTACTTTCATTCTAACATTGAGCTTTCTAAATTAATTGCTCTAGCAGACCCCAACAAAATGCATTCTACTGTAAAGTTTAGACGTTACTAAACCAGTATAAACTATATCCCTTTTAATTACCACATATTAACCGATTAAAACAATATTATATGAGAATGAATCAATATAACATACTTCCATTCTAACATTGAGCTTTCTAAATTAATTGCTCTAGCAGACCCCAACAAAATGCTTTCTACCATAAAGTTTAGACGTTACTAAACCAGTATAAACTATATCCCTTTTAATTACCACATATTAACCGATTAAAACAATATTATATGAGAATGAATCAATATAATTTCCTTTCATCTAACATTGAGCATTCTAAATTAATTGCTCTAGCAGACCCCAACAAAATGCATTCTACCATAAAGTTTAGACGTTACTAAACCAGTATAAACTATATCCCTTTTAATTACCATATATTAACCGATTAAAACAATATTATATGAGAATGAATCAATATAATATCCTTTCATTCTAACATTGAGCATTCTAAATTAATTGCTGTAGCAGACCCCAACAAAATGCATTCTACTGTAAAGTTTAGACGTTACTAAACCAGTATAAACTATATCCCTTTTAATTATCATATATTAACCGATTAAAACAATATTATATGAGAATGAATCAATATAATTTCCTTTCATTCTAACATTGAGCATTCTAAATTAATTGCTCTAGCAGACCCCAACAAAATGCATTCTACTGTAAAGTTTAGACGTTACTAAACCAGTATAAACTGTATCCCTTTTAATTACCACATATTAACCGATTAAAACAATATTATATGAGATTGAATCAATATAATTTCCTTCCATTCTAACATTGAGCATTCTAAATTAATTGCTGTAGCAGACCCCAACAAAATGCATTCTACCATAAAGTTTAGACGTTACTAAACCAGTATAAACTATATCCCTTTTAATTATCATATATTAACCGATTAAAACAATATTATATGAGAATGAATCAATATAATTTCCTTTCATTCTAACATTGAGCATTCTAAATTAATTGCTCTAGCAGACCCCAACAAAATGCATTCTACCATAAAGTTTAGACGTTACTAAACCAGTATAAACTATATCCCTTTTAATTACCACATATTAACCGATTAAAACAAGATTATGTGGGAATGAATCAATATAATGTACTTTCATTCTAACATTGAGCATTCTAAATTAATTGCTCTAGCAGACCCCAACAAAATGCATTCTACCATAAAGTTTAGACGTTACTAAACCAGTATAAACTATATCCCTTTTAATTACCACATATTAACCGATTAAAACAAGATTATATGAGAATGAATCAATATAACGTACTTTCATTCTAACATTGAGCTTTCTAAATTAATTGCTCTAGCAGCCCCTACAAAATGCATTCTACCATAAAGTTTAGACGTTACTAAACCAGTATAAACTATATCCCTCTTCATTACCACATACTAACCGATTAAAATAATATTATTTGAAAATGTATCAATATACCGTACTTTCATTCTAACATTGAGCTTTGTAAATTAATTGCTCCAGCAAAACGCCAACAATATGCATTCTACCATAAAGTTTAGACATTAATAAACTAGTATAAACTATATCCCTTTTAATTACCACATATTAACAGATTAAAACAATATTATTTGAGAATGTATCAATATACCGTACTTTCATTCTAACATTGAGCTTTGTAAATTAATTGCACCAGCAAAACGCCAACAATATGCATTCTACCATAAAGTTTAGACATTAATAAACTAGTATAAACCATATCCCTATTAATTACCACATACTAACCGTTTAAAATCATATTATATGAATAAGAAACAATACACCGTACTTTCATTATAACATTGAGCTTTGTAAATTAACTGCTCTAGCAGGACCCAACAAAATGGATTCTACCATAATGTTTAGACGCTAATAAACCAGTATAATTTATATACCTTTTAATTACCACATACTAACCGATTAAAACCATATTATATGAGAAAGAAACAGTATACCGTACTTTCATTATAACATTGAGCTTTGTAAATTAATTGCTCTAGCAGAACCCAACAAAATGGAATCTACCATCAAGTTTAGACATTAACAAACCAGTATAAAATATATCCCTTTTAATTACCACTAACTAACCGATTAAAATAATATATGAGGATGAATCAATATACCGTACTTTCAGTCTAACATTGTGCTTTGTAAATTAATTGCTCTAGCAGAACTCAACAAAATGCATTGTACCATAAAGTTTAGACGTTAATAAACCAGTATAAATTATATCCCTTTTAACTAACTAACCGATTAAAAAATATTATATGATAATAATAATAATCAATATACCGTACTTTTTTAATTGGTTTGTATGTGGTAATTAAAAGGGATATAGTTTATACTTGTTTATTAATAACTAAGCGTTATGGTAGACTGCATTTTGTTGGGTCCTGCTGTAAAATTAATTTACAGAGCCCAATGTTAGAATGAAAGTACGGTATATTGATTCATCCTCAAATAATATTATTTTAATGGGTTAGTATGTGGTAATTAAATGGGATATAAATTATACTGGTTTATTAATGTCTAAACTTTATGGTACAATGCATGTTGTTGGGTTCTACTAGAGCAATTAATTTACAAAGCTCAATGTTATAATGAAAGTACGGTATATTGATTCATTCTCATATAATATTGTTTTAATCGGTTAGTTAGTGGTAATTAAAAGAGATATAATTTATATTGGGTTACTAACGTCTAAACTTTATGGTAGAATGCATTTTTTTGGGTCCTGCTAGAGCAATTAATTTACAAAGCTCAATGTTATAATGAAAGTACGGTATATTGATTCATTCTCATATAATATTGTTTTAATCGGTTAATATGTGGTAATTAAAAGGGATATAGTTTATACTGGTCTAGTAACGTCTAAACTTTATGGTAGAATGCATTTTGTTGGGGTCTGCTAGAGCAATTAATTTAGAAAGCTCAATGTTAGAATGAAAGTATATTATATTGATTCATTCTCATATAATATTGTTTTAGTCGGTTAATATGTGGTAATTAAAAGGGATATAGTTTATACTGGTTTAGTAACGTCTAAACTTTATGGTAGAATGCATTTTGTTGGGGTCTGCTAGAGCAATTAATTTAGAAAGCTCAATGGTAGAATGAAAGTACGTTATATTGATTCATTCTCATATAATATTGTTTTAATCGGTTAATATGTGGTAATTAAAAGAGATATAGTTTATACTGGTTTAGTAACGTCTAAACTTTATGGTAGAATGCATTTTGTTGGGGTCTGCTAGAGCAATTAATTTAGAAAGCTCATTGTTAGAATGAAAGGAAATTATATTGATTCATTCTCATATAATATTGTTTTAATCGGTTAATATGTGGTAATTAAAAGGGATATAGTTTATACTGGTTTATTAATGTCTAAACTTTATGGTAGAATGCATTTTGTTGGGCTCTGCTAGAGCAATTAATTTAGAAAGCTCAATGTTAGAATGAAAGTACATTATATTGATTCATTCTCATATAATATTGTTTTAGTCGGTTAATATGTGCTAATTAAAAGGGATATAGTTTATACTGGTTTAGTAACGTCTAAACTTTATGGTAGAATGCATTTTGTTGGGGTCTGCTAGAGCAATTAATTTAGAAAGCTCAATGTTAGAATGAAAGGAAATTATATTGATTCATTCTCATATAATATTGTTTTAATCGGTTAATATGTGGTAATTAAAAGGGATATAGTTTATACTGGTAGAATGCATTTTGTTGGGGTCTGCTAGAGCAATTAATTTAGAATGCTCAATGTTAGAATGAAAGGAAATTATATTGATTCATTCTTATATAATATTGTTTTAATCGGTTAATATGTGGTAATTAAAAGGGATATAGTTTATACTGGTTTAGTAACGTCTAAACTTTATGGTAGAATGCATTTTGTTGGGGTCTGCTAGAGCAATTAATTTAGAAAGCTCAATGTTAGAATGAAAGTATATATTGATTCATTCTCATATAATATTGTTTTAATCGATTAATATGTGGTAATTAAAAGAGATATAGTTTATACTGGTTTAGTAACGTCTAAACTTTATGGTAGAATGCATTTTGTTGGGGTCTGCTAGAGCAATTAATTTAGAAAGCTCATTGTTAGAATGAAAGGAAATTATATTGATTCATTCTCACATAATATTGTTTTAATCGGTTAATATGTGGTAATTAAAAGGGATACAGTTTATACTGGTTTAGTAACGTCTAAACTTTACAGTAGAATGCATTTTGTTGGGGTCTGCTAGAGCAATTAATTTAGAATGCTCAATGTTAGAATGAAAGGAAATTATATTGATTCATTCTCATATAATATTGTTTTAATCGGTTAATATGTGGTAATTAAAAGGGATATAGTTTATACTGGTAGAATGCATTTTGTTGGGGTCTGCTAGAGCAATTAATTTAGAATGCTCAATGTTAGAATGAAAGGAAATTATATTGATTCATTCTTATATAATATTGTTTTAATCGGTTAATATGTGGTAATTAAAAGGGATATAGTTTATACTGGTTTAGTAACGTCTAAACTTTATGGTAGAATGCATTTTGTTGGGGTCTGCTAGAGCAATTAATTTAGAAAGCTCATTGTTAGAATGAAAGGAAATTATATTGATTCATTCTCACATAATATTGTTTTAATCGGTTAATATGTGGTAATTAAAAGGGATACAGTTTATACTGGTTTAGTAACGTCTAAACTTTACAGTAGAATGCATTTTGTTGGGGTCTGCTAGAGCAATTAATTTAGAATGCTCAATGTTAGAATGAAAGGAAATTATATTGATTCATTCTCATATAATATTGTTTTAATCGGTTAATATGTGGTAATTAAAAGGGATATAGTTTATACTGGTAGAATGCATTTTGTTGGGGTCTGCTAGAGCAATTAATTTAGAATGCTCAATGTTAGAATGAAAAGAAATTATATTGATTCATTCTCATATAATATTGTTTTAATCGGTTAATATGTGGTAATTAAAAGGGATATAGTTTATACTGGTTTAGTATCGTCTAAACTTTATGGTAGAATGCATTTTGTTGGGGTCTGCTAGAGCAATTAATTTAGAATGCTCAATGTTAGAATGAAAAGAAATTATATTGATTCATTCTCATATAATATTGTTTTAATCGGTTAATATGTGGTAATTAAAAGGGATACAGTTTATACTGGTTTAGTAACGTCTAAACTTTACAGTAGAATGCATTTTGTTGGGGTCTGCTAGAGCAATTAATTTAGAATGCTCAATGTTAGAATGAAAGGAAATTATATTGATTCATTCTCATATAATATTGTTTTAATCGGTTAATATGTGGTAATTAAAAGGGATATAGTTTATACTGGTAGAATGCATTTTGTTGGGGTCTGCTAGAGCAATTAATTTAGAATGCTCAATGTTAGAATGAAAAGAAATTATATTGATTCATTCTCATATAATATTGTTTTAATCGGTTAATATGTGGTAATTAAAAGGGATATAGTTTATACTGGTTTAGTATCGTCTAAACTTTATGGTAGAATGCATTTTGTTGGGGTCTGCTAGAGCAATTAATTTAGAATGCTCAATGTTAGAATGAAAAGAAATTATATTGATTCATTCTCATATAATATTGTTTTAATCGGTTAATATGTGGTAATTAAAAGGGATATAGTTTATACTGGTTTAGTATCGTCTAAACTTTATGGTAGAATGCATTTTGTTGGGGTCTGCTAGAGCAATTAATTTAGAATGCTCAATGTTAGAATGAAAAGAAATTATATTGATTCATTCTCATATAATATTGTTTTAATCGGTTAATATGTGGTAATTAAAAGGGATATAGTTTATACTGGTTTAGTATCGTCTAAACTTTATGGTAGAATGCATTTTGTTGGGGTCTGCTAGAGCAATTAATTTAGAATGCTCAATGTTAGAATGAAAAGAAATTATATTGATTCATTCTCATATAATATTGTTTTAATCGGTTAATATGTGGTAATTAAAAGGGATATAGTTTATACTGGTTTAGTAACGTCTAAACTTTATGGTAGAATGCATTTTGTTGGGGTCTGCTAGAGCAATTAATTTAGAATGCTCAATGTTAGAATGAAAAGAAATTATATTGATTCATTCTCATATAATATTGTTTTAATCGGTTAATATGTGGTAATTAAAAGGGATATAGTTTATACTGGTTTAGTATCGTCTAAACTTTATGGTAGAATGCATTTTGTTGGGGTCTGCTAGAGCAATTAATTTAGAATGCTCAATGTTAGAATGAAAAGAAATTATATTGATTCATTCTCATATAATATTGTTTTAATCGGTTAATATGTGGTAATTAAAAGGGATATAGTTTATACTGGTTTAGTAACGTCTAAACTTTATGGTAGAATGCATTTTGTTGGGGTCTGCTAGAGCAATTAATTTAGAATGCTCAATGTTAGAATGAAAAGAAATTATATTGATTCATTCTCATATAATATTGTTTTAATCGGTTAATATGTGGTAATTAAAAGGGATATAGTTTATACTGGTTTAGTAACGTCTAAACTTTATGGTAGAATACATTTTGTTGGGTTCTGCTATAATCAGTTGGATATGGAATTTATAAGTCTTATGTTAATCGTAGTATTTTTTATTTTTTTTTACTTTTTTGCCTGAATTTATTTAAATCTTCAATGAATAAGTGGCAATTAAATGGCAATTAATTCCTATACACTAATATTTTATAATGTAACGCATTACAGTCCAGGGGACTGCTAACTTGATTGTCAAGCTAGCAGTCCCCCCGTATCTTTTTAAAAAAAGTGGCAATTAAATTGGCATTGTGGTAATTAATTGGCAAATAAATAGCAAAAAAATATGCACTAGTTTTCATTAGGTTCTGCTGACATGGGCCTGCTAGCTATACGCAGCCTTACACCATGTATATTAATGAAATTTACAATTATTTCTAAGTCAATCCTTATTTCTTTTATACTGAATATAAAATTATTTGAAATAATTGTAGTTGATTTTCGTACCATACTTTGACACTTCTGAGAATGACCATGTTATTTTGTGAAAGGAATAAGAATTGACTTAGAAATAAATGAAAATTTCATTAACATAATACTAATATAAAGATATGACGTTACAACTTCATAGTGGTTTTAGTAGGTACTAAAAAAATTAGTTCTTGCTTTATTCACTAAGAAGCACACGTTAAAGGTCTTACGTTAGATAATTTGAAATTCAATGAAATATTTAAAAAAAAAAATATATCAATAATCATACACATTTGAAACGTGTAGAAACCATAAAATTCATCATTTTATTCAATCTTTCTAAAAAAATGACTACCGGATTCAAATATTTTTCAGAGGTTTTGAACAAGTTAAAATAGATAAATGTATAACTTTTTAAACATAATTTTCTTCTTTGTTTTCGTAATTTTAATCAGTAAACATAAAATTGACAAAAAAATAAACAAATCCAAAATTCAGATGTTTTTATCTTCGACCGCTAGCATCCTGTATACAAATACGCATATTTTTAATTTCTTTCCTTATTTACATTTTTTTTGGTTGAGTTATAAATTTAACCTTTGGCTGATTAGAACGTATGGGGGTCTTGTGGCCGCGTGTCTGAGTCTGTGGTTGCGAATCTGGAGAACCGAGTTCGATCCCAACCGACGCCAAATATTTTGAATTTTAAATGGCTCAAATTGACCCCTGTGGTGCACTCTCCACACCAGCATTGAGTTATTAGCATACCCAGCAATGGGTAATATGCCGTGATGATACTCGTATTTATTTATTTTTATTTCTGATTAGAACGTAGTAAATATTTACCATATTTTGATAAAGTTTCAGAAATATTTTATTATCTAAAAATAGATAATGTGTAGGAATTTCAAAACTTTTTTTTACTTGGAATTTTAAAATTTGATGCTTATCTCAAAGTAAACTCATCCGACTGATGTAACTTATTTGAGAACAATTATTACATAACAATTTATCATTGACATTGATCTAGATTTGGAGTATATGGTATATGGACGCTAATATAACAAATAATAATCAATGCATAATCTCATTTGATTATATTTTTTTTAAACAATGTAAAAAAAAAATAGAACACGGGACATTGATATTTAGATCATAAAACTGTATATTTATAAAAGAATTTAAAAAAGTTAATATAGTTTTTAAAATATTCGAGTTTTTAATGCCCGTAACCGTATCATCTACGTCACACATCTACTCTATTCCAAATTCTTACTACATATTTTTTAAACTTCTATTTAATTTCAATAAATGAACATCGAATTAACTGTCAAACCCCATTTGGATTGACAGATAATTTTAAAGTTCTAGGACTTTAAAATTTTACCTTCGTACTGAATCCTTTATTTATGCGGCATTAAATTGTCCTTCACCACAGCAACTTCATCCAAAATATTTCGATGAATGTATTTTTTATCAATTATAGTGAATACGAATGTTAACGAGATCAGAAAAATTCAATTTCAATCTGTCAAACAGTCTTACTTATACAAAACTCATACTGCTACGAATTGCTGCATATTTCTTTCAATAATTTAATAACTAGAAACTAGTATGACAAAATTATGTATACCACCTCAGACAAAAAGTGTATTTACAAGTAATGACGATCTCAGCTACCCGCTTCGGCCGTAAACAACGTGCTCATACCTTAAAGATTCACTTTTCATCCTATATACATAAAGTACTATAAAATATTCGCATACTAGATATTTACCATAACTTTACTCGGTTATCATAAACGTCAATTCAAAGATTTTAATATAAAATAATTCAGAATTGTATGTTCTAAAATGCTATGTAAACAAGCCCATAAAGTTTTACGAGACAGATAATATTTGAAAAAAAAAACTGTTTTAAATTGCTATATCAAAGTTTATGTGGGACACCCTGTATTTTTATAAGTGTTAAAGTAGATCTATTTATGTAATTCGAATTATTAATTAGCGAACTCCAATGTTGAAAACAAAACGAGCTTACTCGTAACATCTACGTCACAGAATATTAAAAACAAATATTGTGGTTTAACGAGTTACAATTATGACTTTCTAGAATTATAAATCGTTTTAAATGTAGATGAAGTTTCATAAAATAAATTAGAAATAAATAGTGGAAGACTCATTTATAATCTTATATGATTAATCTTTTCAAATAATCGTATATCCTATCCGTTGTATTTATTCTATTTAGAACGTATTACATTCCTTGAATAGGTTAATGCTAATGATTCGAAGGTTAAGCACCATCGTGTGAAATCTCGTGGATGATCTAACCTAGAAGTTTGACAGTTACTTTCGTTTTCAGTTCCCAGTGGGCAGCACCATGCATGGCAGCGCGGGCGACCGGCGCGCCCTGGAGCGCGAGGCCTTGAGGAACGTCATCGCGCAGTGGAACGCCAATCGACTCGATCTGTTCGAACTGTCCGAACCGAACGAGGTGAGTAACCCCATGTGCGAATACCACACGCCACGGATATGGGTTAAGAAACTATTTCGCAGAACTGATGCGGTAGCGGTGTAGCAGTAGAACCAACTCAAATTGTTAGGAGAAGTTGTCGTGGATTTATGACTGGTAGAACTCGAAATTATAAAACGGTTTGACAGATTTTAATTTCATATTGTGTAGTTAATTCTGAACAAGTTTTATTGTACAGGTGTTTCATTTTCGATGTTTTTTAAGGTATTTCGGGTAATATTAACGATAGAGCATAACCGTTTGCACATTCCAGGGTCAACTTTTCGAAAAAAGTGTAATGGTCACCACTGGAATTTTTAATCTTTTGTTTTTGAACTACAGGTGAAAACACGTTTTTCGCGAATTTCGAAAATATCTCATATCTTATATATTATGATAGAGAAAAAATGTTTAGACAATTTTTGTACCGTTTTTTGTGTAGAATAAAATAGTGTAATTAGATTTTTTGAAAACGATAATTCTCGAGATACGACACAAACTTATATTTTTTTAAATGGGAATCCATGTAGAAACTAGTCTCATATTTTTGCTTATTTTATAAACTTCTCAATAATAAATAAAAGTCTACATTCTTTTGTTTTAAACATGAATACAACATGAATCGTCTACAAACAAATAAAAAAATCTATTACAGATCTTCTTTTCTTAATTTTTAATATTGTTTTCTTTAGTTTTTATCATTTCTTCAATTTATATACCTCAGAAAGCATATTGAACCACTTTTTTCGAATTATTTTAATAACATAATTAATAGATATGTAATAAAATAATCAAATAATCATCTGTAATAGATTTTATTCATCTGTTTTTTTATTAATTTTCAATTTTGTTACCCCAAAAATTAATAATTTATGTTTTATTTATGTTTAAAACAAAAGAATGTAGACTTGTTACTTGTTTTATATCATTGTAAAGCTTATAAAATAAGCAAAAAGATTATTTTCAATATAGGTTCCCATTTAAAAAAATATAAGTTTATATTATCTCAAGCATTATTAAGTTTTCAAAAAATCTAATTACGCCATTTTATTCTACACAAGAGACGGTAGAAAATTTGTCTAAACAATTTTTCTCTAATAAACAAGATATGAGATATTTTCAAAATTAGCGAAAAACTAGTTTTTGCTTGTAGGTCAAAAACAAAAGAAGATCGAAAATTCATGTGGCGACTATTAAACTTTTCTCGAAAAGTTGACCCTGGCATGTACAAATGGTTTTGCTGTATCGTTAATATTACCCGAAATATCTTAAAAAACCCGAAAATGAGACATCCAGTACAACTTTTTTCTAAAATTAATAGGTAACTGAACTGCAGAAATATAATAAAAAAATATGTATGTACGAGTACAACATATTTCAAGTAAACACCCTGTATAATTTTTCTTTATATCCCAAATTAGTAAGAAGTAGTACTTTCTAATCAGCAAGACGGTTTGAAATGAACGAATTGATACCTATGGTAGATTAGGTAGATAGACGTTAGCTTTGGTGTCCATTTGGGGAAGCAATGCGCAGATTAGAGGATGCATGGTTCAGCGACGGAAGGAAGCCCGCACCCGTATGCGTATTGTTGAGAACTGCTGGCCCATGAAGTGTGTAATTCGCTGTGGATGTGTGTATACGTTACATCTAATTCGTCCTAATTATTTTATCTGATTTACTAATGTCAAGAAGTCAAAATGTGACCTCTTTTGTATCTGACTACTTCATATATCTAATTATAAACAATATTAGATTACAAGGATTGAATTATTTGCCAATGGAAAGTTGTAATAAATCTTCAATTGTTTCAAAATCCTACAAATCCACATCAAATTTTGGAAAATCGCAAAAAAAAAACTATTTTTATATGTTCCAAATGTGTAATACTATAGGAACATCCAATACACATAATATAATGTTGATGAAACTGAACCCAAAAACTACTTTGTTTAATAAGAAAAACTAATTAATAATGTCAGAATTAAATTAAAACATCAGATGTGGCCAGCACATTACCTTCCTTCAGTTCTATTTATTTTGTACAAATTGCATACAGAAAGATTTTAGCAAAAGATTCTAAATTTCCAGTAAAATTATTTCAAAAACAAACAGTGCAAAATGCACTTGACACTGACATCTTCTTTTTCTTTAGCTTTTCTCATTCGTTAGGTGTCGCTATTTTTTATTTTCTTCTTCCACTCATTTCTGTTTTTCGTGTCGTCCTCAATCAGTTCCTTTTCTCTCAAGTCTTCAGCAATACAGTCCTTCCATTTTATCTTTGGTCTTGCATTGTTTCTTCCACCTTCTATTACTAAGCTATTCATTCTTCTTCCAATATATTCATTATCTCTCGTCGTGACATGTTTAAACCAATGTAATCGTCTCTCTTGTATCTTTCTAGAAACTTTTAATACTCGTTATTTCCCTTATTCTTTCATTCCTTACCGTATCTTTCCGTGTCTTCCCTAACATCTATCTCAACATCCTCATGTCTGCCACGTTCATTTATTTTTTATTGATACTGATATCTGTCAATTTGAATTATCTGAATATATTTTCAGTTTCCTTGGTTATAGCATAGCTGGCTGATTTATGAAATTTAATATCTTTATAATTTTTGAACTCTATATCTGTTGAATATCAAATATAAAATGCAATCAAATCGTATAGAGAATAATATATTCTTTAAGTTATAATAATATTAAAGTTGCAAATGAGCGTACTTCCGGTTGACCAATTATAACCAAAATCTATTCAAGTCTGCATATAGATGTAAGGACGAGGAATACGTAAGAATTGTAATTTTAGGAATTCTAGTATTGGAGATATCGTGGCCGAAACCGCGGTAACACACACACACACACACGCGCGCTCACACACACATACACACACACACACACACACACACACACACATACAGACGTCATCGTAAAAATAGTAAAATCGTATAGTAGAGACCCTAAAACGTGCTTATTAATTGAAAACTTACCACCGATTTTTTTGATCAGACAATACCTATATCTTCCTAGAGGTGACGGAAGGTAAAAAATCAATTGTGGCCAGCACATTACCTTCGGTCAGTTCTATATATTTTGTACAAATTGCATACAGAAAGTTTTTAGCAAAAGATTCTATATTTCCAGTACATTACTTTCTGTCAGTTCTATGTATTTTGGACAAATTCCATACCAGTAAAACTAACACAAACATACTGGCAATTGCACTTGACGTCTTTCAATTAAAATTTTCATAATATAGTAACCCTAACTATAATTACCAAGGTTACCATTTAAAAATACATTGGTATGATTAACAAAACAGTGAATTTGTTATGTTATTTTAGTCACCCTCTTGATTAGGAGTAAATACTACCAGACGATGATTTTTGCAAATTCTCCTATAGCTGATTGCCATTGGTTGATCTGAATTAAGATAAAATGTTCAACTTTCGTTGACAGATTGACATATTGCTAAAGAAAAGTTTTATTAAATTTCCCTTATCTAAATTTTTCTTATCTTATTAATTAATTATGCGATTAAAAGTGAAGGGAACATTTCACAATAAAAATTAATAGTATTAAACAATTTGAAAGGAGCTGGTATCTTTTATTAACTCCGACTATTTTCTGGGTCATATAACGCTATCGTATTAAATTATATATCCAATAAGAACCCAACATTTCACGGGTCTTCAGCAATATGATACATCCAAAACTAAAGCTGATTACATAGTTTTTATCAAACTGTTTCATAGCACAAAAAGTGAAATCCACATGACTTCATCGTTTAATTCCTTTACAACACAATGAACGCTAGTTCGCTAGGCAAATAGCTTGCTTCCCTTTTGTCATAAACCTTCATCCTGAAGCAAAAACATTAAATATTGCCTTTAACTTTAACAATTTGACATTGTTGGGAATTCGTCATCATTATTTCCACATTGTTTTATACTCTGACTAGATGTTTTATAAAAGGACGCACAACCTACGACCACATTGTAATATGAAAATTTAGATATTTTCGATTGCAATTTTTCAAAATGCATAAGCTAATCTAACGCACAAAAGTACCTCTTGTAAAACCAGGGCTGTGTTGTGTTTTATGTTTTACGCCTAGACCACCTGTCGGCAACCTGTATTCGCTGAAGCGCCACATATTTTTTTTTAAGTAGTGAACACTCGGCGTGCCTTCTGACTTCAACTATATGAAGAAAAAAATATTTGATTATAATACACATTATAATAAGCTACATATTATAATAAAAACATAAAACAAATCTATGGCCAGCACAGTACCTTCCGTTAATTCTGTGTATTATGTACAAATTCCATACACAAATTTTCTTGCAAAAGATTGTATATTTCCAGTAAAATTATTTCATAAACTATGTAAATTGTACTTCCACTTATTTCTGTTTTGCATGTCGTCCTCATGCAGTTCCTTTTCTCTCGTCTTTCGCCATACAGTCCTTCCATCTTTTCTTTGGTCGTTCTCTGTTTCTTCGACCTTCTATTACTAAGCTATTCATTCTTCTTTCAATGTATTCTTCCTCGCTCATGATGACATGTTCAAACTAGTGTAATCGTCTCTTGTATATTTTAGAAATTTCTATCACGCGAACCATTTCCCATAATCCTCTCTTTCCTATCTTTCCGTGTCTTCCCCAACATCCATCTCAAAATCCTCATCTCTGCCACATTCGTTTTTTTTTATTGAGACTGACATCTGTCAATTTGAATTATCTGAATATATTAGCAGTTTCCATAGTTAACATAGCTGGCTGATTTAAGAAATTTAAAAACTTTATAATTTTTTAATCAATAACTATCGAATATAAATAAAATTATGTAATCAAACGGTGTAGAGAATAAAATATTCTTTCAGATTTGTAATAACATTAAATGTAAAAAAAAGATATTTAACATGGTTTTTTCAAGAAAAACTGTTAAAATCTTCAAATGAGGATTCTTCCGGTTGACCAATTATCAAAATCTAATCAAGTCTGCATATGGATGTAAGGAAAAGGAATACGTAAAAATTGTAATTTTTGGAATTATAGTATTGGAGTTATCGCGGCCGAAATTATAGTCACATACACACTCACACACACAAACACACACACACATACATACATACAGACATCATCGTATAAATAGTAAAAACGTTTTGTAGGGACCGTAAAACGTGCTTATTAATTGAAAACTCACCACTGAATTTTTTGATCAAAGACAATAAACCTTCCTTATCTAAAGGTAACGGAAGATAAAAATTATAATAGAATTATATGAGGTACGAGGCCGGTGAAATGAGCAAACAATTTCTATTTTACAAGACTATTTTAATGAGCGTAAAATTATTTTTTTCGCCAGTGGTTTTCAAACTGTGGGGATCACCTTTGTTATTTTAAATGGAATCATATCACTTTTTATATCCTTATTAGAGAATTTTATTTTGAATTTGAATATTTGCATATCCTTAGATTTTTTTGAAAAAATTCATGTTTGTTTAGATTTATATTAGTTTTATTTCATTATAGCTAAAATAAGTGTGCCATGGACGATACAAGTGAATATGGATTCACATTTGTTGTGACCGAAAAATGGAGGACTATTTGAGCAGAATTTATTATTTTTTGTGTATTTTTTGTAACAAAGTAATTGTTTTTCACATTTATTCCGTTCATAGTACACTTATTTTAGCCATATTAAAATAAAATTAATATAAACGCATTTTTTCAAAAAAAAGTCATTTAAGGTTATGGAAATATTACGTCACTGAATTCAGAATAAAATTATTTATCGAATAAACAAATACAAAATATATAATCCCATTTAAAATAACAAAGTTAGTCTCCACAGTTTATGAACCACTTGTTGAAAAAATATATTTTATGCTCATTAAAATATAAATTGTTTGTTAATTTAATCGACCTTGTAGGTAGCTCTTATAGTTCTCGAGATAGCAATAGTGGACAAAATAAAATGAACACCCTGTATATTTATAAGTTATATTTTACATATATGCAGAAAGTATCAAAAAATTTAAGAATTATCTTATTATTTATTATATACAAGACCGTGCCACCAAAAAACTTTCCATAGGTTGCCGACCGCTGGCCTAGACCACTAACCAGACTGAAAAACATCAAGTCAACGAAAGTTTGACAATCTGCACGTTGCACGTAAAGAATAATTCGGCTACGTCGTCACTCGGTTTTGTGGGGCTATGCCGTATCGCCTGACGTAAAATTGACGTTATGTGATCACCATGCGATACTGCAGGCAGTATCGAATTATGACGTCATTTTTAAGTCATACGATCGTCAGGGGTGCGTTCCTAATCCTTACACTGGAGTATCGAGTATGATAAATTCCGCTCCAAAACTATTGCGCTTTCTCTCAGAGTTTACGTTATAAACGTTCCAAAATTCGGAGTACGCACTCTAGAGTTTACTCCTCGTACTCTGCTACGCTAGTAGTGTACTAAATACTCCAATGAGATTATGCGCATCATTCGCAAACTTTTACTTTACCACGAAACACACAAATCGAGTTTAAAATGGAAATAAATATTGAAAATGATCAATATATTGGAGTAATTGATGATTATTTCTTATAAAAAAATCTGATGTGGCCAGCACATAACCTCTCGCCGTATATTTTACCTGGCTGTATGCATAAAGCAAAGAATATTTTTATAAATACAAATAATATATTCATATAAATCTATGACGTATAAACTTCTTTATTATTCAATAATAGCATGTCTCAACATGAAGATATTTTACCATAAATTATGTTACAATAAATTACAAAGTAGAGTTTACCATATATAAATATTAGGCTGGTAACTGCAATTTTCAATTCGAACAACGTTGTTTACTTTCTCTTCATATTCTTCTAGTAAAAACATTAATTTTGGGCGGTCTAAAATGTATATATGGATTGTGCATCTATTCTTATATATCTTCTTTTACATTTTATTTTTTCATACATGTTATATCTAAATAACACTAATTCCCTTTAATAAAGTGACGGATAGATTGCACTCCGATTATTCTTATATCGATGTGTAATTTTGTCAATATTTACAACTTACTTGAGAAGAATTTGATAGCTTTTTCGCAATTCAAAGTTACTCTAGTCTATAGTACTGGTGTACATTGTCCCATAATGTTTGAAACAAATTTAAGTCCTTCAACCTAGACTTGTCATCTCCATAATAGTCACAGATCAAGAATTAAGGGATTCTCCAAATACATTTTTCTTTCATTACTCATTATTTCTGACACTGACATTTATCTGTCAGTTACAAATAATTTAAATTTGCAACTATTTTTCATGGCATCCTTTCGGTTGTAAAATTAATTACATCATTATTTTATATATTATATTCCTTTTATCTCTAAATCTATAAAATATGTATAAAAATATTTAAATGTATCAGAAAGAGAATTTATTTTTCTTTAATATTATCAAGAAAAATTTTCAAAAAATAATATTTAGAAGATTTTTTTTCAAGAATCTTCTACTTCCGGTTGTCCAATTATTACCAAAACCTTTTCAGATCTTCCCATGAATGTCCGATTGGGAAATACGTTGTTAAACAAATTTTAAGTCTTATAGTTTTTGAGTAACCGTCCTTCCAACATCCCACACACACATCCACACACACACACACACACACACACACACACACACACACACACACACACACACACACACACACAGACATCATCGTAAAAATGTTAAAATCGGATTGTAGGGACCTTAAAACGTGCTTATTCAATAAAATCTGGATATGCGATTTTTAGCATGAATCCAATACCTCTCTTAGCGAGAGGTAAAAAGTCATTTGAAAAGTTCAGTGGCGTGTAGGTTATTCATTTTTCTTTATTAATATTTTTTTTTGTTAATATAAATCATTATTTTAAAATAAAACAAAGCGTGAACGTCACTTACTTTCCCCCTGCCGTGCACCTGACGATTGATGACGCAGTTGGTTTGTTCTCTTATCGTGTACGTACGCAACAATCTGACTACGACACATATAATGTATGTTTTTGAAACGAGGAGTAATTAAAAAATAATTTTCAGGACTTGGAGTTCCATGGCGTGATGCGGTTCTACTTCCAAGACTCCGGGCAGAAGGTCGCGACCAAGTGCATTCGAGTGGCTTCCGACGCCACAGTCTCCGATGTGATAGAAACGCTCATAGAAAAATTCCGTCCAGATATGAGAATGCTTTCAGTGCCTTCATACGCCTTATATGAAATCCATGAAAACTGCCCAGAAAGACGATTGGCCTCAGATGAAAAACCACTTCTCGTGCAGCTTAATTGGCATGTGGACGACAGGGAAGGCAGATTTTTGCTCAAAAACATCGATGATAAGTCCAATGTGAGTTCATACTGGTAGTGGTACTACTACACTATTACTCCTTTTATGGATCTTGTAGCTGCTATACCGGATCTATACTTTTTTTTGTTATGCTGGGTGTTTGTAAAAATAGGAACGATTGGCTATTTTCTTTATTATTAATTTTAGATCTATAGTTTAAAATACAAAGTTAAGGGCGAACTTATATGCCACCTTTTGCCCTTTTTGATGTGAAAAGACCCTGAATTCTACTTCCGGTTTTGCCGGAAGAGATACAAAGTCGGTTAAATTAGGTTGCCCTATTAGTAGACCATATAAAGATTTTTTTACCAGAAAATGCATGTTACTACATTAATATAAAAATTATATTTGAATAATAATACTTGACTTCACAAGATTTCAGTCAACCAGAACCACAGACGCGTTTTGCTCTTATTGGATCTCATCATTATTATTATTATTTATTGCTGGTCAAGCGCACGGCTTTCTCGATAGATGGCTCTGTATGTGATTAGTTACCTCTGCAGGCATTATATCATTTTGACATGGTTTATCATCCGTCCAGTCTACATACAAAGTGCCTCCTCTAGGAGGCTTTAGTTCACTACGCTGATGAGCTCTAATAAGAGCCAAACGTGTCTGTGGTTCTGGCTGAGTGGGGTCTGTGATAAATTACCGAGAGGTTGATTCAAAGATTAAAATCTTATGAAATGTGTCAAGTATGATTTTTTAAAAATATTATATTAAAACATTTTCATCAAGTATCGTAACTGTACTTTTATTATTATTTATTGCTGGCCAAGCTCACTGGTTTCTCGATAGATGACTCTGCATGTGGTTAGTTACCTCTATAGGCATCATATCATTTTGGGATGGTTTATCATCCGTGCACTCAACCTAGTATGGCCAATGTAATAACTTTTATCACGGAAGATATACGATGTAGATGCCGATGTGCGCATGCGCATATTCTGTAATAATGTAGGTATATATTTTGTTCATTTCATATTGTTTCACACTTTGACACTTGGTGTGCGTGTTATTTGTGAAAAATATATTATTTTATTACTATAATTTGTTAAAATTATTACATTATCATGAGATATAAGTGCAACGAATGTGAAAATGATTTCAGCACATTCCCAAATTTAAGAGGACATGTGATGTGCGTTAGGTGAAGTTATTGTTGTGTTTGGTTAAATTGACTAAGTATAACAACAATAACCTTACCTAACCAAAACCCACCCCGAGTTTTTTTAAGGATTTATTTGTGAAAATTGTGACTTTTTTGCTTGTAAATTTGCAAAAAAAAAAATACTTTAATGTAACGGTAACTTAACGCACAGAACTCTATTTAACAAAACTCGTATGGTTACAATCATTTTATAGGCATTTCACATCAAAATGATTATTAATTGCATGACAATTACAATCGTTCGTTTTCGTGATCAAAATTATTACATCGGCTAGACGCTAGTGTCTGTGCCTCCTAGAGGCTTGTGTGCATTACACTGATGAGCTCCAGTAAGAGCGTACCGCGTCTGTGGTTCTGGTTGAGTGGCCAGTGTTCTGATAAATGACTGAGAGGGTTGATTTAGAGACTGAAATCTTGTGAAACGTGTGAAGTATGACTTTTAAATATATTTTACTGATTTTTAATTTTACAAATAACTTTTAATTATAGAAAAGTATGAAATAATGTGGAGTTTTGTTTTATTCACAATCATTATAGTAATATGTCGATTCCTAACCTTTTAGAGGTTGGGAAATACCTCATTCCTAATTGCAATTTCAATCTCTTGGGTGCGAGGAAATAACAAATTTCACTTCCACCCCACGGGTTCGAAATCCTTATGTAGGAGTTGCGTAGCAACATTGCCATAGATCCCTATAATAAAGTGGGCTAAACAAATTATAATAGAGCTGTCAAAAAATATTAACAAAATTAAAGGTTATAACTCAATGATTTATGCTGAAAATTATTGATTTAAAAAGAGGATGATTGTGAATAAAATTGTATGGTAGTTTCATTACAGCCTCGCACAGTTTTCCACGTCGAGGCTTCGCCTCTCCGTAATATACAAAAGCCCTCGGCTGTAATGAAACATATCCCACCTCGGATGTAATATAGGTACACTTCTTTGGGGCACCTTTTCATGGTCTTTCGAATGGCGATAATCAATTATATTTTTTTATCAATGTTCAATTTTGAATTATACCAAACTTATATTTTTTATCTGAACGCCATAGTGACGTCATATTATTGAAAAGGAGTTTTTCTATGTTCCTTTGTTTCAAAAACAAAAATGTACAATTATTAAATTTATAAAAACTGTTCCTGTATGGATCTAGTTGTACTTGTTGTTACTAAGGAATTAAAAAAAACATAGTTGTGAAAATAATAAGATGATGGACCCTTTTGTATTTTGATGTCAAAAATAAATTTTGTTCACGCTACTTCGAAGCTATTTAATTAAACTAATTAATTATTGCACAGTTCTTCGCTCTATTATCTCTCAAGAAAAACAATGGTTGCGACAACGAAACAAATGAAATCGTTATCAACTATTTATTTTTAAGTCTGTTTTCTTCATTTTCATAAATATTTTTAACTTAGCACTGAAATAATTTCGCTGGAACTGGGAAAAATATCGACATATCGAATATTTTTTGTATCACTTTTTTGTAATATCTAAATATCTATAAACGAATAATATCGATAAAATTTCGATCAAAATATCGACATTTTTCGATAAATTTCAATATTTATCGATTTTATCGATAATTTTGATATTTGTCGATATCTTTCGATATTTATCTGTTTTGATATTTATCAATAATTTTTGAATTTATTGATATTTACGAGTGTATTTTGTTCAAATCTGTAAGTCTTATACATCTGTAAATTTGAAAAAAAAACTGATAAAAACATATTTTTGTTAATTAATATAAAATTATACATGAGAGTAACAGATTTGTTTGCGATTTTGTTCATTATTTACAAATTTACAGATCTGTAAGAGTTACAGATAATTTTGGTAATTATCGATGATGAATTTATCGATAATCGAAATTTTATCGATGCCAATGTGATATCGAATTGTATTGAACGAAATTTTGAGGAAATTAGCAAATTGTAATCTATAATTGTGTTTTCATTTCATGGGGCAACTTTACCGTATTGACTTAACCGACTTCGCATCTCAAGATAACCGAGATTCTTATGGTGAGGCTCGAAAAAGGGCACTTTTTTATATTTTCTGAAAGCAATTTAAATAAGCTTAATAATTTCTTATTTATTAATTTTTCAAAATTATGAAACTTTCCTGTGCATTATCATTTTGCCATGCCATTTTGACATTCAAATATAAAAATAATTTTCGAAAATATATTTTTCTATTACTATAAATAATTTTAAACTCAAAGATTAAATAATATAAATAATAACTTTCAGAACAAAAAACAAAAAAAAATGGTTAAGCACTCCATACTAAATGGAGTCAATTTAATATAGATTGCTTATTGAAAATATTTTTGCTTCTAGATGTCATCGATGGGTCTCAGCGATTCGAATTCTAGTTTTCGAAGAAAATTATCAAAACGAGAAAAGAAGCAATTGAAGAAACAAGAAAAATTAGCTAGGTTAAAAAGTGAGAACGACGACTCGAACGAAAAGAACGATAACGTTGCCGAAAAATTATATACAGGTAGGTACTTGGAGCACAGTCCAAAATACTCTTATCTTGAAGTGGTTAGAACTAATAAACATTTGTATTTTTAGAATTACCGGAAACATCATTCACCCGATCAATATCCAACCCAGAGGCTGTAATGCGGCGAAGACGGCAACAGAAATTAGAACGAAAACTGCAGCAATTTAGGTCGAAAGACGGCGGGCCCGATACTGGTAAACCTTCTTTTAATTGTGATTATAACTTATAACTCCGAAAAATATCCACTTCCCTAACAATAATAATGATAAAAATATGGAGAAAACTAGAACAATTTTAGACACATTGTTTCAATTGGTCGAATTCAGCATTCTTCTTTAAATAAAGAAGCTTATCTAAAAATAACAAAATAAAGAGAGACATATGCATTGATGAATTAATAAGAAAAATATGCAAGCTATTTCCATAGTTACTAGAGACGGTAAGTACACTAATGAAGAGTGATGAATTCGGCTCATTATATTTTAAATGTGTTTGTTTGTTTATACAGACTGACACTGAAAAACGGGCCACTTAAAATAACTTTTCTATTTATAATTATTTTTTAATTTTTTTGATATATTTGGAAACTACGCTTAGGGGCTCATAAATCATGGTATTTGGCATGATGGTAGCCCTTCCGGTTTAACCGGAAGTGACAAGAACTTTCATATTTCAAATGGGACACCCATATATTTTTATATATTTGGTATCTACGTAAAATTACAAATTCAGCGATATACTCGAAGTGCATTTTTATTGAAGAAATAAATTACAAAAACAAAAAATTATGAACAATTAATCTGTTAAGCTATGATATCAGGCAGTTGAGATAATATTGAGTAATATTTTATGTTAATTGTTTAAATTGTAAGATTTTATATATTTTTTTGTTAAAAAAAGTGTTCTGTTTGTTATATTATAAGCCTGCCTGATATGGCTGACTAGGTTAATTAATCATAATTTTCTTTTATGTTTTTGTAATATATTTCTTCAATAAAAATGCACTTGAAGCATATGGTTGAATTCGTCGTATTACGTAGATTTCAAATATTTAAAAATGTAAAGGTGGTACATTTGAAATATGAAAGTTAATTTCACTTTAGGTTAAATCGGAAGCACTACCATCATGCCAAATACCAGCATTTGTGAGCCCCTAATCCTAGTGTATAAATATATCAAAAAAATTAAAAAATATATATAAACAAAAAAGTTATGTCGAGTGGCCCGTTTTTCAGTGTCAGCCTGTATAATTGTAGTCATATAGTTTATAATGTATATGCTGCCATCTATTTTACGAAATAAAATATTTATTTTGTCGATAAAATGTTCGTTTCATCCTTTTATATTTTTACATGGAAAGTTAACATTTAGTTTTATCTACCTCATGCGTATAGATGGCATTACAAGTCGCTATGAATGTGATTTTAATTTTATAGGCCCGTATTGTCGTGCTACTATTTCATTGTTGATAATTGTAATATATTTTTGTAGTTCTTTTTGAAGCTAGTAGCGATGAATTGACAAAAAGAAGATAATTAAAATTAGCTTGCATTATTAAAATTGATGACACTAGGCTAGTATTCGTCATTTTTCAAATTATGGCTTTTTAATTGTTGTTGTTATTTTAGATTATAGTTATCAACATAGTTCTATTCATTTTTGAAATAATAACATTTATATTACAAAGATTATTATTGTAAGTAAAAATATTAATCTGTATTTATAAGTCATATTTTTGCCTAATGTGCTATTTGGCACGGTATTACAAAAAAAATACTAGTTAATGCAATATTTTTTTTACAACTGAATTGAATAAACACAATTTATCAGTTAAAAAGCTTTATTTCAAAATTTTAATCTCTTTTGCCAAAAGTTTTTATACATTTAATTTAATTATTTACACAGTTTTAATAAAATTTAATATAAAATTCATTAAATTATACATATTTATTAATAAAGAACATTTTCGCAATGTAATTTCGTGCTCATTTTGTCGGATTTTGCGAGCGTGCTTGAATATTTTGCCCAATAGTGCGCGAAATACACGTTCATGTTGTTATTGTCTATCCCGTAAAATTTATGGTGTGCTTTATATATAATTTTTTAAATATTTTAATGTTGTTTTTTGAATTTTCGTCTGGAAACAGAGTTAACTTAATTTAAAATCTTTTTTTTCAAACACTTCTATACACTATTCCACTTAATCAGTTCAGTAGATGGCGATCACATCAACGCCCAGACGAAATTAAAAAATGGCGGTATTCAACTGCTGTTATTTGACATTTTATTAAAATATTAAAAATGTATCATAATGCCAATGAAACCTTTTATAATCTAATCAGTAAGGGTGAAATATGAGGTATTATCTATCTGCTTTCAGAATCGGATACAGATGATAATTGACATTGCACATAAAAATAACATGTCACGTACACTGACACTAGTCTTGAAATTACAGTCCGTAAACTTAGATCCAATTTCAGCTAATCAGAGAGTTCAAAACTATGCCCTATTCTCCACAATACTGAATCGGTTACGCGGAACAGAGTATATACACTATCCGTTTTAACTATACAGCGTTGGGTGAGATAGGGCTTATGATTCTAGCGCTCTGAATGGTTCAAACTCGAACCGAGTTTATACAGCAAAATAATTGACGCCATGAACTACACTCAGCTGACCGAAAGCGCTATTAACCTACAACTTTTTTTTTTATTTCATATTTATTTTAAATTTTGTTTGTATTATATTAGTACTTTCATTTTTTGAAAACAATAGGTTAAAAACTTGAGAATAACTACGAAATCCAGGATTGGCGCTAAAATTTGAAATCTTTATTTAATACATGTAAAAACGGCAGCGCTCGAAGCGCCACCTACCGTATAGTTAAAATGGATGCAGTATACTTGATTTGCTGGATAAGCAACGTTCATTTTTTGAAATAATCGCTACTAGATTTATTTTTACCATTATTTTAATTTAAAGTTTACTCGGTTTCAAGAAACGTATATTCAAAAATCACAATTTTATACTCAAAAATTCTATGTATAAAGCACCCCATATATTTAACAGGATAGATAACATTTGAAAAAAAAAAATGTTAATCCATGTTAAGAGCATTGTGTACTCTATACTAAAATATGAAGCGAAAATTCATATAAATTGTTCCTGTACCAGAACTATTAACATTTAAAAAAAATCAATATTAGATAAACATACTTCTAATATGAACCTGCTTTAAAAAAATATATTATTAAAATTTATCAGTATTTGACTTTGATTTTAACGGGAAAGCTAGAAATGCTACTAAATTTTGGGTTTCCTATTAGTGCAGTATTAATAGATTTCGATTTTTTTTTTTTTGAAATGCAGGTTTATATCAGAAGTTTGTTTGTCTAATGTTAAATTTTTAAAAATGTTAACATTTCTAGTACAGGAACAATTTATTTGAATTTTCGCTTCATATTTTAGTACAGGAGTACAATGCTCTTAACTTCCTATGTCAAGGTTTGCTTGGAACACCCGGGCGTACTGCGCGTACCGGGCAAACGGGTGTATTGGGCGTACCAGGCGTAACGGGCGTAATGGCATAATGGGCGTAAATTTTCTTGCACAAGATTCTAAATTTCAAGTAAAATTATTTAAGGAACAAACAATATAAATGCACTTAACACTGACATTTGTTAATTGGTATTGGACTTTTCGAAGGAGGAATAATTGTCACACACACACACCCACATACAGACATAATCGTGCATATTCATTAAAAAATCACCATCGAATTTTTTGACCAAAGACAATATCTTCCTTACCTATAGATGACGGAAGGTTAAAAACAACATGTATTTTTTTCATTCGTGGCACTCTTATTGTAACCACATTTTAATCAAATTAATATTAGTTATTTAACTGTCAAGTAGAGCGATTATCGATTGAGACATTTTAATGCGTGAGTATAGCGAGCGCGATATTTGTTGAGATCATTAATCGCCAATTAACACACGTTTTACAATATTTTTCCCTTGACCGTAACTTGTTGAATTGTAAAATATAATTTTATTCCATGACAAAAAAATTAGGTTGGTTGCGTTTGACACATAAATTTTGATAATTGTTCGGCAATGCTATGTGGTATCTATGGTTATCTACTAATATCGTTTATTAATAAAAAAACATGCATTAATAGGAGTCATTAATGAATGATTTTCTATGTATTAATATAACCTATAAATAAACGGTCAACGGAAAAAACTTTTTCATTTTTTCTATAAAAAAAATTACCGAAGGATATGCGAATATTATAACACTGAATTGAAAGTTGGTATTCACAGTTTGAAAACCACTAGATAAAAAAAAAATTTACGCTCATTAAATTGGTATAGTAAGGTAGAAATTGTTTGTTAACCGACCTTGTTGCTCTTATAGTTCCCGAGATAGCAATAGTGAGCAAATTAAAAAAAACACTGTGTGTTTATCAATCTTATTGGATTGACATTGGTTGTTCTTGCATTAAACGAATCCATTAAACATAAAATGAACTTATAATTGAATTAACATGTATCCCTTACACCTCTTTATAATTGATTACTTCTTGCTAACAATACCCTTCCTGTTCTCTAACAATTCAATTTCCCGTGGAAATTTGCTGTATGTAATCCATGCATGATTTAGGGGGTACGCTGAAGATCTACGGCGAGTCCCTTTGCCGTGATGTCCCGTACAAGACGCTTCTGCTGTCGGTGCGCGACTGCGCAAGCACGGTAGTGCGAGAGATGCTGGACAAGTACGGGTTGTCGCGTCATGACCCCTCGCAGTGGTGCCTCGTGCAGGTGACCACCCCACCCTCCGGACCCGATCAGGAGTACGTGCTCGATGATGATGAGTGCCCGCTTGCGATATTGATGAACCATTCCAGTGCCAGAGGTGAGTGATTGAGTGCTTTGTTTGTTTACGATGGTGATGTTTACGTTTGTAAATATATATATCAAACAAACAATAGGGTCATATTAAAGGAACATAATACAGTGAAGTATAAAATATAAAGAATTCTTTACCGACAAAATGGAAGAATAACTGTTGATGCAAGAAGAAAAAATGTAAATAGGATTTACAGCGTGAAATAACTACATAGAGTCGCGAAATAGTAAACACAATATACAGGTGATTCATTAGTCTGTTGTTTTTTTAATAACTCGATTATTTTAAATATTATGGAAAAAAAATTCACACGAAGTTTGTTTTATATTAAAATGTCTATAAATCTGCAGTATAGGTTCTTCTACAGAGTGTACCATTTTTACGCAACGGTATGCAACTTTATATTTTCAAATAGAACATCCTCTATATTTATTCAAATTTGAAAAGTACATAAAATTTACTATCTAATAGTATAAAAACAGTCATATGTTATATCAGTAAAAAGTAAAATGGTGAATGATTTAAATATTATATTTTTATTAACTATAAAAGACTTTGCAATAGCATTTTTTAAAAATTAGACATCTGATTATATTAAATAACAGGTGTAATAATGAAATATTGGATTGTTGAAATACATAAAATATTTAATTAATTAATTTTCTTTAAATTTGAAAGGTGTAATGTTAAAATAATGTAATGCAAAGCCCACTGTATTTAATAAAAATGTAATATTTAAATCATTCGTCATTGTAATTTTTTAATAATGTAACATACGATTATTTTTATACTATTGGATAGCAAATTTCATGTACTTTTCAAATTTGAATAAATATATACTGTGTTGCAATTGAAAAAATAAAGTTGTATACTATTGTATAAAAATGAAACGTCCTGTAGAAATACCTATACTGTAGATTTATAGACAGTTTAATATAAAATAAATATCGTTTAAATTTTTTTCCATAATATTTAAAACACTCAAGAACAGATCAATGAATCACCTTAACTATCCAATGTAATGAACACAACTATACACTAATTTCATACTGAACTCCATATAGTGAACAATTAATGTCTCAATATAGTGAACACATAGCAGCCCTGCGCAGTGCGCGATCTTCGCTGATGGTCTCTTGAGCAACGCGCACCTCAGCTGATCTGAATACATTCTTAGGGACTTTCCCTGTGTAGTGTAATACGTATAAAGTTTTGTTGTGTGTATGTGTGTTATATAATACAAATTACTGTAATTCATAATGCCACTTTAGCTGAAATATTGGAACATTTAAAAGCAGGTAGAGGTGCCACATTTTTATAGGGAAAATATGGGATAGCTTAATTGACAATAAGTTCAATAATAAAAAAAGACAAAACGATACAAATTATGAAAACTGTCAATTCCCCTTTGCTGGACAGGGCTGAAGAAAACGCATATGACATAGTTTTCTAGAATTCTAGTTCTTCAGGACATACGATCTAAAAATTAATATTTTGATATTTAACTTAAAGTAATTAAAACCAGTAAATACATTTAAAATTATAATGTAATTATTTCATAAGAACTCGAAAAAGTGAACAAACTCGTTGTAGTGACATGGCCCTGCATTAATTAATATTTGTAATTCAATAGTTGTAGATGTAGACAAACTTAAATAACATCGATAATTACTGAACACACCAAATACCGAGTTCACATTTGACAGATAATAAATCTGAAGTTGAATATGGTAAGACAAATGCCACATTTGTATTGATGGTTGCTGGTAGCTTTGTAATGTGGAAAGTAAATAAAATACAAAAATTGTTTACAGTGTAAAGTATCAAGTTTGCATATCGAAGTATAAAAACCAAATTTTCGCTTTTGTCAACAATCTAAATTATTCGGTGTTCGACCGAATAATGCTTTTCTATTCGGTATTTGGCCTAATAATAAAAAATGTTGCCGAATTTCGAATAGTTTCTGAATATTCGTTGCAAGGCTAATATTTATTTATACATGAAAATTTCGAATTTTTTATCTTCATGGAATAAAAATTATAAAACAAATTATTAAATTGAGGAAAGTAAAAATTAAACCCTTATTTATTCAGTATTTTACTAAATGATATTGATAATAAATTTGCCCTAGTTATTAACAAACTATCAACTAACAAACTAATTAATATAATAATACTGTATTTTGAAGTTTTAAACACGACCGCATTAAAAGTTAATTTTAATTAAAATAGTTTAACATTACAATAATGTATGCGCTAATAATGTATGTATTTAATTCTGATTTGTACTAAAAATAATTACATGTTACATTTAATATTAGTTATATTTATAATTGTTTGAAAGTAACTGCTTTCAGTTCTAATTTGTAAATGCTAATCAGTATCAATAATATTATTTATTTACAAGTTGATATTGACATAACTAGTTTTATCACTTTAAAAACATAAATTATTCCGTACTACGTTTTGAAGTATTCAGCTAATTTATAATTGATAAACATCAGTTATTTTATATTTATTTTCCCAGACAAGTATATTTATTAATCGGATATTAATTCATTAATTGAACGGATTATGATCACGCAATGTCACAACTTTAATAAGTATATTAGAGTCCCTTAACTTACTCCCTTGAGTATATTTACATTTCTTAAGGTCACATTACTTCTTGGACAAGGATACCTATATTTAGCGTACGGTGTACATATCTAGAAACAATCTACTTAGTACGTATATACATAAATATCATTGAAAACAAATTACGTAGCTTCAAATAATTATTTGCGCTAGCTATTTTAAATACCGCGAATTAAATGCTTGTGTTATTTTTAAATAGTACTCTATTCTATTCGATTTGCTGATCACACGCTTCATTGCAGTAAAATCCTTTCAACCTTGTTACTAATTCAATACCTTGCTCACTGGGAAGAGTACCTAGTAGGCGTTATAAATTGTTACAATTAACCTGGAAAGTTAATAGGATTTAAATAATCAAATAGCGAATTACCATTCGGCGAAATGTTATTTCTTTCGGAGAAGACTAATCTTTTCCATTATTTGAATTTGACGCACGTTCAGAGGATATACATACCTTTCTTACATTTTTAAGTTTTACAATAATAATAATGAAAATATTTTGGTATTTGGGACGAGACATCTGGTGTCGAATTTTAAACCACCGACAGACGTACATTTGCGCAAGTATTCATAACTATTTGGTTGGGGTTTTTCACATGGAATTTAAAATATTTCGTGTATGGAAGCGTAGAAAAGGATAGTCTGTGGTTAACATTGTACATACAGAGAAGGCTAACCACGTGCCCAGCTTCTACAGAGCGTATAAACTATATTTGTCATTTACAATTTAGCTGCAGTCAAATATTCAAACATCGAATCAAGTGTGTTTTTTTAGTGAAATGATTTTTAAATTTATGTAGGCAATTATGATATTAATATTTATTCCAAATAAATTTGCTCCAAGCTATAATAATGTATTAATATGTTTCTTACTCTATTAAAATAAAAAAAGTAAATAATAATTCATAAAATTATTTATTAAAAATCTGATGTGACCAACACAATACCTCCCGCCATTTACCTATGGGGTCTCGTTGCCGCGTGCCTGGTCGCGAATCTGGGAATCCGATTCGATCCCGATCAACGCCAAATAATTCGAATTAACCCTTGTGGTAAACGCCCGCGCAATACAATTATGTTATCGTCATTACCGAAATGTGTGTACAAATCAGATTAGCACACCCAGCAATGGATAATATGCCTTGATAATATATTTATTTATTTCTTTATTTAAATACCAGCATATTTACTAATGCTTGAAATTATGTATATTAAGTTCCTTTCCATAAAACTATTGTTCTATTTACAATTTTCCTTTTAAAACGTTACTATTATTAATTTGAAAAGATTATATTTTTGACAGTGACATTTATCTGTCATTTACATACATTTGAGCTGAACTATGTAACCATGGAGATCTGTTTAATGCATAAGCTTCGAGATATAATTTTTATATTACTTTATAAATTTATCTATAAAATATATGGAAAAAGTATTAAAGCAAACCTGTAGAAAATGGAATTATCTTTCATTTCTATAATAACAAATTGCGAAAAAATTGTATTTAAAGGTATTTTTTTGAAGAAAAACTATCTTGAGCTTCAAGTAAACTGCCATTTCCGTTTATCCGATTGCCACCAAAATCTAATGGCTTCTTTCCATATTAGAATAAGGTAGAAATACATGGTTTCAAAACTTTCTGAGTGATAGTATTTGAGTTACAGCGTAAAGAGGATCCACACACAAACACACATATACACAGACATCATTGTGAAAATGTTAAAATTGGATTCTAGGGACCTTAAAACGTGGTCATTTACCAAAATCTCGATATGCGATTTTTAGCACGATTCCTATACCTCCCTTACCGAAGATAGCGGGAGGTAAAATTCATTAGTTTTATTCATCTTATTCAACTTTCTATGATTCCGTACAGAGCGTAGACGCTAGTCACGTGGTACAAATGCTTCTATCGCTCTCCCACTGCAGAAATTTGTATGTAACTATCTCTCTCGAATGTGGACCACACATAGCATACTGTATACGGATGTAGGGCAGACTACATCCATATGTATTTATTAGATCAATGGTTTTTCATCATGACAATATAAAATATATTTTCTCTAAAGTTTATTTATTGTGTACGTTAACAGATTGCCTTATAAAACTTGTTTTTTAATGTACTATTATTTATGACTATTATAAGAGTACTATGAATGGAATAAATGAATACATGCTATTTTTTGTTTCATGTCCTAGAATTAGAGTGCCATGACAGAAGTAATTGAATAAGAGTGTTATGTACAGTCTGTATCTGTGAGTTGATTCTCACGTCATTAATTTCTGATACAGGAATTACTAAACTTTTATCTAGCATCTTTGTCGTACACACATAACATATATGAGACTTTTATTCGCTACTCATTATCGTGGGTGTTTCGGAGGGGTATACGCTATCTTCGTCAATAATTTGTGTTTCGTATATTATACTCGTATTGTGGATTTTGCTTGGTGTTTCTAAGATTACCTATAATTATTGCAACATATTGATTTTGGACAATAAAAAGAGGTATCTACGAGGGTCATTCAATAAGTAAAGAGACAAATGGCTATAGCTCAAAAACTGTTTTTTTTCAATCTTTCAAAATTAAGGCTATTTTTCAACATAATCACCCCCCACAGTTATGCACTTGTCCCATCTTTCTTGCAGCTTCCTAATTCCCTTGGCGAAGAATTCTTTCGATTTACCCCGAAGCCACTTTTGCACCGCTTCCTTAACTTCCTCATTGTTAGCAAATCTTTTTCTACGTAGGGCGTCTTTCAGTGGTCCAAACAGGTAAAAATCAGATGGGGCGAGGTCGGGACTGTAGGCAGGATGAGGTAAGACCTCCTAACCCAATTCTTGAAGCTTATCACGGGTCAGCTGGGCTGTATGAGGGCGGGCGTTATCGTGCTGAAGAATGACTCCTTTTGACAAGAGTCCACGGCGTTTGCTCCTGATAGCTGGTCTAACTTTGTGTTCTAGCATCTCAGAGTAGTATTGGTTATTGATAATTCGCTGATCTTCAAGGAAATCGCAATAGACTGGACCCTGTGAGTCCCAAAAGATGGTCAGCATCACTGGACGTCCACATCGGGGTTCATCACCTACACTTGTTCGGCCACTTTTAAACCGATCAACCCACTTGTAAAAATTCGCACGGTTCATACAACTTTTACCGTACTGTATTAACATTCTAGAAAAAAATTCACTTGGTTTTACACCTTCTGCGACTAAAAATCTTCTAGTGGACTTGCCATGGTGAACTGAAAATTTTGAGGTTATGTTGACATAAAATGATGAAACAGCTGATCAGAGCATATCCCAAGGTTGCCAACTAACACCCCTGAAAAGATTGTACACAGTCATTGAATAGTTTTAAAATTATAGAATTTGTCTCTTTACTTATTGAATGACCCTCGTATATTTCATTCATTGTATTTATATCGTATTTATTCAATTCGTTTAGTATTGCTAAATAACTATTTATACTTCGAATTTTGATGTATAACAAAACTGTCAGTTATGACATTACAACATAATTATTCAATTGATTTATTATTGCGAAATAAATATCTTACTTCGAATCTTCGAATTTGGATGAATAATAATATTCACACGGTATAAGATACTGTATACTGTCAGTTTTCAGTTTTGATTTGTATGAATACTACGGAAATCAGACGATTTCACCCGACAACATGACGTCATCATTTCCTTCCCTACCCTGGCGATTTGAATCGTATGGTTACGATTGATGACGTGGGGATCAAGTCCTGTCAACGGAGTTTATGAAACAATTTTTATAATTTTTATTTTAATATTTAATTTTGAAATTTGGTCGATATTAATTTTAATATATCTGCCGCCATATTGGCAGTGATCGGAGCGCTACTAAAGTTAATTTCATTCGCGAATATTATCTCTTGAATTTCGTAGCACTTGTAAAATTTTTACAAGAATTTTCGTATCACTTAGAACTTTTCATGTAAAAATCTTACTTAATATTTTTTGACATTGAGATGCCATTTAATTTGTAAGCTTCATTATAATGTTGCTTTAGATGCAAACTAAGTTTTAAAACAAGTTATAATTAAATAAAGCCATACATATTGTTGTTCATTACTGTATCCTGTACTCGGAGTAAACCTGAGCTGTAAATTCTTTGAAGCTCCATACCTCAACCTTAAATCATTGTAGTGAGAATCATTGGCTCAACTCATCTCGCTGCCAGTAACTAATGTGGCTAACATCAATCTCAATTTGCCGGCAACGCGTCTGAGTGCCCTAGTTTGATGCTGTTACAGTCCACGCCAAAATTAAATTTTACACTACACTCAGGGCCGGTCCTAGACTTTCTTGCGCCCTAGGCACAACTCCCATTCAAAGTTTTTTTTTGGCCGTAAATAAAGTAAAAAATAGGTATAATATGTTGACAATTGAAGTTTCATACCGCACAAGCCCAGGTTTGGAAAATGAACCGCTCGGCCGCGAGTTTTACAAAGGACGAGCGAGACAGTAGGTTGGCCTTATGAACCATGTTTTTTCTATTGAGGTAAAAATTTATAATTTTGTTAGATTTTTAAAAAATGCGACGTCAAAAATTTGGTGTTTTTTATCAGTTATGTTGGTAGTGCTTCTTGCACATTGTTGTACAGTGTTTGAAATATATGTATTTGAAATGGATTAAGTATTATTAGTAATTATTTGAAATACTTAAAAATAAAAAATATTTTGTATTTTTTGTTCAATTACTTTTCACAAGTACTTTATATTTTAATACATTAAAATGGTATTATTTGTATTAAATACTAATTTTCAATATTTGAACTATTTTTTTTATTTGAAATACATTTTTATATTTAAAATACACAAATATTTGAAATACTTTTTGTATTTGAAATACAAATCTTCCGTCGTATCTGGTCTGTTTGTAATATAACATGAAGTAATTCCCTATTTTTTTCCTGAAATAAACAGTTGCATATGTTAATGTAGGAGTTTCTTTTTTAAAATAAATAAAAATACGCGAATAAGTTAAATATGAAAAACATTTTTAAAATACAGTAATATCTTATTAAAAAATCTTTCAGAACTTATATTTCAATTTAAATGATACAACCTTTTTTAGTTTTACTTCTGTTTATTTATTTAAATACCAACGTTTCGGCAGTATTAACTACTGCATTCTTCAGGGAATGAACAACAAATCAACAAATATATAAATAAATAAATAATAACAAAAACATTAGCAACAGGTAACCAAGGTGACAATTACAACATATTTAATATAGGAAGCCATGCACGACTAAGATCTAGACCGTCACAATAATTGAGATTATTACTCTTGGTTTTGAAAATCTCAATGGCTTCTCCTGTTGTTTAGGTGTGTTGGTCTTGCCAGTATTTTTGTCTCTTCGAATTTTATATGGTGGAATTCTTCCAGGGCATGCTCTGCAACTGAAGATTTTTCTGGCTGGTTCAATCTGCTCGAACGCTGGTGTTCATTCAATCTTGTAGAAATAGTCCTACCAGTCTGGCCAATGTAAACTATCTTACAAATTTTAAATAATTAAAAGTGAAAGTATTTGAAATATATCCATATTTCAAATTCTATTTTATCAAACTTTTGAAATACTTATATTAATGCCCAATTGCACGAACATTGCTTAAATTTTAAGCTAGGCTTAAATAAAAAAATCTGATGTGGACACCACATGATTTCCTTGTACGATTATTAAACTATACATATTTTTTTTAATAAATAAATTACAAAATATTATTTTAACTTCAAAACAGTAAGATATATAGCGACCATAATCTAACCCGGTTCTTTTTAAAGAGAGTTTTGATTACAACAAAGAAATATTTGATTACAACAATGAATATGACTAATTGCACAATAAAAATATAATATTTGTTATTGTACGAATCATAAAATTGCACGTATTTAACGTAATTTGACATGAACATTTTTTTTTTATGTTTTTGTCCTAATCCATAGCAAGCTTTATTACAAAAACAAAAAAATATATAATATTTAAATTTACATATCTCGCTTATAAAATGGGCTAATTTAATAATACTTGATGTGCTAGACGCAGAAATTAATTCTCTAAAACTTTTATTTGAAGCATTTATTTCTAAAATCAAAATAAAATCATTTTATTCAAGAAAAACTGTTAACAACTTCAAATAATGTACCACTTCCGGTTAGCCTATTTTAACCAAAATCTATTATGTTATTTCGATTGACATAAAAGCCTTGTATACCAAATTTGAAAAGTTTTGGATTATATTTTAAAAGAGTTTTTCATTAAAATCTATTATAGGCTTCATGTAAAGTGCCACTTCTGGAAATTGTGTAATAACCAGAAAGGGAGGTGCACAACTAGATGTTATAGGAGTCCTAAATACAAAATTTCAACTTTCTACGGCTTACCGTTTTTGAGTTATGCGAGATACGTACGTACGTACAGACGTCACGACAAAATTAGTCAAAATGAATTCAGGGATGACCAAAATGGATATTTCCGCTGAAATCTGAAAACCGAAATTTTTCGCGATTACAATACTTCCTTTACTTACGTACAAGGAAGTAAAAATGATAATCGAAATTTTAACAGCAATATATTGTAATTCATTTGTCATTTTGAAAAATATTTGTTTATCGTTACCATGAATGTAATATTTTATTTTATCTAATTCCGTTTTAAAATGTTGAATTTTACTTAACCTTATGACGTTATAAAATGTCATTTTTTACATAATTGACATGAAAATGTTTTTACTTCCTTGTACGTAAGTAAAGGAAGTATTGTAATCGCGAAAAATTTCGGTTTTCAGATTTCAGCGGAAATATCCATTTTGATCATCCCTGAATCCATTTTGACTAATTTCGTCGTGACGTCTGTATGTACGTACGTCCGTACGTACGTATCTCGCATAACTTAAAAACGGTAAGCCGTAGAAAGTTGAAATTTTGTATTTAGGACTCCTATAACATCTAGTTGTGCACCTCCCTTTCTGGTTATTACACAATTTCCAGAAGTGGCACTTTACATGAAGCCTATAATAGATTTTAATGGAAAACTGTTTTAAAATATAATCCAAAACTTTTCAAATTTGGTATACAAGACTTTTATATCAATCGAAATAACATAATAGATATTGGTTAAAATAGGCCAACCGGAAGTGGTACATTACTTGAAGTTGTTAACAGTTTTTCTTGAATAAAATGATTTTATTTTGATTTAAGAAATAAATGCTTCAAATAAAAGTTTTAGAGAATTAATTTCTGCGTCTAGCACATCAAGTATTATTAAATTAGCCCTTTGTATAAGCGAGATATGTAAATTTAAAAATTATATACTTTTTTGTTTTTGTAATAAAGCTTGCTATGGATTAGGACAAAAACATAAAAAAACTTCATATCAAATTACGTTAGGCAAACAAGACAGTACTTCATCTAATTGAAAGCCGCCTTCTACCATCTTGACCAAGTTATTATTTAAATTATATCATGAATGTACGCCATATGCTAAATAAATAACGTTAAATACGTATAATTTTATGATTCGTACAATAATAAATATTATATTTTTATTGTGAAATTAGTCATATTCATTGTTGTAATCAAATATTTCTTTGTTGTAATCAAAACTCTCTTTAAAAATAACCGGGTTAGATTAATGTTAATTTAAGAATGATAGTAGTAAATGAATTATTTTTCACTCTATATCAAAATATTTCTCGGGCTTGGCTTAAGCCTGTCAATATTTTGTAATTTAATTATTAAAAAAATATGTATAGTTTAATAATCGTACAAGGAAGTCATGTGGTGTCCACATCAGATTTTTTAAATAACTATTATATGGTTGCTTAATAGTTATATGAATTGATATTAAATATTTTTGTCCAAGTAATGAGTATGAGTTTCCCAATTTTTCGTAAATGTTCATTCATCACAATATCATATTTTGAATACGAGAAATTAGAGTTTTGAAATTAATATATAATAAATAACTACATAGTTTTTCTTATTTAGTTTTCCCTTTTGACGCCCCTAAAATTTTACCGGCCTGAGCCTGTCCTTAATGTGCTTGGCTTCACGAGCCGGCTCTGATTACGCTTTTACTTCAAGAAACTAATATAAGATTTGACGTTATATTCCTTGGAATTAAGTTAGCAAGACCTGAAATTTTTCACTTTCATTCAAACTATATCAGTAGTATAAAGGTGTTTTGTAATGAAATTGAGAGAAATAAAATGAAACTATTTTATTTTATCTTTATTTTATGGTTCTTTTCTATTTTACCGTATGAAAAGCTTTGAAAGGAATATTTCGTTCACGATGTGTGATCATAACCTCTTTTAGGGCACATTAAAATCCTATACTACATTTTCCAATTATCTAAAATATTTTCCGGAGCTTATGGCCCTACACACGACGGCTATTCACGTGTGAATAGATACGAACTTCTGTATGATTTCACCTGTCTCGATTTCTCCCTATTCCGTATTGATTTTACCCGCTCCATAACCGACATAATATTTTATACATGAAATTTCTACTAGTGCACAAGTGCCAGTTATCATTTGCCCCGATCGGCCAATGACGGTGAGTTTCTGGATGTGTAAAACAATGTGATTTCAAATGCAGATTTGATTTGGGGTTGTGCGAGTTGTTTATATAGTGTGAAGTGTTATGCCAGGTTAGTTACGAAACAGACATGCAAGCTGCCCTCTAGATTGTAGAAGATATAAAGTAATGTTGAGTATATTAGAAAATGTGACACATTTAATTGTTTGCGTTTAATATTATTCAAGTCTAATTTTAATTATTTTAAATATATACATTGTTTCAAAGATTTTTCTATTTTCCTTCGTAAAATGTATTTTTTTATTTCATTTGTTTGGGTATATACAGTAATAATTTTTATTTTAGTTAAAAAAGAGTATATACGAATGAAAAAAATATTCTATTATTCTGGAATTTGAATAAGTACCTTCTATAGTATTAGTATATACGATTTTCGGTTCAAATTTCTGTTTATATTAAACAGTACAGCAATTTAAAAGTATACTGTTTGAATTGGCGCCAAACTAACTTCGTGTGACGTCCAAGAAATACTAGCCAATGAGTGAACTGAAAAGATAAAAATTAAAAAATATATAATATTCCTTATTTAATTATAAAAATATTAATGTTTACAGCAAAATGATCTTCACATGAAACTATGATTTTGTAAATGGTTTTATCTTTACTTGAGATAAACATTTTATTATTCTTCTTTCTTCGTTTTGAAGCACTAAAACTATTTTTTTTACTTTATTACATCTATTTGGGCACATTAGCAAAAAACAATCATGTTTTTACAAAATATAAAAATCACTAGTATGGACAGAAGTAGTAGGCTGTCACTCGTTTAAATTCTGTCGGCGAGAAATGTAAGGCACTTCTTTATTGGTGAGTATTTTTCTGTCGTCATCAGGCAACAGAAAAGGCGGCAATTTAAATAATGTATTTTCAGAGACATTTTTCTCATGAAAGTAATATGAAAGAAAATTAAAAATACGAGTTAAATATTTTTTCTTATTCTTTCGATGAAACCCAAGAAAAAAATCGTATAACACCTCATTCCGGGCTTATAATCTACCGGATCCCCGGAATCTCGGCTACCGGATCATCATAGCATGTTTACTTTCCAGTCCCCGGTGCATGCAAATACTACGCAGTCACTATGATACAATATTTTTTCAATAGAAACAAAACTATACTGTACCGTGGTCATATCGCTAATGTAAATCAGTGAATATCAATGTGCCGTCATCGTACCGTCATCGTACTGTCATCGTACCGTCATCGTACCGTCATCGTACCGTTATTTTATCGTCATTGCACCGCTAATGTAAATCAAGCCTAATACTTCGAGTTATCGAAGTTGGATTGTATTATTTTTCAATAGATAATAAAGACAAAACAAAAGAAAGCTCCTTTAATCAAATGTTTGTTATCGTACGAAATTAGGGAAGCCATAAATTAGGATTATAATTGATCAAAAAATAACTTGATCTCGTTCAGTCTCATTCTATCTCAGTTTTAGAAAGTGAATTGGCCGTCCTTTCTTATTTGCTGAACTTTCTTATAAATATGATGTAAGAGCTATCTACATATACCGGCAAAATTAGGGGAACACCAGAAAAGCTATTTATATAAAAAAGTATAAACCCTCTATCTTTCATATTTGGATTGGTAATTTTACATCTACAACAAATAACAAATGACGATATAACACCTAAATATAGCCACCTAATTTTCAAGTTTTAATTAAAAAACTAAATTTTCCATTATGTACATTTAATTATTATTAATTATCACTTAAAAATAATAATTTTACTTTTTTTTAAATATTTTTTTACTTTAAATACTTAGAATCGAAACAACAAAAGCAAAAATTATTGTTAACCCTTGATCTATAGTGAACCCGAATTAAACGCCCATATTTAATAAAACTAAAGACCGAGCAATAGTTAACACCTCGATAAATGATAATCAATCTTTATTAGGTGAAGTGTTATATCATCATTTGTTGTAGATGTAGAATTACCGATACAAATATGAATGACAGAATTAATATTTAAATACAAAGCTTTTTTTGGTGTTCCGGTAATTTTGCCGGTGTGTGAAGTAAATAAGAGTGAAAATAGTATATTACATCCGGGGTGGGATATGTTTCATTACACCCGAGGGCTTATGTATACAGCACGAGGCTGTAATGAACTCCCACCGAAGTGTGTAACTATTTTATTCACAATCATCCTCTTTATATAACTTTTAGAATAAATCATTGAGTTATAACCTTTAATTTTGTAAATGTTTCTTGGCAGTTCTATAAAAATTTGATTAACCAGCTTTATTATAGGGGCCTATGACAATGTTGCTAGGCAATACTTATATAAACATTTGCAACCCGTGGGGTGGAAGTGAAATCTGTTATTTTTAAGAGATTGTCATTGCAGTTAAGAATGACGTGTTTCCCAACCTCTAAAAGGTTAGGAATCGACATATTACTATAATGATTGTGAATAAATGTCTATTACCTTCTATTTTTTCGGTCGTTCTTGTTTTTGTAGTTTGCGAATGATTTTAAGCAATAATCTTGAATTGTAGAAACTAGTATTTGTTTCTGTTATACAGGGTGTATCACGGAAAATGAAACATAGGCGTTTAACATGGGAAATCAGTTTTTTTCCCAGCGCATTGCTCCCCTAATTATTTTAGACAAAAAGTTTCAAATGGATGTTGTAAAGCAAAAAAAATTACATCCGAATCAATAAAAAAAAATCATTATGGCTACTTCATAACTGCAGAAATAAAATTTGAAAATTCACGGAATTACAATTTAATAGTGTTAGCCATGGAATTAGAAACACGAGACGAACAAAAGCGTAACGTTTTATTACGTCAGTGTCAGAATAATGTTTGTCAAAATAAATACTAATAATTTGACGTACAAAACGTTACGCTTTTGTTCGTCTCTTGTTACTAATTCCGTGAATTTTCAAATTTTATTTCTGTAGTTATGAAGTAGTCAAAATGATTTTTTTTTTATTGATTCGGATGTATAAATTTTTGCTTTAAACATCCATTTGAAACTTTTTGTCTAAAGTAATTAGGGGAGCAATGCGCACGGAAAAACTGATTTCCCATGTTCAACGTCTATGTTTCACTTTCCGTGACACACCCTGTATGTGTTTCAGCGCCCACAACTCGTGTCAAACATTTCTACTTTTGAAATAATACACCACTTTTTACTCTTGTCTTATAAATAACTATTTTTGTTACCAGTTATAAATTATTGCAGTTTGTAAGTGCATATTTTTATGTTAGTTTTGCAAATCCCATTTCGAAGTTTATTTACAATCTTTTCTTATTTTAAATGAGTTTTCTTATAAGGTTGAATAAAATATAGTGCACTTGCGAATAATAAATTTTATCCTAGTTACCATTTACATTTTGGAAGTAACGGAAGCTACAAAAGTTTAAATGTCAGAGTTCACTGTGATTGTCTGACTTCCAGTAATTCTCTCCACGTATTTTCACGATCTCAAGTGGGTATACATTTTATATATGAAGTTTTATTTTTCTACATTTAATAGCTACTGATTGGATCGATGAAGAATGCTTTTATTAATCTATTGTGTGCTTTATGTGAGTAATGTAATACGTACATATATTTCCGGCGCTAATTACCTACACTACTTTGTATAAATATCGAGAAAGAATCAATATGTTTTATTTCAATAGCGTTGTTCATTATATTCTGTTGATTTTTATTTTTGTTTTTGATTAATATTTAATGTTAATGAAAAAATAATAATACTTGATTTTAAAAAAAATGTATTTATTTTAATTTGAAATCATTTATTAGCCCTAAAAGCGGACGTAATGGGGTCATTTCACATTTTCTAATTTATTTTTTTCTTGAAATAATAGGTCAAATTAAATATGTAGGTGTATCTTATTCACCTTACAAGTCTTTTGAATCAGAGATATGATTTTTTAAAAGTTGTCTTTAATTTCAAATATTTGGACGTTGACGTCACGGCATACGTCACGGCTTGGCGGATGCGGCAGTAGCTCTCTACCGGTTGTGTTTGGAACTATGATTGTTTGGGTTATCACTTGTTAGTTTGATTTTGTGACAGCAACATATTGTTAACGAAAAACATATTTCATACAACTTTTAATATTTATTTTGATAAATGTTTTATTTACATACCTTTACTCTTAACTCTGCTGTCACCTGTCAAAATTTTAGGTTAGTTTGTTTACCACGGCAAACGGAAACCACGTGGATCGTTGTTTGTGTGTGTGTGTGTGTGTGTGTGTGTGTGTGTGTGTGTGTGTGTGTGTGTGTGTGTGTGTATATGCATGTATGTGTGAGAGGAATGTCTTTGTGTCGTGACGTCACGAATTTTACAATCGCGAAAAAAAACGATTTTTATTAAATGACCCCACTGTGGATAATTTGAGTATTATATTAAAGATAGAACCATGCAATAATTACAAAGGCATGGAGATTGCTTCTGTTTAAGACGTATACGCATATATTGCCAATGCCGGCTCGGCTGGCTGGTGTTGGTATGACGTCATAATCGTTGGGCGCTTTTTTTAAAACTTATAATTCTTCAATCTTTAACAATAAAAATATGTGGTTTAAAAATTTGTTTCTAGAATTTTTCATACTACAATTTTGATTTTTTTTAACACCCCTTTAATACACAAATAACTATAACACGTTCACTAAGTTTAGAAATCATTTTCTCCCTCTTTATACATTCCTATAATGCGGCAAAATGTAATGCCTATTTAGAATATTTACGTTTACTTTGTTTGCCTCAACGCATATTTTGAAAAATATTTTGTACTCAATTCAAATTAACTTTTGTACGAAATTAGTAAACCGTACGAAAAAAATTCTACTTTTAGCAGAAAAAACGTTAATTATAACAACTATATTAAATATTGGCCTGTATTACGAGCGCACTTTTATGAAGACTCTTCATAATATATGATGTAAAAGTGAGCTCCATAAAAGAGCTTTTATTATAAAAGTGCGCACATAATACGGGCTATTATATTTAATTGTATGCGATAAAGGGCGTTTTTCGGTGATACACCGTCATATTAAGTATATACGTATATTTCCGCTAAATTTGAGTAAGGTTATGTACCACGCTGTAATGTTGAAAATTTAGTTAGGAAATAAAATGTTAAGTATTAAGTGGGTGGATTTCCTTTGGAAGTGGATATCCTAAGGGAATTACACAATAAAATAAATGCGCAAACATTCGGTTAATTTTATGCCATGTTAAATAGCATGTTTATATTGTTTTACGCTGTATTAAACTGTAGTAAGATAGGTCAAGTACACATTTGAATTTTAATTACAAATCCAATAAATTTTTCCGGTAAACCATGAATATGTAATTAATTGCTCATTTTGTAATTCCTTTATTTAATCAACCACAAAATTAATTTGCAAAACAGATTTACGCAGAATTTATAATGTTGAGTTAACTTCATATTTGTTAATCGAATTATTTGTCAGCTGAAAATAAAAGGATTTGAGTATTTTATAGTAATATGTAAATCTAAGTAAGTCTACATTCTTCAAATAATATTCTGTTGTAATAATACCGGAATACTTATTAGTAGTTCGCGCATTTCTTAAATAATATTTCGCTCATCGGCTGCAATCCATCAGCGCCAGTTTTAAACAGCCGAAATTAAAAAAATGGCAGTTTTCAACTGCTGTCATTTGACTTTTTATTAAAATATTAAAAGGTAACTTTGTATATTGTAAGTTGGTAATGTACCAGCTTTCGAAATCGGATAAAGATGATAGATGATACCAGACATTGGGACATTGCGCATAAAAAGGACACGAGATGTATGGCCGGCCCAAGAGTTTTTGGCGCCCTAGGCAGATTTTAAACTTGGCACCCCACCTATAAAAAATTAAATAAAAACTATGTTAATTTTTGTCCTTATTTCCCATTTGTTTAATAAAATTGTCGAATTAATATTAAACATGGACGTTTCAAATTCTGTTGCACAAAGATTTTTTTTTTTGTTGGAGAAAGGGTAAAACTTTCGATGAGACTTATTATCATGTTATCCAAAAGTCAATTTTATGACTGATTCAAAATTTTCGAAAACCATGACAGAATGTGTAACTAACGCGGCATGTATTCCGCGTACCTTCACCGTTGTAAATGAAATCAATATTGAACATGTTAACCGTTTAATTTGTAAAAAAATACGAATAACTAAGAACTATCGCTGAGTTTCTTTCAATAAGTGTTGGAAGTGTGGAAACCATAGGCCATGATAAACTGCAGTTCAACAAAGTCAGGGCTCGCTGGGTCCCAATCAACTGTTCCCTGAACAGAAAGAAAGCCTACTGAGTTCAAGTCTGCACCGCTATATTCCAACATTGGGAAATTTTACCATATCCGCCTAATTGCCTAGAATTGCCAGTATGTGATCTTTACCTGTTTCGTAACATGAATACGGTTATCAAAGTTGTGCATTTGTGGCTGCAACAACTAAAACCTTGTATGAAAATGGAATCAAGAAGCTAGCAAAAAGATGACAAAGGTGTATCGCGAAAGAAAAGGTCTATATCTAGAAATTAGAGTTAAAATTACAACGTTATTGTTTTGTTTTTCTAAATAAAATAAAAAAATGGTTATGAGTTGAATATCTTCCGTAATTAAAATAATTTATAAATATTTCTCTTTAACTGATGATGGCTGCGGCGCCCTTAAATTTTTTAAATTTACATTGACAGTGTGAAATTTCACTGCAGCTTGACTCCAATTTTAGTCAATCATAGTGTTCAAAACTATGCCCTATTCTCTACAATACTGAATTGGTAAGGTGGTATAGCGTATAAGCGTATTCTATTATCCTGTAATGAGGTCATGCACTGTTTTTCATTTTTAATTTTAATCGATAGAGTAATGAAAAATAATAGAACCGTATTTTTTATTTTTCCTCAAATCGATCTTTAATAATGAAAAAATTGCAATTAAAAATTACATTGTTCAAAAAGCGGCTTATTTTCCCCGCCTCATCCTTCACCAGTGACGTCACAATTCAATATCTACGGCCATTTTGATTTTCACACTAGATTCTAAACGTCAAAGTGACATTTAAAGATAACCTGAAATTTACGAAAGTAAACATGTGGCTGAAACGTTGTTTTGTGCCAAAAAACTAACGAAAATATATTGAATTTAATGCCTCGCGTGCTTTTTAAAAATATACTTTAAAACAATTTTATACAACAAAATATGTAAATAAAAAAAAATTTAATTATACAGTACGATAAATTAGACTATGCTTGTTTGATTTAAACAAAAAAAGAACATTATTTTTTTTTACATGACCTCATACTGGCACAGATATCTTACATAAACAACCCTAGATGGTACTAGTGCCACTTCTAAAACTTAACAACAAACTACATCAAATTCGAAACAAGATTTTGCAAGAAGTTACTGAATTTTTTGTAAGGACTTATCAAAAAATTAAAAAAAATATTAATACCTATTAATAAAATCTTTAATATCTCAAAACTATAAATTTTGATGTATCAATAATTGTTAAATATTTGTTATCGTTTATTGCTTAGATATACATACTATTGTTTATATCATTATTGCTATTATTTGTTACAAACCGTTTGGCAGAGGCAACGTTCAATGCATTTCATGCATTAATGTAAAACTATTGTTATGAAATGGGAATTGAATCGGAAACAGTATATTGTGCTGTGCGATTTCTTGTTCGGGTGTAATATCTTGGTAAGTGGATGGGTTGTCCGTGTGAAGTCGCGGTCGACCGCCTCGGCCAGTAATGAGTTTTTCGAGGGCTCTCAAGTGGCCCTTTCACAAGTGCACCCGACCATTAGATGCTGTCACCGAATGTACAATGTTCCCAGTGTCTTACAGTCCTCATCTCAATTACTTCCCTTTCTCCAGACTGCCTTGTTTTATCCAACAATGAAACTGGAAAACAGAATTTCTTTCTTTGTTAATTTTTCTCATTTAATTTTTTTTTGAGGTTGTGTGTCTAAGTGCTTTATGTGACTAGTAGTTGTTCTGGAAGTCTGGTTTCGAATCCGACTGACGGCAAACTTGAAAATAATTTTCAAATCGCACAAAAGTAACCTGATATTAATAATGGTGCCTGCGTGACTGAGATTGGTACACCCAGCAATGCGTAATAACTTTTATAGTGCAGTAACGTTTTATTGAAATCTCGTTATTAGAACAATATGTTAATGATGAAGATTAAAACCTGCAAAATAACATACGATGGCAGCAGTTTTCTTTCGGTACGCGATCCAATCCGATCTGACGTCACATTCATGACTCAAATGAACTAGCCGCATAATGATTGCAATTTTAAAACTGTCATTTTTCTACCAATTTGTCTGTGCACGAATATTAATTTGGAAAATTGTTTTTTACCTCCCGCTACCCTTTGTAAGGGAGGTATAGGGATCGTGCTAATACTATCATTCAGAAACTTTTGAAACCATGTATTTGTACCTTATTCTAATATGGAAAGAAACCATTAGATTTTGGTGGCAATCGGATAACCGGAAATGGCAGTTTACTTGAAGCTCAAGATAATTTTTCTTAAAAAAATACCTTTAAATATATTTTTTTCGCAATTTGTTATTATAAAAATGAAAGATTATTCCATTGTCTACAAGTTTGCTTTAATACTTTTTCTATATATTTTATGGATAAATTTATAAAATAATATAAAAATTATATCTCGGAGCTTATGCTTTAAATACATCTCAATGGTTACCTAGTTTAGCTCAAATGTACTCGTATGTAACTGACAGATAAATGTCACTGTCAAAAAAATAATCATTTCAAAATAATAATAGTAACGTTTTAAATGGAATATTGTAAACAGATCAAGAGTTTTATGGAAAGGAACTTAACATACATAATTTCTAGCATTAGTAAATATGCAGGTATGTATTTAAATAAAGAAATAAATAAATATATTATCACGGCATATTATCCATTGCTGGGTGTTCTAATCTGATTTGTACACACATTTCGGTAATGACGATGACATATTTGTATTGTGTGGGCGTTTACCACAAGGGTTAATTTTATGCCATTTAAAATTCGAATTATTTGGCGTTGATCGGGATCGAATCGGATTCCCCAGATTCGCGACCAGACATCAGGCACGCGGCAACGAGACCCCATAGGTAAATGGCGGGAGGTATTGTGTTGGTCACATCAGATTTTTTTTGTAAGTAATTAAATGATTATTGTCAACATAAATTAATGTATATTGTTCCTCAGTATTTTTTATTACCTATAGGTATCGACAAACTTATCTCGCAAACAAAACTAAAGGAAACTTTTTCTTTTTAAATTTATCTTGTGTATAGCCTGTACGGAGTACAAAAACAAAACATAAACATTTATACCAGTGGTCCTCACTGTAACGAACAGTCAGAGCAATCCGATTGACGTAATCTGTGTTTTAAAGCGAAAGAACGTGTACGATCCGATCTGGATTGTTCAATCCTATTTTTCCGGGCTGAAAGATAACGACTGATATCAGCGGAATTTTTGGGTAGGTAACATAAATAGTAATCTAGTATGGAATAGATAATTTTCGCGCGAGCAAAGTTTTTAGGCTGAATCCCGTAGGCGAAGTGAGAAATCGTCCTTCCAATACACACGCGCGCACCCCCCCCCCCCCCACACACACACACACACACACATCGTAAAAATGTAATCGGATTGTAGGAACTTAAAACGTGTTTATTCACTAAAACCTGGATATACGATTTTTAGTATTGACATAATATAAAATTACAAACAAGAATTTTCAATTTTTTTTTTTTTAGAATATTGATAAGTAAATTGGTTAAACTGTCATTTTTTGTATGAATTATTCTGAGAAGTAGTTTCATCCGTAATTAATTTTGCAGGCGCAAAATACAGATCTATTTTAGTACGGCAAAGGGATTCTTTGCTCTCCCTCAAGGTTTAATGTTCCATAAATAACTCCCAAGGTTCTCTTCCCTTCAAGGGTCTCTCAGAAACTTGTCACTCTGCCTTCTCAAGCGCACTTAAAAAGATTTTTTTTTTCTTAAGAAGCTAATTAATAAGAATTACCCAGTTTAAATATTTATTTTCTTAAAGATACAAACACTGTCTTTTTCGACTTTAAAATTTATGCTTGCTTGCAAAAAACAACAAAATAATTATAGAAAGTTTGCGACTTACTTATGCCCGGTTGCAGAAACGTTCATCAACGTTTTGTTGAATTAACGGACCATCAAAACGAACAAATTCGAATCAGTTTTCTTGTTCTTATGGCATTTAAATCAGTACTGTCAAAAAATCGCGTTGCATTTGTTCGTTTTGATGATCCGTTAATTAAACAAACCATTGATTAACGTTTCTGTAACCAGGTGTTAGTCTTTCAGACTTTCTTTTCCTTTTACTGAATTTTACGGACGTTAAAAACATAAACTTTTTAATGGATTCCTGTTATTTGGTTTTCGTTAAAAATAGGGAAAAATTACTATTTTGTTTAAATTACAAAGTTGGGGACGAACTTAAATGCCAATTTCATATGTGAAAATGGTATGAATTCCACTCTTGGTTTCGCCAAAAGCGATATTATCGCTGATTCTTTTAATGGAATGATAAATAATGCATTTTTATATTTTCTGAAATATGAAACTTTAATGCATTATCAGTTTGCCATAACAATTGTAACTTCTTTGTTTAAGGCAATATTTTTACGTTTATTTGGTGATTATTTTGAAAAATTTGAACTATGTATTTAAGATTCATTAAAAAATATAAGTTAATTCTTTGCCTGTTCAAGATAATCCAAAAACAAATGATACATCCGGTAAAGATTCAAATATTTCTTCAATAAAGATTTTTTTAACGAAATAATAACTATAGTTCATTTTACATAAGAAAGTAGCATTGATGTAGGTAGGGAAATAAATTGTGCCCTCTGATTTGAACTTTTTAAATTTTAATATTTAGGTCCTGTACATTTTTACAGTTAAAAATATACAGGATATTATTTAAGTAAGCGTACAACACTGAATATATAAATATTAGATCTGGTAATAATTTTTGTTTTACATACTTTGTATAAGAACTGGAGCCTCTTAAAACTCACCAATTACGTCATAATTTAAAATTTTGTACAAAAATAAAAATCAATGTGTTCTCTGAAAAAAATATCACACCAACCTGTCAACATTGACATAAGATTATTGGCGTCGCGGCAGATAATAAGTATTTCAGACTTGAAAGCATGTAAAACAAATAGTTATTTGAATATCAAGTGCTGAAAGTGTTTCTTCGCTCAGGCTGCAATCGTTTGGGTTCGACCAAGGACTTTCAACACGTGTTATACACACTATTTTTTCTACTTCTGCAAGATAAAAAAGTATGGAAATAAAGAATTATTATTTTTTAAATAATTTGACATATATTGTTAATTTTTGTATTTGTGATGCGTATCTATGATAAGAACAAACATTCGTTGCTAGGTTACCGAAGTGTGCTGCAAAGTGTCACTTTCAGCATGAAAAACAAACCAGAAATAGTTATTTACATACCAAGTTCACGCACGCGGTGTGTACAATATTTTATTACGAAAAGTATAAAACTTAATAATTAGTATTTTTTATACAAACAATTGTATTTATTAAAACTTCATTAGATATACACTTAATAAACTTGTTAAATTTCTTATTGTTTTGTTACAATTTCCATTAAGTTCGTAGGTTATGTGTTACCGACTCCTCGAGTACTCTGTCTTGCCGACTTCCGTCAAGCAGAAATTGTTGCCAACATAGTGAACCAAATGCACTAAATTCATTATTTTAAAATTAAATTTCATTCAATGTTCCACCATTTTCTCTTATTGAGTGAGAGTGTTGAGAAACTATACTTTATTATTATAAATTTACTTCTTTAAGAAATGCTTTAGAAGTAAGAGAGTATTTTTTCCAAAATTTCTTGGTCACTAATCTGGTAAAGACCTGGGAAATTGACGTTTCGGACGTTGCTTAGGCGACGCGAAACAACACATTTCAATGCATGAGTACAAAAATTGTATTTTCTGAGTAGGAGTAGAAAAAAATTATTGCCAGATTTACTATCTATGGGGTTAATTCTATCATTGGTTAAGCGTTGTACGGTTACTTAAATAACATCCTGTGTAGTATTGACAATATTTGGTTTCATTAATTGTATGTAAAACAATCAGCTCTAAAATTGCTATTTTCTTACGTGATACGAAGTATATTGGTTGATTTTTGATTAAATTGCAAGTGGTATCATTGTAAAGTTAATTTTATAGAAAAAATGGCATGTAAATTCGTCCCAACTTTCAAATTTTAATTCTAGATATAAAATTAATAATAAAGAAAATACCTATTTGTCCTTATTTGTACAATTATTATTTATTTCGCAAATAGTTATATTGTTTTCGATTTATTAAAGTAATCTGTTATACAAATTAGTAGGAGTTACCAATATAAATTTTATCAATCCCCAAAGGTATATTAGGCAATCTCATACATATTCAATGAAATCATCATTTCAATAAACTATTTTTTACTGTATTATGTTTTATTAATCGTATGACAAAATTCATATTTTTTGAAATTAAGCGCTGATATTTTGTATAAATGGCGTAAAGTCCTTATTTACGTCGCTACATACCGACGAGTCCTGGTAATCCACTTTTGGTTTACTTTTAATCCACGGAATTAACCCTCTTCAAATATTTAAGCTTTTGATTCTATGTATGACTGTAGGTAGGGTTTAATCAATAAAGGAGGATCTCTAATTTTAAATATCGATATATACATTCACATTTCTAGTCCTCCACTGTTTTTAATTTTTTTTATGAAACTTATTCTAGGCTGAAAGCGATCTATAGTTTTAAAAAGTTTTTGTTATTAGCTGTATTCTTTTTATACCTAGATCTCAGCTCTGAGCAAAAATATTCCAAAAAAAAAAAACTATTCTATGACGTAGATATAAAAGTCAATATTGTTCGCTAATAATTGGAATCACATAAATGGATCTTTTTCAGCACTTATAAAAATATATAATAGTAATTTATGTAGCAAGTTCTGAAAGTGATACATTACTGGGCCAGAAAGCATATTTATTATCAATTTTTGTTTTTGTGATCTGTGACAACAACAAATATTGTGTACAATATTCATAAGTAAAATTCAGTTCTAGGATACAGAAGAAGCGCTTACAATATGAAAAATAAACAAGAAAATTGTATTTTCAGAGTAGGAGTAATATAGCTATTTGCGCTTGAAACACACGCAAGATTTTTTCTACAGTCGCTACAATAAATTTAACCTTGTTTATGCCTGGTTTCACCAACATCAAATAAATCTTCGAATAGCTTATTCGTCGAATAAGTGAAAAATATCGCATTAATAAGACAGCTAGAATAAATGCCGGCATTTGTTTTATGATTCCGATGCGATATTTTTCTCTTATTCGACGAATAAGCTATTTAGAGATTTATTTGATGGTGAAACCGGTCATAAGATACTTATTCTTAGTTTGCAGCGTATATTTCTTACAGGACATAAAATAATGAAAATTGGGAGAGTGGGCGTTTTTTCTGTTTTGTTGCACTTGAGCGATAAAGCGACATTTTGCGTTGATAAATGCAAGTGCAAATGCCTACTTTGTGTATTGATTGTAGAAAAAATAAATTGTCTGGTCAATGATTGGAAATATGCGTGGATAATACGCAATTTAATAAAATATATAATGAAAAAACTACATATTATTATATTGTAGTTCAAGTTTGCAGTGCCACCGGTAACCTATATCATTCAACATATCTTTCACCTTCATACACATCCATGCAATATGTTTATTCCATTGTTTCGTTATTATCTATTCATTTACAATAGCAGAAGGATTGAACGGAGTGAGAACTTGGAATAGAGTAAATTTATTACGTGGATATGTATTAAGTGAGGTAAATGGTATCAAAAACTCGAATATTTTAAAAAATAATAACCTTTTTTAATCTTTCATAGTCTTTATCCTACAAGTGGAAGGTAAATATAAATGCCCCAAGTTCTAATGATTTGGTGGCGAACTCTATTTTGCTTGACAGTTAAGTCGTTATTGTCTACAACGGAAGTGAATTTAAAAACAGAATTTCTCAATAGCCACCTGCTGTGAAGAAACTATGCGAGGGAGGTACCTCGAGCGCAAAACAATTTCTTTATCGTTGCCTTCTAAGAAGGAAAATATGTCACAAGAAAATTTTAAACTCTACAAAGACTTTTAAAGTCTTTGATAACTTACTTCCGTTGTTAAGGGATTTAAAAGATTTTATTTTGCAGCATTAAAAAGTTTGCGCAAGAAAAACAAAAAAGAAAAGATTGCTCAATAAATTTTTTCAAAGTTTATAGTTTGTATTAAAATTAGACCTTAAAACTATATGAAAATAAACAAATATATCTTCACGGCATATTACCCATTGCTGGGTGTGCCAATCTGCTTTGTACGCAGATATCGGTAATGATGATTTTGTGTCATTTAAAATTCGAAATATTTGGCGTTGGTCGGGATCGAACCTGCTTCCCTAGATTCGTGACCAGACACTCAAGCACGCGGCCACGGGACCCCATATGATATAGTTTACTTTTTTTTTAAATGTTCAAGTTTTTACCCTAACACCTTGTATATAAATAGAAAACACTATTAAATTTCGTATGTCACGTCACGTCAGATAGATACTCCATGCGTTAACGACTACAATATACATGGCTTTTCATATTATGTAATTATGTCATTAAATTGCTATTATCCACGCATATTTCCAATTATTAACCACAAAAGTTTAATATGAGTCCAACCTTAAATGTATTCGTACCATTTGAAAAAAATATATTAACAGCAAGAATTCAAATATTTTTATTACCTAAATTTATCATTTTAACAATAATCTACGGCCAAATATATGACAACAGACACGTGCTAATTGTTTTAGTTCCAACAGTAAATAATACAATATTTATGTTAGTATTATATATAAAACTGAAGGTAAAGGAAACTGACAGTATAGTAGTAGTATTAATTAGTATACTCAATTTAATTTTTTTAATAAAATTATTTACTCCAATTCAACAATTTTGATATGGTGTATTAATAGTGTATAGAACTTGAATACATTGCTTATAATAAAATTTCTTAGGTTTAATAATAATTTCTTTGCAAATAAACCATTGTCTGCAAGTGACAAATGTTTTCGTTTGCAAATAATTTGTATTAAAGTAATAAAATTTAAGATGGCAATTAATTGCGTATATTGGCAAGTTACCTTTATACTAATTTTATAGATATACTAACATAAATATTGTATTATTTACTGTTGGAACGAAAATATTTGGGACTTGTCTTTTGTCATATATCTGTCCGTAGATTATTGTTTAAATGAGAAATTTAGTTAATAACGTATTTAAATCCAGTACACTTTATTAATACATAAAATAAAAAAATGCCCAAATATTGTAACCTAAAAATTTATTTTTTATTGCTGTTAATACATTTATTTCAGAGGGTACGAATACATTTGGGGTTGGGCTCGTATATTTATATATTTTTATATGCTGAAAAATATGAATGAACCTGTGTGACTCCAGTTATTAGTGAACTCTCCACTGTTTGACAACAAAATCAGATTTATTGTACGTTACAGAATATTAAATAAAATATTGCGGTTTAACGAATAACAATAAATACTTTTTAGAACTACAGATTGCTTTCAAATTAGATGAAGTTGAAGTTTCATAAAAAAGTAATAGAGGATCTCATTCTGATATGGTTTTAACATTAATACTGACATTGTATCGATTCCAATAACTAAGAGAGAGAGAGAATATAAGAGTACTTAGCCGAGCATCAAAGTCTTATTGATTCGGTACCCAAATATACAAAATGTGAGCCAAAAGAAAAAAATGTTTGGCGATGCTAGTAACATTTACAAGCACTTTGAAACACATGAGGCAAAAATATTACGTCTGGGGAATATATTCAAAAAGAAATACAAAAGTACTAAAAGGAGTAAAGATTAAGTGCCTGAATATTACAAAAAGGATGATTACAGGAGTAGTGAAAGAAGTGTTTCAATAATTCAGACGAAAATAAAAATAAGGTCCAATGGAAAAGAAGTAAGTAACTTATAAATAGTTTTTTTTATTTGTAAATACCTATACAAGTAGTACGACATGTACTGTTTTAAATTTTTATTACTGTATATAACTTCATCAGAATATTTTAGTTTTTATGTCACAGTAACGACAGCTAATATGTAACAAAAGTAGGTCTACAAGTAGATCTGTCGTTGACAGGTTGTCGGGCATATTTCATGCTCATGAGTTATTTGTCGTTTGTTGCCAATAATGAAAACTGAAACTTAAATTAAGTTTCATAAATCTTGCAACCTATGCTGCACCATGAAAATAGTGAAGATGTTAATTGAAATTATTACTAATTAACAGATGTCGGTGTTGTAATACCCATTTGCACAATATCACAATAATTATTCGTGATACAATCGAATAATATAGTTGTATAAATACGCAACCTTATGTGAATTTTATTCGTAGGAGATAATAACTCCAATATTTTTTCCTTTATCAATCGAAATCTTTGCTACAATTTCAAGTCATCCTTTGTGTCAAAAAAAAAAGATCTACTATTCACTCACTTTGGTATTTTATGGTTTATTAAATTATTTTTCTTCGATTCATCCTCCTCAGTAGCATTATATTCATATTCAATATCGTTTAAAACTTTAATCGTATGAATTTGAATAGCACGAAATGTCACAATGGATATAAGTGTCACTTAATGCAGTTAAGCGGTAGATGAAGCACAGCTTAATATAAGCATCACATAGTAAAAATAAAATGGAACTTTAGCTATGGTGCAAAGATATTTGTAATTTAAGTTCCACTTATTAATAAGTGCAACTTAACTAGTAACGGTGCAAACGGGCATAAGAGAATAAATACTGTTTGATTGAGTTTATAAACATAATAGAGGAGTATCACCAAGTGAAATTAAATGTTTTGATAATGTATACTAAAAGTATATCATATAAGTAACCTAATAGTAAATATAAAAATCAAATTTATATTATCATGTCATTAAAAATCAAAATTAAAAGTACCATATGTTCAAAACGGTCGCCACATAAAAATCCGGTTATGACGTATCCGGCCCTGGTTATTTCTCAAGATGGACGCTAGATGGCATTACGTCACATGTGTCTGTTTAGAGGTTAAAAGTGAAAAATGGCAGCTAACACCACTGATAGCTGTTTATATGTCAGTTGTATTTTATTATATTAAAGCTTAAATCAAGTTTCAATCAGTATTTTAATTATTACAATTTAATAAACTATTAATATAATATTCTATTAGTGAAATATAGATAAATATTTGAGACTAGAAAGGATTCGATGTGGAGCCAACTGCTACGTTGGCAGACAAACATTGACTACTTTGGAAGAAAACGTTCGCAAACTTCTTAAATTAGTCAAACTGCAACTAATTATGTGCCATCAAATGTATTTCAGTACAGAGGTGAATCAAAAATATACACGGATATATTAATTATTTTGTTGATATATTTGTAAAACCAGAAACAGCAATATTTAATCATGTTTCTGCAAAATAAAAACATGCACTTTGGTGAAAAATTATATTAAAAAATGTCGAATAAGAGAATCATGGAATGCAAGTTGATTCACAATAAAATAAAATGTTAAATAGTCAGTAAACTATAAAATAGACAGTAACTGACACTTTGAATCACAGATGTCAATATGATATTTATATTAAACGTTTCAATTATATTTTGTCTCTTTCTGTGCCATAGAAACATGGTATAACCATCCCTGTTTAACCGCTAACGCTTGTCATCCTAGGGCCGCATACGTCATACTTCCGGTGGTGTTTAATTTTAAATTAGTTTTTATCGCAGTAAATTATACTTTATAGAAAAAATAAAAATACGTGTTTCGTATTTTTTCATGTAGATTCATGTATAAAATTTTCAAAAATTATGATACCCCCCTATGTAACACCTGATTTATTTGTAATACCCTATTGACGGAAGGTAATGTATTGGCCAAATTAGATTTTTTAAATTTATTTTTTAATCAAAAAATTTACCGGGTAATAAATTCAACTTAACATTAATAACACAACAATGAGATTTATGTGACGATTTAAGAAGAAAACCAGAATAATACTGACTGTAAACATGTAAAATCTAATATTATTATTTGAAATTAAGGTAAACAGTGGCTAAAATAAGAGTTTTATTGCATTTTGTATTTTTCATTCATAATTATTCAAGAGATAATTTGACTAGATATTTTGATTTTTACAAATCGGCAATAGACATGTAGCTATCACCACAGTATAAAAATACTTGAACCAGTAGCGACACTTCGCATATTTCATGATACCAAAATTTGGGTAGGCGTGGTCAGTTCTGCTGATGAGAAGATGGCCGCTCGCCCACAGCCACTTGTCTGATTGTTGTTGTTATTGTCATTTTCACGTATAAAATGAGTAGAAAAAAGAGAGGTAAAGTTATGTGTGCTATGAAAAACTGTAAAAACTTTTACAGTGTCGGTGGAATGAGTTTTTTTGGATTTCCTACAGACCCAGAAAGGTAATATTTAAGTTTTACATTAATAACCAAGCTTACATTATTTGTATTTCCTCATAAATATTTGATAAAATTGTATTGCCGTATGCGATTATTTTATGCACTAATTTTTATAAATAGAAATTTAAAATCATCCAAAGGGAAACGGAAGCAAATTATAGTAAAACATTTGTAATATTATACAAAATAAAAATATTTGTATTTATAAAATATAGTTTTATTATATTTAATATAATTATACTTATTTGTAACCAATGAAATAATAAATACCGTACTAATATATCATTCACAAATGACATTTGTTCAAATTCCCGCCACGTACCGCTTATACCAAGATGGCCGCTTACTCCATTCGATGCGACATGAAGATCAAAGGTGCCGACAACAAGTGTCGCTACTGGTTAAGTATTTTTATACTGTGCTATCACTTTCTATCTCTGCACATAGTAAATAAAATGGCGCCTGCATCTGTTAGCTGGGCTGTCAAACAAAGCGTCAAAAATATTGCAGTCAACTTGTTTTTGCTATGAAAATTTGAATCGTTTGACAGTTTAGCTTCAATAAAAGTTTTTGAACTAGTTTTGAGAAATTTTTAAAGTTGTCAAAGAGTTTCCTCATATTTTACGTCTAAATTATGAAAAAAACAAAAGCCATTTGTTGGCTTATTATGTGCAGATCCCATTGCGCATATTTTCTATCTCTTAATTAAAAATTACTATTAATGTACTTATATTTTTGGACGTTACTGTATAAGTATAAATGATAACGATGGTTTCTCCATTTAATATTGTATTAAAATGAAAAATCTTGGAAGTGTAAATTTGTATTTAGATAGAAATAATATTCCCATCTAACAAAACCTTACAAAACATTGAATTATTAAAGATTCATTGTAGTTACAAGAAAATGGACTGCTCTTTAACCATCGATAAAACAAAAATTCGTTTATCCTCTCAACCGTTTACGATTTCAATATCAATTACAATCTTTTTGTAGGAGGTACATTTAAATATGGAGACTCCAACGAAGGTATTGTATGCAAGTTGATGAGCAAAACAACGTAGGTTCATGCAAATCCATCTGACTCATAGGAAGAAGTCATTGAGACAGTAAAAAGATACATTTTTTGTTGATAGCTATCAGATTTCTTAAAAATGCTGATGCGAAAACTATAAATCTCACTTCTGTTTATTTATTTAAAGTGTAAACACTTAGCATAATGTAAGCAATGGTAGAAAAAAGTGCGAAGGAAAAACGAAAGCATAAATGAGCTTCATTTGATGTTGGAGTACACATCCACCATGAAAAATTAATTACAAAGATTTGTTTTGTTTCTTTGCAAGCTTAAAAGTAACTTTGTAATTTTATAAAATGATGCGAATATAAGTCAAATATTCATGAATCAAAATCCAACAATAATCAGACGATTCAAAATCCACCTAAGGTAAATGATTCAAGTAATTGGGATTAAATCTTGTTGGTCTATTTACAGTTTCCTGTATAAATATATGGACGTACAGTATCGGACATAAATTGAGCGAGTCTGTAGGAACTAATAAAAAAATACTCCTTCATATTTTAAGTATTCAATATATTTTTAAATTTCTTATGTAAATTAAAGGCGACCTATTCATAAAACCTTATAGCCGTTAAATAAGTATTTAAAAAGTAGATATCGTACTAAATTTCACAAGTACTTTTATATTTGAATACAGATGTGACGTGCGTCAAAAATAGAGCAACTGTATAATTTTTTTTATTTGAAATCGTCACTAAAGTGTACAAAAATCGTCATTAAAAGTTCGGCACTAAAGTAATTCATTATAGCACGATTTCATGAAATGTAGTGTTGGCAACCTTATGAAAATTATTGTAGTTATAAGATAATTTGGGCATACCTTATACAATAGCAAATTTGTATGTAAAATGACAAAAAATATGTGCAAGAAGAACGAATTAAATAATTCCGATGAAGAAATTTGAGATAACACGCATAATTTTGAACATTCATTACTGTGACTTCAATGTCCGGAAGTTCGCAACACTGAAGAACATAAGTTCGTTTGTTTGACTGACAGCAATTGACAGATAACCTATAAAATAGTTATTTAAGTATTAAGGGCAGTAAGTGCACCTTACCGGTATCGGATACATCCGATACCGGTAAGAAGCACTTAATGCCCGCAATGCTTATTATATTTTTTGCACGATCGTCCCAATAATAACAAATTAAAGTTTAGAATTATTTAAAAATTATTTTGACATTTTAAAAAAATTAGTTGTCATTTTTAAGTAAGCTATGATCGTTGTTTTGTTATCGTTAAAGCTTTAAAAATTGTACATTTATTTTTTATTTATGTAATTTTCACCGCCACCAGATTGGTAGGTAGTCACATCACTTACCGGTCAGTCACATCACTTACTGATCAGTACCACATCACTTACTGATCAGTAATTTGTAAACAAAACTTACTGCCTTGGAAACCCTATCGGTAAAGTTTTAAAAAAACCTGATCGTGTAAAAATAAATATATCTTTCATTTTCACAAAATTTCGATTTCAAATAAAATTTAATATACACCTCGGCACTGAAGTTCGTTTTTATCACTCATATGGTTTATTTTCCTCGGCCTTACGGCCTCGGCAACTAAATTCCACATTCGTGATAAAAAATAGAACTTCAGTGACTTGATACATAAATAACCAATTTTTTTAAAAAAAAATCAGAATAACAATTTATGAAAGAAATTTGATTTAGACAAAAAATAAACAATGTTAAATATTTAATAATTATTTATAATAGATTGCATTCATCGTGGCATCAAATTAAGTAAATTATCGATGATTTTAAAGTTTATAAATTTCCATGCATCCATTATAATTTTAAATAATTGCGTAGAATTGTTAATATTATTCCTTGCAATATTTTTGCTAATGGTTTCCAACTGAATTTGAATTGTATTAAATATCAGGTCATTTACAAGTTATAGATACAAGTTCAAATCGGCACATTACTCTTTTTTCATTCACCACTTTGACACGGTTCTAAATAGGACAACGCGGTTTCAAAATATGATTTCAGCATGAAATTCTCTTTCTTATTATGTATTACACGATTTTAGCGAATGAGTTGTTCACGAATGAAACACAATGGAAAACAGTTTCAAATCGGCAAATATTTCATATTTCATCCTCTACTCTGACACCGTTCAAGACATAGTAAGGCGGTTTGTATTCGACATGAATTTTTCTTTCCTATATCATGTATTTGTACTATTGTTGCTAAGTGGAGAGTGGTTAGTGGGTTTGAAGATGTTCAAATATTATAGAAATTTCTTTGGAATTCCATTGTTTTATTCGTGAACCACTCATTCGCTAATAATTATTAAAATATGAAATATGTGACATTTTTCTACACTCGCTCTATTTTAGTCGGTGCGACACATCTGTATTCAAATACATAACTACTGGTGAAATTTAGTACGATACTTTTGAATTACTTATTTAACTGCTATTAGGGTTTATGAATATTTTACCTTTACATTATGTAAAAAATTTGAAAATATATTGAATACTTAAATTTTATGAAGGAGTATTTTTTTTAGTTCCTACGGAGTCGCTCTATGTCTGATACTGTATATGTTTATCTTATTGGTATGTTTATAGATACAACAAATATGATATCATTTCAGCTTTATCGGTCGTTGTTATTTGTTAAATTAGATTTTTCATACATGTATTTACATATTTTATTTTGGTACAACAAATAGTACATGCGCTCGGTATCTAGCTGCTAGAATAGATAAAATATAGTTGTTATCTTAGAAATGAAAGTTGAAATAAGAGAAAGAAACGAATTCAATGTTCTTTTGATTTATTAGTCATTGTTTTATTGGTATACGAGTATATGTCGTAGCCAGAATGTAAAATATGTATTTTTATAAAGTAGACATTTTATATAATGAGGCCAAATTGTTAAACCTTCGTTGATTTAGAATTATTTTACAATCTGAAGTGTTTATTAACGTTAGATTTGATTTTAAGTTTTCAAATATTTCATTCAAAATGTTGCTGACGTCGTCCAAGGTCCGAAACCGGTTACTTCGCGACTTAGACTCACCTTGGTCAGCTGATTCCACCAAATCCTTAAATATTGATAGGAATTTACGTTCTTTTTGGTGAAACCTGTACAGTGTACATGGTTTTAGTTCTCTAATCATATCAGTTGTGTTAGGTTTGGTTAGGTTTATTTGTATTATTTGTTACGGCTATATGACTGTCTTAGACCTAATTTGGAGGTAGATATTTATGTGTTTCTGGCTTTAACCAGTTTTATTTGTATATTTAGACTGGACAAAGTCCATTTTGTTGGTATATTTTGGGCTTCAGCTGGTTCAGTTGTCAAAGTTAGAAATGGTCAGTCATTTCGCGAAATGGTTAGATTTCGAGTTTAGATTGTTGTTAGAGCGAACAGATGTAATGTTTATAAAACTGAAAGTGGCCCAACTCTATATAAAATTAAAATAAAAAATCTGATGTGGCCAGCACATTATCTTCCGTCAATTCTATCCACATTAGATTGTTAGTGTACTTCATGTGTACGAAGTGATTCTTTCTGGTAGCGTGTTGAACTGCTGATAGTCTTCTTGAGGCAACTTTTATTTGATGTTAAATTTAAAATTTCTTTCTTCTTAAACTAGTAGTTACCTTGAACTGTTGTAAGATAAATTAGAAGAATGTTAAGCATCTTCTCCGTGAGTCAACAACATGGAATTACTGCGAGTTTATCATCACCTAGGCGACGGTATAAAAAAGTGCGAAACGGTGCATCGCATCGGCAACCCAAACAAAATAGTCAAGAAAATCAACTTCTTGATTTGTTTGTGTTTGAATACAGCCAGATGACGGCGCATGCCTCGCTGACCGCGGCCGCTCCACGTCTCGGTCGCTCACTCGCGTTCAAACCGTTGTTGAGGGCAGAACTTGTCCGTTCCTTCGCGTTGTCTTCGTCCACCCACGCGCGTGGGAACCCATCTGCGTCTTTGTTCCAATGTTCTCGGTGCCGGAGTGCCGGTTGCAGGTGCTCCAAACACGGCCGAAATGCCGCAAAGCATCCCCAGCAACCAAAGTGTAGTGCATTTGTTTACCGTTGTTTACATAAACAAGAAATGACTTAGCATGTGATTGTTGCAGACTAGAAAATGATGGACTGGGGAATCAGACGTATGTATTCTTGTTTTGTTGTTGTTTGTGTGCTTGGCCGTGCCGAGCGGCAAACTAGTTGGATTCCTTCTTCAGCTCTTGCAAATATGCCTTCGGATAACTCGTTTCTGCCTTTTTATGTCTTTAATGGTTGTTTGATTTATAATGAGGTTTACTTTGAAGACTGGATTTTGCTGTTACATATTCACGAACAGAATATTGAATTTAGATTCTTTAAAAATTACTTTTGCGCAATCATTATTAGAGCATTATTTTAAATAGGGACGGTTAACCGCATCATTAGATCATATAATAACTGGAACTAAATTTCGGTTGCGACAAACGTTGAAGTCTTTATGAGATCATAACTTACCATTAATGTTTGAATTGTACATGAAGTAAGTTGTATGATATTTAATAAACCGCGTTACTAGTTCAAAATGGATATGTAAATGTCAAGAATGGCGAGTACGGAGAATTTGAATATATTCCAAGCGCGTTCCTTTGTTTCGTGCTCCTCCTATGATGTCTCTTTAAATTAAATTCAAATTTCAACCTTTATTAAAGTTTTCCTATTAAAACATGTTAACCTTTCAACTAGATCAAAAATAGTGATGACCAAAATAGTCGCTAGTAGCAATATGTGACTAATAGACCTAATAATTGTCTCTATATAGTAAGGCTCGTTTTACAATCAGGATCTCGTTTTTGTAACTTTAAATTCTACTGAATTTCAAATTATATCTGAATTGAGTTTTTTCTTCACTTTTTCTCAGAGTAGATTTCAAATTCTACTGGTCCGGAGCAGTAGAATTCATTTATATCGTTTATGCGTGACATCTCTTATTTATTTCTAGTTTGAAAATTTTTATTAATTATTCTTACCCAATTCTAGTAGAATTTAAGGTTATAAAATCGTGGCCCAACTCTATGTAAAATTAAATTTAAAAATCTGATGTGGCCAGCACATTATCTCCGTCAATTCTACGTATTTTGTACAAATTCCACACATTTTTTTGCAAACTATTCTATAGGCACTTTCTTTTTAGGGGAGAAATGAACTGATCTTACCTCGTACTGAATTGAAATGAACTACTTCTAAAAAGAAAACAGTATATTTTTTAAAATAAGAAATAGAAAATAAAAACATATATAGCATTATAGTTATAAATAAAATAAATATATCATCACGGCATATTACCCATTGCTGAGTGTGCTAATCTGATTTGTACACAGATATCGGTAATGATGAAATATTTTGACTGTGCGGGCGCTTACCAGGCTTTACCTCACGAGTACGCAATACTGGTGTGAAGAGTGCACCACAGAGGGGTCAATTTTGTGTATTATATTTATAACATAATAATATGCTGAATTGGCTTGTGGCTATAATGTATTGTTTTACCTTATGTGATTTGTTTTTGCCATATTAAATTATTTTACATTTTTATATTTCCAGTAAAATCATTTCACAAAGATATTCTGTAAATTTTATTTGACACTGACATCTGTTAATTAGTAATATTTTAATATTTAATCTGTTTCCATGGTGCAGCTTTAGCAGTTGTAAGATATTTCTTTATAATTTGAATATGTAGAAAAAAAAGGAATTAAATCGAATAGAAAATGAAATATTCTTTAATATTTATAATAACAGAAAATGTCAAAAAAAGATATTTAATAGCGTTTTTTCAAGAAAAACTGTTAAAATCTTCAAATAACGGTACTTCCAGTTAACCAATCGTTACCAAAATCTAATCAACTCTTCATGTGGACGTACAAAAGAGGAATATGAAAGAATTATAATTTTTCAAATTGTAGTATTGGACTTATCGGAGGAAAATTTCTTGTGACAAACACAGACACATACACAGACACAGACACACACACAGACACACACACACACATACACATACACACATACACAGACAGACACACACACACACACAGACACACATACACAGACACACATACACAGACACACACACAGACACACACAGACACACATTCACAGACACACACAAACACACATATACACATACACAGACACACACACACAGACACACATACACAGACACACACACCCACATACACACAGATACACAGACACACACACACACACACACCCACATACACACAGATACACAGACACACACATACATAGACACATACATAGACACACATACATAAACACACATACATAGACACACATACATAGACACACGTATGTAGACAAACATACATAGACACGCATATATAGACAGGCATACATAGACACGCATACATAGGCACAAATACATAGACACACATACACACATTGAAAAAATAGTAAAATCGTATTCTAGGGACCCTATAACGTGCTTATTCATTAAAAACGTACCATCGATTTTTTTGACCAAAGGTGATGGAAGGTAAAATACAATTATCTATTTAATAGTACCTATTTTTGATCAACATAGCGAAAATAGTCGCTAGTAGCACAATGTAGCTTCAAGAGCTAATAATTGTCTATATTTAATAGTAATCGTTTCGCAATCAGGTCTACGTAATTCTTCCATAATTCCATTTAAAGGGATATTTTTATATATTATTACATTTCGGTACGTAAAACATTTTTTTATTCCTCGTGTTAGATTTTGGAACTTGAAAATTAAATAATTAACAATATTAAAATTATCCAAAAGATTATTAAGAACTTTATACAACAGGAGCATATCAGCAATAGTTCTTCTCTTTTGTAAGGTTTGCAGATTTAATTCGTTTAAGATATCGAGATAATTTACTTTATCAAAAACAGGGACTAAAAACGAAATGGAATCGAAAACGAAATAATGAAATAAACTGAAATTTTTATAAAAACGAACACGCAATCATTTTTTTTTTCGTTCAAGATTGAAAACAAAAATTTACTTTATCAAAAGCAGGGACTAAAAACGAAGTGGAAACGAAAACGAAATAATGAAATAAACCGAAATTTTTATAAAAACGAAAACGCAATAATTTTTTTTTCGTTCAAGATTGAAAACAAAATAATTATATTGGTTACCGGTTTTAACGGTTATTTTGTTTATGCTCGGTTATACTGCTGACGCCTAAATTTTAAGTTGACAAATCTCCCTAATATCGTCGCCGTCGAAACGAAACGTCAAATGAGTAATTATATATTGCTGTTAAAAGTTCGTTTTGCATTTTTTTGTTTAAGCCTAGCTTAAAATTTAAGAGTATCATAATGTGTTAAACTGTGTACTCGCAGTTTCATCTATTGAACACTGACTGTGTTAATTTTCATTTGTACATACTGACGGTATTCCTCTTATTAATTACTTTAAGTACGATACATATTTTGTTGTGTTTCACTTTTTTTTTTACTAATATATAACATTATATTATAAAAATATGATGTGGCCAGTACATTACCTTCAGTCTATCCTGTGTATTATGTACAAATTCCATACATAAATTTTCTTGCAAAAGATCCTATATTTCTAGTAAAATTATTTCATAAACTATGCAAATTGCACTTGACACTTACATATTCTTCTTTAGCTTTTCTCATTAGTTAGGAGACGCTATTTTTTATTTTCTTCTTCCACTCCTGTTTTGCGTGTCGTTCTCATTCAATTCCTTTTCTCTCAAGTCTCCCTCAATACAATCTTTCCATCTTATCATTGGTCTTCCTCTGTTACCTTCTACTACTAAGCTATTTATTCTTCTTCCAATATATTCTTCATCTCTCCTCATGACATATGCAAACCAATATAATCGACTCTCTTGTATCTTTTTAGATAGTCATGTTTCGCAAAATTTACGCTCCGTGGTCTATTGATGACATCCGCTGTTAAAGGTTTGAAATTTAGTATTGCAAAATGCAGTACGCACTAAACCGACTACTGGCAGCTTACCCGACTAATCAGCAAACTATCCGGTTATTGGCAATAACTTGCTTGCCGATTTGACCTATTGACCGCCCAGCCGATTTTCTATTGTATATTTACCGCAGTAACCGGTTAATCGAATATTTATGATACAGCACTGGTTTTGACAGCAATTTCTTGATTCGTAAAGATTACCAATAATATACACAATGATTCATCGCTCTGTTCTTTTTTATCTCGATTATTTTAAACATGGAAAAAAATTCAAACGAAGTTTATTTTATATTAAAATGTCTATAAATCTGCAGAATAGGTTTTTCACATGTGTTCCATTCTTACGCAGTGGTATGTAACTTTATATTTTCAAATAGAATACCCCATATTTATTCAAATTTAAAAAGTACATGAAATTTACTATTCAATAATATAAAAACAATTATATGTTACATTATTAAAAAATACAATGACAAATGATTAAAATTTTACATTTTTATTAAATATAGAAGGCTTTGCAATACTATTTTTTGAAATAAACTTATCTGATAATATTAAATAAAAGGTATAATACTGAAATATCTGATTGAAATAGATGAAATATTTAATTAGTTAATTTTCTTTAAATATGAAAGCTGTAATGTTAAAATAATGTAATGCAAAGCCTTCTTTATTTACCAAAGTGTAATATATTAATCATCGCCTTTGTACTTTTTAATAATTATAACAGGATTGTTTTTTTACCTTCCGTCACCTTTAGGTAAGGAAGATATTGTCTTTGGTCAAAAAATTCATTGATGAGTTTTTAGTGAATAAGCACGTTTTAGAGTCCATATAATACGATTTTACCATTTTTACGATGATGTCTGTATATATGTGTTTGTGTCTGTGTGTACGTGACGCAAGTTTCGGCTCGCATAACAATACCACGATTCCAAAATTATTTTTTTTCGTACTCCTCAAGTTTACATCCAAAAGAACAGGAGATTAGATTTTTGTTATAATTGGTCAACCAGAAGTACTCTCATTTGAAGAAGAACAGTTTTTTCTTGAAATAATTCAATTAAATATTATTATATCTTAAATAATATATTATTCTCTGTACGATTTGATTGCATTTTATATTTCATATTCAACAGATATAGAGTTAAAGAATTATAAAGATATTAAATTTCATAAATCAGCCAGCTATGCTAACCATGGAAACTGTTAATATATTCAGATAATTCAAATTGACAGATGTCAGTAACAATGAAAAGTAAATGAATGTATGTGGCAGAGATGAGGATGTTGAGATTAATGTTGGGGAACACACGGAAAGATACTGTAAGGAATGAAAGAATAAGGGAAATAACTCCAGAGTTAGAAGTTCCTAGAAAGATACAAGAGAGACAATTACATTGGTTTGAACAGGTCATGAGGAGAGATGAAGAATATATTGGAAGAATAATGTATAGTTTAATAATAGAAGGTTGAAGAAACAGAGGAAGACCAAAGATAAGATGGAAGGACTGTATTGCGGAAGACTTGAGAGAAAAGGAACGCAAAACAGAAATGAGTGGAAGGAAAAAATAGTGACACCTAACGAATGAGAAAAGCTAAAGAAGATGTCAGTATCAAGTGCAATTTGCATAATTTATGAAATAATTTTAGTGGAAATTTAGAATCTTTTGCAAGAAAATTTATGTATAGAAATTATACATAATACACAGGATTGACGGAAGGTATTGTGGTGGCCACATCAGATTTTTACCTCTCGCTAAGAGAGGTATTGCATTCATGCTAAAAATCGCATATCCAGATTTTATTGAATAAGCACGTTTTAAGGTCCTTACAATCCGATTTTAACATTTTTACGATGATGTCTGTGTGTGTGTGTGTGTGTGTGTGTGGATGTGTGTGTGTGTGTGTGTGTGTGTGTGTGTGGGATGTTGGAAGGACGGTTACTCAAAAACTATAAGACTTAAAATTTGTTTAACAACGTATTTCCCAATCGGACATTCCCGGGAAGATCTGAAAAGGTTTTGGTAACAATTGGACAACCGGAAGTAGAAGATTCTTGAAAAAAAATCTTCTAAATATTATTTTTTGAAAATTTTTCGTGGTAATATTAAAGAAAATTAAATTCTCTATCTGATACATTTAAATATTTTATAATTGGACAACCGGAAGTAGAAGATTCTTGAAAAAAAATCTTCTAAATATTATTTTTTGAAAATTTTTCGTGGTAATATTAAAGAAAATTAAATTCTCTATCTGATACATTTAAATATTTTATTATATATTCCATAGATTTAGAGATAAAAGAAGTATAATATATAAAATAATCTGTTGTAATAAATTTGACAGCCGAAAGAATGCCATGAAAAATAGTTGATAATTTAAATTATTTGTAACTGACAGATAAATGTCAGTGTCAGAAATAATGAGTAATGAATTAAAAATATACTTGGAGAATTCCTTAGTTCTTGATCTGTGACTATTATGGAGATGACAAGTCTAGGTTGAAGGGCTTAAATTTGTTTCAAACATTATGGGACAATGTACACCAGTACTGTAGACTAGAGTAACTTTGAATTGCGAAAAAGCTATCAAATTCTTCTCAAGTAAGTTGTAAATATTGACAAAATCGGAGTGTAATCTATCCGTCACTTTATTAAAGGGAATTAAGGTTATTTAGATATAACAAGTATGAAAAAATAAAATGTAAAAGAAGATATATAAGAATAGATGCACAATCCAGATATATACATTTTAGACCGCCCAAAATTAATGTTTTTACTAGAAGAATATGAAGAGAAAGTAAACAAAGTTGTTCGAATTGAAAATTGCTGTTACCAGCCTAATATTTATATATGGTAAACTCTACTTTGTAATTTATTGTAACATAATTTATGGTAAAATATCTTCATGTTGAGACATGCTATTATTGAATAATAAAGAAGTTTATACGTCATAGATTTATATGAATATATTATTTGTATTTATAAAAATAATCTTTGCTTTATGCATACAGCCAGGTAAAATATACGGCGAGAGGTTATGTGCTGGCCACATCAGATTTTTTAATATTGGAAAGCAAATTTCATATACTTTTCAAATTTGAATAAATATATGTGTTAGATATCAATGCGTAAAAATGTAACACCTGTAGAATAACCAATACTGCAGATTTACAGCCACTGTAATATAAAATAAACTTTGAATTTTTTTCCATAATATTTAAAATAATCGAATTATTAAAAAGGCACAGACCGATGAATCAGGCTGTATATTCTGATAAATGTCAATTTATGAATTGATTTCACTGTATAGCTTTTGTTGTATTTTAAACATACATTTCCAAACTATATATTGATTAATTTATAAAATAATTTAGTTGAAAATTGAATATTAATTACAAATTTAGCATACTTCATTGATCCAGTTTCATTGTTTGATTTTGATGTAATTAGTTATTCTTCTCTGTTACCCACTCCAGCGGTGTTGAAATATTCCGGTATAAGATATTCATGATTCATATGGAACTTCTTTTAGAATTACTAAGCTGATTTACAGTATATGTGACGTATATAAGAACTTAATTATTTACTTTTGCTATTTTTAATGCAGTATTATCGACTCGACCTCATTTATACTGAAAATTGTCACACTGCAGTATTTGAATAATTCTGTACCGTTTTACCTGTTGCGATATAAATAACTGAAAGGAATTCATGGCGATTTTACTCGATTTTCAGAGGTGAAATAGTTGAGTAAAATCACAGGTGCACTGATTTTCTAACTTGATTCCAGTTAATATTTATGCGCCATGAATAACAGATATGGTGCGCTACACAGGCAGATGTGCTTGGGTCTGTGATTTTTTTTTTGTCTCAAAGAAGACGAAGATCAGGTGCGGTAAAATGCACCTGGGCCCTAGCAAGAAAGTAAGATACAGCGGACAGAATTTTTAATTAAGATTAACGAGAAAAGGAAAATTACCACGAAATGACGAAGAGGATAGAAACATTTATTACACTATTATTTTCTTCGTAAAATAATATAAAATTGTGGTAATAATTACTCGAAAGTTCAGTCAAACAGCATTTATTCTTACTATACCAATGTTTCGGTGCACCCTTGCACCTTCTTCAGGGTCTATAACAATTATACAACAAAAATCTGATGTGGACACCACACGACTTCCTTGTACGATTATTAAACTATACACATTTTTAATAAATAAATTACAAAATATTAATTCTGACTTCAAAACAGCAAGATATATAGCGACCATAATCTAACCCGGTTCTTTTTAAAGAGAGTTTTGATTACAACAAAGAAATATTTGATTACAACAATGAATATGACTAATTTCACAATAAAAATATAATACAGTGGAGTCCGGATATAATGAACCCGCTTTTAGTGAACTTCCGGCTAAAGTGAACGCTACTTTAGGTATCCTAATTTTTTCCCATAAGACTAATACAAATTTTATCCGCTTATAATGAACCCGCTTATAATGAACTTCCGGATAAAGTGAACCGAATTTTATTAACTTAAGGTATAAAATTTCCGTTTATAGTAAACTTTTATAATGACAACAAACACACAACAGATGGAAACACAAGAGATCGAAAGAATCGACGTACGAGAGGTAGTAAAACCAGAACGATAGACTAGAGAGTATGTCGAGGCGTCGCTTGCGCAGTACGCTTCCCTGAAATTTTCCCCATAATCCCCATGCGTCCATCTCCATAAAATTACCGATACTCACATTTTTTTACAATCACGCGAAGTTCCAGCTCAAGTTTGGGATAGTTTTGTGCCCTTGAAAACTATATAAATAACATTCGTTTTTCTAGCATTCATGTACAAACTAAAATTTCCGACTATCTTAAGTAGTTTATAATACATATAAATATGTTTTTTTTAATAATTTATAAATACTACATACACATGATGTAACCGTATAAAATAAATAAAGACATACATATGTTAAACGTACAATTAACACGAGAAATTTTATTTTCCTTTTTAGTGAACCTCGGATATAGTGAACCAGTCTTAATGCATTTTCAAGTTCACTATATCCGGACTCCACTGTATTTGTTATTGTACGAATCATAAAATTGCACGTATTTAACGTAATTTGACATGAACATTTTTTTTTATGTTTTTGTCCTAATCTATAGCAAGCTTTATTACAAAAACAAAAAAAGTATATAATTTTTAAATTAACATATCTCGCTTATACAAAGGGCTAATTTAATAATACTTGATGTTCTAGACGCAGAAATTAATTCTCTAAAACTTTTATTTGAAGCATTTATTTCTAAGATCAAAATAAAATCATTTTATTCATGAAAAACTGTTAACAACTTCAAGTAATGTACCACTTCCGGTTAGCCTATTTTAACCAAAATCTGTTATGTTATTTCGATTGACATAAAAGTCTTGTATACCAAATTTGAAAAGTTTTCAATTATATTTTAAAACAGTTTTTCATTAAAATCTATTATAGGCTTCAAGTAAAGTGCCACTTCTGGAAATTGTGTAATAACCAGAAAGGGAGGTGCACAACTAGATGTTATAGGAGTCCTAAATACAAAATTTCAACTTTCTACGGCTTACCGTTTTTGAGTTATGCGAGATACGTACGAACGTACGTACGGACGTACGTACAGACGTCACGACGAAATTAGTCAAAATGGATTCGGGGATGATCAAAATGGATATTTCCGCTGAAATCTGAAAACTGAAATTTTTCGCTATTACAATACTTCCTTTACTTACGTACAAGGAAGTAAAAATGTAATACATACAAAATAACATGGATAACATTAGATAAATTTATTCTACCGTCTTAACTAGAGAATAAGATTTTTGGGTTGCTCCATGATGTTTTATTCTCCGGATAGCTAACTGGCAGATTGCTATCAGAAAGATTAAAATTGTATTATGGTACAGTTATTTTTGAAAAGTTGGCAACTTGGCTGTAACAATTTTAATAGAAATTTGGTTGCTTTTTCGCTTGTCTGTGTTTTGGTGCAGTTGTAGTTTAAACCACAGTTTGAACGTTTAGAAAAAAAATATAAATACGACTTGAAAAAATGAGTGGTGAAAATTATAGATAAAGAGAAAGAGCAGTTTATTTTACTACCGCGGAAATAACTAATTTAATTAAATTAGTCGACAAATATAAAAATATAATTGAGTCCAGGAAGACAGATTCCGTCTCTTGGAAAGAAAAAAGAAATCATCTGGAATCAATTAGAAAATTATTTTAGTTTTAGTTGTGACCAGTATCCACGATACACCCTGTTGCATAAAATCGTAAAGCTATCAACAACTGGCATATCAAAGATACAGCGTATTCGTGATTCAGAAAAACAAATGTAGACAAATAAGTGTTTATTTCTCAAATTATGATTTCTTTAAACTTACCTAATAGATAAGAGCAATATTTGATCTTCAGTTTTATCTAACAAATAAAGAACTGTATTCTTTGACATTTGAAACCATAAAATTCTGGATCATCCCATTTTTCAAAATTATTACATCTTTCTCGTACAGTATACTGTTTTTGAAAATTAATATTATCAAAAATGAAATCCAATACTTCATCATCACTGGTGTACTGATTTATTATAATATCTATTAATATTAACAAACAGCTTATATCATCAAAACAACACAAACGTTCCATACCATCTGTTCCGTTTCTCTTCACTTCGTGTTATTTATCTTGCCGTTAACGAAAATTTATCTTACTGGTAACTTTTAACCATAAGTGGAACAACGCAAACTGAAGTTATCAATAGAATAAATTTTAACCGAATGTTTAACTATAGATGGAACAACCGGCTCTTACAGTAAGATCTTACATCGTACAAAAAATTCAAAGAGCATACACACATCCATTTGCGTACGTATGTATGTATTTTGTGTACATGGATTGTAACAATCTGTAAGATCTTACTGTAAGTGTAATAATGTCCATGTTATTTTGTATGTATTACATTTTTGTTGTATAATTGTTGTAGACACTGAAGAAGGTGCAAGGGTGCACCGAAACGTTGGTATGTAAGAATAAATCCTGTTTGACTGAACTTTCCAGTAAATGTTAACATCTAATCCACATCACAGTCGACAAATTACCCACAAATAAAATATAAATATTATACTTCCAGAGATGATACTACCAGGGGCCTAAGTATTTTTTCTCGGTTTATAACAATGTTCTGTCGGTTCGGTTCCTGATCAAATTACTTCGAATTTTAAATTGGATCTTCTGTGGTGTATTCTCCGTGACAGCAATGACTGCCTTTGAGGTGACGCTTGGTAAACGCCCACACGGTACGAATATGACATCATTATTAGCATTACCGATATCTGTGTACAAAGCAAACTGGCACACTCAGTAATATGCCTTGATGATATATTTATTTTATCTATTTTGTTAAAATATTTGTTACGAATTTTTACCTCTCGCAAAGAGAGGTATTGCATTCATGCTAAAAATCGCATATCCAGATTTTATTGAATAAGCACGTTTTAAGGTCCCTAAAATCCAAATTTAACATTTTTACGATGATGTCTGTGTGTGTGTGTGTGTGTGTGTGTGTGTGTGTGTGGATGTGCGTGTGTATGTGTGTGTGGGATGTTGGAAGGACGTTTACTCAAAAACAATAAGACTTTAAATTTTTTTAACTACGTATTTCCCAATCGGACATTCATGGGAAGATCTGAAAAGGTTTTGGTAACAATTGGACAACCGGAAGTAGAAGATTCTTGAAAAAAAATCTTCTAAATATTATTTTTTGAAAATTTTTCTTGATAATATTAAAGAAAAATAAATTCTCTTTCTGATACATTTAAATATTTTATTATATATTCTATAGATTTAGAGATAAAAGAAATATAATATATAAAATAATCTGTTGTAATTAATTTTACAACCGAAAGAATGCCATGAAAAATAGTTGAAAATTTAAATTATTTGTAACTGACAGATAAATGTCAGTGTCAGAAATCCGAAGACATTACTGAAGACTTTTTCTGGGAAGTACATACATTATATTATTTCTTAATGTATTAACAGTTAAATATTTAATATTATAGGTATATTACACATACCCTTCAGAAATACTGTTACTCCCGACAATGAATTGGAAACATCTCGACAAATTAGAAGAGTAAGACAAACTTTTTTCATAGAATGAATTTTAATTTAAAAAATCTAAATGTAAAGAATAGATATAAGCGAGAATACAGCTCGAAAGAAGACGTTATTTAAATGTTATAAACACAAGATGAAAGTGAAGATGGTCTCCACTCTGCAACGTAAAATACAGAAAAATTGTATCTCATCGAAATAATGAGTAATGAAAGAAAAATGTACTTGGAGAATCTCTTAATTCTTGATCTGTGACTATTATGGAGGTGACAAGTCTAGGTTGAAGGACTTAAATTTGTTTCAAACATTATGGGACAATGTACACCAGCTCTGTAAACTAGAGTAACTTTGAACTGCGAAAAAGCTATCAAATTCTTCTCAAGTAAGTTGTAAATATTGACAAAATTACACATCGATATAAGAATAATCGGAGTGCAATCTATCCGTCACTTTATTAAAGGGAATTAGTGTTATGTAGATATAAATGTATGAAAAAATAAAATGTAAGAGAAGATATGTAAGAATAGATGCATAATCCAGATATATACATTTTAGACCGCCCAAAATTAATGTTTTTACTAGAAGAATATGAAGAGAAAGTAAACAAGAAGGTTGTTCGAATTGAAAATCGCTGTTACCAGCCTAATATTTATATATAGTAAACTCTACTTTGTAATTTATTGTACATAATTTGTGGTAAAATATCTTTATGTTGAGACATGCTATTATTGAATAATAAAGAAGTTTATACGTCATAGATTTATATGAATATATTATTTGTATTTATAAAAATATTCTTTGCTTTATGCATACAGCCAGGTAAAATATACGGCGAGAGGTTATGTGCTGGCCACATCAAATTTTTTTTTGTTGTTTTTCATTGATTTTATAGTAATTAACAGTTGTACCTATATTTTTTGACAGACTGTACCGAGCATAATTCCTTAAAGTATGTGTTACGATTTTCTTAACTTTCTTGTCGCCTTAAAACTTTTATTGTATTTCTGCAATTTGAATTATGAAAGTTTGTATTTCTTTCTGGTTTGCGTAAAGCAGTAAATACTTTTCTATTTGTGAGTATAAAATGCAATTCCGCTTTGTTAAATTTATAGGACATGCAAAAACTCTAGAGAATATCATGCATTTGTAAATCTTATAACGTCGGTCTCTTGGGTAAGTCCATCTCTGTCACTGCACAAATTTATCGTCTCTCCCAGGATTGTTATAACAACTCATGAGGGTTGTTTTAAAATACCTCCGCTTTAGAACAACGCATAAACTAATTTAAGAATACAGTGATTGACATTTGCAGTTGTTTTACGCGCTGTGCTTTTGTAAACAGTTTACGATACAGCTAATACTGTATATTTCTGCTGTAGACATTTATTTTCATCTGTGTAATAACATATTTAATAAGTATATACGGAATGTAATAGTGTTATTAATACGGTATATTGTATCGAAGTAGGTTTGTAAATATATTTTGTTTTGAAATGCGTTGTAAATGGTAACTGTAATACCGATATAACTTCACACCACTTTAATTAATTAATTACGTCAGTTAATCACGAGATGGCGCCACGAACAGGAGCTTATAAGCTCTCAGAAGCTCAATACGGTGTTTAAACACAATACTGATCACTTCCCGATAACGAAGATATTTTTATAAATATTGAATATTTCTAAATACATAATCGATTCTGTATAGAATGTTGATTTATTATCAATTTTCACATTTAATTAAAAGGTTTAAGTAATATTCTCTATCAATAAAGTACAGAATATTAATTTAGAAATATACCAGGTGTATGCAATGGTAAATTTTAATAATTAATTTTAGAATAAAAGTATAAATACAAAAAAAATGTTCAATTGCATGTAACAAGTCCAAATTTATTGTTTACATTTATTGTTTACATGCGTTTCGTTTGCGAAATATCGGCCAAATATAATAAATTTTAGCTATAGCACAAATTGTAAAACAGTTGTATTGCTTGAGTTTGACATCTGTCATAAAGTTTTAATAATTATTGAATTCTTAATTTACTTATCAGTAATCATGGATACATTTATCAACGCAGAAAAAAATCAATGGAACAATATCAACAATTAAATATCAATAAAATTTTACCTATTAAAGTCAAGCAATACGACTATGTATTTGAATTGTATGTTTTGTCTTGTATGGCACTCTGTAAAAAGCTTAAAGACAGATATTTTATTTTACGTTTACCTCATGAGAAGAACCTATTATATCAATATAAGGTATTTAGGCTCATTTGATGCAGTTTTTAATTCTGAACATTTTTTTGTATTTATACTTTAGTTTTAAAATAATAGGGCAGAATTTACAGCCATATGAGAATTTTACCATTGCATTTCCTATGGTCCTTAAAAAAGTAGACGTATACCACATTTTAAAATGTGTATATATGTTAGAGTTGTTATATATAATTAAATGTACTTTTGTGCAACCGGACGCGAACTAAACATTTCGCAGACAAAACAGGCCGCGAAATCGAATTTTGCTGCCGTTGTTATGGTAACGGCCGTGAAATTGAATGTAATCAAAAATCACTTTGACAATTGAGAATTGACACTACAGACAATATGACAATGACAGTGGCGTTTCTAAAATATGATAATAAGTTTCTTGGTTAATTTTTTAAAATAAATACAATAAATATTGTAAAATAGTTATTTTAGAAATAACTTTTTCTTCGTTTTAACGGTTTTTTTTACAAAACTACTTGTTTTGTTTTGCTACATAATAAATAAATAAGTAATAAATAATAGATACTGGCATTATCATGTTTTCCATAATAACTGAAAGAAAAGAATTTCTACATTCCCACTATCTTCTAAATCTTCAATAATATTCATTTTTATGTGTAATTATTTGACGTCTGTTAGTAGATAACTGTCAGTTAAAACACTAACCAGTAGTAACAGCACGCACTTTAGAATTCTATCAAAAATGATGCATTTGTTTTGGCTTTTCGCCGCAAAGCGAAAATTTGGTAGCATGCGTGTCTCAAAATATTCGCCTGCAAGCGTACGACTCGAGGCGAAAGTATTAAACTAACATCCCAATTAAATTCAAAGACATATATATATATATATATATATATATATATATATATATATATATATATATATATATATATAATTTATGAATTTATTATATGCAATTGTCAATATTTTCTATGTTAATAGTATAAAACCCGAAAATTCCCGGAACGAAAAGCTAATATAGAATTCTAAAGTGCATGCTATCAAGTTTCGTAAAAGTAAAATCGCATTCGCCTGTTTTCTATGATAGAATTCTAAAGTGCGTGTTGCCACTACACGGCCCGTATTTTTGAGCGTTCGTCATCTCGTTCGTATTCGTATTCGCGTTTGTTTTCATGTTAGTAGTGATAGTAGTCTGTGTTTCAAAAACAATATTGTATATGTCATTGTCAGTGTCAACGGTATTGCAACAGTTATTTACATCATTTGTAAGTTTAAAAAAGTGATTTATTAGTAGTTAATCAATATTTGATAAAAATAAACATTTTACTTGTAAGTGATCTGAATAATTGTGACAATATAATTCACATTGACATATACAATATTGTTTTTGAAATACACACTATGGTGGAAATGATTAGGCAGAGGACTCACGTCATCAACCTGAAAAAAACCTTATAAAAAGAAATATAACTTGTAGTAATTATTAGTTATTTATTTTTAAAAAAGAAGAAAAAATATACTAGTATTAAAGAAATGTATATATTAATTAATTTACAATTATTTCTAAGTCAATCCTTATTCCTTTTACGGAATATAAAATTATTTGACACACCATGGTCATTCTCAGTAGTGCCATCGTATGGTACGAAAATAAACTACAATTATATCAAATAATTTTATATTCTTTTAAAAATAAATAACACCCAATAATTTCCACAAATTATATTTCATTTTGTAAGGTTTTTTCAGGTCGATGACGTGAGTCTTCTGCCTAATCATTTTCACCATAACATGAAAACGAACGAAATTACGGACGCTCAAGTATAAGGGCCTAGAACTTCGAGTGGAAGTTAAAATTACAATTTTAACTTCCAGTTAGCTCTAACCAATGGTAGTAAAAACAATTTTGCAATATAATCATTGGTTTTCACTAACTGTAACTTTCACTAGAGGTGGTAGAATCGGGCCCTAACAAAGTAAATTTAGTAATCCTGTTTGTTTTTAGATATACAGGACGTATTGCATTAGAACTCTTCATTAAATTCTTAAGAATAATGATCGCTCTTATACTAAAAATGATAACTCTCTTGATAAGTATAATTTTCATGTGACAATTTCTTCACTAGTACAAAGGGTTGCATTACTCGTTACTGTTAACGCTGAACAAAAAAATATTGTTTGTCTCTTATCATTCAAAACAGCCAGATGTTCCCAGCCATATGCCCCGTCTGGAACGTTATCAACTATTAATATACTGCATAGCACACTAGATATGAACTGCATGTAAATTGTTCAAACAAACTCAGATTTTTACATAGCAAACTGCAGGAAACGAAAGTTTGCTTAAAGAAAGATAGGTAAATACTTAATAATGAAGTTGTGACATGTGAGAATGTTGTGCAACTTTACCAATTTTTTCTATTCATCAAGTTTTCATTGAAAATTTCAATTGTTGACAGGATTACGCAAAAGTAATGATTTAATCATTGTGTATTTTTTCGGGTCACCGTCCTTATCACAATAATAGATTTTAAAACCAGTATAATTTTATTTTAAGTATACTACAAGATAGTGCCTGAAATTTTATTTTTATACCAAATTTAAAAATTTTGTTTTGTAAAATGATGAACAGCTTACAGTCAAATTCTCTAACCTGACGCATAAAACTCACGCTTGGAAAATTTGGACCTAGTTTTGTGCGTATGGTTAGATTATGTTGTTAGATTTGGATAAATATACAGAGTGTTCATTTTATTTTGTCCATTATTGCACGTAGCGCCGTCCTGCTGGAACCACATGTCGTCTACCTCCATATCGTTAAATTTGGGCCAAAAGAAATTGGTTATCATCGTTCTGTAGCGTTCGCCGTTGACGGTTATGGCCTCACCAACGTCGTTTTCAAAAAAGTACGGACCAATGACGCCGCCGGCCCAAAATCCGCACCAAAGAGTAACTTTTTGTGGATGCATTATCACCTGGTAAACCTCGTGTGGGTTGGCGTCGTCTCATATACGGCAATTGTTCTTGTTAACATAGCCATTCATCAAAAAATGCGCCTCGTCGCTAAAGATAATTTTTCGGTCAAACTTGGAGTCCTCTTCCAAACGCTCCGAAGCCCAGTCAGCGAACAAACGGCGTTGTCTATGGTCATTAACTTTGAGCTCCTGGGTCAGTTGGATCTTGTCCCAGGTCCCGACGCAAAATTCGCCAAGTTGAAGTCTGCGAAAGGCCGAGTTCTTGTGCACGGCGAGGAATTGACTGCCTCGGGTTCTCCTGCACACTTTCACGGACCGTGGCAATGTTCTCGGCTGATCTGCCGTTCCTTTCACGTATGGGTGTTGGCTGATTGTTTGCCGAACTGGTCGCCAAACGTTGGAGAGTTGACTTTGAAGGGCCACCGCGTCTGCCGTAAAATGTGCGCAACGTTTGCACTAACGAACACTCATTTTGATAATAAAGTTTTACCATTTGGACGTGCTGCTCAATCGTGTAACTTGCCATGGTGATTTGGCATCTGTGACAGAATAATAAACAACAGATTAGACAGACGCCACCAAAACAACATGGCCGCCACAGGCTGCCAACATCGACCCGCCCCAATTGAAAAACCCTATGTAACGATTCATGAAATCCCAACATGACAATTCCTTATATTAAGCAAGATATGATTTTTTAAAGTTTTGCAATGAGTTTGTGACGTCACGGGTGGCGACCAGTGGTACTGAAACAATGTCTTTTCATGAGAGCAGATATTATATATTTTATTTCTTAATTTATATTAATTAAACATAATGCAAACGAAAATAAAATTATTTTTTTCAATTTTATGGTATTTCATAGTTTAGTAAATGCTGTACATAAGTTTGAGATAACAGTGGCGTTAGTAATGTAAACAACAGAACTGTCAAACAGAACAAACGAAATATTTTTCGTGTTTCCTCCGCCTGCATTGTTGGTTTAATTGTGTTTAGAAATAAATAAAAGAAATCAAGCGTATATAACCTTAAATGCCAACAAACAAATGAAATGTGACCGTTTATAGTTCTACCATCTTTATTCGCTTTGGGCGGGGCGTTATGAAATTATACTTACGCGGGATTTTTGGCTTTTAAATTTCTGACCAATAGAATCAATAAGAATACAAATGACATCAAAAATGTTTAATTCGTTATAACTTTTTACAGAAGAATGTTTTTGTAAATTATTTAGCTTTACTTTGCTTTAATCAGTAAGTATTTTACAATTTTTATATAAATTTGTTGTATTTCGTTTATGGTTTATGGGCCCATTCAACGATATCCATGTACTACCCTTATATTAAAAAATATTTGAGAAAAATGCAAATGAAAATTATGCTGATTTAATTTAAATCTGATTGTAATAAGAATGCTATGAAGAAAACAAAATATAAACTTCATACATATCAAGCTTTTCTTCGTGAATAAAATTCATTTTATCACTGAGAAAGTATACGAAGTATTTTTTCAATTACAATTAACATGAAACAAAATATTCAATTGTTTTCTTCAAAGCACTCTTATTACAATAAGAGTTAAATTAAAGTAGCACATATGGATATCGTTGAATTCAGAAAAAATACTGAATCGAATAAATAGATACCGATTTAAAATAAGAAAGTTATATTCCGTATTTTGAGAACAAATGGCAGTGAAAAATATTTTTTTTCACGACATGCACAGAAAGCTCAACTTTCTTTTCCCGAAATAGTGAGGAAAATGTGATTTTCTTCTCTAGAGAGGAAAGTATAGAAGTGTTACCAACATGAATGTTATTTACAAAAAATATATTGTGAAAATTATAAATGAATTCCTGATTTTATTGAAAATCTTTATTTTAGTGATATACATACTTTAAATTATCTTACAATTATGTCTTATATTTTTCTAGATTAAATCACAATTTGACAACTTTAATTTAGATTTAAGATTGGTTCATTGGCAACACTGTTACACCGCCTTGCGTCTGATAACCTAACTTTTGACGTGTCAGTTGTGTGTTGTGTTGTCAAAGTATAAATATAAATTATAAATAATAATATATATTTTGATTCAAATAAATAAAATATTACCCTTATTCTACTAGTCATGTCAATATAAACTATTTTGATTCAAATAAACAAAATATTACCTTTATTCTACTAATCTTTTCTTAAAGTGTATTTCAGGTTCGAGCAAATCGTTTTTAGAAACATGTCGTGAAAAAAATGTTGTGTCTAACACGAGAAGAAAGCGCTTTTTTCACTCTTGCTCGAATTGCCTCATGAGCGTAGCGAGAGTGGGAAAAAGAAGCGCTTTCCTCTCTAGTTTGCAAATAACTATTTTGCTCATTGTAATAGTCTTGTAAAATAGACATTGTTTGGTAATGTAAACGTCCTCGTAGGTCTTGTACTTCTCGAGGTAGCAATAGTGGACAAAAAATAAATTTAACCACTTACAAATTTGGTGTAAAAAAATCTGATGTGGACACCACATGACTTCCTTGTACGATTATTAAACTATACATATTTTTTTAATAATTAAATTACAAAATATTGATAGGCTTAAGCCAAGCCCGAGAAATATTTTGATACAGAACAAAAAATAATTCATTTACTGCTAATTAAATAATAATAAAATTAACATTAATCTAACCCGGTTCTTTTTAAAGAGAGTTTTGATTACAATAAAGAAATATTTGATTACAACAATGAATATGACTGATTTCACAATAAAAATATAATATTTGTTATTGTACGAATCATAAAATTGCACGTATTTAACGGAATTTGACATGAATTTTTATTTTTTTGTCCTAATCCATAGCAAGCTTTATTACAAAAACAAAAAGTATATAATTTTTAAATTTACATATCTCGCTTATACAAAGGGCTAATTTAATAATACTTGATGTGCTAGACGCAGAAATTAATTCTCTAAAACTTTTATTTGAAGCATTTATTTCTAAAATCAAAATAAAATCATTTTATTCAAGAAAACTGTTAACAACTTCAAGTAATGTACCACTTCCGGTTAGCCTATTTTAACCAAAATCTATTATGTTATTTCGATTGACATAAAAGTCTTGTATACCAAATTTGAAAAGTTTTGGATTATATTTTAAAACAGTTTTTCATTAAAATCTATTATAGGCTTCATGTAAAGTGCCACTTCTGGAAATTGTGTAATAACCAGAAAGGGAGGTGCACAACTAGATGTTATAGGAGTCCTAAATACAAAATTTCAACTTTCTACGGCTTACCGTTTTTGAGTTATGCGAGATACGTACGTACAGACGTCACGACGAAATTAGTCAAAATGGATTCAGGGATGATCAAAATGGATATTTCCGCTGAAATCTGAAAACCGAAATTTTTCGCGATTACAATACTTCCTTTACTTACGTACAAGGAAGTAAAAAGTACACGTTAAATTGATTCAAAGTTGGGAGCCATTTAAAACAATTATTTATTTATCATTTGAAATTAAGTTGCGAAAGTTAGAACTTAGTTAATCATTTTTTTGAAGTAATTCGTGTGATATCTTTAGCAGTTTTTAAGTCTCCCATAAATTATTTTGAAACCATTTCAACCAAAAATAGATGGATCGGGAACTTCTAAGAACTGGAAAGAAAGAATGTTGAAGTATATTATTGTTGAAGGGTACTACTTTGAAAATATTTAAAATAAAATACAAAAAATTGTGAACCATGTGTCTTAATATACTGCTTGTATATGTTATTCTATATATTCACGTTTTCGCAATTTTCACTTTCACAAAATTGAGCAGGATCCAATTGTGTTGAAAATTTACTATAATACCCGTAATGCATTTGGGATGTAATTCAATCCCAAATTATTTTCGTTCCATTTAACATAATTATCATAAAATCAGAAAATACAGATGCGCAATCATTTTTGACATTAACATGACATAATATTTAACAACAACGTGAAGCTTGGCATTGGAAACATCAATTGTTCATTTACCACGAAAATTAATATTTTGTTTTCAAATTTTCGTCCATCAAATATTTTTAATTAAAAATCTGTTGTGATCAGCACAATACCTCTCGCCATTTCCCTTGTTACATTTAATATTTCTTGTACACACAAAAGAAATAATTCTTTATAAACAGATGTTTTTATAATTTTAAATTTATTGTGTGAGGAAGTTTTTTTTTTGTATGTATTTTTCTAAATGTTCGAGATTCTTCCAATTCATTGACATGGTTGATGGCTCGGTTGATAGTATATCTATATACCTATAATTTTAAATAATTAGTTAATAATATAATAAGAAATATTAAATATACTTCCCTCACACTAGATATTATACCTATAGACATATATTACACTGGATTTGTGACACTGACATTTTGCATTTATCTGTCAATTATAAATCTAAATATCTCAACTGGTTTCCCTGGAGTTGTTCAGGTATTTAGATCCATTACATTCACGATTACAATAGATTATTTTATATATTTTTTATCTCTAAATTTATGGAAGACATACTAAACATTTAAATTTATCAGATTGAGAATTTAACGTTTTTTATCATTTGTATAAAATAAATTTTCAAAAAATAAGATTTAGAAGATTTTTTACAGAAACTATTACTTCTGGTTGTCCAATTGTTACCAAAACCTTTTCAGCTCTTCCCATTAATGTCTGATTGAGGAATAAGTAGTTAAAACAGGTTTTAAGTCTTACAGTTTTTGAGAAATTGTTCTTCCAACACACGCACACACACACACACACACACACACACACACACACGTAAAAATGTTAAAATCGGATTCTAGTGACCTTAAAACATGATTATTCACTAAAATATGGATATGCAATCGCATGAGTATGGATCCAAAATCTCTTTTAGCGCGGCATGAAAAGTAATATTTGATATACAATTTTTTATAAATGTTAAACTAATTTTTAAACAAAAAGCGTATTATCACAAAATGAAATACGAAAAAGGATATTGAATTTTTTGTTATCTTTTCCAAGTAGCCAAGTTTCCTTTTTTGCGCTGTTGATTAATCCTGAACCTGACCAAGAATGAACGTTAATACGTCTTTAGCTTTTCGTTTGAAAAGGTTTTTAATATGCCCTCATCTTGTATAGGGATTATGAAACATAATTGAGTTTAAAAGAAAGTTATAAATGAAATTTATCTTTTATGTGTAATATTTAATTCATTTACGAAGCAAATCAAGTATATATCTAATGAAATTCTCATACGGATATTGGCAAATATTTAGGTTTATATTTAGGAAAGAAAATAAAAGATAAAAGAAAATACTATAACGTTTATTTATTTGAGTAGTGTAAAAATTAGAGAAATATTATTAAGTAAAAATTAAAGTTTATTAAACGATAAATAATTAAGATAAAGATAATAAAAATAATTAATACTATGATTAAACAATTATAAACACTAATTTAAGACTAAGAATATTATTAAATACTTAACACTAAGATTATTTATTTAAACAATGTTTATTTATTTATATAACCATATTTATTTATGTTCACCACTCGTAGACTATTTATTTATATCACCAACTGTTTATTGCACGACTCGTGTCTATATCAAAATGTCTGTCGGCTGTCCTCCCTAACGGTATTTATACACTTTGGCGTCCCTCTGGAAAACTCGACGCGATAACATCGAATACAAAGGGTCAGGCGACCGGATGTAATTAAACAGGTCTAGATGTGTGTGTTTACCCCACCGAGGATTACGTCATCGCTCAGGTTTCTAGAACGTTTTACTAGCAGCGGCGGCCGCTTTCGGCCTAGACTCAGTGGCGTCGGGTCAAGAGAATATGGAATTAACTTTTTTGATATGTTCTTAACACTTATCTATTATTTATGGAGTTGTGAATATATGAACTATTTTTCTAGAAATAACATAGGAGTCACGCATCAAGTTTTATAATAGTAAGATTATTTTGCGTCTCTGAATTTACTGATAATGTATAGTAATAGTTATTTCTGCATCAAGGTACTGAAGTTCTACTTTTTATTATGACCTTATTGGGTGTATTTTGCAATGCATCTGTTAAAAACTAAAACCCGTTTAACTTTTAGGAGCCCGCTAAAGATTTTTATATTCTGTAACTACATTTCCGTTAAAATTTGACAGATTTCCGTTATAATAATCCTGTTAATTTTGACATTAATTAACAGCCGGTAAAATTATTTTCCTATTCTGTAACTAAATTTCCGTTAAAATTTTAAAAGTTCCCGTTAAATTTTGTCGTTTTAACAGCTTGTCAAAAGTGCATGTTAATCTTTCAATTTCGATATTTGATAATCAAAAGGACATAGATTTAAATAATTTAATTCGTATAATATTAATTAAAGATTAGGACATGCACAGCGGTAGTAAGTATACATTAGTTCGTATTTGTTTATATGCGATTGTATAAAATATTTATATTTTTCAAAGGAGAGATTTACGAATTAACGACGACTCCAGTAATATTTAAATCAACTTTATTTTTTCTAGCATTACGCTTGATGTTAGTTTTAAATTCTGAGAAAACCTGCTTTTAAAATGTATGCATATTAATAAAAATCCGATGTTTTTTTAGATATTACTTTTTGTCTTTTTACACTGGTCTTTTTTACGCTTATATTACGTAAATTTAACAAATTTGTTAGTTCTTCTGGTTTTTGAATTTTACTTAAACATCTATTTTATTCCATAGATACAAAATGGTTTTTTTGCCGATTGACATTAATAGTGCGATTTTTTTGACAGCTATAAAATGCCACTTTTACTGCCGTGGATGTAAAAATATTTCTTCTCCAACACTATTTTGGAAACTACACATTCCACAACTAAAAATTATGTTGGAATTAATATTATTCCAACAAACCGTGTGGAATAATTCCGTACGCCGTTTGTAATAATTCCCCACGGCTTTCGACACAATCTAATTAGCCGCATATTAGCGCGGTATATCAAATATCTTGGGTCAGTTGCTATGGTTATGACTCTTTCTTTTATATTTATTTATTTCAGTATTCGCGTTTGACGTTTTAAAGTTTTGTACATTTTTAGAGTTTTTTGTTAACTTTTACAGGATTTTGAAGTTGTCCAGAGTAATAAGTTTATCTAAATAATAATATATTACTTAGAAAATTAACTGAAGCCATTTTGTAGAAAAACATATAAAGTGGAAATGAAGATATAGATATGGAATGTACGTCACCAGAAATAAGGGAACTTGCTAATGATACAGGGAGTCAGTTATTACCAAATAAATCAAAAGAAAAATATGAATGGAGTTATTATAAGCAATTTATGGACTCAAAAAATATTTAATGTTATATGATAATATGTTGTTATTATCAATCAACATTTTATGTATAATTTCTAAAATCTTGTTAGAGAAAGTATACGAGTAGTCTACAACACGTTTGGAATGGCATAATCCACACTCGCAAACCATAGTCCTCGCTTTCGGCTCGGGCCACAAACTTTTTGCTCGTGTGGAATATGGCCCATTCCATTACTTGTTGTAGAATATACTATTCTGCCTATTACATAGCAAACGCATAGCAACCGTTCAACAAATGCATAGCAACATAATTTGATTGCGATAACTTTCAAAGTAGGTATTAAAAATAATCACTTAATAAATATTAATTCTAAAATCAGCAGAAATATGTTTTCAACACGGCACTAAATACAGATTTAGAGCTTCGACAGCATTCATTGACTCTGCTTCGTCTCGCCTCGGCAATGAAACTGCAGCTTCTGTTGTAAATCTGGTATTTAGTGTCGTCTAGTTAAACAAATAACTATTGTTGTTTGGTCATTCTTTGTGACCAGCTAGATATTTTTATAGACACACTTTTGTATTTCAAGAATGTGTAAATTAAATTAATTAATTGTCATACTTTTTTAATTCGAACAACTGCGATAAATTTATTAAAAAGAAGCGTTTTTTGTTCAACTGTTACTCACGTCACATGACTCCGTTAAAATATATATTTTTTATTACAGAATAATTAATAAAAACAAAAATTTTAACGGAATAGTTACGGAATACACCCATAAATCTGGATATAATAAAAAGTCGATTTTCTAATAATAACGGAGAAATTCTTCAAGAATCGTAGAACGTAATTACCACTTGACTGTTTGATTAGCACTAAAAAATTAATATTGTGCATTGTCGTCGCGAAGATACGATCCACAAATTTAATAAATAACGCTATTAATTTCTAAGTAATATCGATTCATGCTATGTTCACGGACACATGTCTATGTACGCGCACGTCCACGTTCGAGCGTTACGTACGGTAGTAGCATTTGCGCCGGCGGTTGGACAGTTACGCCTCCTATACCTGCGACAGAGCTAATTAGTTTCATTAACACGTGAGCGTCTATGGAGCTCAGTTTCGCGCTCGACGCTCAAACAGTCTTTTGTCAGTCGATAAGTCGACGCACCGCGGCGGGACGATAATCAGTTGTTTTTCTCGCGTGGCTTATGTTTTGTGTGGAGTTTAGAGTTTGTTTTGTCTCCCACATTGTTTTGTTGATTATTTTTTGTATTTTTTTATAATAATAAATTATTCATATTGTTTTTGTATCCATGCTTGGCTTATGATTTTTCTTTTTCAAAGTCAGATGGCGCTGATCTTTGTGGTCCATCTCTAAAATAAAGTCTCACATTTTAGTGTAAAAATTGAGTAAAATGTTTAATTATCATTTCAAGAATCCAGCTTTGTTAAACTTGAAATGTGAAGTGCTTTTGGGTATGTACTATGTAAACCTGTAAATCAAGCTGCTTTTGTGATTAACGTAACGCTGTATCTATAATCGATTATCTAGTTCCTGTACAGAGTTCAAAACCTCTTTACTAACATCGCTCGCTTGAAAAATGTTTGGGTTTCGTTTTAAGAACCCAGCTCTTCGAAATGCCAAATGCGAAGTTATGTTGGGTATGTACAGAGTTTGGCTTGGCTCACACTGCAACTGCACGAATGGTCTTTTTCGGCACGAGGTAGTTCACATAGTTTTAAATGTACCCCCATGTGGTAGTTTTGGTCCCAAAAGTTCAGAGGTGGCTAACTTGTCTACTGCCGTGAATCAGAATTCGTTAGCTATTTTTACCTTCTGTCATCTTTAGATAAGGTATTGTTTTTGGTCAAAAAATTCGGTGGGAGTTTTTAATGAATAAGCACGTTTTAGGGTCCATACAATACGATTTTACTAGTTTGACGATGATGTCTGTATGTGTGTTTATGTGTGCATGTGTGTGTAAGAAAATTCTCCGACTATAACTCCAACACTACAATTCTAAAAATTATAATTCTTTCGTATTCCTCTTCTTTACATCCATATGAAGAGCTTATTAGATTTGGGTGATAATTGGTCAACACTTATTTGAAACAACGCAGTTAAATATTACTTTTTGACATTTTATGTTATTATAAATATGAAAGAATATTTTATTGTCTATACGATTTCATTACACATTTTCTTTCATATTCAATAGATAAGAGAGTTAAAGCATTATAAAGAGATTAGTTTTCATAAATCAGCCAGTTATGCTATAACCATGGAAACTGCTGATATATTTAAATAATTATAATTAACAGATGTCAGTGCCAAATGCAATTTACATACTATATATGTTTGTCTTATAATTTTATTGGATATATAGAATATTTTCCAAGGATATAGAATTTATAGAAAATAGTATGTTCGTCGTACAGTTTTAGTGGATGTATAGAATCTTTTGAAATGTATTTTCGGAATGGGATTTGTACAAAATACATAGAAATGACGGAAGGTAATGTGCTGGCCATATTAGATTTTTTAATTTCTTTTCAATATTTTGTAACAAATTAGAAATAAGAAAACTTGTTTTGAAATATCTCAAAAACTACTACATTTATCGATTAGTTTTAGCAAGAGTACATTTTTTGTGTAATTTTGCATTGTATATAATATTTTATAAGTAAAAATGAAAAAAATGTTAATAGGTAACAAAATAACGATAACAACGTTCATGGTTTCTCCGTATGAGACGCCTTTGGTTGAGATACAGAAACAAAAGAAAGCGTAAATATGCATCTAAATATGTATTATCTTCATACCAAGTTTCAAAGTTTTAGTGCAACTAGTACTAAAGTTGTAAAAATATGTCTGATGAGGTACATATTTAAAGGGCTGTAATTCTGTAACGAAAAGTTTCTAGACATATCTTTATATACATGTTTTTGCTCAAAATGATATCAGGACCAGGGATCTGAAACTGAAACCGAATCTGAACCGAAAACCCTAATTAACCCGAATTTTTGATGAACCTGAACTGGAACCTTTAGTTGTCAAAGTCAATTAAACTGAACCGTATTTGAATAGTTTTAAATTCATATTCAGTTCAGATCTGGTAAACATATAATTAAAAACTGTAAATTCAAATGATGTTTTTAAATCGAACCCAGAACCGATGTACCGTTAAAATTTTCATTTTCGAATCGGAACCATAAATACATCAGAAAATGCGTAATAATTTTTGGTTGTATTAAAAGTACTCCACTCTAGTGGTTTTCAGTTTTTAGTCATATTGAACCGCCTAAGATTCGGAGATGCAAAATTCTAATTACAGAGTATAAAAACGCATGTCAAAATTTAGACTTAACAGTTCATCGGGATATAATTGAATTTAAAAGATTGAAACCCAGAAATCCTACAATAAAAACTGCTGAACATTTGGTTAATGAGAAATTCAACGGGTCAGTTGCGTGGCGTATTGAATGGCAGTATCAGACAGATTCTACCTGTTATTCAATATTAAATATTCAGAAACGTCCGGATGGCTTTGATCTAACTCGATGAATTTGGGTTTAATTAAACAGGGGGTTAGAAATGGGTATGATAGGTGTGGATCTTCATTTTACCAATGGGGTTTGCGGTCAGATCCAAAATATGATTGTGGCGTTGAGGAATAAACAATCAACCACATTGTAAATGAATGTCCATTTTGAGCATTTCAGGGAACTCAGAAGACTTCTTTCAAGTAATTCCAGAAGCAGTAGAATGGTTTTCAACCTTGACTTGGACCAATAATGGATCTTTATCTTTATTTCAATATTATTACTGTAAATTTATACTTCCTTGTGTATGTGATACGAGTACCATAAGCTAATAATAATATTTCGGTTCAGGTACCTACTCAGGAATACGCCCTGTATTTCTTCCAAAACAAATTTTATCAAACGGAACACATTGTGTGTTAATTTCCGCGAGATAATAAAATGTCTTTACTGTCGGGTCGCATAAATTATTTCCAATAAGCTTCAAGGTCTTTTCTAATTAAAATTAATGGTTGGTGGATGACATTTGAGACATATATTCCATTTTTGTAATTTTGTGGTGGCTATGTTTAATTTTACGTCGCTGTACTGCATTTTTAAACATGGAGTAATATATTCAAAAGTATTTTTTTTTCATTTTGCGAGACATCAAAAATAGTTATTTAACTATCAAATTTGTTAATTCCACTGATTGTATCTTATTAAATTGGAGAAAATTAAATTTTATTCCATTACTAATTAATAAACGATTAACGAAAAAAACATATTCTTTACCTCCCGCTACCCTTGGTAAGGGAGGTATAGGGATCGTGCTAATAATTCGCATATCGAGAATTTGGTAAATGACAACGTTTTAAGGTCCCTAGAATCCAATTTTAACATTTTCATGATTGTTTGTGTGTATGTGTGTGTATATATATGTGAATCCTCTTTACGCTCTACCTCAAATACTATCGTTCAGAAAATTTTGAAACCTTGTATTTCTACCTTACTCTTAAATGTTCTTTTTTCGGGATTTGTGACTATAAAAATTAAAGTTTTTTAAATTTTCTACAGGCTCGCTTTAATAATGATTTATTACAACATTTTTATATACTTATCAACTTAATCTTCTTAAGGATTTATACAACAATTCAGCAAGTCGGATATAAAAAGTCTCACTGTTCAATGAAACGCTACTTTTCTCCAAGTGATGTGGTTTTAGCATTAACCAATGTAACACATTTTCAACTTACATGATTATAGTAGTATATTAACAGCAAAAGCAATATTAAAAATAGTTAAATTTGTTTATTTTATTGTAATTTAAACTCTAAATGCTATGTAAATTACCAGTTCTTTTACCTTACCTAATATTTTTTGTTTAGATATTTTTGAACGAAAATAGTGTGTATGTCACGAGTGCAAAGTGTCGAAAAATTATCACAAATCTAGTTTTTGAAAACAAGTTTATTTTATTTTGGAAATACCACAGAAAAAAATAGGTTCCGTACGTATGAATAAATTGTTAAAACATATTGTCCAATGTCAACATGGAAAATTTACTTGTATTTGTTTCGTGTAAACATTGAATTCTATCCAATCAGAAGCGTGAAATGTACCGACTCTTTTTTAAAAATGGGTGTTTGTAATATTAAAATTGTTTTTTTTTATATATATTCAGCCTAGCATTACTTTTTAACAAGAGATTTTAGTAGATAAAGTGTAGTTTTATAAAGAGGTCGAAATATATACAAAAAATATCAATATACATTATGCATTTTGAACAATGTTGGTACGCTTGGTAAAAATATTTTCCGAAATCGACTTGTTGGCCACCCTGCAATAATTTTTAATTATATATCATCACTTATCATGTCTTTTAAAAATAGAATTAAACACACACGAACATATAAAATATTAATTTTTCGTAAACACATTTCAGTGTATTTTTTATTTAAATATAAATATTAATGGTAACCTTGGGAATACATTTTATCCCAGTTGTCATATCTGTATGATCAAATTTAAATTATTAAACAAAAAATTCATTTTTTATCATCATGCAATATGAATAAATGAAATCGTAGTAAATCTCATTGTTTTTGAATCGAAATCAATATTTAAGATATCTGCTGATATGCACGTCATTTTATCACATAATTAATTTTCAAATTTTGTTAATCCAGTTACTTTTAAAAACAAAATGTTTATATTTTATATCTCAAACTGATATTTATTTGTCAAATTCATTTATTTTTATGTTTTAGTTTTATTGAGTTTTTATATCGTAATGAACGACAATCGTCTAAGGAATAAGCTGTTAATTCTTATTAAACAATCAAGTGAGTTAATAAGGGCGATTGATAATCTCTGAGACGTGTATAGCGATTATAAACCCCCATTAGCAGATGTGTTAGTTACAATATTTTCCGTTGATCGTATCTCATTAAATTGGAGAAAATCTAATTTTATATCACGACATTTTTTTTGGTTAGTAACATACTTATACTGACGTCATTCATTAGTAGAAAATCATGCATTAGTAAGGTTATTTAATAAACGATTTTTTTATATAGAATAATAAACCTATAAATGAATAATCAACGGAAAATGTTTGATACATTCGGTATAAACCATCTGTATAATTGTATATTTCGTACAATGTTCTTTGTTCTGTTTTCTTTTATTGAAAGTTAATAAATTGGATCAGTTTTCTATAAAAAAATCTACCTTTTTTTTCTTTAAAGGTCAATTAATATGTCAGACTATGTCAGACTTTCTTTATACCAAAAATAATACAGACTTCTCTGAATCAATCAGCAGCATCGTTAGTGACTAATGCTTTTAAAAACTCACACTTCATTCACAGAATGCATTCAGTGTAATCATACACGTAAAATGACTATTTTTAAATGTAGGGCACTATTCATTGCAACGGCATATGATTTCTATAAATACGGATATGCTAGTATTGAACACATTACAAATATCGCCAAAAATAACGCAAACGTAAATAATTTTAAGAGCAGAAATTGATTTATAAATATATAGAAAGTATTTTTGTAAGGAACTGTTCTAATTTTAAAGGTTAACAAGGTTGAAAAAAGAATTCTTGAAATTCAAACGCAGTAGAAAAGAAATAGACAATTGATTCCAAGCTAAGGTCATGATTATAATAAATAACTTGTAACGGTAGATATTATAAAAAATACGATGTGATATTTTATATGTTAAAAAGATATTACCAATCTCTATTTTTAAATAGATTTTAATGGAAAAGCAAATCGAAATTTAAAATTCTTTGTAAGAAATCTTGTTTGAAATTTAATTTTAATAGTCCTACATTTTGTTTCGTGACAATCAATGGCTAATACTATTAAATTGTAATTCCGTGAATTTTCAAATTTTATTTCTGCAATTATTAAGTAGCCAAAATGATTTTTTTTATTGATTAGGATGTAGAAATTTTTGCTTTACAACATCCATTTAAAACTATTTGTCTAAAATAATTAGGGGAGCAATGCTCACGGAAAAACTGATTTCCCATATTAAACGCCTACTTTCCGTGATATACTTTGGTTCACGAAAGATGACTATTCATGGTCACTTGTTCGAAGAAAGAATACACAGCACTTTATGCAGTAGTAACTTAGCAACATTTCATGTTAGAAAGAGAAAGATTATTTGACGTATGTCTATACAGTGTATGTTGCGTGACAGATATACGTAAATGGTGACATTACTTTCCAACACATTACAAATAATAATGATGTATCTCGTAGAGTTACAGATATCTAATTATCTACTGCACTGCCCTCTATCCTAATAGTTACCCAGTGACGTTGACATTTAAATCAAATTATTATTCCATGGTTTTTGTCTAGTCTATGTTTTTGGGTTTTGCAAATACATAGGTGAAGAGCATAAATCTTTGAGAAAGGCGTTATTTAAAAAGAAACAATTTTCATATAAATTACACTTATTTTTTTCAGTTAAAATGTATCCATAAATATTTCATGTTGCACGTCTATGTATACGAAATGCAGTGAAGTTATCTGCTAGTAATATTATACCATACGGTTAATAAGTGATCTTGAATTGTCATCTTTCGTGAACCAAACTATACATCCTGTATACGTTGCTTTGTTAAAATGTTTTCATGTATTCAACTGATTAGTTAAAACTTCGCCATTTTTCACTTGGGTAAAAAGAATCCAATAACTGGTATTGAATTACGTGAAAAAAGTATAATGTAAAACAGGCTTTTACTCTTTTTGCAAACAAAACTAATTTTACAAAATTAAAAATAGGATGCATCATTAGATTTATCATAAAAAAAACTTTATTAAACAGAAAAAAAGCTTCGTTTTAATTATACTTTTCCAAGTAAGCTGCAACCTTAATTAAAATTTTCACCACCCATTTCCCGCTGTATACAAAATCGTTGTCTGACGGGCAGCAGACTAATAAGGCGCAATTTTCCAATCTGTTTTTCCGTCCCTCACATTCTATTACACGTGCGTTGAATAAAATAATTTATGTTTGTTCATTTCGTGCATGCAAAATTAATTAAAACCGATCTGGACGTTTTTGTTTACTTTATGACGCATAGCCGTCCGTTCCCAGGAGCACCGTGCCCTTATCTTTGCATTAGTTTAATAAAAACACGCGCGTCATACGCGCACTACAGGATACGTAAAATAGACAATGAATAGTGGGTTGCATAACAATTTGAAAAAATCAAAAATATTGTGCATTGAAAGACAATTTGAGAATTATAAAAACAAATATGTAAAAAGTACAGACAGTGTCCACCCTTATTTAAATGTGAATATATTATATGTACGGTACTAGCACTTAAAAATGTGTAGTGTTTCTGGCGAGACGATCGAGACGAGAAACTACGTTGTCTCGTCTCGTCTCGTCAAGAAGGCAAGAAATTAAGTCTCGTCTCGATTTTTTCTCGTCTCGAACAATGGAATCTCGTCTCGACCGAGAATCTCGACGAGATTTCTCGATTTTTTTTTTCAATAAATCCAATATGCGATTTAAATTGATATATAACCGTAACACAAATAATATACAGAGTGATTATAAAGTTTGAGTCAAACAACTATATTATACACTATCAATTTTATACCTAGAGTACAAAAAACAGATACGGTTGAGCTGGGAGGTTTCATTAGCGCGAAAATTCAAAATAAGGAAAATTAAAGAAGAGCATATAAAACAAATAAATAAGCTTGTTTTGCAAATCAAAAGTGTTCAATATACAACTTGTATAAATTGCACATGGAAAAATTATATTTAGTCCATGTTTTATGTTTTATCTCTTTCAAATATTCATATTCATGCAACTTTGTTTCACATAATGTCAATTTTGTAAGTGTATCTTTTGCTTATTTAAACATTATTTATTAAAAAGAATCCCTATAAATAATAAATTATTAAAATAAAATAAATATATCATCCGCTTTTTACCCATTACTGGGTGTAACATTTGTCAGTAAGTGAACAAGAATACTGTGATGTCAGGAAAGTAGAAGGTAGTTGTATTTTAAGAAATTTTAGCGATCCTGTTTAGATTTATAATTACAAAAATATAAAAAAAATACAAAATGTCCCAACCAATTTTTTTAAAAAATGTATTTTTAAAAAAAATATTTTTAAAAAAGTCGAGAAATCTCGGAATAATTATCGAGAATCTCGACATATAAGTCTTGTCTTGTCTCGTCTCGTGAGTTCAAAAAGCTTTCTCGTCTCGGTGAGACGAGAAATTTCGAGACGAGACGAGACGAGACGAGATTCGAGAATGTCTCGTCTCGTCCGAAACACTAAAAATGTGTTGATAGATGATTTACGGCGACCCGTATTTTATTTATTTTTCTCAGTTTCGGAATTAGAAAGTCATATTCTATCATGCATATTGATGTTAGGAGCTTCATTCTTAAACGATTTTTGATGATATTTTATTATTTGAGAAATTGTCAAATATTTTTATAAAAAATCTGATGTGGCCAGCGCAATACCTTTCGACAATTCTGTGTATTATGTACAAATCCCATACATAATTTTTCTTGCAAAAGAGTCTATATTTCCAGTAGAAATATTTCATAAACAAACTATGTAAATTGCACTTTTTCTTCTTTTCTTTCCCATTCGATAGGATCGCTATTCTTGTTTTTCTTCATCAATTATTTCTATTTTGCTTGTCGTTCTCATTCAGTTCCTTTTCTTTTACGTCTTCCGCAATACAGTCCTTCCATCTTTTCTTTGGTCTTCCTCTGTTTCTTCTATGTTCTACTACTAAGTTGTTCATTCTTCCAATATATTTTTCATCTCTCCTCATGATGTGTCCAAACCAATGTAATCGTTTCTCTTGTATCTTTCTAGAAACTTGTACCACTCGAGCCAATTCCCTTATCCTCTTATTCCTTCCGTGTCTTCCCCTACATCCATCTCAACATCCTCATCTCTCTGCCACATTTATTTTCTTTTCATTGATACGGACATCTGTCAATTAGAATTTTCTTAATATAGTAGATGTTTCCATGGTTATAGCATAGCTGGCTGATTTGTGAAGTTTAATTTCTTTATAATTTTTTAACTCTACATCCATTGAATATGAAGTTTAAAATGCAATCAATTCGTGTAGATAATAGAATATTCTTTAATATTTATAATAACGTAAAATTTCAACAAATGATATTTAACTGCGTTTTTTCAAGAAAAACTGTTAAAATCTTCAAATGAGGATACTTCCGGTTGACCAATTATAACCAAAATTTAATCAGCTGTTCTTATGGATGTAAAGAAAACAATACGAAAGAATTATAATTTCGATTTACGATGTTTAATATACTTGTTAAGGTTGTGTCATCTGTACTTGAATAGCACTCATTATGATAAATGTTTTATATGTCGATACAGATTGTCATTATAATACAGATTTCCTTTTCATTGCGATACTGATTATCATTAAGATACAGATGAATTTTATGACAAATCTGTTGGTTTATAGTTATAGTAAATCATTATAGTCGTAGGGAAAGTAATGAATAAATGACTTAATATACCCTCGTTCATAATATAGGTACTATTGTAGGTAGTATGTTCCATGTATATTCATTCATACATTAAATACGAGTACATACATATAAATTGGTGGTCGTTAAAACAAATTTCGGGCCCAAGGACAGTAAGAAAAAAAAGTTTATATATTACTTTAGTTTTATAGTGTTATTAAATTAAAATTATGACATATTGCGTAAAAAAATAATGGAAGCAAACGCTAATCATTAAAGTGTGTTGTCTTCAATGTAATCGCAAAACTAAAGAAATGGTACATTTTTTTGTATACAGGGTTTTTAAAAAAGGGGAAAAAATGACGGTATATTCATGTCGATGTGCTGATTCTCAATCAAAACGATTTTTTTCAAAATTTGGAAAATTATTTCTTATTTTCCATTTAATTCTTTTTTAGTGCGCCACTGCCGACATGGAATTTTTATTAAAAATAATGAATTATTAATTAATTCGTAATTTCCTATTCAATGTCTGTTACGTGATTAGATAATTCATTATTTTTACCTCCCGCTTCCCTTTAGTACAGGGAGGTATAGGGATCGTCCTAAAAATCGCATGTCGAGGTTTTGTTAAATGAGCGCGTTTTAAGGTCCCTAGAGATTTTAACATTTTCACGATATCTGTGTGTATGTGTGTGTGGATCCTCTTTATGCTCTAACTCAAATACTATCATTCTGAAATTTTTGAAACCGTGTATTCTTACTCTACTTTAATATGGATAGAAGCCATTAGATTTTGGTCTAAATCAAATAACCGGATATGACACTTTACGTGAAGCTCAAAACAGTTTTTCTTCGAAAAATACATTTAAATTACATGTTCCGCGATTTGTGCTATTATAAAAATTAAAGATTATCAAATTTTCTACCGATATGTATTAATAACTTTTCTATATATTGTATGAATAAATTTGTAAAATAATTTATTTTATAAATCCTAGAGTATATGCTTTAAATATAAACATATCTCTTTGGTTATCAATTCAGATCTCAAATTTATGTAACTGACATAAATGTCCCTGTCAATAAATTAATCATTTCAAATTAATAATGGTATTATTTTAAAAAGAAAATATTACAATATGAATTTATAAAATATCAAAAAATAAAATTATGGTATGATTCTGGAGAGAAATACGGATACATAATAAATTGGAACAATAGTTATATGTATGAGAATATAATTCCTTAGTAACGTGACATGTTTTCCGCCAATCAACATTCAGAATCTCCCTAGCTACAAGTTTATCACAGCGATGATAAAAAACAAAGAAATAAACACCGTATTTATAGTCGTTCGTTACTAAGGGATTTGTTTTCTTTATTTATGACATTGACAGTTAATTTTGAGTATAAAAATAAATAATAACAATAATTCAAACTCCGAAATATTAAATAAAACTCGTAAGTACCATGTTTTAATACAATATGAATATGTATATCAAAAGTTAGGTTAGGTTAGATTGCAAAAATTCATTATATTCTCTCATTAAATATAAGCTCGTGATATGATTAATAATCGAAGATATTGCTCGTGAAACCGAAGCAGCACATTTCAACTCGTCCTTCGGACTCGTGAAATCTGCAGCTCGGTTTACTCGAGAATATCATCGATGATAATCATATCACTTGTTATATTACGTATGACTATATCATGTAAAGAAACTTACGTAGCCGAGTAGCCAGCATTACTAAATATGTAGGTATGTATTTAAGTCAACAAAAATTAAATGGCGGGAGGTATTATGCTGGCCATATCAGATTTTTAATAAAAATTTCATGTTAGTTATAGGTTATAGGCAATTAAGCAAGCCCTTAAAAATTTAGAATCCGATGTACCTACTATTTTACTACTAAAAATATTTATTCGCAGTCGTTAATTTCATATATTGATTGTGAACGCTGGTTATTAATCTAACTACTTATTATAAGCAGTAAACATAACTACTACACTAACTACTGATGTCGTGTTGTGTTCTTTTAATCACTTACTACCGTTTAAGGGGTGGCAACGTTTTTTTTTTAACGACCATTGTATTCTTACCTGTTAAAATATCTTTTTACTTCAATCAATTTTCGACTTGTTGATTTATTACATCCTCGATCGAATGAGCAGCTAACATAATTTAGTTCGATTTACTTTATATCTCGCTCACGAAACTAAATTGAGGAAAAACAACGTATAATTAATTTTGATTTAGAAAATAAAGTTGTACGTAAATCATATCCTACTTTTTCAAATTATACATTAATTTCAGTAATAAATTTAATTGATTACAACAATTAAAAGCTGATTTCAACAATGATTAACTAATGTAAACAATAATACGCTGTAATCGTAGTTAAATAAGAATGAATTTTAATATATATAAGTTGTTTATACAAAGGATGAGATTTAAATTCGACCCTCTCTAAATGAACTTAGCCCTACAAAGGTTATGAGGTCATTTCCATGTTGAAAGTTTCCAACTCTTCTGGGAATACTCCAGCAAATTATTTTAATATTCAGGAATGTCTGGTGGGTCGAAATGAAATAATTTCATATGAAAAACGTTATTACTCTACATTTTTGTGGTGTAGAATAATAAAAGAATGTGAGATTAAGTACCATCTGTAATGAAATGTTTGTTTTCTGTTTTAAAAAAGAGTGATGATGCATTTCCTTTCTCAAAAAAAAAGTCTTTAGTTTTCTAATCATTAAGAATGAAACGAGACGGCCTAAACAGGAAACTTTTTTGTGAGTAAAAACAGTGACTTTTTAAAATATTTTGCACAATGTAACAAGTAACGGGTTAATGAATAATAAATGTCATATTAATCTCGATCGAAGTACATAATGGTTTGCTCAAGTAAAATATCAGAGTTCATGTTCATATCAAAACTGGTATTAGAAAATATGAACCCACACATTTTCCGATTTGACATATGACAATAATAATGCTGTGTATATTCTGATAAAGGAAAAGCGACAAAAAATATGAAATATTATCTGATGACAGCAGAATGTACATTTTAAGCTGTATTTATGCGAATTTCCTCTATATTTTATATGAAATCTGGTAATTCATAAATTCATAGTCATAAATCTTAACTTGTCATTGTATTGATATCTTTGACGTTGAAATATACGCCCAGTATTTGCATAATGATAAAATTATGTCAGCTATCAGTGTTGATTTCTGATCGAGACTGACAACCTTAACAAATTGAAAATAGTGTGGAAAAATTTGCAAATGTAATATTATGAAAGGAATGAATTAAATAATGAAAAATTCGTATGTATTATCTTGATCGTAAATACATAATTTATGATTGTAAGTACATTTTATTTTTCCTGAAATTAAAAGTGCAATATTAACGGATCACACGTGATCATTGTTCTGTAGCCAATCCATGTTTGGGGTGGGACTGTCACTTTGCGTTGGCGGCTATTTGAATATTTTTGTTCTGTGGGTGAAACTATCAAACTGACATTTACAAATTGAAAAGTTAGCTTATTTCTTCCTATTCGCTTATTGGTATTAATAATTCTTGTTGTGAATAACTATTATTATTATATTATAAATAATTATTATTGTACATTATAGATATCCTCTGTAATTGGGATTTTCATACTTTTTGAGTGGTAACAAATAAATAAATTTTGTTGTTTGTTTTGCTGCAGCTTTTGACTCTTTTAGTGTGTTCTGTTTATTGTTCTTTTAATTTTTACTGCTGCTTTGAACTTATTCGATATTTATTGTGTTTATGTTGTATTATAGCAAGTATTTGTGTTTTGCTAGATTATACTGTTGCGCCATATAAACACTCTCATTAAATATAAAACAATACAATATATCGCAAAATGTAATGTAAGGAAATAAATACACATTTCGATAAAAAATAGATTCGTCGCAGTTATATGGGTCCACATTATCAATCATTTTAATAATATTGATATAAAAAATAAAATAACGTAAACAATATATATTTTTATTTTGCATTATTTGAAAAATGGTATTTAAATTGCAATGGGCTGATTTTGTCAAATTCTTTTTCCAAAATTTGTAAAATAATGGCATTGTTCTTGAAGTACATTTTTAATAAAATAAAAATGATTTATTTTATTTACTATTTAACATCAGTTGTTAGAATACTTCCACGATTAGAAGAAGCCAACTGCGTCATCAATCGTCCGGTGGGCGCCAGAGGGAAAGAAAGTGACGGTAACGTTTATGATTGGCTACGGACCGAATCTATAGGCTCGTCAGTTTTATTTAAACTGGGAGAGTATTATGTACATATGCAGGTGAGTCTGAAAAGACGCCCCCTCCTTTATTTTTTTTATTATAAGTAATAGAAAAAAATGGCTCATATATATATATATATATATATATATATATATATATATATATATATATATATATATATATATATATATATACATAGTTTTATTATTTTAAATATATTTCATGGCATATATAGATATTTTTTATAAAATCAGGTATACAAGGTACAACTATCAACTTTTATTTTTTAAATAGTGACCTATAATTATTTTACTAAAATAACGATTAGTGTTTAATAATGCATTTGAAAAAATTGGAGAAAAATATGATAATTCAGGTATATGAGAAATATATTTTTTTCAAATATTTTAAGTGCTTATGTGAAAATAATAAATCAATAAATAATAATAAATAACTAACAAACAAATGTATACTTTGTTGATATGAATTTAACTGTTTAACAATGTTACATTTTGTTTATTTTCACATAGCCACCTAGAATAGTTGAATAAAAATTATTTCCCATATTTACCAATTTTTTTCAAATATATTACCAAAAACTAATTTATCGTTAAAAAGAGAAGAATACGGTGGTTTATATTATCTACATCTGCCATAAAATAGTACAGATACAGGGTGTCCCAAATTTAAAGGTCCACCCTGTAATAACAGATACAATACCTCAAAATAAACATAAATTGTTAGATAAACATACGGCCGATCTTGCTTCGTTTTCGAGTTATGGCAGCTTGAATGTAAAGAAGTGTCATCGCTAACCTAACAGTTTAGTTCAAAATAAACGCAAACGCCAAACTAATATTTTTTTTATTATTTCAATAATTGTTCAAAGTGTCCACTACCCGCACGAAGACAAGCTGTGGCACGTTGATTAACATCATTAATAGCTGCTAGACATTGCTCAGCAACGATTTCGTCACTTGCGACCCTAATTCTCTCTTGCAATTCAGCAGCGGTATTTACAGGTTGACTATAAACTCTCTCTTTTAATGTTCCCCAAGCAAAGAAGTCGAGTGGCGTTAAGTCTGGCGAACGTGGAGGCCAAGCGACTGCTCCAAAGAAACGACAAACGACAATCGTGACAACTACTAGATGTTAACATTAAAATTAAATTCCTCTTGTTTGAAACACAATAACTTGAAAACTAAGCAAGATCGGCCGTATGTTTATCTAACAATTTATTCATATTTTGAGGTATTGTATCTGTTATTACAGGGTGGACCTTTAAATTTGGGACACCCTGTATAAAACTTTTATATGAGATATTTTTTTGTATTACTTATAATAAAATAGTTGGGGGGGGGGGCGTCTTCCCAGACTCACCCTGTATATTTGGTTATATATTTAAAATGATAGTGTAGGAATTTTTTCATTGCATATAATGGTGATTCAATGAAAAAATTGATATTTTAATTAAAAATAATAATTTGTATTATCAAAAAATATTAATAGAGAAAATTGGATATTGTGCACGCTACTGAACACTTCTTTGGAGAATGACGACGTAGCCAACTTGACTTTGACGCATTCTACGTGATTGAATAATTGATTTTTTTTACTAAATATTTCGTGAAATGATTCATATATTTTCTTGTAATAATGTCATGTAAAAATATCCCTAAATAATAAATAATTTTGTTTAAAATAATGTGAAAATAGTTAATGTATCAGTTTATTACTTGAAACGAAGTTATATTATTTTGGGTAAAAATAGTATACTTTCTAGCCAAAAAAGTTTCTAAAATCAAGAACCATAATAAATAGCTAGTTTGAATAAATAGACAATTTTTTATCATGTACATTGTTATCCATTGTTATCCTTTCATTCGATTTCCAAGTAATAGATTATCATAGAGATTACCCATTTTGTATCCATAACAATTGAAATAGTCATGATTCCTTTGTTCCTCCATCTATTCTTCTCTATAAAGAATTCATGTTCTGATTTATGGTGTTCATTCGAAAATAACAACCCTCCCTCATGACATCTTAGTTGCTGACATCTACGCTAAATAATTCACGCTCCACTGCTTCGGACGAATTGTAAATTCCGGACGTTTAGTTCCACCTGTTCTTATATTCTCACATAAGCGGAAAGGTGGAATAGCAGGAGATAATTTAAGACTTTAATTCGACAGTTAAATGGTTCATTAATTAATGTAATGATGTTTCTTGACCTTCAATGTCAATGTTTCTAGTTCAGGAGCAATTATAATCCACGATTATTTTATTATTGCTTGGAATAAGTGCACCTGTCTGTCGATTTATTTCTACACGAAAAAAGACGAAAATTTGTGTCGTATCAAGTTGTAATTATAGGAGATTTATACAGAAGATATGTTGTCTGAAATATTTGGTAATTACATGTTTGGAATAATAGACATTATTAACACTCCAAGTAGAACATTTGAGAGGCTAACATGAAAAGTAATACATGTGACTATAATCGAAAAAATAGGAAAAAATAATTTACTCATATTTTTTATTTTCTTTCATATTACTCTTGTTTCATGAGAAAATTGTCTCTGAAAATAAAATATTTAAATTACCGCCATTTCTGTTACAAAACTACTCACCAATGAGGGAGTGGCTTACATTTTCCGCCGATAGAATTTGAACGAGCGACATCCATATTACTGATTTTTATATTTTGTAAAGACTCTCAAACATGGACGTAAAAAAGAGTTTTATGCTAGTGTGCCCAAATAGAAGTAAAATTAGTAAAAAAGAAATAATTTTAGTAGTGGCGCAAAACGAAGAACGAAGAATGAAATAAACATAAAACCATTTACAAAATTAAAGGTTCATTCTGTGAACATAATGTTGCTGTAAGCATCAATATTTTTATAATTAAATAAGAAATATTAAACATTTTTTTATTTTTACCTTTTTAATTCTGTCAGTGACTAGTATTTCTTGGACTTCACAGGCAGTATAATTTGGCTCTAATTCAAACATCGTATACTTTTAAATTGCTACTCTGTTTGATATGTACAGAAATTTGAACAGAAAATCATATTTACTCAGGGCCGGATTAAGATATGCGGGTGCCCTAGACTGGTTGGTAGCTCCAACCCTCCAACTACAATAAATTTCTGCTAATATGATAAAATTGGGTACTTCAGTATATTCATATAGAAGAGTCCACTGGCTATGACCATATCGTAAATTGATATTTTCTTAAATGGTAACAGTTGAAGATCATCTTCAATGCTTTCTCTCCATCGTTTAAAAATTCAGCTGCCCACTTTTTTACCAATGTATATGAATGATAATATGTTTTCAAAGTATTTGCTTCGTTACTTATTACGAGTCACAAAAACGAAAAGTGTGTTATGATTTGATTGGTCGTCACAAATTCAAATATACTCCAAAATGTGTGGGAAGAAGTTACCTACTAATGTCAAGATCATTAACAAATATTTTATGAAATAAAATATATCACAGTATATTATCCATTGCTGGGTGTGCAAATCTGCTTTGAACACAGATTTCGGTAATGATGGGCCGCCGCTAGACATTTCGGGGCTACAGATGATTTTTCTTTTTGCGATCTTACTACATTAGGGAACTCAAAATTGTTTCTTACCAAAATAAGCAAAAACCAATCTTAAAATTTCGATGTGACAAAAATATTTGTTTTGTCTAAAAAAATATATAATTAATATTAAATGAAAACAGAAAGTAGTAAAATAAATAAAAATCGTTATTTTGCCGCCTCTTTTAATTTGGTGCTACAGGCAGGGACTTGCTCGGCCTATCCATAACGGCGGCCCTGCATATTTCTACCGTGAGGCCTTTACCAGGTGTCACCTCACGCGCACCACAGCGATCAATTTTGTGCCATTTAAAATATATTATTATTATTTTTATATTTTATTATTATTATTATTTTTTAATACTTATATTATTATTATTGTTGAAAATCTTGTTAATGTAGAAAGTAATGTATTCCGTTTAATATTATTGACTTGATTTATTCTATTTAAATAATGTATTGTATCATCATCATCATCATTTTTATGTTACAATTAGTATATTGCCTCTATACAGGGTGTTGACCGCAACACCGGAACGTAGGACTTTAACATATACAGTCATACTTTCGTTATTTCCTGGTTCCCTTATTATTTTCGGTGAAAAAGCTTAAAAAAAAAATTGTAGAGCTTAAAAGTCTGCATCTGAATCAATAAGCAAAATTAGGTATGAAAATGTCGAAAATCACCCAAAAATAGCGATAAGCATGGAATTGAAACTAAAAATTAACAAATTACAAATAATACGTAACAAAAATATATTAACGTAACTTGACAGGTAAAACGTCAAACATTTGTTAATTTATATGTTTCAATTCCATGGCTATCGCTATTTTTGTAATGATTTCATACATTTTCATACCTCATTTCTGCCGTTATAGAGCATAATAAAATAATTTTGTTTATTGATTCAGGTGCATAATTTTAAGTTTTACAACTTTTATTTGATGCATTTTTACATGTTAAAGTCCTATGTTCCGATGCTGCGGTCAACACCCTGTATATATATAGCGGTGAAATTAGGATAATGCATGATTATCTTTTATTTAATTACAAGAGGTGTACAATATTTTTCGATTACTACTAAGTATCTAATTTAGATAATGACATATACCAGTCCGTCCTTCTTTCATATAAAAATAGTTCAATTTAGTAATTACTTTTATTACATAGGACATAGGTGAACTATCACTAGTCTGAAACAATTATAGAAAACTAATCTCGTTCTAATTAAAAATTAAAAGCCAATTACAATTAAAGTCTATTCTTACTTATGTTTTAAAGTATCCACAAAATTGAATTTCTGTCAGATGTCGGCTCTGGTTTGGGGTCATCTCGTGAATGGTTTTCGTTGTTTTATCCGTTAATTAGTTTCAGAAAATGTTAATTGAAATGACAAGTGCTGTACAAGACAGCTTGTTTGATATGCAGGCAGAAATATATTTTAATTAGAAAGATAAAGAAGCGACCATCGTTTTGTTTTTTCAAAGTTTCACATTCTTTAACGAGAGTGAAGACTTATTATAAGAAGAAAAGATTTTGCTGATAAATATAAACTCAGTGATAATAAATTACCATAATTATACAAATGTATAATTTCCCATTTAAATCTTTAACAGAATAATTCATTCAACTAACGTATGTCCTAAAAGTTTTGGCGTAAATTTCAACATTTTCTTTGTAATGTAAAATGCATTTACTTAAAGTTTTGTAATGCTTAAAAATTAACTGTTTCATAAGCAACTAAATTATGTACTTAAATTAAATAAAGATGGGCGTATTCTTCCACAAGGCGCAACTTTCTAGACACCTAGCATTCCGTCATTTCATGTAATTTATATAAATTCCACGCAGAAAGTTTCTTATAAATTGTACTTGACACTGACATTTGTCAATTAGTAATATTGAATTATTGAAACTGTTTCCATGGTGACGTAACAAAGATTTACAAGATTTATGAAAATTAATTCCTTTATCAATTTTTATATCTAAATACATTGAATATGAAGAAAGTAATGTAATCAAATCGTATAGAGAATACAATATTCTGTACTTTGTATAATAACATTAAATGTTAAAAAAATACATTTAACCGTGTTTTTTTAAGAAGAATTGTAGTATTGGAGATATCGTGGCCGAAACGATCGTCTCACACATACACACACACACGCACATAATACAGACATAATCATAAAAATAGTAAATTCGTATTCTAGATTCTAGGAACCCCAAAACGTGCTTATTCTTATAAACGAACGGTAGGGAAAAAGTATTAAATAATAGTTATTTACGATACAAGTACTTAAAGCTATTCTTTAGTCACGATTGGGTCAGAATTAAAACGCGAGCGTAACGAGTGTTTTAAAGCCCCTGAGTGACTAAAGATGCTTTACGTATGTGCCTCGTACAATATTTTATCTACGATATATTGAAAGACCCAATAAATATAAAAAAATACTTTTTCCGTCGACCGTTTATTAATAGGCTAACTTAATGTATAGAAAATCATTCATTAATGACCCCTATTAATGCATGATTTTTTTATTAATAAACGATTTATTGGGTGCGTTCACCACATGGAACATGTATTACTAACGCTAAGTTGTAGCAAAAAGGTAGACAGAATTAAAAGTCATGCTTTTGACACTTACTAGTTAGGTATATTCACGTAGCATACCTTTAAAATGAATTTGAAAGAATAAAATTCCTCAAATAACATAAAAAACCGCTTGTGTTGTCTAGCATTAAGTAAAACTGAACGCACCCACTGAAAACAATTGATGACAAAACTTATTGATTTTCTGACGTAAAATTTGACGTTCGGTCAACCATTACTAACCTAAAAAAATTTGTCATGGAATAAAATTAGATTTTTCATTTAAGTAAGATACGATCAACGAAAAAATATTGTTACTAACACGTGTGTTAATTGGCGATTAATGATCTCTACAAAATGTCTCGATCATTAATCGCCCTCATTAACACACTTGATAGTTAAATAACTATTATTTATGAATCAGGATCACAATGTTAAATGAGAAGTTTGCCATGATAACAAAATATTCATCCTGGTTTTACAAATTTAGCGTGTTTAAAAAATTAATTACTCGTTGCTCGGCAACCTGTAACTAATGAAATCTTGTTACTAAACAACCGTTTTACAAACTTAAAACTAACATCTAAACATTAATTTTACGCACTATCGCAGATAATATTTATGTATGTATTAAGGGCATAATTAAAAGATTGTAGCACGGGGGAATGTTTAAAGCTCGACGCGTAGCTGAGACTAATTTTCTCGAGTGCTATCTTGATTATGCCCATGGTACATACAATATTTTATTTTATTTTGGTTCTCGAAATTCAAGGATTCAATAGGTATATTTGTACATTCTTTATCGTTGTGGATTTTAAGTATGCTGTGGTGTCTACCTAATTTGTTGGTGTTGCTGTGTTTTTATTATAAACATTTTTAATTTAGTCTCAAATGAAAATGACAGATATCGATAATTCTAAGGAAAGATCGAATGAATTTGGAGCTGCACAAGGCAAATTGGTCCACAGAAGTCAAAAGACGTATACGAAAGTTTTGCAAAAGGCGGTGTTCAAAAAATGTGATTTATCGAATTTGTTGTATTGTTTGACATTTATCCATGAACCACAATTTTGATATGTGTGAATAGTTGTTACCTGGCAATTTTATAGGCCCTCGGGCAATAAAAGCCAAATTACACCCGCTTTTGAGCGCGAATAAGCAAGTTTCTGATTCCAAAATAAAATAATTTGTAGTGTTTTTGCATCATTCTGTTATTTTTCTAGAATATGTTTGTACTTTTTATGAAAAATTTAATAATGAAGCAACGATTTGGAATTAACCATCATGCCAATTAATATTAAATATATATAATAAAAGCTAATAATTTCATGAATCATTTTTAATCTCCATCCATTAATTAAACTACATATATATATCAACATCGGAGCTTAAAGTACAATTTTCAATTATAATTAATTTACGAACCACTTTGAAAGCTCCTAAATTAGTGTTTATGACACTGTACGGAGCAATTTGTAGTGTTCTTGAAGTTGAGCTAATGGCACACAACATGTATCCATGTATCAGAGTCCTCGAGGATTAATAACCATCCGCGCGACGTTATTATGTCTACGGTTTATCAAAGTCAGCGAGAAGGTCCAACTATGTTCGCACTCGCAATATGACCCTTGTATGATCTAATATATCATCAACCGTGAGACCGACAATTTTCCACTCAGCACGTTTAATCAAATCAGATAAAAAAGATCGAAAACTGCAAAAATGTAGACGGGTTTTCTAGGTTTTAAATTTAGTTAACGAAATTGTAACAGAAATGGTAAAAGAGTGGGTCTTAAAAAAACATTTTTCATGTCGTTACTTCTCGTATTAGATATTATTTAAAAAAGAAATCGTATAAATGCTCAATAAATTATTTATAGTTGCAAAATACGTATACCGGGTGAATTTCGTTAGGTAGTAACATAGGAAAACAGATAAAGGTTGTAGAGCAAAAAGTTATGTATATTAATCGGTGATAAAAATTCATTTCTTATGGTTAGGTAACTGCAAAAATTAGATATAAAATTTACAATGTAATTGTGCTAGATATGTAATGGAATTAAAACAAAAGACAAGCAAATGTGTGATATGATCCATCTAATTAGAGTTAAAAATAAAATACAATCATATATATTATACTTGCCGTCAAATAATATTGGATTGAGAATATAATTCCTTAGTCACGTGACATGTTTTCCGCCAATCAACATTCAGAATCTCCCTAGCTACAGCGATGATAAAAAACAAGGAAATTATTACCGTATTTATAGTCGTTACTAAGGGATTTGTTTTCTTTATTTATGACATTGACAGTTAATTTTGAGTATAAAAATAAATAATAACAATAATTCAAACTCCGAAATATTAAATAAAATTCGTAAGTACCATGTTTTAATACAATATGAATATGTATATCAAAAGTTAGGTTAGGTTAGATTGCAAAAATTCATTATATTCTCTCATTAAATATAAGGTCGTGATATGATTAATAATCGAAGATATTGCTCGTGAAACCGAAGCAGCACATTTCAACTCGTCCTTCGGACTCGTGAAATCTGCAGCTCGGTTTCACTCGAGAATATCATCGATGATAATCATATCACTTGTTATATTACGTATGATAATGGATTGAAGGTTTATACACTGTTACCTATTCACTGAATATGTTGAAAATGCTAAGTTATGAAAAAGCGACAACACCGTCAGGCAAGGGACAGGGTGCGGAGAAGAAAAAAAGTTGAGCATCAGTCCATACTCATTTGACGGCGACTGTAGTATTTTTAATGACGTCATACATTCACGATATATTTAATATTAAACTATTATACCGTGTTGGACCTTACCAATTCAGTATTGTAGAGATTAGGGCATAGTTTTGAAATCTCTGATTGGCTGAAATTGGAGCCAAGTGTCAGTGAACATGACATGTAACATCTCGTGTCATTTTTATGCCCAATGCCAAGTATAATCTTTATCCAATTTGGAAAGCAGCTCGATAATACTTTATATTATTTCATACTCATTGACGAGAATATACAAAGTTTCAAGGAATTGTCACCTTTCTAATATTTTAATAAAATGTTAGATGACAGTAGTGGAATACTGCCATTTTTTTTATTTCGTCGGTTTAAAACTGGCACCGATGTGGCACCATCTACTGAATTGTTAAGCGAAACAAAGTATAAATATAAATTAAGTAAATTTTCAGTGTTCGCGTTTACAAAAAAGGTTACCTATATTAAATAATAATATGTAAAAAAAGTATGTATTGTTAGTAGTAATAAATTCACGGATTTCATTTATGTTACTAATAAAAAATAACGAAACACTAAAATAAAACATTATTTTTTGCCGATTGAAAAGTGCGTTTTTTTGATAGGTAACAATCTGTAAAATGCCACTTTTACTGCCTAGGCAGTAAAAATAGCAGCCGCTATTCAAACGCATAGCAACGGCGCAACAAATGCATAGCAACATAATTTGATGGCGATAACTTTCAATTAGGTATTAAAAATAATCACTAAATTAATATTAATTTTAAAATCGGCAAAAAAATAATGTGTTCGACACACTGCACTAAACACAGATTTACAGCTTCGACAATATTCAAACGCTTCTGCTGTAAATCTGGTATTTTAGTGCTTAGTTAAACAAATAACTATTATTGTTAACAAACAAAGGGCATGGATTCACTAGTACAAAAACAAATAAATAAAGAAAATAACTAAATTATAACGATTGAAAACAAAACTACAAATTTTCATTCGACTTTTCTCTATATTTATTCAGTCGTGTAAATAAATAACACCTCTACAGAGATATTTTAATGTAACGTGCATTTATTTTCTCATGTCTGTATAAGTATATTATATAGATTAAATTAATAACATGTCACTATGAAATTTTAAACAAACAATATGCTAATAATTATCTCGACGATATTTTATTTCGACAGTTCGTGACATACAATATGAAATTATTTATTAAACTATTCATAAACACGTTTATAAACACTACTATACAATACATACCTACGCGATATGTACTGTACCAATATTAAATCGTTTACACAGTCCAATAGTATCGTTGTTGACATGAGTGACGTTTATTATTTTCACACTACAATAAGCAATCATAACTATTACTACCGGTTCATCAGATTTCCAGCGAAAACATTTTCAAAAATTGAAAAAAGGTTTTTGTACCTTTTACAGAAAACGATCAATGAGTCACACAATAGTTTAATAAACTAGAGATTATGTTCAAATATCTACATTTAAAAATACAGAGATTTAAAAAAAATATATTGATTTATAATTCTTAGAATTTTTGGAAAGAGATAGTTTTCAAATTTTCCCGCTTTGGTGACAGCAGTAAATTTTGCTCAGATATCGGTACTTTTTATTATTATAGAATCTGGATTTATAGATTATTGTACATTTTGAAATAGTCGTGCATATTGAAATTTTTGTGAGTACGCATGTTTAAGTATTTCTAAAGTGTGAGTAAGGTTATAACATTTTTAATATCTTTGAATGTAAACAGGTGTTCATTTTTTTTTTTGTTCACTGTTGCATATAATTTCTATTTTACTGGACTATTTTAATGAGCGTAAAACTTATTTTTTTCAACCAGTGGTTTTTAAACTGTGGGGACCAATGTTGTTATTTTAAATGCAACCATAATTTTTTTATTTATTTATTAGATAGAGAATTATATTCTGAATTCAGTTATATAATACTTGCACACCCTTAGATAACAATTTTTTTTGAGAAAAAAATATGTAAAATTTTATATTAATTTCATTAGTGCGACGAAGGAAAAAAATTAATACGTGTTAATTTTTTAAACATAGAATTAGAATGCCATGACTGAAATATGTGAATATTTTGTTTGCGTTGGCATTTATGATCAATTAAAAGAACAAAACATTCATTTCTTTCTGTCTGGGCACCGTAATTGTATAAAAAAAAAATCTGATGTGGCCAGCACAATACCTTCCGTCAATCCTGTGTATTATGTACAAATTCCATACATAAATTTTCTTGCGAAAGATTCTAAATTTTTGGTATTATGTGATTCTCTTTCTCGGCAACTGAATTCCATACTCATGATAACAAACAAACCACATGAAATAAGAAAATTATGAAATTTTGAATGAAAAATTATAACACTTGTCAGTTATGGACATAATTAATTGCTGTCATTTTGACACAGGTCCCCATATCTGCTTGCCAAAGTCAGAAAAATCATGTTACTGCACGCGGCCCCATACATAATTTTTCTTGCAAAAGATCCTATATTTCCAGTAAAGTTATTTCATAAACAAACTATGCAAATTGCACTAGACACTGACATCTTCTTCTTTAGTTTTCCCATTCGTTAGGGGGTCGCTATTTTTTATTTTCTTCTTCCACTCATTTTTGTTTTCCGTGTCGTCCTCAATCAGTTCCTTTTCTCTCAAGTCTTCTGCAATACAGTCTTTTCATCTTATATTTGGTCTTCCTATGTTTCTTCCACCTTCTATTAATATATTCATCTCTCCTCATAACATGTTCAAACCAATGTAATCGTCTCTCTTATACCTAGACACTTCTAACACTAGAGTTACTTCCCTTTTTCTTTCATTGATTTACATTTTATTGATACTGACATCTGTCAATTTGAATTACCTGAATATATTAGCAGTTTCCATGGTTAATTTAGCATAGCTGGCTGAATTATGAAATTTATATCAAATTTATTATCTTTATTCTTCTTTAACTCTATATCTGTTGAATAACAAATATAAAATGCAATCAAATCGTATAGATAATAATATATTCTTTATGTTATAATAACATTTAACTGAGTTTTCCAAGAAAAACTATTAAAATCTTCAAATGAGGGTACTTCCGGTTGACCAATTATAACCAAAATCTAAACAGGTCTGCATATGGTTGTAAGGAAGAGGAATACGCAAGAATTGTAATTTTTGGAATTCTAGTATTGGAGATATCGTGTCCGAAAAGGCGGGGACACACACACACATACACACACACATACACACATACACACGCACACACGAACACACACACACATACAGACATCATCGTAAAAATAGTAAAATCGTATTGTAAAGACCCTAAAACGTGCTTATTCAATGAAAACTAACCACCGAATTTTTTGACCAAAGACAATACCTTCCTTACCTAGAGGTGACGGAAGGTAAAAACATGTATTCATTTTTACCATACGCGGTACACTTATCTTAGCCATTTTTTAATCAAATTAATATAAAATGTCAATATGATTTTTTCCCATAAATATTGTTATCTATGGGTATGCAAATATTACACATCATTGAATTCAGAATAAAATTCTCTATCTAATAATTAATTAAAAAATATATGGTCCAAGTTGGTCCCCAGTTTCAAAACCACTATACTCTATTTTTAAACTAGGAGGAGTAGGTACGAAAGTCTGATTTACACTATAGAAAGTTACCAGAAAAAGTTACTAGATTCTTTTTCGCGCGAAATACAAAAATTCCGTACACATCAATACTGTGTACTTCGCATGGAACTTTATTTTAAAATAAAACTGACATTATAGGCTCTTATTTTTCACGCCGTATATTTGATTATGTGAATAAAGATAATATGTAATCTATAAACACTCTTACTTGATTTATATCTATATTTTTTTAATTGAACATAGCGATAAAATGCACAAAACCTATATATATATAATTTATTATTTAAAAATTTATACCATAGAATACAATACCAAAGGAACAAAATACAAAAAATATTACATTTAATTCGTTTAAAATTGAACATAAATTGAAACTGTGTATTATAATATCAATAAGGGGAAATTTTGTGCACAGACATTAACAATCAATCTTCATCAGAAGAACTCTCCGATGAGCTGGAGTCAATATTGCCAACCGAAATAATGAATGGTTCTATTAAGTCGTCCATTATTCCGTCCACCTTACACATTTTTTCTTCTTCCTTGATGACGTGTTCTACACAATTTTTCCAGTCAGCACATGTAACATTTTGCACCGCCTGTTGATAAAGATGTTTCACTGTTTCACATCATTTAGCTTAAAAGTGGTATTTTTGGAAGCCACTTCATTCTTTATTTTTGCCCATATCAACTCAATTGGATTGAGTAAAAACAAAACTCGAATATAAAAAACTAAATGAAAGAAACACAAATAATATCGATACAATCAATATTATTAGTTCTTAAAAGAACTGATTTATTTTAAAGTCACAGAAATGCGAAAAATCAAAACAGAAAAAGATAACCTCCAAACGAATGACAACTAATACATCAAATGTAAAATATTTGTGCAGTGTAAACCTGACGAAGCACTAGCCAATCAGAAGCGTCAGTTTCGGCGCTTAAAATTTAAAGTACTCCTCTTAGTTTAAAAACAGGGTATAGTTGAAAAATATTAATTTTACGCTCATTAAAATAGTTTAGTAAAATAGAAATTGTTTGCTAATTTAACCTATCTCGTAGCTCTTATAGTTCTCGAAATAGCAATAGTGGACAAAATAAAATGAACAGCCTGTATATGTATATAGGTGTGTGCAAGATAGTGTATACGTTAAAAACTTTAATACTAATTAATTATGTCTTTTTTTATAACATCTGAAGAACCATTAATGATATATAACTAAAAAAATTAAAACGATTTTCCAAAAAATCGTGTTTCAGTTAATTATCATATATATACAGGATGTTAATTAAAACGTGGATCATAGGCGTTCAACATAGGAAATCAGTTTTTCCTTGTGCAAAAGTTCCCATTAAATTTTAGACAAGAATGTTTCAAATAAAGGTAGGTAGGTACTTAAATTCTACACCTAAATCACTAAATAGATTTTATTTTCCACGTTTAGTAACTTGTAAAATCAAATTTATTTGTTATTCACTTGTAAACTTCATTTGCTGATACCGCCTACTAGTTTTGAAAATTAATCTTTACTAGTTACTGAATGTAAAATTGAAAGTTGACTTATTAAAAGTTAATAACCATGTTAGTAACATTGTTGACAAGTGAAAATTGTGTTTTGTTATTAGTCATAATATTAAAATGAGTGTCAATTGCATTTTACATTTTTTTCGTTTCAATTCCTATTCCATGGCTAGCACCATAAATGAACAATTTTTATGAAATTTTAAATTCAATTTGAAAGGTTATAAACGTGTAAAATAAACTCTGATTGCTTATTTGTACTGGATTTAATTATATACAATTTTTATTTGAAACATTTTTGTCTAAAATTTATTGGAAAATTTGAGCAAAGAAAAACTGAGTTCCCATGTTAAACACCTATAGCCTGCTTTTTCATTAACACCCTGTAGACAATTTATATATAATTGTATATTAATAAAAACAAATACTGCATTTTAATAGATATGTATACACCAAGTAAGTTAAGACAATGTTTATTCATGAAAATAAAGTTAAATTCTTTGAGTGAATAAACATTCTTAACTCACGTAGTTTATACAATGTTTTATTTGACGAAATATTAAGAAAAACCATTATAATATTTTTTAATTTTGACAAAATAAAAAACTAATCAATTAATAGGTTGGGCATAACAATCGTCGTTGACAGACGTCAAGTCGTTTATTTATAAATTATAAACAAGCTTTATTTTCTGTCATTTGTGTCGTGAAAAATAATGAAAATAGCGGACCTGTCTAATAAAAACAGTAGTGAGTTTTTTTCCTGCTTGATGTTATTTTAAATGCATTATTTGTTGCAGAATGAGTCAAAATTCAGTGAGACTGACTTAAATATTTTTTAATTCACTAAAAAATAAACAGTTACTTAAGTTGTTACTACGGAGTTAATAATGACAGTTTAAAATGTCCAGCTAATCTGATGAGGCTAAAAAGAGAACTTTTAAGCCGAGGTGCACACAACATTTTTTAGGCGACTATTACAAAGTTATAAATTTTTATTTGAAATAAATATATTTTATATCTGATTGATTCATGTCATTTGTAGGGAGAGTGCTGTGTTCTCAACTCACAAAACAATTTTCTTACTGTCAAAATATATTACAATCTAAAAATGAAAATAAAATAACTGCATGTACGTAATTAATTTGTTGAGCAAGAAAATGCGCGATAGCGATAGCAACAATCATTTTTCCTATACTTCCACTTAAAATTTATGAAGCCGACAGTTCAGTTCGTAAAGTAAAAGCGGCCGTAAAGTAAATGCGGCCGTAAAGTAGTATTTGATAGATGTCAAAATAAAAGTGATCCTTTACGGTTGCCAAAGGGTACGTAAAACAACTATTTATGTAAGAGTTTCCTAAAGAAATAATTAATGTTTAATTTACTCATATCCGATATTTAACTATAAATATATTTGGAGAAAAAAATATCTAGGCACGCATTTAAACATTTTATGTAAAAATCTGTTTCGCTACCTTTTGTAGCTTCATCAGGGCAAATTGATACATGTAATGGCATATGTAATTGTATTCAAACATTACGTTATTGTGAAACATTAAAAAATATTAAATAAATAGAATAGAACAGGTCATTAATAAAAATATTAAATCGTACTCTTAACTACTTAGATAACAATGGCGCATAAATATATTATCACGGCTTATTACCCATTTCTGGGTGTGCCTAGTCTGCTTCTATTCGCAGATTTAGGTAATTACAATATATCTGTACCTTTGAGGGCTTTTACATGCGTCACCTTACCGATTCTCAAATAAGCCACTCAATACTGGAAAAAGCATTACAGGAGTTATTTAATGCTATTTGAAAATTAGAAATAATTATAAAATTTTACTTTGAAATCGAACCCAGGCCCCCCGAATCACCACCGGTCATCAAACGCACACAGTTTAGTAAAAAGGATTCGGCCATATATGTTAATATATTTTAGGGAAAAAAATAAACTATTTTTTTCCTTGTTAACAGAGACTAATTAATTTTCTGTCTAACACGAAGTAAAATGAAATTACTTTTTATGTTTTGACGATTTTTCAAATAATGATTAATATCTCATACTTATTTTGTTAATCTACGTGTTGCTTTAATCAAATGACAGGCAGAATTATAGTAAACATAACTTCTTATTGATTCAAAGATTACAGCACGCAAACCTTACATTAAAGTTGACTAAATTCACACACAACCGAATTACACTTCTGGTTATGCTTAGAAAACTCATTATATTTTCTTGTTTCTTTGTTGCGTTGGATAGTAATTATTTTTTCATCAATATTTCTTTATGCAGAATTTACATATGAGTATGAGTTTATCGTGGCATTTTTAGTAGAATAATTATGTTTTAATATTAAATGACACGTGATTTACTTTTCGCGATAAAATTTCCATGAATAATTTGTGTTTATGAGTTAGAACTAGAGCAAGTATGCAGTTTATAGTTCAAGGAAGTATGCGGTTAACCCAGAACCAAAACTTCTGAAGTTTTTAGTTTTTGTTGTTTACAAAATACTTTAAAAGAATAATTTTGTGAGTGTATTTCTTTTTGTACATTGACCTTATTACATTGTTAAAAATGTCATGGTCTTAATGACGTGTGGTTCTGTAAATAGAAATGTAAAAATAAAACATTATAACGCAAATAGACCCGTTCAAATTCGTCACTTTAACTATATGCTGTATTTATTATAAATTGATTATCATTACATTACATTAGAATTAGACGTTTTTGGCAAATATTTGTCCATCAGCAAAGGTATTAATATAAAAGTATTTTTTAGGCGACCTTAATAAAAAATTGAATTTTTAGTATTCAAAAGCAGCCAAAAAATAACCGTTTTTCGGCCGCTTTCATTATTATCCGATTTATGGTAGATCCATTTATTGTTCATACAAATAATGAAGCTATATATGTCAAAATTATTTCGAGTGTTAATAAAGAGAAAGTAAACGTTTCTGAAGGAGTCGCAAATAAGTAATTATATCAATAAATAATAAATAAAAATCTAACATTTGTAAATTTTATAAAGAAGGTCGACCAAAAAATTTTGTGCGCACCAGTGCTGAAAAGTGTTATTTCGTCCTCGTCTGCTTTCTGGCCTTGGATTGGTCGAAAAAACTCACTTTTTGGCCTTGGTACGCAAATAACTATTTTCTTCAAGTGTACAATAATATTCATATTATGCTACTATACACGCACTATAGAAGATATTCATTTTATTCCTAGTACAACAATGTTGTTCATTTTTGTACTAGTAAAAAAATGTTAGCTTTTTAGATCACCGCTGGCGGCAGCAGTCGTCACAGCAACACAGACCATATTGAAAAATTGTTATTTGACAGTTGTATCGTTTGTGTTTTGTAGTGTTCACAGCCAACTGTGGCTGAAATTGCAAACGCTATAATTAAAACAATTGTAGAAAAATATTTAAAAAATCTCCAGTTTTCTTTGAAACACTTGAAGAAAAAATAGTATATGTTACTCGGAGCAGAACGCCCTTTTTGTGTTTTACCCAGCTTGCCTGGCCTCGGCTAGCGCCTCGGCCGCAATAGCTGGGTTCAACACAAAAAGACCGCTTTCTACTCCTAATAACATAATATACTATTATGTATCTAGGACGAAAAGTAAATCTTTAAGGTATTATGAGCATGTTGTTTACGGCAGAGGCGGGCAGCCGAAGCCTTATTTACTTGTGAGTACCTTAAAAACTCTTTTTGCCCGAGGTACATACATAATTTTATGTCATAGTCTAGTTATTAATTTATTAAAAGAAAAATTCATCATTTCATAGAAGTATGATTTTTGTAAGTCGCAATTGTTTGAAAATCCTAGTAAAATTTTGACAGATTGAAATTAAACGTTTCTGGTATTGTTAACATTCTTATTCGCTATAAATGATGAAAAATACATTCCTCGGGATACTTTGGATAAAGCTGCTGAAGTTAAGAACAATTTAATGCCGCATAAATAAAGGATTCAGTATGAAGGTAAAACTTTAAATGATATTTTCAAGTTCTAGAACTTTTCACTTTTCGTTTTATAAATCGTTCAAAAAACGTTGCTTTAGAAACCAGTATGATATAAAAAAAATGTTATTTAAATATTTATTGGTAATTGCAGCAAAAACTAATTAATAAATATTTAGATATAAAGTTAAGCAACAATGTAAAACTACCGTATTTTTTTTTAATGTTACTACCTTTGCCGATGACTTAAGTTCTCATTATTATTACTAGTCCGGTACTAATTTTTTAATTATTTTTTCTGAAAGACTGAATAAATAAAATGATGAATTTTAGCGTTTGTTACTCTTTCCAAATGTGTCCATAATCATAAATATATTTTTTTAAATATTTTAAATTTGAATGTGAAGTCAGATCTTCAATTACATCTGTCAGTTGTCATTTCTTCATTTGTTGGCATTGTGAGTTATCATCGTAGGAGAGATTTTGTTTACAGTGTCTTTTTACCTTCCGTCACCTATAGGTAAGGAAGGTATTGTCTTTGGTCAAAAAATTCGGTGGTGAGTTTTCATTGAATAAACACGCTTTAAAATCTTTACAATACGATTTTACTATTTTTACGATGATGTCTGTATGTGTGTGTTCGTATGTGCGTGTGTGTGTGTGTGTGTGTGTGTGTGTGTGTGTGTGTGTGTGTATGTGTATGTGTGTATGTGTGTGTGTATGCGACCGCGGTTTTGTCAACGATATCTCCAATACTAGAATTCCAAAAATTACAATTCTTGCGTATTCCTCTTCCTTACAATCATATGCAAACATGTTTAGATTTTGGTTATAATTGGTCAACCGGAAGTACCCTCATTTGAAGATATTAACAGTTTTTCTTGAAAAACTCAGTTAAATGTTATTATAACTTAAAGAATATATTATTCTCTATACGATTTGATTGCATTTTATATTTCATATTCTACAGATATAGAGTTAAAGAATAATATAGATAAAAAAAATTCATATAAATTTCATAATTCAGCCAGCTATGCTAACTTAACCATGGAAACTGCTAATATATTCAGGTAATTCAAATTGACAGATGTCAGCATCAATAAAATGTAAATCAATGAAAGAATAAGGGAAGTAACTCTAGTGTTAGAAGTTTCTAGATATAAGAGAGACGATTACATTGGTTTGAACATGTAATAAGGAGAGATGAATATATTAATAGAAGGTGGAAGAAACATAGGAAGACCAAATATAAGATGAAAAGACTGTATTGCAGAAGACGTGAGAGAAAAGGAACTGAATGAGGACGACACGCAAAACAAAAATGAGTGGAAGAAGAAAATAAAAAATAGCGACCCCCTAACGGATGGGAGAAACTAAAGAAGAAGAAGATGTCAGTGTCAAGTGCAATTTGCATAGTTTGTTTATGAAATAACTTTACTGGAAATATAGGATCTTTTGCAAAAAAATTATGTACAGGGCGCTTGCAGTGACATGACTTTGCTGCCTTTGGCAAGCAGATATGGGGACCCGTATCAAAATTAATTATGTCCATAACTAAGTGTCATAATTTTTCATTCAAAATTTCATGATTTTGTTATTTCATGTGGTTTGTTTGTTATCAGGAGTATGGAATTCAGTTGCCGAGAAAGGGAATAATAAAATACCAAAAATTTAGAATCTTTTGCAAGAAAATTTATGTATGAAATTTCTACATAATACACAGGATTGACGGAAGGTATTGTGCTGGCCACATCAGATTTTTTAAAATAACTTTATAATTTATAAAACATGGAAGATGTTTTTGATCGCTCAGATTCAAATAATCTGCAAAAAATTGATGTTGAGGTGGTTAACTAGTAACAGTTGTCACTTTCAGGAAACTATAGTTGTACCTTGTCAAAGAAAAAACCTGTTATTATTTTTAATTAATACGTTTTATTTTAATAAAAATGATGTTTCATATATTTCCATGTAATATAGAATTATATATAAATATTTGGATATAATTTTCACAAATTTTGAATAATATAAAATCATATTCTTTTCGCTTAGTAGTACTATAACTCCATTGAAGTTATGACGTCATATCGTTATAGCGCCTATAGTTTTCATTAAAATTATGAATGAAAAGTTATATTTTAAAAATATTTTGTTACAAAATCATTTAAAATTACTTATATTTTAATAATATGACAAAATATATGCAACTTTTTTTTAGTACCGAGCCCCATTAAGAAGGATCCCAAAATTTTAACTTATACTGTATACCTATGTATAATAGTTTTATTACAACTGTATAAATAAAATATAATAACTTGTTTTCAATTTAAAACAAACGCCAGTAGTGACGTATGTAACACTACTTTTGAAACATGCTCAATGAAGACGTTATTCGTGCATGTGGCATTTAGAAGTAAACAGTAATATCATGGTTCTAGATATATTAAAAGTGGTAGGTATTACAAGTATTATTGTAATAACTGTTTTTTTTTTTGTAATATATTTTCTATTTCGCTTTAATTTGCTTTTATTTTAAAAATATTATTAACAAAACATTGAAATTTTTATGTTGGTAATACTGACAGTTTCAATAAACAATTGAAATTTAATTTATTTTGTTAACAAGCTAAAAATAAATACTTTAGATTTTAATAATAAAATACTTTATAGTTTGATATAATTATTTTACTTGAACAATGACAACGAAAATGACAGATCTGTATTTGACAATTAATCAAATATTTGTAAAAATAGTTGTAGAAAGTTGAGCTTTGTAACATTTTGAATAAAACAGTAATACAAAATTGACATTGTAACGTGAAATAGGAATAACATGTATTACAGTATGAGATGATTTTGAATACTGATGCGGTATACCAGAAAGGATTTAATGTCGTAATGTTTGGTGCTGATCCTGTGCTCGGGAAAATTAAATCGTTCATAATTCCGTTTATTTTGTTTATATATTATTTTGTACAACATTATTTACACAATCGATCAGTGTTGATTAAATGAGTCCAACACTAAATTTGAAATTCATATGGAGTCGTATTATATTCCAACTTTATTCATTGAAGTAGGTGATAATCAGTTTATCGATTATTTTATAATACAGCGATATTAGTCGTATATTGTGCCCACTGGACTGGAATATGATAACGTAATAATATATTCAATGAATAAAAATAGCCACATTTTAGCGACTTTGTAAATTATTACTTTCTATCCATCTCCTGTGTTGTCTTTTTGAAGTTGTTTCATAATGCATCTAAAACTTGATGTTGGCTGAAGCGCATCTAGTATTTTTATTTTCTTTTTATTGTCAAGTGTAAATTTGCGACGACAGGAAATAATGTAGAACGCGAGTACACGACACAGGAACTACGAGCAAAAAAGGACAAAAGAAACGCTTCACAAATTGTAAGTGTGGAGGAGAATACCTGCGGAAGATTTTATAATTTTGTAGAAATTAGACCTTCATCGCTTAAATTGTTTCTCATTTTTACCTCTCGCTAAGAGAGGTATTGGATTCATGCTAAAAATCGCATATCCAGATTTTAATGAATAAGCACGATTTAAAGTCCATAGAATCAGATTTTAACATTTTTACGATGATGTGTGTGTGTGTGTGTGTGTGTGTGTGTGTGTGTGTATGTATGTGTGTGTCTGTATGTATGTGTGTGAGATATTTAAATGTTTGTAATTGAGGTACGAGTACATTTAATATATATTATTAATTAAATATGTATTTAAATTATAGGTATGTTAAAATTACATATATCCTTAAGAAATACTGCTAATACTGTCAATGAATTTGAAGAATTTTGAACATATTAGAAGAGTAGGACAAAATTTCTCATAGAACGAAGGAAGAAATTTCAATTATTTGTGTGTACAAGAAATGGTAAATTTGTTACTTATAGGGTGCGAGCAATCATGTGACTTTGTTGGTCTTGGCAAGCAGATAAAGATCCGTGTCAGAACGAGGGCTAATAATTATTTACTTAGATGTCGCGATGGGGTATTTCAGTGTAGTAAAATTTAAAAGAAAAAATATTATAATGTTATTAACTAGGTTGAAAAACGACCGAATTCTGAAAAATAAACTCAAAATTGTTTTATTTAGTATGATTTTCCATGTGTTTTATTTTAGCGCGGAAAAGATTACACGTGATGTATGACGTCCATTCGTTCTACGACGTATGTAATGACGTACTTGTCTGTTTGTGGAAACAGAAGAAGCAGTGCGTTCACCATTGATGCTTTCTCGTTTCTCAGCTGATCTTTGTTTGTGTTTCTTGCTAGTTTTGATATTTTGCTGTAAGAATGACAGCAACCAAATTCTTAACTAATAATACTTTAATATAGTTACAACTAAAATCCACGGATAACACAAATAAAACAAATGAAAGTCATCCAAAACAAAATAGCATCTGACACTGTGAACAAACCAAATCCCCTTCCCCTTACTCGCTCCAAGCCAAGCGACTAACAGCTGTAGTCTTTCCACAGATCACGTGATGAAGCGAATAGACGTCATACCATATAATTCAAATTTTTAAGCATAATTCAAAAATTCATATTTCGCACAATAAAAAACTCAAATTTTCACATTTGTATTTCAAATTTATTGAAGTTTCAGAAAATAAAAATAAAAAAGATTATTAGAATACCCCATTGTCATATATGTCATAATTTTTCATTCAAAATTTCAAAGTATTCTGATGTTTATTTGTCATCAATAGTATGGAATATATTGCCGAGGAAAATAATCCACATGGATTTGGAAAATCATGATGTTTTGAATGAAACATTATGATACTTGACACCTATGTACATTACTACTAGCTGTCACTTTGACACGGGCCCCCATATATGCTTGCCAAGGCTAACAAAGTCACATAATTGCTCGCCCCTATGCAACATAAAATGAAAAGGGCAAGAGGTATTGTGCTGGCCACAATAGATTTTTTTACTTGAAATGAAATGTTTATTATTTCTTAGGGCTTTATTAGATTTGTTAACACTGCAATCCAGAAAATATTTGCTAAACATTTTTCTTACAATTTTTTATTTACGATGTAGGTATTTATAAAAATATTTGAAAAATTCTTAAAAGAACTAATTTTTGAATTTAAATGTTAAAGAGTTCGGGCTGTATTAGATTTTAAAGTTAGGCAATGTAGAAAATATTTACGAATCATTTTCCTTACAATTTTTTAATTATTGTTGGAATATTTTTAAAATTAAGATAAATATTTGAAAAATTCTTAAAAGAAAATAATAAAATGATGAAACTTTATGTTGTAAACGTATATATGTGCTGATAAATCGTTAACTTGCATTATTATGGAAAGTAAAACAAATTTATCATCAGTTACATGACAGCCCTTGTACAGTCAAGGTCTCAAGTATCGTATTCATTTGTTCCATGAACGATTCGAATTAATGTATGTATTTGGAACCCATGCGATAATGATATTTCTTTACCATTTGAAAATATAATAAATAAATAAACTTTTTAAAAAACAATCTCCGGTTAAATTTGACTGTTTGTTAAATAAACAAAAACGAAATGAACTGTCAGATGACAAATTTATAATTGCTACTAATAATTCTAATTAATATTGAAGAAGATGCAAATCTGTTTTTAATGCCGCGTTGAACATATTTTTTTGTCGATTTTAGAATTAATATTAATATACCTCATAGATGACATCAATAATATATAAAAGAAAAGGGGGTACGTCTCGGTAATGAATGCTGTCGAATCTGTAAATCTGTGTTTAGTGCCGTGTTGAACAAATTATTTTTTTGTCAATTTTAGAATTAATATTAATTTAGCGATTATTTTTAATACCTATTTTGAAAGTTATCGCCATCAAATTATGTTGCTATGCGTTTGTTGAACGGGTGCTATGCATTTGTTGAGCGGTAGCTATGTAATAGGCAGTAAAAATATTTTTCTGCCTGGGCAGTAAAAGTGACATTTTACATACTGTTACCTGTAAAAAAAATCGCACTTTTAATGTTAACCGGCAAAAAATAGTTATGTATCAAGGTACTGAAGTTCTACATTTTATCACGAATATGGAATTTAGTTGCCGAGGCCGTAGAGCCGAGGTATATATTAAATTTTATTTGAAATCTAAATTTTGTGAAAATGAAATGAATATTTATAGGTTATGTGAATTATATCTGTCAGTGACACCCAATGTTGCTAACTTTCGGATATTGAGGTGAAAGTAAATAACACTCAATATCGGAACTATTTAATTCGTTTTTTTGCACATTTTTTTGTTATTTTACTTTAACTAACTAATTAACTATTGTACATCGTACAGCTACCCAAATTATTTTACATGCACATAATTATCATAAGATATAATGGATTACTTTAGTGCCAATTTTTTAACTTTTAATGAAGGTGACGATTTCAAATATTTTTTTTCCTTTTTGTTGCATTCTTACTACATGTATATTTTTCGAAAATCATGCTACCAACTGACCCAGTGAATAGCGTAAAAGTTTTTCATAAGTCACTTGGAACAGTCTTGGGACAACGACGGAGGTTATTCTGTCTCATCTCATCTCATCTATATTGACTTGTTAATTTCTTTATCTTATATATCATTTTTCAATAAAAATAAACAATTTTTCTGGATTATCCAGACTTTCGAACATCCTGTTCATGCTCGGTATTGCACCATACGAAATTCTTATTAGGAAATACGTAATACGTACACCTACAATTTTTATGCGTAAAGAAAAAAAATCATTCACACACAAAAATAAAATAAGTTTACAATATATTAATATTACAATACTTATAAAAATAATTACACACGAATATATGTGTGTAGAATATGACCTTACCATACATATACATCTACAATGTCACCATTCGATACAATCAAAACCACCCTGACCTGCATGCATTCAATGGGAAGAAATTACTATGTATACTGTTTGACATCGCAAACAGCTTTTAACTCAATTAGGTGTTCTCGGCACCTAGAGTGGACCTGTAGCTGGTTCCGCAAACCCATCAAACTTATTATGAGACTCGTTGTCTTACATCTACAATTGTTAAGCGTAAAGAAAAAAAAAACATTCCTACACAAAAATAAAATTAGTTCACAATATATTAAAATTACAATACTTATAAAAATAATTACACACGAACATATGTGTGCAGAATATGACCTTACAGAATACACCTACAATATCACCATTCGATACAATCAAAACCACCCTGACCTGCATATTTGCATTCAACAGTTTGGGAAGAAATCACGATGTATGGCATCGCAAACAGCTTTTAACTCAATTAGGTATCCTCGGCGCCTAGAGTGGACCTCTAGTTGGTTCCGCAAACCCATCAAACTGATTACGAGACTCGTTATCTTCGTCATAGTATCGGGTGACGTACAGGGAGGGATTGCGTGGTTTCTGTTTTGTTTGTCATTCAGTTTGCATGTCGGTTCACGTGAGAATGCCAATGATGAAAGAGTTTTTTTTGGAAGAATGAATGGATGTTTTGAAATTTGGTGAAATCAAAATAATTATCTTGTAATTGACATTAAATTTCGTAGATAAAATAAAGTATTGTGTTGTTGTTTGCTTGTTCTATTTTGGGAAAAAGTAAATACAGTAATCTCTCAATTTACGCGAATTCATTTTTTTTTTTTTAGTTTAATAATCAACTATACAATAGATGTCACCCTTATGCCTGAATTTAATTTAAATATGTCTCCGTCCAGTATAACTAATTTTACAAAATGAAAAATGTCGCATCAAAAAATTGAGACATGTGTTATTTTGACAAATATACTCCAATATCGATGCTATATTTTTAGTTTTAGCTGACATTTAAGTTAACAAATAGTTTATCTAGACATGAAAATATCGGGCTTCAATCATCCAGAAAGTAAAAAGTGGGGACTTTTATGATTTGAGTTGATATTACTAATCTCGTTGACAATATTTTTGTTTTACATAAAATGTTTCACATTTAAAGACTAAATATTAATTGTAACTTAAATGAACACATCTTGTTTGTTGATTTTTTAGGTTATGTTTATAATCTGCTTTTTAAAATCAAATATTCTAATGTTAGCAAAGTAAAAAATCGCTAGTGTTTCGTATTTAGACAATAAATAGAATTCATGTAAAAAATTATGGAAATATCAGCATAGTCAAGAAACACTGATTTTTGTCGATAATCTATTTTAAAATAATTATTAAATTATTGATATTCTAAAAAAAGTTTCAAATAAAAAAGATATTGTTATTGATTATCCAGTGGCCTGGGAAATTATTATTTTTTATTTCTTTTTTTTTTTCATTGGTGTAAATTTAAAATTTTAAAAAATAAATATATCATCACGGCATATTACCCATTGCTGGGTGTGCCAAGCTGCTTTGTACACATATATCGGTAATGATGAAATATTTGTACCGTGCGGGCGCTTACCAGGCGTTACCTCACGGTCACTCATTGCTGGCATGGAAAGTGCACCACAGGAGTAAATTTTGTGCCATTAAAATTCGAAATAATTTTTGGCATCGGTCGGGATTGAAACAGATATTACATTCCTGTTCATATTTTTAATTCTGAACAAAGACAAGCAAATGATTTAGATTGGATTTGAGAGAGAAAGTAAAAAGACCTGAGAAAGGTTCCGAAACATCTGATGATGAGCTTCCATTGAGTTTCTTAGCTTATCTATTAACTATTACTATTACATAGAGAAGTGTTATTTTATTTAATTTATTCAAGAGATTGATTTTTTGTTTCAACTTTTGTACTTTCATTATTAAAATACATTATGATAAACTCTTTAATTTATCATTTCCCTTACATATGATTAAATTAAAAATTAACCATAAAAATAAATATCCAAATTTTGGTATATATCGGATATATGTATAACAATAAATATCGGAAAATCTGTTATTTATATGTATAAATATCAAAATATTTTCGAACCCTGTTTAATAGTGGATGCTAAAACATAATTTTTCAAAGGTATATTAAATGTTGCCTTTTTTTAAAAATAAAATCTTAGATTTTCATTGTTTCGTGAAATTTTTTATTTTAGTATTAAATAAATTGTCTATTAAAATCTTATATTTAGTTAACTTTATTACATTATAGATTACTCCATTCCTTTGTTAATTTATATGCGGTAATAACTTTATTATAATATAGATTACTCCATGTCTTTATCTATTTATATGCAGTAATAATATTTTACTTCATCGTTCCCTTGAAAGAAAGTTATGAACTATAAAAAAGTCTTATACTCGTATTAATGCATAATTTATGAGATATAAAGATTTATTCGGTATCAGAATACCATAAATATTGTTTACTATGTTTCCTGTATTAAGTGTTTATAATATTTATAGCAAATCCAACGTAAACAACATAAAATTGTTGTATGTACGTAAATAAAAACACTATGTTTTGTTATATATTCTGATGCTTAGTTGTGAAGTCCATTTCAATTTATTTCATCACGCACACCCTTGATCTTCCGTTAATTAATTGTGTCAGAAATATCCCACAACACCGAGAATATTCTACAAATAAAAATTCTTCACATTTCTGCCCGAATTCATTCTCTTTTTTTGTAATTTCAATTTTATTTGTAATTCGTATAAATTTCATTTAGGCCGCTTCACAATTTCGAATTTGTTTGTCATGAGTTATCCTGTACCAGATAGTAATCAATACTTCACACAAATGTTTTCAAAGTAAACAACTCGAATTTTAACCCTAAAATTGAGTAGGTGTGAACAAGTGCTAGAAAAGCCGAGGATGTATGATGTACGATCCTAAATTGAAACTAGTATAATGTGTAACACTAATTTTCATGCAAGTTTAGTAATACCAATTTTGTTACTTCTATAAATATCAAAATTTCTACAAAATTCTTCCGGCTACTTTAAGTATATACGTAAAACTTTTTAAAAAATGTGGGCCAAATGACGGGTGATAATAGTTCGACCAGCAATTTAAAGGTCATCTATTCCAGCTTCTACGGAGAGTCTTTACTTTTGGTACAATGAGAAACAACTTCGTAAAAATCCAGTGCGTACCGAAAAACCTACCTTGCAAGACATATGGGACAACACTCATAATTTTCAAGGCTTAGGAATACAATGCCTAATAGAATTAAAGTTGCTATGTATAATAAAGGCGATGTAACCCAAGTATTAAATGGCGGAATACTTAAATAACATATTCAGTTTTTGTAAGTTTAAAATCTATATTTTAAACTAGGTAGTCGAAAAAAATTTGTAAAAAATTATCACTATTTACGTAGGTTTTATAATTTATTTGTGTGCAATGGATATTATGCCGTGATGATATGTTTATTATTATTATTTTATTTAAATACATACCTGTGTATTTACTAATGCTGGAAACTATGTATATTAAGTTCTTTTCCATACAACTATTGTTGTATTTACAATTTTCTTTTTAAAACGTTACTATTTTAATTTGAAATGATTTTTTTTTACAGTAACATTTATCTGTTAGTTACATACATTTGAAATATGAACTGTGTAACTAAAAAAATGTGTTTATCTTTAAAACATAGACTCCGGGATTTATAAAATTGAGTATTTTATTAATTTATCTATAAAATATATAGAAAAATTATTAATGCATGCATGCCTGTAGAAAATTCAAGAATCTTTAGTTTTTATAATAACTTAAATCGCGAAAAATGACATTTAACGGTATTTTTGAAAGAAAAACTATTTTGAGCTTAAGTAGAGTGCTATTTCCGCCGATTTATACCAAAATCTAGTGGCTTCTTTCCATATTATAAGGTCGAAATACAAGGTTTAAATTTTTTGCGATTGATAGTATTTGAGTTACAGTGTCCAGAAGATCCATACATACACACACATACACATACACACACATACACATATACACACTTATACACACACACATATACACACATACATACATATACACACACATACACATACACACACACACACACACACATACACACACACACATACACACACACATACACACACACACATACACACACATACACACACACACACACACAGACATCATTGTGAAAATATAAAAATCGGATTCTATGGACCTTGAAACGTGGTCATTTATCAAAATCTCGGTATGCGATTTGTATCATAATCCCTATATCTCCCTAACCAAGAGTAGCGGGAGGTAAAAAAGGTCTGTTAGGATCTGGTGGACATGTTGAATAATATTAATTTATTTTTACTCTCTAATGTGCAGTTGTACCAAGGTTTAAATTTTAAACATGGCATAAATAAACAAAAAGTGCAAATCGAAAATTTTATAGCACTATTTGTATTATAATAATTCATTTAACATTTCATTTCGATGTAATATTGTTAATTTAAGCCAAGTTTAATATTTAAGTTACGTTGGTGCAACCGGCCATTAATAATTTTACTACTGAAGAAGAAAACATTGTTCTCGAAATATATTTATAGTTTTATTTTGACTTACTGTTAAGATTAGGTGTAATTTTTAATTTTATTAACAGTTATATTAGCAGTCGTAATCTGGGGACCCGGGTGTGGCGCACTCTCCACGCTAGCAATGAGTGCCCGTGAGGTGACGCCTGGTAAGCGCCCACACGGTACAAATATTCCATCATTACCGATATCTGTGTACAAAGCAGATTGGCACACCCAGCAATGGGTAATATGCCGTGATGAAATATTTATTTATTTATTTATATATGAAACCATAGTAACAACTTTGAACATCTGCAACAAAAACATTCATGACCATGTAATATCCATTAAAAATAAAAAATGTAGATTTTTTTCCTTCTATCCTATAACTTTTACTAAGATTCATTACCTTCCTTTAACCTGTAGTATTCCATTAAAATAAAACCGGAAGTCTGTAAACACCATGTATTTTCTCGTTGTAATAAAAATGTACGTAAATTCGCTTCCTTATTTTCTTTTTTACCTTCCGTCACCTCTAGGTAAGGAAGGTATTGTCTTTGGTCAAAAAATTCGGTGGTGAGTTTTCATTGAATAAGCACGTTTTAGGGTCTTTACAATACGATTTTACTATTTTTACGATGATGTCTGTATGTGTGTGTGTGTGTTCGTATGTGCGCGTGTGTGTGTGTGTGTGTGTATGTGTGTGTGTATGTGACCGCTTTTTCGTGGACGATATCTCCAATACTAGAATTCCAAAAATTACAATTCTTGTGTATTCCTCTTCCTTACAACCATATGCAGACCTGTTTAGATTTTGGTTATAATTGGTCGGCCGGAAGTACCCTCATTTGAAGATTTTAACAGTTTTTCTTGAAAAAATCAGTTAAATGTTATTATAACTTAAAGAATATATTATTATCTATACGATTGATTGCATTTTATATTTGTTATTCAACAGATATAGAGTTAAAGAAGAATACAAATAATAAATTTCACATAAATTTCATAATTCAGCCAGCTATGCTAACTTAACCATGGAAACTGCTAATATTTTCAGGTAATTCAAATTGACAGATGTCAGTATCAATAAAATGTAAATCAATGAAAGAATAAGGGAAGTAACTCTAGTGTTAGAAGTTTCTAGATATATGAGAGACGATTACATTGGTTTGAACATGTCATGAGGAGAGATGAATATATTAATAGAAGGTGGAAGAAACATAGGAAGACCATATATAAGATGAAAAGACTGTATTGTAGAAGACTTGAGGGAAAAGGAACTGAATGACACGCAAAACAAAAATGAGTGGCAGAAGAAAATAAAAAATGGCGACCCCCTAACGAATGGGAAAAACTAAAGAAGAAGAAGAAAATGTCAGTGTCAAGTGCAATTTGCATAGTTTGTTAATGAAATAACTTTACTGGAAATATAGGATCTTTTGCAAGACAATTTATGTATGGGCGCGTGCAGTAACATTATTTTGAATTTGTACATAATACACAGGATTGACGGAAGGTATTGTGCTGGCCACATCAGATTTTTTTCTATACTAGTCAAAACTTTATGACAAACATTGTGAAAATAGTTGGCCAAACCGTCTTCATGATCAGTTGAAAAGTTAAAACGACGCTAATAACTTGAATGAAAACAATATTGCTGTTATTGAATGTAACAAAAACAAATATATTTATATAACAGGCTTTACATATTTCTACATATAAAAAAATATTTTTAGAATTTTAGAAATCACATTTGTTTGTTAAATCTATATTTCCTCTGCTTCTGAAATTGAGAAAATATTTGTTGATATCTCATGGCAAAAACTTCTAATTTACTATTCTGATGTTATACAAACACAGTAACACAGACTAGGATGTTTGTTTACATCTTTCACGTTAAAATAATTCCTTCATTTGTGTTTTATTCTTTTTATTCAACGTTCAGTTCGTTTATTTGTTTACAGTGACAGATCCAATCAGTTCGACGTGATTTCAGCAATTGATTTCGAATATGTATGAAGTTAAATTTAAAAGCAAATATTATTGATGAGATTTTGTTGAAAACATCAAACATTATTTGAAAAATGTAATATTATAAAATGTATCTAAAATGTTCTATTATTTCCTGGAAATCTTTTATATGCGGTATTGTAAAGCAATATATTGTCGTACCTACATCCTTTATACTTTTATAGGTTGAACGAAATAAGGAAAACGTTTTATTCTTTTATGTTACAGAAACGAAATACAGATTTGTTTTATAGAGACACAATTTCCACAATCTTTCTACCGTTAGAGACATTTCATATGGGTTATTAACTTTTACGTTTATTTGTCTTTAAGCAAAATAAAACTGAAAGAGTATACAACCCATTTAGAATCGACTTAACTGAACTTAAATATCTGTTATGTACTATCAGTTTGAAATACCGTCAAAAAATATGGGCACAGCCGAATAGTAAACAAAGAAACGTTTACCTATGCTTATCAAGTTGACATTTTGAAACTTTTCTAGTTTTTACCTTCCATCACCTTTAGGTAAGGAAGGTATTGTCTTTGGTCAAAAAATTCAATGATGAGTTTTTACTGAATAAGCACGTTTTAGGGTCCATATAATACGATTTTACCATTTTTACGATGATGTCTGTATGTATGTGTGTCTGTGTGTGTGTGACAAAAGTTCCGGATTCCATAACTTCAACACCACGATTCCAAAAATTATTTTTTCGTATTCCTCAAGTTTACATTCAGAAGAACAAGTGATTAGATTTTGGTTATAATTGGTGAACCGGAAGTAGCCTCATTTGAAGATTTAACAGTTAAATTTGATTTATTGACATTTAACGTTATTATAACTTAAAGAATATATTATTCTCTATACGATTTGATTACAATTTATACTTCATATTCAATAGATACAGAGTTAAAGAATTTTAAAGAAATTAAATTTTATAATTCAGCCAGTTATGCCAAACATGGGATAAAAAGTAAATTAATGTGGCAGATATGAGGATGTTGAAGTAGATATTGGGGAATACACGGAAAGATACGGTAAGAAAATAACTCTAGTGTTACAAATGTTTAGAAATATAAAAGAAAGACGATTACATTGGTTTGAACATGTCATGAGGAAAAATGAAGAATTATATTGGAACAAGAATGAATAGTTTAGTAATAGGACGTTAAAGAAATAGAGGAAGACCAAAGATAAGATGGAAGGACTGTATTGCGGAAGATTTGAGAGAAAAGGAACTGAATGAGAACAACACGCAAAAATAGCGACCCCTAACGAATGGGAAAATCTAAAGAAGAAGAAGATGCCAGTGTCAAGTGCAATTTGAATAGTTTGTTTATGGAATAATTTTACTGGAAATTTAGAATATTTTGTAAGAAAAATTATGGAATTTATACATTATACACGAGAATGACGGAAGGTATTGTGCTGGCCACAACAGATTTTTTTTTGTATTTGGAGGTTGTAACAGAATATTTTTGTAATTATAAAGTTTTAAAATGAATACTTCTTGTACAAGATATTTGCTGTTTTTTGGCGACAAACCGTATTCAACAAGGTTTTAAACAGTTTTCCTATCTGACGTCATCGTTTAGTGACTCGCGAAAATGTATTGTTTTATAATAATGACGTTATATTTGAATTTGAAAGACAGAATTGCCAAAATGAGTATTATTTGTAACTAATTGAAGATAAAGAAGTGTAAATTTTGTTGAAGTTCATTCAAGATGTGTAATGACCGATTGTAGAAACGTTCATCAACGCTTTGTTTAATTAACGAATCATCAAAACAAACAAATGGAACGCGATTTTTTGACAGCAATGTTTTAAATGTCATAAGTACTAGGAAACTGATTCGAATTTGTTCATTTTGATGGACTGTTAATTAAACAAAGCGCTGATGAACGTTTCTGCAACCGGACATAAATATCATAGAGCAAATTAATTTTCTGCGTTTTTTAAGGGTAGTAGTGACGAAGAGAACAATTTCTTTTGACATTTATTGATAAATCATGTGAATTAATATGAAACGCAGAAATGCTAAAATGTATACGAACTACGTGGGTCATTTAATAAATAATGAACAGGTTGGCAACACTACGAATTGGATGATGCAACAATAGTGACATTTACGTCAGTTGTAGTAGATGACTTGGGGAAGAAGTGTGTGTTTTTGTTTTCAACCATGGCGTAATCTTAGGTATTGTGACTGTTGAAGATCAGAGGTCGTACATTACGACCGAAACTTTACGTGGCACTAACCCAACAGAAATCCACAGTGCTGTAAGTGAAGTTTGCGGTGATTTAACAGTGGCCCGTAATACAGTAGAAATCACAGTTCAACGAGTGGAGAGATCCAAATTCCTTACGGCCAAAATAATTTCGGAGAGTTCAATCAAAAGTTAAACAAATGATGATATTTGCTTATGATTACAAAGGAATCATCACGAGAGATAGATTTCACAGCAGTTTATTATTGGGTCTTCATGCAAAAACTGCGCAGAAAATTGCACAAAACCTGCCCTCAGTTTGTCGAGACTGGGCAACTCATCACTCATTGATCATGACAATGCTCGCCCCTACATCGGGAATGTCATAACCGAAAAACTGCGTGAATACGGATGGAAAGTATTACGTCATGCTCCGTACAGGCCAGACTTCGATTTATTCCCAAAGTTGAAACAGCTTATACGTGGACATCGTTTTCTGTCTCTGGAAGAGCTTCATTCTGCCGTTACTCAAGCCATTCAACAGATGAACAGAGATGGTGTCTTGGATGGAATAGTAAAGCTTCCCAGACGTTAGGACTAGGTCATTGAGAAGCAGGGAGACTATATTGAAGGATTGTATAGAGATAGTGTAATAAAAATAAACAAATGAATAAACTAACAATGGAGTCATTGTCAATCGTTTTTACCTTCCGTCACCTATAGTAAGGAAGGTATTGTCTTTGGTCAAAAAATTCGGTGGTGAGTTTTCATTGAATAAGCACGTTTTAGGGTCTTTACAATACGATTTTACTATTTTTACGATGATGTCTGTATGTGTGTGTGTGTGTTCGTATGTGCGTGTGTGTGTGTGTGTGTGTGTGTATGTGTGTATGTGTGTGTGTGTGTGTATGTGACTGTTTTTTCCTGCACGATATCTCCAGTACTAGAATTCCAAAAATTACAATTCTTGCGTATTTCTCTTCCTTACAACCATATGCAGAGTTGATTAGATTTTGGTTATAATTGGTCAACCGGAAGTGTCCTCATTTGAAGATTTTAACAGTTTTTCTTGAAAAAATCAGTTAAATGTTATTATAACTTAAATAATATATTATTGTCTATACGATTTGATTGCATTTTATATTTGATATTCAACAGATATAGAGTTAAAGAAGAATAAAGATAATAAATTTGATATAAATTTCATAATTCAGCCAGCTATGCTAACTTAACCATGGAAACTGCTAATTCAAATTGACAGATGTCAGTATCAATAAAATGTAAATCAATGAAAGAAAAAGGGAAGTAACTCTAGTGTTAGAAGTTTCTAGATATAAGAGAGACGATGATTACATTGGTTTGAACATGTTATGAGGAGAGATGAATATATTAATAGAAGGTGGAAGAAACATAGGAAGACCAAATATAAGATGAAAAGGCTGTATTGTAGAAGACTTGAGAAAAAAGAAACTGAATGAGGACGACACGCAAAGCAAAAATAAGTGGAAGAAGAAAATAAAAAATAGCGACCCCCTAACGAATGGGAAAAACTAAAGAAGAAGAAGATATCAGTGTCATGTGCAATTTGCATAGTTTGTTAATGAAATAACTTTACTGGAAATATAGAATCTTTTGCAAGAAAATTTAAGTATGGGGCGCGTGCAGTAACATGACTTTGACCGTGTCAAAATGACAGCAATTAATTATGTCCATAACTGGCAAGTGTTACAATTTTTCAATCAAAATTTCATAATTTTCTTATTTTATGTGGTTTTCTTGTTATCAGGAGTATGGAATTCAGTTGTCGAGAAAAGGAATCACATAATACCAAAAATTTATAATCTTTTGCAAGAAAATTTATGTATGGAATTTGTACATAATACACAGGATTGACGGAAGGTATTGTGCTGGCCACATCAGATTTTTTTTTTATAAAATCGTCAAATCCGTCTCATTTAATAAATATAGTAATATAAAATAGCATGAAATATGCGACTTTTCATTCATTAATTTGCTAATAAACTTTCGCGGCTGTAAAATTTGTGACGTCACGGCTTGTTACTCACACAAAGACATTCCTCTCACACACATTTACGGTCCACGTGATTTCCGTTTGCTGTTGTGAACAACCTAATCTAAAATTGTAACAGGTGACAGCAAAGTTAAGAGTAAAGGTATGTAAATAAAATATTTATTAATATAAATACCAAAAGTTGTATGAAATATGTTTTTCGTTAACAATATGTTGCTGTCACAAAATCAAACTGACAAGTGATAACCCAAACAATCATAGTTCCAAACATAACCGGTAGAGAGCTACTGCCGCATCCGCCAAGCCGTGACGTCAGCGTCCAAATATTTGAAATTAAAGACATTTAAAAAATCATATCTCTGATTCTAAAGACTTTTAAGGTGTAAACATACACCTACATATTTAATTTGAGAAAAAAATAAATTAGAAAATGTGAAATGACCCCATTGTGTGCAGTGTTTATGAAATGACCCTCGTATGTTGACAATTCCAAATTATTTTCTGAGCAAAGTTACGACTTATGTCGCCTTATGAACCTGTGTGGCAAAAGAAACTATTTCAAGAATCGTTCACTTTTTATTGCGCAATGCCATTCTTGAAGAATATATATGCAACATTGTAAAATATTGTACGAGCTGTAACTCTGAATCTGCATATTGTAAAGAATTTCTTTTCTTAATTCATTACTATCACTAATTAAATTGTATCTCTTTAGTCAAAAAATTAACATAGTAATAAATTAAACATTACCTAATAATTCTTAACCATGTAATATATGTGATGATCTGAAAAGAAAGCTCGTATAATTGTGACTACAAACATAACGTCAGTGGAAATTTGCTGCTTAAATGGTTCAGTTCTTATTTGAGTGGTCGAACACAGCGAGTTGTATTGAATGGTTTTACTTCTGACGATATCACTATCACGTCGGGGGTGCCACAAGGTTCCCATTTAGGTCCCTTCTCTTCAATATATTCATTAACAACAATGCAACGTGTTTCAAATTTACAAAATTTCTCCTTTACGCGGATGCCTTAAAAATATACCGCACTATAGAATCGTTTCACGATTGTCTTAAATTTCAACAAGATATAAATAATTTAGTTGAGTACGCAAATAAATTGGAACTGACAATTTACACTGATAAATGCTATTATATAAAGTTTACAAGAAATAGGAACAGCTACAACTTTCAATATAAGGTAGAAGAAAATGTAATCAACCAAACTAATCATGTAAAGGATTTAGGTGTGATACTAGATAACAAGTTAATTTTTCACATTCACATCGACAATATTATTAAAAAATCTGTTGTGGCCAGCACAATACCTTCCGTCATTCTCGTGTATAATGTATAAATTCCATAATTTTTCTTACAAAAGATTCTAAATTTCCAGTAAAATTATTTCATAAACAAACTATTCAAATTGCACTTGACACTGGCATCTTCTTCTTCTTTAGCTTTTCCCATTCGTTAGGGTCGCTATTTTTGCATGTCGTTCTCATTCAGTTCCTTTTCTCTCAAATCTTCCGGCAATACAGTCCTTCCATCTTATCTTTGGTCTTCCTCTGTTTCTTTAACGTCCTATTACTAAACTATTCATTCTTGTTCCAATATAATTCTTCATTTCTCCTCATGACATGTTCAAACCAATGTAATCGTCTTTCTTGTATCTTTCTAAAAACTTGTAACACTAGAGTTATTTTCTTACCGTATCTTTCCGCGTATTCCCCAATATCTACTTCAACATCCTCATATCTGCCACATTAATTTACTTTTTATTGATACTGACATCTGTCAATTTGAATTATATGAATATATTAATAGTTCCCAAGTTTGGCATAGCTGGCTGAATTATAAAATTTAATTTCTTTAAAATTCTTTAACTCTGTATCTATTGAATATGAAGTATAAATTGTAATCAAATCGTATAGAGAATAATATATTCTTTAAGTTATAATAACGTTAAATGTCAATAAATCAAATTTAACTGTTAAATCTTCAAATGAGACTACTTCCGGTTCACCAATTATAACCAAAATCTAATCAGTTGTTCTTCTGGATGTAAACTTGAGGAATACGAAAAAAATATAATTTTTGGAATCGTGGTATTGAATTTATGGAATCCGGAACTTTTGTCACACACACACACACAGGCACACATACATACAGACATCATCGTAAAAATGGTAAAATCGTATTATATGGACCCTAAAACGTGCTTATTCAGTAAAAACTCATCATTGAATTTTTTGACCAAAGACAATACCTTCCTTACCTAAAGGTGACGGAAGGTAAAAAGGCTTACAAAATGTTAGGCTTTCTAATACGAGCAAGCTCTAATTTTAGACATCCATCCACTATTTTAACATTGTTAGAGGTCAACTGTAGTTTGCTTCTGTATGCTGGAACCCACGGTATGATATTTATATAAATCGTATTGAAGCGATTCAATGAAAATATTTTTAAATTTCTCAATCGTAAGTTTCCAACATCCAAAAGTGTTGTCATAAGAAAATAGAAGAAAGTTAAGCGACCTTGCATTCTTACATAAACTTTTTAACAATGTTGTCGATTCACCAGAATTATTATCATGATTTCATCTCAGGGTATCCAATTATGGTCCTAGAACAAGAAATTTATTCAGTCATTCTTTCTGCCCTACTAATTATATCCTAAATTCTCCCATCGTAAGAATTTCACACTTGTACAACTTCAATATGCCAGATTTATTTTCCACAAGTTTACAATGTTTCAAACGCTCACTTAAATTTTATTAGTTATATTCCTCATTTAACTATGTCTTGCTCTTTGATATTTTTTTTCTTGCTTACTAGTTTTTATATCACTTTTATAAACACTTATAAATAAATAACATCTAATGTTATTATTTGAAATTTCGAAGGAAGCAAAGTTAAACAATGGTAAAATAGTATAAAATGTTCAGTTTTATTGTGTTTGGTGACTTTCATGATATATGCTATGAAGGAACAATTTATTTACATTGTTTTATACAAATCAGTAATTTGAATTGAAATTTTATAGTTTGAAAGCTTCGAACCGAATAGCATGTCGATATATAACTGTGCTAAGTACAAACTGAAATATAAACAACAAGCGTAAAATTGTATTTGGGTCAAATTTGGTTATAAATGTATCTTTACCGTAACGACATTTTTGGAAATCAAATTTATATGCGGTGTTTATGAAATCCATTGTTTCGTGAAGTATTGGATAGACATAACAACATTACAGGGCCAGTCGTCGCGCCAAATCAATCATACTGGTGATTACATTTTGTCGAAGTTGAGGGATTTAGTTTTGTTCCATTTGGCATTTCACGCTTGGCAGTGTTATCTCCGCGTGGGTGAGGGGAACCAATGGCTTTTATCCAATTTAGGACTTAACAAAAGTTGTTGTCATGGATACTTGTCAATATAAATGGCAGTATTGTTGCCAAACTGCTTGTTAAGCTGCATTCACACATACAAATTATATTTAGGTTTTTACTTTGAGTTTACATTAATTTAAAAGCTGCGTTCATAAATACAGGGTGTTATGTAAGTGTACAAGGCTTAACCCATGGTAGAACTGACCCCATAGATAGTAAATCAGGGAATATTTTTTGATTAAGATGCTTTCTACAAGAACTGGAGGCCTTTAAAGCTGACCAGTCACGTCATAGTTCAAAATATTGTAAAAAAGTAAAAAAATCAGTGTGTTTTTGGAAAAAAATATTAATCGTCAAAACTGACGTTAAACGTTTTTTGCATAAGCGTACAATTTATATTCTATTTATTTGATATTCTCAAAATGGCATTTACCTTCACCAATCAAGAGTATGCAGACATGCTGACATGCATTACGGTTTATGGCAATACATTATAAAATAGACTACGTTTATCTCGCACTAGTTTATCCACTTAAATGCTAACCCGCTTCAGTTAAGCGGGTTAAATGTGCGAGATAAACACGTAAGTTTAGAGCTAAGTGAAGTAACTTAAATAATGGGTTAAGTTAACTAACCTACTTGAAATTTTGCGAGATAAACGGTTCAGGTTATGGATTAACCTCAACATTTTTTTAAAATCTTGAAAATAATTATTAAAAATATATATTGCTACACTCAAAACTCCAAAAAACTGTTTGTTTCGAGGTTTGCTTCAAGATCGTGAGCGTTTTGTTATTATTATTATAGTAAATCATCCGCAACATTTTCTATCTGTCCTTGTTTAACAGCAGTGGATAAACGCCAATTATTCTATAGTCACTTTAAAACATGCGATATAAACGAGGTGGAGTTAAGAGTTAGTTTTAAGTCACTAGATTTTTAAGCGGGTTATGTCACTGCGAGATAAACGTAGTCATTAGTCGTGCTGCTGCAAGACGGTACAGAGGTCTATTTCCAAATAGAAGTACTCTGTTTTTATCCGAACTCATCAATATCTACTCGAATTGGAACCTTCCAGCAAAACAATTGGTATCTTGGCAGGAATCCTGATGCCAACGCTGTTGATCGTGATGAAGGAATTTTTGAATTGATTCATGAAAATCGAATGTTATTATTGGGTTTATGCTAATACTCATCTATTTTATTTATTTATTAGTCTAATTACTTATAATTGTGTTGATAAACATGTAGTTTTTCATTATGAAAATCTGTAATATGCCGCTACGCCAATGATCTCTTGTGTCATTTGTGACAGGTGTGTAATTTTTTCCTGAGAACACATTGATTTTTACTTTTTTACCTTATTTTGAACTATGACGTGATTGGTCAGTTTTAAAGGCCTCCAGTTTTTGATTTTAATTATATATAAGTGGTAAATTTTTGCTGAAAAAAATATCGGAATGTTACGAGAGCTGGGTTGCCTAGCAATTTATCGAGTGGTATTGACAAAAAAATCACGAGCTGTCAAGCGAGTGATTTTTGATCGATGTCACGAGATAAATTTGCAACAAGCGCGAGTAAAGCAATCGGAAAATTTTGCCAGGACAAAATTTACCACGAATGGTATTCGGATAACTATTCCCAAAATAAAAATCATGTAATAATTTAGTGTATTGACAAAAATCTATAATTTTTTATTGTGTTTTTAGGTGTTATATTTAAGCATCTTACTGGCTCGCAGGATACGAAAACAAATTTCTGACGGTGTTTTGTCGTAATACAACTTGGTAACTAGGTAGAATCCTCAATTTGGATTGGTTTTTAAATTTATGAATAAAATAGTCACATTTATATGCTTTTTGAAGAGCTTCAGTATCTTTAATTTTTACACTCATTTCAACACTTTTTCCCTTGACAGTTTATTTGCAAGTTTTGTCTACCATAAAAACTGACACTGACATTTATAATAGGGATGCAAGATATCACTACTTCATTTAAGATAATTTCGTATTTGGTATTAGTTTCATTTATTGTGTCAAAAATTTAGAATACATTCTTCTAGAATTTTTTTTTCTTTTTGTGAACGATTGCAGTATTGCAGAAAAAAATCTTGTTTGCAACACATGTGGAAAACGTGATTCTGAAACTTCATGCAAATTCTCTTAACCTAAATCTACAACACTTTAAAATTTGGCAATCTATAGCTATTTGTTTACTGTCAATAAATTTTAAATCTGGAAATGTGAATCGGTACATTTGTTTATGTTAGTTCAATGTCATGGGAACTTGGAGTTTAAAATTTTGACTAATATCTTCCTTTGTTTAAATTAATTGTATGTTTGTTTTGTCCCGACGACTCAAAATGTAATTTGCCAGTCTGTTGCACAAAGCTGGCACAAATTAGAAGTACGTTATATATTAATTTTATGCTGAGGTAAATTCAGAACTTGCTTGGAAAACTTTTCAAAACCCTTTATAATGAACAAGTTTAAAACTTGTATTCGAAATCAATATTCGAGTACTTATCCCATGAATGAATGATTATATCTTTATTTATTTCTCGGAAAATATCAAACGTCAAATTTACCAGACTTCAAAGTATCAGGAATATAGTCATGTCTTTCGGTAGGTTTGCGAATATAATTAGAATAAAGAAAATTGTTCTTCGTTGCGGTATTGGAGACGAGGAAGAGATGCGATGTCAGAGATGAGACGAAGCTCTTTGTACAGAGAGTTTAATTAAATGCTAGGTGTAATTGCGTTAGCTCATTTAGACGAGCGAGAGTATTCGGATGGCAGATTCGTTCCGGATTCTTAATCGCGCGAAACTGATAATGGTTGAAAGAATCATGTGCAGGGCCATTCTCACAAATTTTCTCAAGTATTTCTCAATCATTGCTGGTTAAAAATGCCGCAAATTATTATACAATATTACAAATCTACATACTGTGAACACATAAAATTTGTGTTGCTAATTTGGAATGCTTGACGGAGTGGACTGTAGTAATTGATCGATTTTAACCGTACCACATTGTTATCTTGGTATCCAAAACGCGCATGTTTCATATTTTGGATATCTTTGTGTTTTATACACAAAAATGGGTCGGACCAAATATTTTTACCTCTCGCTATTGAATTCACTATCGAAATGAATTGAATTAGATGCGTTGATTCCAAATTTTTAAAACGCAGATCGATGTCTTATTTCGTTTTCGAAAAAAATATTTTTTAACTTATATACTGGTAGTATTTACTTTCAATCAGGGGTGATTAAGCTATGACTATAATAATAAATTCAGTTGTGTTTTACCTTCCGTCACCTTTAGGTAAGGAAGGTATTGTCTTTGGTAAAAAAATTCAATGATGAGTTTTTAGTGAATAAGCATGTTTTAATTAATACGATTTTACCATTTTTACGATAATGTCTGTATGTATGTATGTATGTGTGTGTCTGTTTGTGTGTCTGTGTGTGTGTGTGACAAAAGTTCCGGATTCCATAACTTTCAATACCACGATTCCAAAAATTATATTTTTTTCGTATTCCTCAAATTTACATAGAACAAGTGATTAGATTTTGGCTATAATTGGTGAACCGGAAGTAGCCTTATTTGAAGATTTAACAGTTAAATTTGATTTATTGACATTTAACGTTATTATAACTTAAAGAATATATTATTCTCTATACGATTTGATTACATTTTATATTTCATATTCAATAGATACAGAGTTAAAGAATTTTAAAGAAATTAAATTTTATAATTCAGCCAGCTATGCTAAACATGGAAACTACTAATATATTCATATAATTCAAATTGACAGATGTCAGTATCAATAAAAATAAACTAATGTGGCAGAGACGAGGATGTTGAAGTAGATATTGGGAAATATACGGTAAAAAAATAACTCAAGTGCTACAAGTTTATAGAAAGATACAAGAAAGACGATTACATTGGTTTGAACATGTCATGAGGAGAAATGAAGAATTATATTTGAACAAGAATGAGTAGTTTAGTAATGGGAGGTTGAAAAAACAGAGGAAGACCAAAGATAAGATGGAAGGACTGTATTGCCGAATACTTGAGAGAAAAAGAACTGAATGAGAACGACACGCAAAAATAGAAACCCCTAACGAATGGGAAAAGCTAAAGAGAAAGAAGATGTCAGTGTCAAGTGCAATTTAAATAGTTTGTTTAGAAAATAATTTTACTGGAAATTTAGAATCTTTTGCAAGAAAAATTATATTTGGAATTTATACATTATACACAGGATTGACGGAAGGTATTGTGCTGGCCACAACAGATTTTTAATCATTACAATGTATTTTTAAATGGTTGCTATGGTAATTAGTTAGGGTGAGTAAAATTTTGTGTAAATACTACCGATCGTAACATTTTCAGCTTATGCGGTGTCAGTGCGTACTAGGTGCCTCGGTGCTCTGTGCAACGTAAATGCATGGAAACAGTTTCAACCTGAACTATTCTAGGTTCTACGGCAAGTTAAGTTGAAAATGGGACCATATAACTGAATGCAAGTTTGAGAGTCTTGTAGTTTGGCGCATTTTTCAAAATTATCTATTAATTTCAAGGAAGTACCAAAAATAATTTTATTTCAAATACTCATATGAGTTTACATTCCTACCTGTTTATCTGCATATTTATGTACAACATCTTGTACATAATTTTTATTTTTGCTCGTTGTTCCCCCCGATCAAGTTTTATTATTTGATTTAATAACTCTTCATCACTATCTGATGATAAAGGGGGCAATTGTCAATATTATTAAATTTTAGACGCCATATTTGCAATTGTATTCGTGCACTTGCTTCTGTAGTCAGTCACAAAAGTGCGCACTCACTGCGACCTGAGTGCAATGGGGAAGTTTAGCGTGATTGAAATGACATGTTAAATATTTTTTAATCGTAAATATATGAATAATTATAACTTAAAATGTAATTGAAAGTTAAAATTATGTTCCCATTTATTTATAATTAATTATTTATCATCGAGCTTTTGTGACGTCACAAGTGACTTATGCGCATGCCTAGAAAGGATGGTGAGATCTGACTTTTTGAACACACTTATGACTAGTTCACGTGGGTTTGTTTACGTTTTCGCGGAGTGAGGTTATGAGTTTTTAGTTCGAATTGGAATTGTATTTGTTTTTAAAACTATTATAAGATACTTAATTTTTAATATTGCATACAATAAATGAAATAAATAGAACTAGTCGTTTGCACAAAAAGAACAACAAAACTATAATAATCACAACACGTAATTATCAATGCTTATAAACATCAAAATATATAGATGCTATTTTTAAAACTGCCTGTTGCCATGTAAACTCAGCGTAGACGTTCTCCGTGAACTTCTGTGGCGTCATTATTTTAGAAAATTTAATTTTTTGAGAAATTTAAGCATTTTTGAGTGAAATGCAATATAGAATATCACTTTTGAAAACATTCTTAATAAAATAAAAATACGCCGAAAACTCTACTTCGAAGAAAGTACAAACATGAAAACAAAACGAGAACTCAGTGCACGTCAGTGCCCACTCAAATCATAAGCTGAAAACGCTATTAAAAACATGGACCTATTAAATTGAGTTTAATATAGGACGTAGTTAAACTTCACCTTTCCAATATGGGGCATCAATAATTCATTAGAACAACAATGTACAGTTGTTGTTTGAATCGATTACTCGAAAATAGACCATATATATGCAAGATGCATCACAAACCATGAAAATCTAAAAATAACAGTCGGCAAGAGACACAATTTTTTGAAACCAGAAGCCAAAGAAATTTTGTGTCCTTTATAGAATTTATAAATAATTATTCAACTTGACTCATTTATATATAGATAGGTTGTCAACTTATCGACAAATTGTCACATTAATTACAAAGAAAACCTATAAATTTCTGAGATAACATTTCAAAAAGAGTAACAAATTCAATAGTTGCTACAAGAAAATAACGCAGTGAACAGTGTATAAAGTTGTTTATAAGTTGAAAGTGTTGTTGAATTGGATTTAAAATTTTCAAACATTATTTTGTCACTTCGAAACTTCTTTTTATAGTAAGGCCTCAGTTTATTGATTTGCAAATATTCCAAGAATGTAGACGTAGCTGTAAGAACAATAAATTTAAAGATTGAATTTCTTGTTTTATGAAGCAAGAACTTAATAGATGGCAATTATTCTTCAGATGAAACAGTATTAAGTACATATATCCTGTCTTACTTTCTTTTTTACATACGCATCAGTAACTTAAAAACAAAAGCGAATAGATTAAGAACCATAAAATCTTAATTTAGAAATTTACGACTGTTTTCATGCGTTTGAAGCAGCATAGGCTAAATAGGAACGGAAAAGGAATTATTAATCAAATTTTTACGGCATCATGATAAGTTTTAATGCATTTGAATTCAGTCAGCTGTGCTGTTGTCTTGTGTCTGCATTCTCATACACAGTTCATAAGGAACGCGAAGTAATATATAGGAGAGGACACGTACTCAAACATGGCTGTGAAATGTGGCTAGAGAGAGACAGACTATAAGTACAGCCAGGCTATTTGGGAATTTAAATACAAATAATACTCAGGTAAACTATTTGTTTTTTATACAGAAAATAATACCAATAAAATATAAATACATATGGACATACGTACAAAAAATTACGCAGCGATTTCAAAACAGTTATGTTACATAATTGGAAAGTAATTTTAATTTTTTTATATTCTTTAGATTTAGATTTTATAGTTTTTTTGTTTGCATGATGATACTGTCTTACTCTCTTAATAATAAATTCGTGAGTAATGAAAGAAAATACGATGATTTTATGTTACATACAAGGAAAAGAAAGATTGTAATTTTCAATTATTGATAATATAGTTTCATAGTACACTTTTTCGGAATAAATATATTCCATTAAAATATTTTCTGCGTATATACAAAATGTATAAAACAAGAAAGAAATAATAATAACCTTCAAAACTTTTTACAACCATTATACCTTACTGTACAGTTACACAATTATTCCTTACCGTATTTATTTCACCACTCCATGTCCTTTCCTTATAATATCTTTTTCACAGAAATGTTTTTCACAAAGTCTTTGACGGATAAAATTTTCTCTTTTCTCGATATTTGTCTCCTCCACTTCTCTAGAGTATTAATGTCTTCAAGTACGGAAAATAAACTAAATATGTTCTTATTATTATTGAACCCACTAGTACACAAAGGTACAAAACTATCCATTTTAGAAAATATAATGTAGAGTCACTACCGCAAACACTAAATTCAACTGCCGAAACACAGGTACAACATATAACAAAATACAGGCTGTTATCCTCCTTTTTCACTACAGTTCTGTATTTCATTCTTGACACAAATCGCAGCCATTCGTTAAGTACAGAGTAAATATGATGTTGCCTAGGCGTGATGAGGACGAAGGTTCGCCTACCACGCGAATCTAGTCAAAATAACAATTGAGCCTGAGTGATTCGGAGTTTATTTAATCTGTCGATCTTTTGTAGGCTGCAGGTTGATCCAGGATTTAAAATGTTACTGATTATTTCATTTTCCTTAATGTAAAGTGTTCGAAGTGGTATGTATTCTTATACTTCTTCCGCTAAAGGCGCAACGTCGTTAAGACGTGTTATTAGAAGTATGTATTTATTTTTATTTTGTAATATTCAGGATTTTTAAATAGTGATTTTTGACATAATTTAAACATGATTTGAAATACATTTTTTAAATATGTTTTGTTTGTAAAAATTAGGCTAAAAATCTGATGTGGCCAGCACAATACCTTCCGTCAATCCTGTGTATTATGTACAAATTCCATACATAAATTTTCTTGCAAAAGATTCTAAATTTTTGGTATTATGTGATTCCCTTTCTCAGCAACTGAATTCCATACTCCTGATAACAAACAAACCACATGAAATAAGAAAATTATGAAATTTTGATTGAAAAATTATAACACTTGTCAGTTATGGACATAATTAATTGCTGTCATTTTGACACGGGTCAAAGTCATGTTACTGCACGCGCCCCATACATAAATTTTCTTGCAAAAGATCCTATATTTCCAGTAAAGTTATTTCATTAACAAACTATGCACTTGACACTGACATCTTCTTCTTTAGTTTTTCCCATTCGTCAGGGGGTCGCTATTTTTTATTTTCTTCTTCCACTCATTTTTGTTTTGCGTGTCGTCCTCATTCAGTTCCTTTTCTCTCAAGTCTTCTACAATACAGTCTTTTCATCTTATATTTGGTCTTCCTATGTTTCTTCCACCTTCTATTAATATATTCATCTCTCCTCATGACATGTTCAAACCAATATGTAATCGTCTCTCTTATATCTAGAAACTTGTAACACTAGAGTTACTTCCCTTATTCTTTCATTGATTTCATTTTATTGATACTGACATCTGTCAATTTGAATTACCTGAATATATTAGCAGTTTCCATGGTTAAGTTAGCATAGCTGGCTGAATTATGAAATTTATATAAAATTTATTATCGTTATTCTTCTTTAAGTCTATATCTGTTGAATATCAAATATAAAATGCAATCAAATCGTATAGACAATAATATATTCTTTAAGTTATAATAACATTTAACTGATTTTTTCAAGAAAAACTGTTAAAATCTTCAAATGAGGGTACTTCCGGTTGACCAATTATAACCAAAATCTAAACAGGTCTGCATATGGTTATAAGAAAGAGGAATACGCAAGAATTGTAATTTTTGGAATTCTAGTATTGGAGATATCCTGCCCGAAAACGCGGTCACACACACACACACACGCACACACGAACACACACATACATACAGACATCATCGTAAAAATAGTAAAATCGTATTGTAAAGACCCTAAAACGTGCTTATTCAATGAAAACTCACCACCGAATTTTTTGACCAAAGACAATACCTTCCTTACCTAGAGGTGACGGAAGGTAAAAAAGGGTCGTTGATACCTAGTGCATGTAGCGGATATTTAAAGAAATTAGCATCAATCTGAACCTCTTCAATGTAATCAATAACAAGTGCCCCATATTTCAAACCCTGTACCATTAAATGCAAATAAAATTCGGCAAACCAAAGCAATGCGGTCCTCCAACATAGTAATAAATTAAGGCCGTTTGACACAATACACTATTTAGTTCAAAATTATGTACATTTTTCTGTTTCAAAATCATGAAGGAATAAACGTATTGTGGCATACGGCATTACAGCAGAATAATGGTTAGAAATCAGAAAAATGTACAAAATAATGTAGGACTTGTTCTATATTCTGGCAAAATTTGATACAAAATATGCGCATTGAGTTAGGTCGCTACGGTGAACTTGTTTGACATTTAAATACTTTTGTCATTTGTTATGTGGAGTTGTTTCCCAATATGCTAAAAATCGAAGTGTTATATTATCTATAAATAAAAATGAAAATAATAATCGCGTAATTTTTCATAGGTAAAACTTATTTATTTCTTCAGATATACCATCACGCATAAAAGTGTTTAGTGAGTGGCACTGTAAATTTAATAGATAGATATTGATATTGAAAATCAAACAATCTGATGACATATTTGTATGATGTAAAAGCAGGAGCATCTACTTCCAATTCCTGATTATTTAAAAAATGTACAATTATATTTTCTTGTTAGCAACTGTTTATTTTTGACCGTAGCTATAATTTTTATTATTGACGATTACAATAATAATAATAATTTTAAATAATTTTTTCGATTGCTATTCCTTCAATTTTAAGCATTTACTGACAAATTCTGACAGATAAGATATCACCTGTTGTAATAGTTTGTACAAAAAAAATCTGTTGTGGCCAGCACAATACCTCTCGCCACTTCCTTTTTTTGGTTACATAAGTATAGGGCGCGAACAGTCATGGTACATTGTTGGCCTTGACAAGCAGATGTGGGGGCCCGTTTCAGAATTATAATTAGTAATTATGTACATAAATGTCAGATTTTTTCATTAAAAATTTCAAAATTTCAAAATTCATATAGTTAATTTGTTACCAGGAGCGTGGAATTTACTTGTCCAGGAAAACTCTACACCAAAAATTCTATTTATATCTATTCCATATATTTAGATTTTTTAAATTTAAATTCATTCTATGAAGAAATTTTGTCCTACTCCTCTAATTTTTCGAGATGTTTCCAATTCATTGTCGGAAGTAACAGTATTTATGAAGGGTATGTGTAATATACCTATAACATTAAATATTAAAATATTAATACATTAAGAAATAATATAATGTATGTACTTCCCAGAAAAAGTCTTCAGTAAAGTCTCCGGATTTCTGACACTGACATTTATCTGTCAGTTACAAACAATTTAAATTTTCAACTATTTTCCATGGCATTCTTTCGGCTGTAAAATTTATTACAACGGATTATTTTATATATTATATTCCTTTTATCTCTAAATCTATAGAATATATATAAAAATATTTAAATGTATCAGAAAGAGAATTTATTTTTCTTTAATATTATCAAGAAAAATTTTCTTGATAATCTTCTACTTCCGGTTGTCCAATTGTTACCAAAACCTTTTCAGATCTTCCCATGAATGTCCGATTGGGAAATACGTAGTTAAAAAAATATAAAGTCTTATAGTTTTTAAGTAATCGTCCTTCCAACATCCCACACACATACATACACACATATACACATCCACACACACACACACACACAGACATCATCGTAAAAATGTTAAAATCGGATTGTAGGGACCTTAAAACGTGCTTATTCAATAAAATCTTGATATGCGATTTTTAGCATGAATGCAATACCTCTCTTAGCGAGAGGTAAAAATGTATAATGCTTATGGTTAAAATTTTGTATAAAATTGTGTACATTATTTTGAACATAAAACTGCATCGTGTCAAGCGACCTTTAGAATATAATTTTTCTTGCGTTGAATTTTTTTCCAAAACTCGCAAGGGTCTCAGATAATTGATGAATAGGCTAAATACTAGTAGGAACTGGAAAAGAATATTAGTTTGAACTATTAATTAAATTTTTACGGGATCATGATCAGATTTAATGAAATTAAACTCCGAATGGATTTATATTTGTACTATGCGTCAGTCTTTGACATTTAGCGTGCATTAATTCAAGAGCTCCGTTCGGAAGACGAATTACTCGGCCCTTTTTCCAGACAAGTGCAAATTATTTAGGTAAAGCGCGTTGAATTAATTCCTCGCACTCCAATCTTTCTTTTTGCCCGTGACGAGAATGATTCTCTTCAAATTTACATAAAAACAGATTCGCAAGGCATTGATTTCCTACATATTGTATAGCAAACTTCCTCAGGTATGAAGAGAAACTTGGTTTGAACGTATGGAAATTGTAAATAGTTTTGTTCTTGTTGTGTTCTATAATTTGTTAGCGAAAATGGAGTCTTAGAAACTGGGGCTTTGTTTCTTGTAATGATTTCTACGTTTATGTCGACTTCTTCCGTATTCCAAGTTTAGAACGACTCATTGTTAGGAAAAACTGCTTGGTGTAGCAGTAATGCGTAAGTTCATATTTGATAGCAGAAAATGAAGTCTGTATCGATCTCTTGTATTAATTATCGGGCATTTCCTTTTGACGCCGTAATGAATAGACAGATCATGTTTCATTTAATGATTTATTTTCGCTTGTTGTTCATGTTTAAATACAATATAATTTCGCAGAATCGTGACTCTGGAAAATAAAGATAATGAGCCGAATTCGGCGTTCTTTCGTGAGGTGGTTTTATCATGACAGCCTCATACAAAATATCTGTACCAGCTGAGGGTTAAACTCCAATCTCGTTTTAGTTTTGTCAAAAATTGGCTAGGTTGTCTTTATATTAAGTCATCTTTATGGGGTCTCGTGACCGTGTGCCTGACTTTGTGGTCGCGAATCTGGGGACCCGGGTTCGATCTCGACGCCAAAAATTACATCGAATTTTAATGGCACAAAATTGATCCCTGTGGTGCACTCTCCATGCCATCTATGAGTGCCCGTGAGGTGACGCCTGGTAAGCGCCCACACGGTACAAATATTCCACATTACCGATATCTGTATACAAAGCAGATTGGCACACCCAGCAATGGGTAATATACCGTGATGAAATATTTATTTATTTATTTATCTTTATGTTATTGCATTAATAATAAATCTATGCAAAATAGTTCCGTATTTACTAAAGACGATTACTCTTCGTAGATTAAAGAGATATACGAAAGAATCAGAAAATGAATGATTAAAAAAAAATGTATCGTAGATAAATTTATTATCATGATTTTTTGCTCATTGGTAAAAGTGCCAATCTGTTTTCCGCAGATTTCGGTAATGATGATGTATTACATTTTTTATTAAAAAACCAATAACACATATGATACCCATTTATCTGTATTATGTATTATTGTATGTATTATTTCTTCGGAGGATTTTTTTTGTAGTCTATCTAACCATGAAAATAACAAGTGACAAACGCAATATTTTGTCTGTTTTTGCCTAAAAGGGTATTATTTTACTTTTGAATCATAAATTTGTTTATTCCCCCTGAAAAAAAATGGCTTTTATTGCCCGAGGGCCTATAAAGTTGCCAGGCAACAGCTATTCAAAAATATCAAATCGTGATTTATGGATTTATGTCAGACGACAAAATAAATTCTATAAATCACATTTTTTGAACAATGTCACTCGCAAACTTTCATATTGTTTCTCATACACGTCTTTTGACTTCTGTAGAACTAACAGCCTTAAATTCAATCGATATTTCCTTGGAATAATCAATATGCATAATTTTCATTTGACACTAATTTAAAATTGTTTATAACAAAATACACAGCAACACCAACAAATTACGTAGAAACCATAGCATATTTAAAATTTAAAACGCCAGTAGAATAATAACGAATATACAAATATACCTATTAAATCCTTGAAGAACCAAAATAAAATAAAACGTTGCATGTACCACGGGCATAATCAAAATTATAGCACTCGGAAACAGTAAAGTTTTCCGCTACGAGTCGAGCTTTAAACATTCCCGCGTGCTACAATCTTTTAATTATGCCCTTAATACATAAATAACTAATATTTGATCCAGTATACATATATTATATTTATTTAATTGCTTTTTTATTGCTAAATAACATTTTATGCTTCGAATTTTGATGACCAACGCAAAATAGGTTATATTATAACACTATCAATTTTGACATTACATAAACAATTCCCCTCCAACACCCCCCCCCCCTCCTTGGCGTTTTAAACTACATGCTTACGATTGATTACGTGCATATCATCTCGGGGAAACGGACTTTACATTTTTTTTATATCCAGTTATAATTTAGTTCTACAATAAATTTAATACAATGAACAAATTCGAAAGTTCCATGTTCTTATGACATTTCAATCATTGCTGTCAAAAATTCGTGTTGCAATTGTTTATTTAATTAAATTTACCGTGGAACTAAATTTAACTGGACGTTTATAATACGCGCCGTAAGGCCCGTTATTTCCATATTCTATGTTCTAATAAACTACCATAGGTAGTTACTACGCAATAGATATTTTGCAATAATTTTTGTTAGTAACTTTAACTAGCAACTAGCTAATCGGTTTATATATTAATAGCTAGTTGCACCCCTTATAGTTGTACTGGTTAACAATAAAAGTACGTATCGAAATTTTGACAGTAATATTTAACTCCTTTGACGTTTCGAGACGATATTGTCAATCTAACTAACAGTTAAAATTTAACTATAAGCCGTGCAAATGGCCATAAGTCAAATAAACGTATTTATAAACTATCTGACAACAATTTAGAATGAAACTATGTAAATTATTAATTAAATAGATTTCTTAGAAACTTTAATCGGAGGTGGAACTCACGAGTTTAATAGCATTTTGCATTTATATATTCAATTTTTCACTTAGTGCAGCTAATGACGTTATGCCCGGCACTAATTTTTACAATTTTAATGGCACAAAATTGACCCCTGTGGTGCACTCTCCACATCAGGAATGAGTGTACGTAAGGTGACGCCTGGTAAGCGTCCGCACGGTACAAATATTCCATCATTACCGATATCTGTGTATAAAGCAGATTGGCACACCCAGTAATGTGTAATATGCCATGATGAAATATATATTTTTTTATTTACGAGAGTTGTCTTTTATATTTCGGGATTAGAGAACAAAAACAAATATTTATCATCGAAAATGGCTTAATTGTTTTTCAAAATATTCTCCATGAAAATCAATACACTTTTGCATGCGTGTGAACCAATTTTCGAAGCACTTTTTCCACTCCAATTAAAATATCTCCAAAACATGCAATTTGAAAGCATCAATCGCTTCTTCAGGTGTCGAAAAACGTTGACCTCGCAATTTGTTTTTGATGTTCAGGAATAAAAATAAATCATTGTGTGCCAAATCAGGACTATACGGTGGATGACTCATCAAATCGACGATGTGTACGAACGTAAGAACTTGCATTGTCGTGGTGAAGAATAATCTGTCGTCGGCGGCTGGTTTTCCTTATTTCTCCGAAGACTTGTGACAAACAAATGATTATGTACCATTCAGAATTGACTGTTCTACATTGCATCAATGGTACGGTTGAGACATGTCCAGTTTTTCCGAAAAAACGGCGATCATTTGCTTCGACGTGCTTCGAGCACAAACGACTTTTTTTGGGTCTGGCTCGCCTTGGAAGACCCATACAGTCGACTGCTGTTTACTTTCGGTCTCATACGCATAGATCCACGATTCGTCACCTGTCACGATGTCATATACTGTTTTGAAGCACCGCGATCGAATTTTTTGAGCATTTCTTGCGACCAATTGACACGAGCTTGTTTTTGAGTGAGATCCAACGCAAACAAATCTTTTTTACGACCAAATGTTCATATAATATTGAATGTATGGTGATCCCACTAATGTGCAAGGATACATCAATCTCACAATAAATCACATGACGATCTTGCAGTATCAGTTCACGCACCGCATCAATGTTTTTCGGAACAACAACCGCCAAAAATTTAATTAAGTTCATCAATGCACTGTTGTGGAGTTAATCACTTCGAAAGTTGTAAAAAAATCTGATGTGACCAACACAGTACCTCCCGCCATTTACCTATGTATATCATTTTTATATTACTTTATAAATTTATCCATACAATATATAGAAAAAGTATTAAAGCAAACTTGTAGAAAATGGAATAATCTTTAATTTTTATAATAACAAATTGAGAAAAAATTACATTTAAAGGTATTTTTTGAAGAAAAACTATCTTGAGCTTCAAGTAAACTGCCATTTACGGTTATCCGATTGCCACCAAAATCTAATCAGATATTTCCATATTAGAATAATGTAGAAATACATGGTTTCAAAACTTTCTGAATGATAGTATTTGAGTTAGAGCGTAAACAGGATCTACACATACATACATACAATACATACACACAGACATCATCGTGAAAATGTTAAAATTGGATTGTAGGAACCTTAAAACGTGGTCATTTACCAAAATCTCGATATGCGATTTTTAGCACGATCCCTATACCTCCCTTACCAAGGGTAACGGGAGGTAAAAATAATCGCACGAAAATGTTTAGAATTTAATTTCATTTGTGGCCGATATGTTTTTTTTCAAGTTACTGTAAACAACACAAATAGCGCTCATACGTCAAAACGTTCTGACTACGTATACCGTCAAAAATGTCAAACTTTACGATAGAGACGTCAGTTGCCAGATGGCAGCACTAGGATGGCCCAATCCCAAAATATAAAAGACAACCCTCGTATATTTATAAACATACGTTTTCAATAATATAATTCTTCTATTAATAATAAACTTTTTTTACATCTATTGTGGTTACACAGACACTTTTTATAATTCAAAATATATGAATTTGCCAGATAGCACTGCCAAGAACTGACGATCGTAGTAAATGCAAGAAATTGCACACTCAGTAAGGTTCAGTTGACTAGAAAAGTATAAATAAAATACATAAAACTTAGCTAGTGCACACTGATTATATAAATGGAAAACGAGTTATGCAACTCAGTTCGCACCAAATATAAATGGAAAAGTTATAGCAACTTTCCTAATTCTATTTGCAATTGTTTTCAAATTAGAGACGAAAATGAACAACTCTAGGGTCATATTCAAGGGGTTGGTACTCCTGTAGCAGACGAGATTGAGCACATTTTTATTACAACTTTTTTGCTTAAAATAACCCGAAGAATATACGGTAAAATTTGTCGATGTCCTCACGGAACACCCTATATAAAACCTTTATCACTTATTATGTGATCCATTTATCCTTTCTAAATGAAATACGAATTCCTGACTTTCATAAACTGTTGACATTTTAATAACTAGATTAGGATATTCAATGTTGTGCATAAACTTTTCCCAAATTAGTCGTCGAAAGAATATCACCAATAAAACTCGGGACTTCGGGAGTCGAGGCGACGGTGTCTTACAGTTGACCTACTTCTCGCGCGAATACTCAAAAGTTGAAGAGCCCCTTTCAAAGTTGTTTGTTGTAAAATTCGCAATGTAAATAAAATCAAGGTGTGTTTAAAGAGTGACTTTAAGGCCAATTTGATCAGGAAGTATTTGAGAAAATTGCGTGCGTGGAAGTTTTATCTGATTTGCTCATTTTCGTTCGTCTAGCAAAAGCTCGTATATAAAAGCTGTCAGCGATGTCAAATGTTCCAGGAAGAGAATACATCATTTTGAATTTAATATAACATCATAAATGGGATAAATCATACTTTATACGACATAGTAACATGCATGACATTTATACGGTGTATTGTGTTATCGTCGAAATATATGAGCATACCTGATAATTGTTTTGATACCATTCAGTGAATTCAATTTAATATTAACAACACTTAACAAACTAATAGCAAGGTGATTGTAAAAGTAAGAATTTACGTAATTGCCACTTTTGATAACTTCGCCTCCAACTTTATAATTTAACTATATAGGGTGACACTGAAAAACGGGCCACTCAAAATAAGCTTTTTATCAATAATTATTTTCTAATTCTCTTTAAATATATGTAAACTAGGTTTAAGGGCTCACAAATCATTGTATTTGTCATGATAGTAGCGCTTTCGGTATGACCGGAAGTGATATTAACTTTAATATTTCAAATGGGGCATCCTATATATTTTTATATATTTGCAATCTATACAAAATTACGAATTCAATGATATGCTTGTAATGCATTTTTATTGATAAAATAAATTAGAAAAACGTAAGGGGAAAATGATGCATAATTAACCTGCTAAGCCATGATATCCGACAAACTGTGAAAACAGTTAAGATAATATTAAGTAATATTTAAGTTAATTGTTTAAATAGTAAGTAAGATTCCATATTTTGATACAAAAAAATTGTAAATTTGTTATCACAGCGTACCTGATGTATGACATTGCATCGCAAATGATCCAGTTATTCTTGAGAGAATACCAATATTTGTTCATAGGCATAATTCGCTTATTAAGAGAACCTTTTATTTCAGAACAGCGCGTACTAATTATGAATTAAAATCACCAGCTACCCTGCCACATTACATCGACATCTTTTTTGACTCGTTTCGTAAATGACCACGTTTTAAAGTCCTTCGGTTTAGAATCCATTTTTAACATTTTCACGATGATGTCTGTGTGTATGTGTGTGTGACGTGATGTCAGTTTGACATGTTACTTTGACACATAATTATTATTAATGTCTTGTATTGTATACATGGTAACGATAACAATAACAACATTAGAATCACATTAGAATAACTCGTCAGATGTCAAATGTACTTGTGTTTCTAAATATATCTATTTAAACCAAAGCGTAATCTTTGAACTATCTAATATTATTACAGTCTGTGTGTGTATGTGTGTGTATGTATGTGCGTGTATGTGTGTGTATGTATGTGCGTGTATGTGTGTGTATGTGTGTAGATCCTCTTTACGCACTAACTCTAAAACTATCGTTCAGAAAATTTTGAAACCTTAAACCTTCTACCTTATTCTAATATGGAAAAATGTCATTAGATTTTGATGTAAATCAGATTACCGGAAATGGCACTTTACTGGAAGCTCAAAATAGTTTTTCTTCAAAAAATACCTTTAAATGTTCTTTTCGAAATTTATGTTATATAAAAATTAAAGATTATTAAATTTTCTACAGATTTGCATTAATACTTTTTCTATATATTTTATGGATAAATGTATAAAAGTATCTATAATTTTAATCCCGAAGCCTACATTTTAACCGCAGCTCCATGCTTACACAGTTTAGATCTCAAATGCATGTAAAACTGGCAGATATATGTCACTGTCAACAAAGTAAGCATTTGAAATAATAATAAGTAGTAACGTTTTAAAAAGAAAATAGTAAATAGAACAATAATCATATGGAAAGGAACTTAATACAGTTACCAGCATAAGTAAATATGTAGAAATATAGGTAAGTATATAAATAAATAAATAAAATAAATATATCGTCACGGCATATTACCCATTGAGGGGTGTGCCAATCTGCTTTGTACAGAGAATTCGGTAACAATGATGACATATTTGTACCGTGCGAACGTTTACTAGGCGTGGACAGTGCAACACGGGTCATTTTTGTGCCATTTAAAATTCGAAATATTTAGCGTCGGTCGGGATCGAACCTGGTACTTAAAATTGATTTAAAGTATTTACATGAATAAAAATTATATTAGACAGGAGGTATTTTGTTGGTCACATCAGATTTTTTAATAACTCTGTATGTGACGATCTGAGAAGACAACTAGAATAAAACAAGAAATTTATTGTTAAATTTGAAATTCCAAACGTAGCAGAGGTAATCAGTGACAAAAATAAAGTAAAATGTTCAGTTTTATTGTATTTTGTAACTTTCATTAAGAATTATGTGAGAGAGACAAATTGAGTACAATTTACAAATCAGCATAGTATTCATATTTTTGGACATTACTGTATATACGTATAAACTCTTTCACAAATAAAAAATAGTAATTATCTAATTTATCACATTTTCAAAACAAATTCCCGGAATGTAACAGTGTTTGTGCAGTATTTATTTGATGTTATTTTAACCTATTTCATACTTTATAAATACATTTCATACTTATATTGACATATCAGAATCAATATTTATTTTACCAGTAGGAGACAGGAAAGAACATCTTTATTGACTTGCGTATTCGCGTATTTTTTCAAGATAAGTGTCTAGTTTTAATATATACCTAATGGTAGTTAGGTCGTAATAATTTTTCTATTTTATGATGTACTAGTGAACTACTAAAAGTAAAATTGTTATTTTAAAATGGTTCAAATTTGTATTTCATTTCATAATCGATATTGTACTTTAAAGAAGTGTTTTTCTACTCCCGTTTGGTTTCCGTGACAACATCTTAATCACAATTTGACAGGCTGTAGTTTAGAATATATTGGTTACGACTTCAAGCTAGCAATCACTAACAGCTGATTCATTATGCACGTGCTTCCTGTAATTTTAGTTTAATCAGCCTAGTGCATGCAACTCGGAAAAAAATGATATCAATTGACTAAAATATAAATAACCTAAAAAGTGTGTATCTATATTTTTCTATTTTAATTTGCAGTCGTAGGAAAAGTATGTGACTCGTTTTATAAACTCTGTGGCCAGTATTACAAGCGCACTTTTATAATAAAAGTGCTTTTAAGACCATACACACATAAGAATATAATATAAAAGCGTGCTCCATAAAAGCGCTTTTATTATAAAACTGTGCCAACTTGTTTTTTATACAATTGGAAACAATCCCTTTTCAAAATTATGGAATCAAATATAATTAAAAACCTTTAAATTTCACTCTTATCTTTTACAATATGATATTTCACATGAATCATATTTTACAATTTTGGATATACATATTAATTCAAACTTAGATGCACCAGTAACAAGAAAATGGATTCTGTATAAGAATAAAAAATAAATTAAAATCGTTGTTCCATGCGTAATGGAATTTAGATCTATGAATTATCCTTCTCGAGTCGATAAAGGCTCTTTATCGTCGTGTATAATATATTATTTTGTACCTGATGTTTTCGATATTAAAATATTAAGCCGCAATTTTATTCCTAAACTTATTATCAATAACTTTACGCGGGTTTACAACTTTTCTTTACATAAAAAATAAATATATCATCACGATACCCAGTGGGCCAATTTGCTTTGTATACAGATTTCGGTAATTATGCATTATTATTATTTTTATAAAGTATCGATAAAAATTCAAAGTGTAGATAAAAAGTCGAAGTATAGATAAAAATTACTTTATCTACTGTTTATGTTAAATTGTTACTTTATCAACAAAAATGAACGCGCAAAGCCTACTTTTAACATCAGGTACAAAATAAAAATATTTTATTTCCAAAATAAAATTTCTGTTCCACTCTCATTTAAAGCAATTTAAATTGATTTCATGGTGTTATTAATAGAAATACAAAAATAAAATATGTTTTGTTGAATAGTACAATGTTTTGTTTTGCTGCACTTGCATAAATAATTGATTTGAGAAAAACGAATAGAAGAAATTAAATCGTGTAATTATACACATTTCACAAGTTCTGAAACTTTAATAAACTCATAGGCGTAGTTAGGGAAGGACTTGATGGTACTTAACTGTCCTAGATTTTAAAATAGCACCTCCAATTTTAATTTTACATTAACATTAGTTGTTTATTTATACAGCGTGTTTCACAACTTTGAGTACAAATTTTAAGGGCGTATAGTACTAAAAGCTTAATCAACATAGGTCTGATCTTCAACTGTTTCCGAGAAAGAGGCTATTTTGTATTAGAATCGAAGAAAAACTGGCAAAGGTAGTGATCGAAGAAAATTTGTCTATTACAGTAAATAGACTATAAAAATACAATAAAATTGTATATGGAACAGTTTTTAATAGTTCAAAAGTTATTTGAAAATTAAATATTGGCCAAGGTTGCCACGATATTTAACTTAGTACAATTATTATTTAATTTTTTTTTGTGAAACAAAAGCACATCTAAGAAAACCTCTCGAAAGTAAAGACAAAGTCGCATTTAATCGTTATAGTTTTCGAGATAGCAGAGGTAAACCCTCCGTATTCGTCCGAGTAGAAGTCGCCCGCTGAATACGGCAGACTAATCCTACGACAGGGGAAGACATTGGTATATACAGGATGTAACAGAAATAAGTACATTAAATTTAACCAGTTATAGAACTCGTCGAGAGCAACAATATTTCTTAATAACTTTTTTTCGAAATCTCATTTTTTTAGCATTTTTAACCTTGCTTCCCTTTAGATGCATTTTCCGACTGACTATATGGATTTTCAAGAAAGTACATTACTATCCATGCTTCAACTAGCGATACTGTCAGACGACACTATGCAGTGGATGAGGTTTACTCCGGACGAATATGATTCCAGTGGACGATCAGCCAAGTAGTGCTGTGAGGATCCGACAAAACTTGGATCCGAGAACTCGGATTTCAAAATATCCGGATCCTCGGATATCCGGCGTTCAGATATTGAAGCGGATATCCGAAAATTTAATTCGAATTTGGATCCGGATTCGAAATTTTGTTTACGGATCCGGATCTGGACTTGGATCCGGATTTAATGTTTTGTTTCAAGTGGGCCTGTTTATCTTTACAGCGGTCTGTAAACACTAGTAAACAAGCAGTAATACAATTTATAATACCCCTCTAAAATAGCCAGGTAGTTTATGCAAATGTAAAGAAAAAATTTGTATTATTTTTATTACACATATAGTCATTCGAATCTAAGATCCGATATTCAAATTCGTTTCCAAGATTCGATATTCGGATCCAAATTCAAGATCCGATACTCAGATTCGGATCCAAATTCCAATACTTAGATTCAGATCCAAAATCCGATGCTCAGATCCGGATCCAAAATCCGATACTCAGATCCGGATCCAAAATCCGATATTCAGATCCGGATCCAAAATCCGATACTGAGATTTGGATTCGAGATTCGGATAGTTCAACATTAAATTATCCGGATATTTTTGGATATATGGATATATGTCAAAGATTTAGTTTCATGTTGTGAACAGCTCTGTTAAGATGAATCTGAACTGTGATGAAAACTCAATAACACCTAAATTTGGGAGTCTAACTACAAACTACGCCTGTTAATAAGCATGGGTAACAACGAACCGACTAATAGCTAACAGCCAGCAGGTCATATGTACACAGTTATACAAATCAAACAACCCCTTTCAGCTCTTGAAACTGTAATGCGATCTAGTTAATAGCACGATGACGTCTTGGGCAGAAAACTCCGCTTCAGTGAGTACAAAGCTGCTGCTCGGAGCTCAAAGTAAACTTCAACCTGTCTTTTGAAGGAGTTTTAGTTTTGATGTATGTAATTTATTGTTCCGCTTGTCATTATCATTCGACCACAATGTGGAAGACGGGTGTTGAGTTCTTGTGAGAAGTGAGCAAACACATGTGCTTCTATAAAAATAAAATATGTAACTGTAACTGGAAATATCGTTTTCAAAGTAATTGTAAATATACGTAGGTATCTCTTGAAATAAATACCAAACGACTGAAAGGTTTATTTTATGTGAAAGGTTCTAGATGATATCAGAATAAAAGGAAAAATATAAATGTAAAAAGAAATACAATACGAAAACGCTTCTTTAGTCTTTCAGATATTTTAAGTAGACAGTTGGCCAAACATCATATATCACCGAAATGATTATTTCGTCATAGAAATTTATGATAAACCAATAAAAAACTCATCAAACTTAGTAAAGTTTAGATTGTTTGATATAGTTTGATAGCTATGTCCACAGTAATTAGAACTCCTTGTTGAACAAGTATTAAACAAACCTAATTATAATAATGAATTATGATTATTTGTTTTCTTTGTTAATACTTTTATTTTTACTGGACTGTTGTTATTTAATATGTTTTAAAATTACCACGTGTCTACTTTTTTTCTGAACATAGGAAATAGAATTTTAAAATTTTTATTTAGCGATATCTCTTTATTTATAAATTTTAGAGCAAAAACTGTAAGGACAAAAGTTGTGTAGTAAATTTGTCAAATATCTTTGTATTTCGTGAAACATGCTAAATAATTTTAACAATTTTTAAGTAATTTTCAGTAGATATCTATGCTAGAGAAAATGTAATAAATTACGATTTTCGACTTTCGAGTTTTTCAGTTTGACAGTAATATAATTTTTAAAATGACTATTTCATTCATAAATTTATAAACAAATACAAATTCAGGATTCTACCTAGTTACCAAGTTCTTGAAAATGGGTGGCACGACATTTATTAGAAGGGCTAATTATGCATAGATACATTAAATGAATAAATTTGTAGTTTTTCTCTGATAATCTTGAAGGTTTTCTTCCAATATTTATTAGCTCATTTTAACCAAATGGATTCAAATTAATCACAGCATACTAGATTAGACAAAATGTAATTAATGGAGATGTAAATATTTGAACGTTTTAACTTAATAAATCTTGATTATGAGTTCACTGATTACAGTAAGTTTAACAGAAAATCTGATTAGAGTTTGCATTTGGAAATGAGGATGTATTGTTTGTGAACACAATTGCATGCAATTTCATGTTTGTTTTTACTAAATCCCTCACAGTTTTTATACATTTGGTTAAGTAATATTAATAACGAGTTAACAGTCAGTATATTTGAAATAAATTGTGAAATATCATGTCAGCCATCGAAATTTAAACCCAAGACCTTCACTCTTCCGGAATGACGCTTTTACTAACTAAGTTATTGGCTAATCCGATAGGGTCATGAGTAAATTATAATGTGTTCACAGATATTTAAATGTAGTGGTAATTCCAACCCCACATAACGTGACAAATTAAACGCACCCTCAATATAGTTGCCGTCAAAAAGTATCGACTGAAGATTTGTACACTGTTGTCATCTCAGGGGCTATTTTAAAAATGCGGGAACACCGCAGGGCAAGGGTCAGGATACGGAGAAGGGAAAGAGCTAAGCAACAGTCCATACTTATTTGACGGCAACTATAGCATTTATACGCTAAAGCTTAGCGCTCACTTGTCTGAAACGGCACAGCACGTTCCAGCGACGAATCATTCAGCGCTCACTATACCGGCAGTGTCCGATCCGACATACATGGCGATAATTTAAATAATCAAATTTGGAGGACAGTTCCGTAGAAGGATTGCTCATACTGGCAGGGTTTTTAGAAGAAGAAAAACACAAAAAAAAGTACGAGCACTTGCATTCACCCAGTATATTTAAAAAGAGAAACATTTGATGAATTCTCTCATTTGTTTCCTGATCAAATAGATGAAAAAATTATTTTTTCCAATACTTTAGAATAAGTTACCGAAAAATTCACTATAAGCTTTATTATTGTCACCTGACCTACACTAATAACGTAAAATATTTCAGTTTCCACACACTGGTATACAGACAGAGATCATACAAAGTAACAAAAAAGGTAATACGCATGCGCATGATTTTACAGCGCCGTAGGGATAGTGCGTTCACTAGCGCTCACTGGTCCAGCACGGCACAGCATGATCCAATTTTGCCGGCTGAGATCTCGAGTCGAGAATCCCGTTAGCAACGGACCATGCCGCGTGTGCCGTGCTGGACAAATGAGCGCAGCTCCATATATTTGAATGCGTTTAATCCATGGAGGTAGGAATAATATGGAGAGAACATAAGCTTGAACTATTGGCAAGGGGAATGTAACCCAGTGGGGACGGACGCAGGTACTGTAATAGTACACATTGTAGTGGGGGTTCGCGAAACATTAATGAAAAACCAATATAAAACACGAAATATATCAAAAAGTCACAAACGGCAAACACTTCTCCAACACACATACACGTACAAAAACATGCAATGCATAATTGACAGCAATAACCTCGTAATTTCAAAATGACATGACACACATTGTAGAGGGGGAAGCGGCTTCAGTAGAGATTGCAAATACTATCTCTATGGTTTAATCCCAATCGAAATTTGACGTACAATGCTGTTGCTGTGCCGTGACTCCGGGAAAGTGAAGGTTTTGAGTTTGAATCCCGATGGCTAATATGATCTTTTCACAATTTATTTCAAATATACTGACTATTAACTCATTATTATTATTTATATCAAAATATTATTAAAATATAAAACTTCATTCATAATTTTAATAAAAACTATTCGTTTTTATAGGTCTGACAGCAGAAAATTTCAATCCATACACATTTGGAAAATGTAACAAACGACAAAGTTCATTTTATTAAATTATTATTCCAATGAGCCGGTTTCACATTTTTTAAATAGTATTTTTAAATGAAAGTTTATGCAATATTTTTCATAGTATTAAAAAAATGTATTGTTATTTTTGTAAATAATTAAATATAAATATTGGCGCAAAAATAGTAATGAAAAACAACCCCCCTTTTTACATGCATTGAATAAATAATTTAAATTCGGAAACCAAACTTTGCCATTACTGCATATTTTTATCGGTAAAATTGTATAAGACCTGAATATTAAAAACAAGGTTAAACATCACTATTCTGTAGATTTTATTTAATAACTGTCAACTGACAAGTGATATTTTTTCTATTTTTGTCAACTAGGTTTGCATTCTGACCAATTCAAAGGGGATAATTTATATCCCTGTCTAAACCAACGATATTTTCTTACGTGAAATTATGTTTAGTAATTTTGAAAGATACACTATAATTTCCCATATAATTTTAGAAAATATAGTACACAGAGTTCTTATCATATCCTACTTCATAGAATGTATTGCAAATGTTAAGCGCCGCATGACAACTTTCAATAATCTTACACCCTGTTTTTCCAATTCTAAATGCTTTACCATTGTTGATTAAAAAGTAGCAATTCCAATCTTACACCTTATTTTCTTTTCTCTAACTTTTTAATTTCCGCAGGTTCGATCATGTTCCATGTGCGTCGGCGACCGGCGGACTGCGCGCCTCGCAAGCGGAAGAAGAAGCCGGCACTGGGTAACGGGGGTGGCAGCGGAGGCGGCACCAGGGACTCCAGGGGGGATTCCGCCCCCGTGCTTGTCGAGTTGGGGCCAGATGGACAGATGCCACTTCCCGGTGACATGACCAGGACGTTGAGGTTGACTAGCGATGTAATGGAAGTGAGTATGAGAATATTTTTCATGTTTGTTTCCAACTAGATATTGTTCTGTACTTTCATAGATAGCGCTGTCAACATTTCTAGTATATAGTAGGAAGCAGGGACTAAAAACGAAATGAGAACGAAAACGAATTAACGAAATAAACCGAAATTTTTAAAAGAACGAAAACGGAAACGAAAACGCAATATATTTTTTTCGTTCATGATTGAAAACAAAATAATTAGTATCGGTTACCGGTTTTAACCGTTATTTTATTTAATATTTAATTTTATTTACAGCAAATATTATTGAATTTTCAGATATTTGAGTTGCAAACAAGCGGACTTTCAAAGTAACTCTTCCGTAGCTAACCCTGTTACGTATTAGGTTAAACGGTATACCCGTAGTTTCATCTTTTGAACACTGCGATAATTTTCATTTTCACACACTGGCAGTATTCGTCTTATTCTTATTAGTTATATTAAGTACTTATATAAGAGAACTAACATAAAAGAAAACGTACTATTAGTTAGGTGAAATAAAATGTAATTATTGTTTTATTCTTTATTGTAAAAAAAAACATATTTCTATATTTTTTACTCAATAATAGTTATAACCGATATTTAACTACTGTGAACGAAAACGAAAATATTTAGGTAGGAACATTAAGAACGGAAACGAAATTTTGCGGATTCGTTCGAATAAGAACTGAACGAAATATTTTCGTTTTTAGTCTCTGGTAGGAAGAGACCCTAATTTAAAAAAATAATGTCTATCGTTTTATGTATCGGTCGGTTGTTTACAAAATGTCTACAACATAAATTTTTCTGACAGGGAGGGGACCCTTTTCAAAATGAAAGAAAAATATGTTGCTATGCTTGTTCTTGCAACGTTACAACGTTTTCTATCCCTTATATACGTTTTTATCTAACACATTTTATTTCTTGAAAGTAATAACTTCTTACGGGAATGATAACTGCATTTCCAAACAGTATTTCAAACTAAAATAGTTTTTATGTTAAAGGAACAGTAAGATTATTTTACTATACACAGCAGGTAGAGGAACCATCAATGTATGTCTTCTTTTGAACAGAGCGGCGCAAATAATAGCCCGTCGGCATTCAATGTTATAAAGCAAACGGTGAGCGATATGCCGCTTTGTCATAATTATAGGCGTTTACATAAAGTCGATCGGATTTATTCGATGTAATCTGAAGCGTTCGTAAAGTCAATCAGGTTAGGTAATCTGACTCCTTCGTGAACTCACTCCGATCAGTCAGACCGAGGGATCCGATCAAAAAATTACAACCCTGATCCATGTGCAGGGTTAGTACAAATTGCGCGCGCAAATTTAAAATTGTAAATATTTGTGATAGAGAAAATATTTTTTTTAAATGTTTCTTGTCATAAACTTTGCAGCTCTATAAGTGGCTTTTCACTATAGAAACAAGCTCTATTTTTTTATCCATTTTAACATGTAAAACTTCTTCTATAACCTCAGATTTAAACGTCAAAATTACATATAGATCTGACGCGTTTGTAAAAGCTTCAATAATCGCATGGATTTGATATCTGTGACGTCATCGAACAGATCTGTCGGATAGCCCCGACAGACTTTACGATATTATAGTTACCTTATGATATTTATAGTTTTTTGCTGAATCCGACAGTCAATTGTTTGACTGTAGTCACTAAATATTTGTATCCTTGGTGATAATTTGCACCATTTGACATTTTAGCTTTAAAAAAGCTGTCCAGTCTTCCATTGAATTAAACTTGTTAAACACACCCCATCAGGGTCGTTCGGTGATATGGAGCAAAGGAGCAATTGCTCCATGCGCCTTTTGTTAAAAGGCGCACACAGAATTGAAATGATAGATATATTCTGATCAATACGCTCTTGATAATCACCCAGTTAAGCAGTTCGAGCCAGTTCGTTCTATATTCTTCTGTATTGAACCAAATAAATGAAAAATTCACTCTTTTATAAATAAATATTGTTCTTAGGGCCATGCCGCTCTGTGGGTAAAAGGTGCCTTTGTGCAAAGTTATATTTCATTCTACGAAAAATACTAGATTTAAAATATTAATGAAATATTCTCTGTTAGATTCATTGTTGTAATCAAAATTGTTTATTGTAATGAACAATTTTACAGTTATAACAATATCAGAAAATTATCCGTTTAGCAGGATATCAATTTAATTTTTTTATTTCTAATAAATTCATTTTTAGATTCATTCTTGTAATTAATATTAATGAGCTATACCCAAAATATAATTTGTTGTAATCAACAGCTTCACAACTATTATTTGAATATAACAATGCTAGAAAAATAACCGTTTGGTAGGATAATTATTTTACATAAACTTAATTAGAGCTATAATGCAAACAAATTAATAAAAAATATTGTTCACTTCTATTATCTTACTAGGTAAGTTGTATACGCAATTTTTTCTTTACGAATAAGAGTAGTTTACAAAAAAATATTATTATTTATTGTTATGAAATGGCGCCCCTCATGGCCAGGGGCCTTTGTGCGGGGCATAACCTGCCCATCCGCACGGAGTGGCCCTGCTTAGGGTGCCAAATTGAATATTATGTGCTCCAGGCGACAAAATACCACCGCACGGCGCTGCACACCATATTTTACGTTCTAAATTAAAAAAAAAAAATTAAATGAAAATGTTTATAGATTCAGTTTTACATTTATAATTCAAATAGAAAGTATTTTTAGAAAAATAATAATAAAAAATTACATAGTAGAACAATGCATTATTAGCAATTGAATTCATTGAACTAAATTATATAGAAATAGAAATCAATACTATATAAAGATATAGATACTATTTCTCGTCTTATATACTATTGATCACTGGTTAGTTGTTTGAAAAATATTGGCAATAGACTAGTTGTTGTTCCTGTTATTGGATATTTAAATTACTCACATTCTTATGCAGTGCAAGACAAAGAAGTTGTAAATACTACTGTGAATAACCAAGTACATTCCCACATTCAAGAAAATTACATAAGTATTCTCAAGATTTTAAATATTTGAAGAGATAGAAGTAATTTTATTATTGACAATGAATATATGAATGAATGAATTAATAAAATGTATAGAATTTTCAATAAATATAAAAATTAGATTTTTTACCTTCCGTCCTCTTGGTAAGGAAGATATTGTCTTTGGTCAAAAAATTCGGTGGTGAGTTTTCAATGAATAAGCACGTTTTAAGGTCCCTACAATACGATTTTACTATTTTTACGATGATATCTATATGTGTGTGTGCGTGTGTGTATGTATATGTGTGTTCGTGTGTGTTTGACAATATGACAATGACCGAAAGTACCCTCATTTGAAGATTTTAACAGTTTTTCTTGAAAGAACGCTGTTAAATATTATTTTTTTGACATTTAATGTTATTATAACTTCCAAGAATATATTATTCCCTATTATTATTATTAATATTAAAGAATATTCTTATCGATACGAATTTATTGTTTTTTTCTATTTCATATTTAATGGATATAGAGTTAAAGAATTATAAAGAAGTTAAATCTTATAAATCAGCCAGCTATGCTATAACCATGGAAATAGCTACTATATTAAGAAACTTCTGATAGATGTCAGTGTCAATGAAAAGAAAATAAATGTGGCAGAGATGAGGATGTTGGGATAGATATTGGTGAAGACACGGAAAGATAGGATAAGGAATGAAAGAATAAGGGAAATGGCTCGAGTGATAGAAGTTTCTAGATAGATACAAGAGAGACGATTACATTGGTTTGAACATGTCATGAGGGGAGATAAAGAATATATTGGAAGAATGAATAGCTTAGTAATAGAAGGTAGACGAAACAGAGGAAGACCACAGATAAGATGGAAGGACTGTATTGTGGAAGACTGGAGAGAAAAGGAACTAAATGAGGACGACACGCAAAACAGAAATGAGTGGGAGAAGAAAATAAAACAGCGACCCCTAACGAATGCGAAAAACTAAAGAAAAAGATGTCAGTGTTAAGTGCAATTTGCACAGTTAGTTTATGAAATAATTTTACTGGAAATATAGGATCTTATGCAAGAAAATTTATGTGTAGAATTTGTACGTAGGATCCATGGAAGGTAATGTGCTGGCCATATCAGATTTTTTTACAGTTAAAGCACATTATTTCTATTAAATGCCTTATCTTATATGCCATCTCTCATCTCCCAATGAAAATACACACAATTTTCCGAATTATCTGGGCTTTCGATTATCTTTGGATCTAGCAAGTACGGATAAACGATTTCAACTTTAATAAGTAAATGTTGTTCAGGTTTTAGTTCATACACATAACTTTTGTAAGATTTTCTAATTATCTGCTTTTATTACAAGGAAACTCAACATTATATTTCAAAATACCGCTCTTGTGGACATAAAATCCCAAAATATTTGGGTATAACACTAGACAGAATACTTTCCTTTAAAGAACATCTTTGAATAACTACAGAAAAATTGAAATCAAGAAACAACATAATTCAGAAATTATGTGGTCATCAGCTCCTACATTGCGTTCCTCCCCCTAGACTTGTTTTCTCTACTGTAGAGCATTGCGCTCCAGTCTGGCTGAAAGCCCTTATATAAAAAAAGGTCGATGCACATCTCATTAACACCATGAGGATAATTGCAGGCGTGATCAAGACAACACCAATCCATTGGCTTCCTGACATCTTCGCTGAACAAATATTCTACATAACAAATATAAAAATATAATAGGAAATTTAAATCTACCAATACACCAAGATATTGACAATGAGAATGGTTACCGGCTCCGCTCTATTAGACCACCTACTAGATCGCCAAAAAGGCTTTGGAGGAGTATTTTAAAATTACTGGTGCAAGGATGCGAGAATGGGCCACAGATACACAATAGCAACAATCTGACATGCCATGCATCATTGAAAAGCCACCTGGTTTTGATCTTCCCCTCAAAACATGGGTCACTCTGAACAGAATAAGGACCAAACATGGCAGATGTGAACACTCCCTTCATAAATGGGGCAAGCGTTTATCAGCGCAAATGTGACTGTGGAGATAAATATAAAATCATCAACCATATTATTCACGAATGCCGTCTAAGAGCGTATGATAGAGACTCAAAAGATTTCCTATTTGGAATTGACGCGTCAATACAATACATACAAATCTGTTGTGGGGTTGTGGCCATCACAATACCTCTCGCACTTTTCATTGTGTTATATATAAGTATTGTACACACAAAAAAATCTAATTACACCTAATCTTTATATTTACGTATTTTTTTATAATTTTAAATTCATTCTATGAGCTAGTTTTCTCCTACTCATCTAAATGTTCGAGGTTCTTCCAATTCATTGATGGGATTGGTGGTATTTCTGAAGGGTTTATGTAATATGTATACGTATAATTTTAAATATATAATTAATAATACAATAAGAAATATTAAATATCATTCCCAGAAAAAGACTTCAGTACTATCATTCCCAGAAAAAGACTTCAGTACTATCTCTGAATTTTTGACACTGATAGTGACATTTATTTGTAAATTACAGAAATTTTAATTTCCCAACTAGTTACCATGGAAATGTTTGGGCTAGAGATTTACTACAACAGATTATTTTATAGAGAATATAATTCCTTAGTCACGTGACATGTTTTCCACCAATCAACATTCAGAATCTCCCTAGCTACGCGTTTATCACAGCGATGATAAAAAACAAGGAAATTATTACCGTATTTACCTATAGTCGTTACTAAGGGATTTGTTTTCTTTATTTATGACATTGACAGTTAATTTTAAGTATAAAAATAAATAATAACAATAATTGAAACTCCGAAATATTAAATAAAACTCGTAAGTACCATGTTTTAATACAATATGAATATGTATATCAAAAGTTAGGTTAGGTTAGATTGCAAAAATTCATTATATTCTCTCATTAAATATAAGCTCGTGATATGATTAATAATCGAAGATATTGCCCGTGAAACCGAAACATCACATTTCAACTCGTCCTTCGGACTCGTGAAATCTGCAGCTCGGTTTCACTCGAGAATATCATCGATGATAATCATATCACTTGTTATATTACGTATGATTATATTTCTATATCTTTCAATCTATAGAAGATATAATAATTTTAAATGTGTCGGATAGAGAATTTTATGTTTTTTAATATTTGTAATCACAAATTTTCAAAAAATAATATTTAGAAGATTTTTGTTAAAATACTACTACTTTCGGTTGTGCAGTTGTTACCAGAATCTATTCAACTCTTCCCATTACTGTTAAATTGAGGAATTCGTAATTACACAGGTGTTTAGTTTTATAGAATTTGAGAAATCATACCTCCAACATACACACTCTCTCACACACACTCACATACACACGCACACACACATACACACACACATACACACATCATCGTAAAAATGTTATAATCGGATTCTAGGATCCTTAAAACGTGCTTATTCACTAAAATTTTGATATATGATTTTTAGCATGATTCCAATACCTCGCTTAGCGAGAGGTAAACAAGTGTAGACATTTATTTGTGAAAAGTTATTTGCAATTATATTATAATGTGTTAGCCATACGCTAAATAATAATAATACAAGAAAATTTAATATTAAAATTTGATAAACTATTACAACATTAATAGCTGAACTTTACTATATATTTACTGACGTAGAATGAATTAGTAAATAATTAATGTAAAACTAATAAGAGCAAAACTTTAGTTTCCACACGAATTATTGTGTGTATAAAATCAACACTGAGGAACGCGGAACTGTTTTACTAGTAAAGGATTACATTACATACTCCGGGTCTTAGTTGCTGGAATTATTAATGATCTCGTGGAATTCATGCTCCACTGTCTTATAATTGATATAATATGGCGGGGGAGATTTGAAACTTCATATTTTATAAAAGCTTTACTCATTATACTGCACTAAGTTCTAGGATTACTGTAAAGGATTGGGCATTAAGTTTATGGGGTGGAGCTCAGTGGACCGCTGTCTTACAGGGCAAATATATACAAGTACAAATATCTATGAAGGCAAGTTCAGAAGGGCGGTAATAATTATAAATTATATTTAAACTATATACACTACTAATACTTATTACACATCGGTTATTTCTGTGATGTATTCAAATTTTCTTTATTATAATTAATAGTTATTTATGCTATAAAGATGTACCGTAAAAAATTTAAAGATGTCCGAACAAGGTCATCTACGAATTTTGAAATTAAGGTTTTAGCTCCGCCCATTCTATCAAATTCAGTAGTGTCGTTTACTTAGTTTTTATGAGGGTACATAAGATACTACTGTTATTTTACTATTATAAAAAATATATCTTATAGTAAAAGCATTCAAAATTCAAAACTAAACTTACGTTACAGCGAAAATATTGTCAACAACGAGCATCGTTTTAAAATGGAATGTCCTAACTTAGTCGAAACCGTCGAAACAATCTGAATTTTTGAAAGACGAGAGTGTTAAATCCATCCTTATCGCACACGTTTGTAGTCTTTGCAAATGACATAAATAAATGTATACCAATTTGTTAATTCGTTCATGATACTGATAACCTTGATCGGACATCTTTAATGATTTTGTGCCTGAGCGACAGCGAGATCTGGCAAATAATTTCAAGAGTGGTCAAATTTACCTATATCTCATGTTGCGTATAAGATTTTTTCCACTTTCGATGATTTATTTTTTACCTGTACATTTTTACTGCCAGATATGTCAAGGAATACCGTTGAATATTGATACTGTAACGTTTTATTTATGTGGGTGAAGTGTAAAAATCAAAGAAATAATACGTTTATTAAACGATAAATAATTAGGATAAATATTTAAAAAATAATACAAGTAACTAACACTATGATTAAATAATTATAAACACTAATTTAAGACTAAAAATATTATTAAATACTTAAACATAAGATTATTTATTTATACAACATTTATATCACTATGTTTATTTATATAACTACATTTATTTATGTTAACAAGTCGTAGAATGTTTATTTATATCACCATCTTCATTGCTCGTTACTTCTATATAACAGACTATATCTCCCCTGTCGTTCAGACGGTATTTATACAGCCCAGCGTCCTTCAGGAACCCTCCGACGCCACAGTGATACCGGGCACAATAGATTTAGATCATCGGTCATCAACACGTCTCACCGCGTATGGGTTATTCCGTCGCCGGAATTACGTCATCGTTCGGGAACATTCCACCAGTAGCGGCGCCCGAATACTCTTCAGTCAGTGGCGCACGTTACAATGCATTGAATAAAAAGAATCTTAGTATTCCATGGGAAATTTAAGAAGAAAAACGCTGTCATATTTGACACGTCAATGGTAACCTTTAAATGACCTTAATAGAAATTATATTCAAATGCATAAATTATAAGAATCAGCAAATATTTGACACAAGTTTAAAATATCTAACTGTTGGTACATATTTCACAAAGAGGGAGGTAAGTCAGTGCGTAGGGAAGTATGGACACCCATCGCTAATAAAAACCGATACGACTTTAAAATAATAGTATATTACATCCAAGGTGGGGGATGTTTCATTACAGCCGAGGGCGGATGTACATCAGCGCGAGGCCATAATGAAACTCCCACCGAGGTATGTATAATATTTTATTCACAATCATCCTCTTTTTAAATTAATAATTTTCAGAGTATATCATTGAGTTATAACCTTTAATTTTGTTAATATTTTTTGATAACTATTAAAATTTGTTTAGCCTACTATATAAATTGTAGGGATCTATGACAATGTTGCTAGGCAACCCCTACATACGCATTTCCAGCCCGTGTGGTGGAAGTGAAATATGTTATTTCCAACCCAAGAGATTGTCATTGGAGTTAAGAATGACGCATTTCCCAACCTCTAAAAGGTTAGGAATCGACATATTACTATAATGATTGTGAATAAACATACATCATACATCCCGACAAACAATGTCCTAATAGTCTACTTACGATATCGGAAGTGGGCAAAGATGACCCGTATTACGAGGGCAGTATTATATTCTTAACTCTATGGTGTAATGCCTCAATATACGTTCACCATCCTTTCTAGGCATGCGCATAAGTCACTTGTGACGTCACAAAAGTTCGATGATAAATAAGTAATTATAAATAAACGGGGACATAATTTTAACTTTCAATTACATTTTAAGTTATAATTATTCATATATTTACGATTAAAAAATATTTCACATGCAATTTCAATCACGCTAAACTACCCCATTGCTAATATTGTAATAAACTTGCGTCAATACAGTGTTATATTAAGCAGATATTTTATTATGTGCATACATAACATTTTAGCGCCAGTGTTGATAAATAATTACATATTATTCAAATCAATTCTTCCTCTCTCCCTCACGTGTGGAGTTCATATTGTAAATAAACTATGCTTAATAAAATATTAACTTTATTTCATTTGAATCTCATCATACCTATAATATAATACAGTACAAGTACAATACGTGTATTCATGGATGAATCATAATATATTACGACCCACGCATGTACATTAGCACTCAGTCTATTAATCCCTGAAAAGCCTTTTGTTCCTTCACATCTATTCGTACCCTATTTTCAAACGCATCTACTTTTAAACTAATTGCGTGTAATTCGCTAATGGGACTAATGAGAACTTTACTTATTCTTTCCCATTTTCATTTTGTTCTATTCAAACATTTGTTTTAACTACGGCATAATTTGACGTAAATTACCGAAATACTAATTTGACATTTCGTTTCAATATCAATTTAAAGAACGCTTAAATAAAATTTCAATGTTACTGGTGCAACCAGGTTAAAAAGTTAAGGAACAGAACAATATGTTCAAAGATCTTATATGTTGATTTCACCACATACCAAATCGATTTTACACGGATCAAATTTATTAGAGTGTATGTATCTATTTTAAAGATGTAGATTAAGATCTGGATCATGTTTTTGGAATTTTTAAATTAAATTCCGGAAGTAAATTTCTAGGTGATCTACAAGTATAAGATTTACCTCAAGTATGTAGATCAATAACTAGATCATGAAGTGGAATTTCTACGTTAAAATTGAATATTAATAAGGTATTAACAATTACTCTAAATCTCAGTCAAACAGCATTTATTCTTACAACACTGACGTTTTGGTGCACACTTGCACTTTCTTCAGGGTCTATAACAAGTAATACAACAAAATAATATATACAAAATAACATGGACAATTTAATAGTTTCCGAGATATAAGGCAGTGAAAAATGAGTTTTTACGGGGTTTACCTCTGCTATCTCTAAAATTATAAGAGTTATGACTTCGGTTAAATGAGACTTTTTGTTTGCCTTTCAGATGCTTTTGTTTTTTTTTTAAATCAAGAAATTGTACTAAGTTAAATGTTGTGGCGACCTTGGTCAATATTTAATTTTCAAATAACTTCGTAACTACATATTAGAAATTAAGAAAAAAGTTTCATATAAAATTTTATTGTTTTTTTATTGTCTATTTACTGACATAGACAAAATTTTGTTCAATCACTATCTTCGTCAGTTTTTCTTCTATTTTTCGTTTTTCTCGGAAACAACTGAAGATCGGATCTATGTTGCTTAAACTTTTTTACTCAAGACCTCTGGCATAGTATACATACTGAATAATATTAACCCCGCTCTCTGAGAAAAGGGTTAGGACTTATGGCATGGTTGTCATATTGAGTAATCCTAATTTCTTTGCCCTCTTAACACGGTTTCGTGTAATAGTTGTTCTCGAAATACGTAGTTTTTATTTTCACATAATTTAAGGTCGGATAATTTTTATTATCTATTTTTATCATGGAGATGGAAACAGACAGAAATAATTTCTCGGACTTGCAGTCAATACTAAAATTTATTCATGCCGACGTTTCGACTGTACCATAGTCTTCTTCAGGGCTCTACACAGGGCCGTAGCTACCAGGGTTCCGCGGAACCCGGGCCCGAATTGTTGCATGATTTTTTATTTCTTTATATGACGTAAAGTAGGTTTGAAAGCATATTTGTGAATTGTGATTTTTTTGTGATAATACCTGGAATATCACAGCCTATACTAATGAGAATATAATTCTTTAGTCACGTGACATGTTTTCCGCCAATCAACATACAGAATCTCCCCTAGCTACGCGTTTATCACAGCGATGATAAAAAACAAGGAAATTATCACCTTATTTATAGTCGTTACTAAGGGATTTGTTTTCTTTATTTATGACATTGACAGTTAATTTTAAGTATAAAAATAAATAATAACAATAATTCAAACTCCGAAATATTAAATAAAACTCGTAAGTACCATGTTTTAATACAATATGAATATGTGTATCAAAAGTTAGGTTAGGTTAGATTGCAAATATTCATTATATTCTCTCATTAAATATAAGCTCGTGATATGATTAATAATCGAAGATATTGCTCGGTTTCATTCGAGAATATCATCGATGATAATCATATCACTTGTTATATTACGTATGAAGATATTTTTAGAGTCGATGTTTTTTACAAGACATTAGACATTATTATTAATCAATTAAATAATAGGTCGGTTGGTCTACATCAAATAGCAGCAACATTTAAAATTTTAGAAACAGATATTAATAAATTCCACTGATGTACAAATACAAGAATTGGCAGTAGAAATACGTGGAATTTATGAGGCTGATGTTTCAGATATGCTATCTCATCAATTAGTTAGTTTCCGATCATGTTTTTCTAATGAGCTTACGAATATAAATTCGGTAAAAGATTTAATAAAATTTGTTTTAATTGACTATTATACATCCAGTAGTCACATATAACGCTGTTTTCTTTTCTTAACTATTCCCATGACAGTTGCTTCTGCAGAACGATCTTTTTCAAAACTGAAATTAATTCAGACTTATTTGAGGAACTCAATGGGTTAAAATCGACTATCATCTCTTGCTATACTTTCTATTGAAAATATAAAAGCGCGCTCGCTAAATTTAGACGAACTAATTTCAAAATTTGCGACTGCGAAATCAAGGAAAGTAATGTTCTAATGTGGTTATACACTTCAAAGGAAATATACATACTTGTTGATTTGTTTTATTGAGTAATATTTATGTTTTTTGACCTTACTTTATAAGTTTTATGTTTTAAAATAAATATTCTATCAACATTCATTTATTGTTAATTATAAGAGAGCCCGATCAGATGGTTTAGAACCCGGGCCCAACAGCTCCTTGCTAAGGCCCTGGCTCTGCAGTATAACTAGAGTGAAATAAATGTACATGTGAACACAAATATAATTACGATAATATATGACATGGAACTTACAGAATGGTCAAGTTGAAATAAAAACACATGTGGATAACAACGATATTACAGTAAACACTTTTAATTTTTAATGTGTTTCCGGCTTCTAAAGGAATCTCCTATAAGATGAAAACAAAACGGAAATAAGTTTTATTTTAATTTTAAAACAATAATATTTTTATAAACGTAACTATAATACTGTAGTAATAACACTCTCTATTTTAAATATTATGTAAAACATTATCAAAACAGTTTATTTTAAATTAAAATGTCTATAAATTTACAGTGGAGGTCGTTCCATTTTCTTGCAGTGGTATAAATTGAAATTTTCAAATATTTTTATCCAAATATGTACATGAAATTTGCTATCCATTAGTATAAAAATAATATATTTTATATTATTAAAAAATACAAGGGGGCTGATTCTAATACTGCATTTTCATTAAATGCAGAAGGCTTCTTTTAATACCGCCAACTTAAAGGACAAAACAGTTACTCGTACATGCGGACGATCTTTGACTACAAAGAATATAATGTACACAATAGCAATGCAGTTTGACCAATCATCGTTGCTCAAATACAACGTTATTTTTGCATGCAAACGCCCGCTTCCGTTTTGTACAGGTTTGTTTTTGCCGGCGCAAACCTAAAATTGTTTTCCGCGTTCGCGTTAAGCAGTTTCTGGATTGTACAGATCATATTACATTGTAATTGGTATTCCGTCATAAGCAGGTTTCCGTCTTGTTGAGAGTCCGGCTTAGACAGGTTTGACTATATTTGAAAATTATTTTCAAGTTTTAAATTTGGTACTATGGTACCTGTAAGTACAACCACCTATGGGCAAAAGCCAGCAAGAAAAGTGCCAAGCAAATTAAATAAAATTTAAAATGGACTTTAAAGTACCGCCAGGTAGTAACGGGTTAAATACCGAATTTCAGAATATTTAGCTTCATAATCTAGATGTAAAATATAGGGTAATGACATTCGCAACAATTAGTTTTTAATAGGTCCAAATTGCTCATAAACAATTTACTTCTTTGTTTAAATTGTTGACCCATTCTACCGCTTATTATAGCAATTACTGTCAATAGTTAAAATATTATTATTTCTCTCTAGGTGGGTTCTGCCAACGGCATAGCCCTGCAGCTCTACGGCCCTCACATCCAACCACGTCATTGTGTAATCGCCAACACTGACGGTTTAACTTCTTTAACTCCATGCCATGCAGATGCCCACACCTATGTAAATGGTCAGCGCATTTATCAAACCACAATACTCCAACACGGGAACTTGGTGAAGTTCGGACACAGCAACACGTATCAATTTCTCGATCCCACACAAGAATCTAGGTCCAGACATCCCAGTACTATTGATAGTACCTCTGTATATGACAGGTATGTTAGATAATTATCACTAATTATGTTGCACGGATAGTACGTTGCGATATGCACGGTCTGTGTTTTAATTTTATTAGCTAATGAGGAAGTTTTACGAGGTTTGATCAAAAAGAAACGAGAATTTTTTTAATTTCGCGCGTTATTTACTTTTAATTAAGCTCGTTGGTATTAGAGGTGCTTTCGTTTTAGAGTTAAAGTGACCCGGGTAACTTTTACTCTGGTTATTGTTACTCTGGTTTGTTTCGATCTTAACGAAAACGATCATTATTACGCATTTGACAAGACTCGAATCCTCTAAAACTATTTTTACCGTTGATAAAACATTTTCGCACGAAGTATTATTATTTAATTCATTCAACGAACAACTAAACTCAAGTAAATTTTGACTACATTTAACCTTTCAAAACAGACAGCCTCAGCCTGACGACAGACAGAAGGGAGTACGTTTTACTCTCGCAAAAAAGGCGGTAATTGGGGGGGGGGGGCAGAGGCAAGTAGCGTTTGGGTCACTTGGGTTATTTTAACTCTAGTAACTAATACAAAAAAAAATCTCCAGTATAATTCTAAACTTACGAGAGTTGATAATTGGAAAGCAGCTAGATACCACAGTCTGTAAAGTGTACACTTTACAGACCGTGATACCAACGTAATTTATTTATTTAATTTACACACACTCAACAGGGCAAAGCCCCAATTACTGAGTGGTAAATACAGAAAGAAAAACAATTACAAATGCGAATATAGTAAAACAACAATACAAAAGTGAGAATAAGTTGCGAATGTAAGAATAACAATATTTCGTTTTTGAAAACTGTCAATGAATTATTAAACAAATTTACTTCATTTAAGCTGGAAGATATGTCATTATAAATACTGCAAATACGTCTGAAAGGACTACCAAGTCAATAATTTGAACACTGAATTTGTATTCCTAGGTACTCTTATGTTAATACATCATGTTATTGAATATTATATATAAAAATATACATGAATTAAATTTCCTTCGTTCTTGTATAGTGGATTCCAAACTAAATAACAATACTCTAGTTTAGATTGGACATAACAATTAAATTATTATTATTATTTAGCGTATAGCATACATCACATAATTTAAATGTATCAAATGGTAAATAAAATAAGTTGTTGGGCGAGGTCGCATTTGAAATTGGCGCTCGTTACAATGGGGTCGGTAGTACATTTGAAGATAATGGCTTGGTCAAGATGGTATAGGTCGTGCCAAGTAGAAATGACCTGCGCGTAAAACGCATTTACGCATTCTCCGCCCTTCTTACTTAAAGGGCCAATCGCATGCATTGTACTTAAGCGGCTTTGTCTCAGTGGCGTCCGAATAATATTATTAAAGATTTAAATTTATTGTGTATAGTGAAGTTGACTAAAAAACATGGAACTAAATAGTAAAAGTAGGTTGTTAGTGTACAAGGTAATCAAATTTATGGAGAATGTTAAATGATCTTCATTTATTTTTAGGTATATTGTACATATTTAATTTTTAAACTTAATTTAAATATTCTAACTACTATTGTTGCCTAATTATTTCTACGCCACTGACACAACTCAGTGTTTACATCCATTGTCAGTTGAACGCTTGTATCTTCATCGGTTTTGCATTTATGTCATTACAGTACTTACACGAGCGACTAGTGGGCAGTCCCTAGAATTCTTTTTGGGTAAGCGGCGCACGGAAAAGGTGCATGTATCACTATGAAATGGATAGTGAGAGACTACTCCGCTCTAAAAATAGTGGTACACAGTATATGCGCAAGAAATGATTGACAGGTCATTTCTATTTGGCACGACCTATAGTAGGCGGCTTTCAATATGATGTACTGTCTTGTTTGCCTAAGTGGATCGCCGGAAGGTCTACTCGCTACCACTGTGTTTGAGCTATTGTCATGAATGTAATGACCAAGAGATGTCGAGGATTGTCTGGTCGCCGATTTGTGCTAGTTCTTTAGTGTTACCCAGGGTGCACCATGACGAGGCGAACTAGCTTTGCACCCCATAAATAAGGAATTGAGAGTCGAAATATTATGAATTTTTTTAGCATTTCCCATTTCCCACTTGGTTATGTAGTTAACGTGTAAATTAAATTGACATTAGGATTAAATATATATAAAACTAAAACAATTACCCCTTAACCTTAAATAATTATTTAAGGTTAAGGGGTAATTGTTTTAGTTTTATATATATTTTTAACCTTAGACTCCTCCTATTATTGTAATTAGGATTAAAAATTACTCCCAAATCCTTAATTTCATTAATTCTGACTAAAGCAACGTTATTCATTTGATAATTGAAATTAATGATGTTTCTTTTTGTGGTGTAGGTCATTATCTTGCACTTATTAACATTGAAAAACAAATGATTGGAGATAGACCAAGTCTACATATTTTCAATGTCCTGTTGAAGTTTTAAACAGTCATCAATGATGTTCATTACTCTAAATATTTTTCTCATCAGCGTATAGAAAGTAGTTAGAATGTTTAATACAGTCAACAATATCATTGATAAATAAAGTGAAGAAAATTGGGCCAAGACTTGAACCTTGTGGAATACCAGAGGTGGCAGTAAATGGTAGAGAGGTGAAGATATTGTAATGTACATGAAGTTGTCTTTTATAGAGATACAAAGCAATATGTGAAGCAAGTGCAGGTGAAAAATTAAATATATGATTGAAAAATTAAATATATGATTAAGACGAATTTTATGATTAATTTTATCAAAGGCTTCAGAAATCAATATATAAGAAATCAAGTGACTATTATCACGAAAAGAGTTTTTCCACTTCCCGAGAATAAAAATAACATTAGAAGGATAACGTTTTGCGACCAAAGGGGAGATAGTGGTAAAACCTCCGAAAGGAGCTAAAGTCTATACCACAAAATGTATTCTAGAAATGTTTTTCAGATTGGAAACAACGTTAGCATAAGTGCGAAGTGCATTATATCGAATGGGGAATACTTAGAAGGAACAATATTAATATTGATGTCTATATTATTATTTTTTGGAACAATTGAAAATTCTCGTTATTTTTTTATTAAACCTCATTTACGAGTATGTATTAGTAAATATGTTAGATATTAAAGTTTACTTATTTTATTTATTTATTTACATAACATACTTTCATTTGATATTCATTTCATAAATCTGAATCATATGTAGAATCATTAAGTAGACTTCCTCATCCAAACCATGTTTTAATTTACTTTTGCTTAACATTTTGTTCACTTTTGCTTTGCTTGTTGTGATTGTCGCACTCAGATCCCCCAGAGCATTAAGCCCCACTGAAACATCCCCACGTGAGAACTACGAAACTACGTTTGATCTTGAGGGTAACGTAGAAACTGTATCCACCGCCAGTGTGAAAGAAGATAATCGGTCGCTTGGTTCGGTTTCGGAAAATAGGTAAGTGCCTGGTACTTAACATTTTCTTTATGTGGTATTTAGAATTATTGGAATAACAGATAACTTTTTATTGGGACCCACAGAATACGTTGGAGGCCTGACATAACCCCTATAGAAGTACCTTTCAAATTTGTTTACAATCAAACAGTAACAGTGTTTTATGACAGAAAAAAATGTTAACAATTCATCTTAACAAGATTTTTAAGCTTGGTGTATAGTTTTATGGCAATAATTCATAGATTCGTGTATAATTACTTTTTATAGCGTAACTCGACTTAAATGATTCTGACTTGGAACTGCAGTCTGTTTCAATAACTGTTTCACACAATTATACGAGTACAATACACTGCATAATATTAAAAGGAAAAAATAAGAGTAAAATCAATGAAACTATAAACTATATTTGTCAATACTGTCAATAATAGCATTATAATAAAGAAAAACTAACTCGGAGTAGACTAGCTATGAACAAAGAAACGTATTTTATCTAATTTAATAGTATATTATTCAATGAACATGTAATGTATGTACCTTAAAAAAGTACAAACAAATTAAATAAGTAAGTTTTTCCACATGAAAAGCCAAAATTATACTAGTTTTTTTCATTTTTTAACGTTGTATATGATTATGTTGTAAACAAACAATTTTCTAAAATTTGTTAGGTTATTTCTGATTTTATAATAGTACAATATGTTTATTATTTGCCAGTTGTGGATAAAGCATAGTATTCTATTCGCATGTAATGGCTATTACTCACTCGAATGATTTACATCACTCGCCTTCTGGCTCGTGATGCAAACTTCATTCTCATGAGTAATAGCATACATTACATGCTCATTGACTAATGTGATATTGATAAAATGTCAATTTAACACGAAATATTGTAAAAAAAAATATTTGAAGATATCAAAGCTTTTCTTTTTGAATATTATTTTATAAATGAAAATAAATTAGAAAACAGCGAGTGGCAATATTCTTTTGTTGCCTAATCAGGAAAATTACATTTCAAGATTAATTTTGATTTGACTTGATTGTTTAATTGAATAATGATCAGATATAAGTTTCTCTGTTCATAGCCTACTCCGAGTAAGGTTTTTTTTTTTTAATACACTATATACCTTCATTATTACCCTCGTTATTACCTATAATTATTTATTGTGAAATGCACACATTTATTTATCACGTTAAAGTTTGTGATATATTTTAATTATTTTTCCATATTACATTCCGTCGGTCAACTTTTCCTTCCTAGTGGAAAATTATCGAATGATATTTTTCAATTTTTCGTTGCACTAGTATACTTTTTTAACACAATTGGTACCTACCTAAATACTTTATGATGTCCGTGTGGAATAAATTCGACTCCCTATAGGAATATCTTATATTATGCAGATTTTTTTATTTTTATCCATAAAAAATATTTGAAACACTTTAAAATTTTCAATCAGAAAAAAGTTTTAGACAAAAGTTAAAATCATAAATAAAATAAATATATCATCACGGCATATTACCCATTGCTGGGTGTGCCAATCTGCTGTACACAGATATTGGTAATGATGATGACATACCGTGCGGGCGTTTACCAGGCGTCATCTCACGAGCACTTATTGCTGGCATGGAGAGTACACATTTAAAATTCGAAATATTTGGCGTCGGTCGGGATCGAACCCGGTATTTATATTTAATTTAATTTTAAGTATTTACATGAATAAAAATTTAAATTTGAAAATAAATAGAAATATCTAAAATATGTTTACACCATTGAATTTGTCTCATAAAGACCTACATACCTACAAATTTGTTTATTCGCCCTCAAAAGCGGATGGAATTTGGCTTTTATTGCCCGAAGCCCTACAAAGTTGCCAGGCAACAGCTATTCAAATATATCAAAATCGTGGTTTTGGATAAATGTCAGACAACACAATAAATTCGGCAAATCACATTTTTTGAACACCGCCGCTCGCAAAACTTTTATATTCTTTCTCGTATACGTCTTTTGACTTCCGACTAACTTGCCCTCAAATTCTTTCGACATTTCTTTGGAATAATCGATATCTGTCATTTTCATTTGACACTAAATTAAAATTGTTTATAACAAACAATATAACAGCGCACAAATATTACGTGTAGAAACCAGAGCATACTTAAAATTCACAACGCCAACATAACGATAACGAATATATATACATAAATATACCTATTGAATCCTTGAATTTCGAGAACCAAAATACAATAAAACATTGTATGTACCACGGGCGTAATCAAGATTATAGCACTCGGAAAAATTCCCATTCCCATAAATAACTATTTCTGTAGCGTGCATAATAAAAAAGTTTTCACAGAAGAAATCTGAATTTGTTCCATTCTGTATATAATGTTCATTTTCTTTCGCTTATTTTTCAAATATTTTCAAATGAATTTATTAAATTAAAGCAAGAACTTTTTCTGTTAAATGAAACTATGGTTTGCGATGTTTATTTATTCATTTATTTATTTCTAATACACGGACATATATATGTCCAACTTTACAAAATTAAATAACAAGAAAAGTAAATATAAATCTGAGTAATACATTTTACCATATAACAATATAACATAATAATATCACTCATAAGACATGATTTTATTATTTATAACTAACAATATCACACATTTTCATACTAAATATATTAATATCAAGATCATTAGTGGTCTTACACATTCTCGTTAAGGAGTTATTGCCAGTGTATAGCGCGAATATAGGCTTTTGTCTAGAATTTCTGAAAGGAACCTTAAATCTCAATTCATTTAGCAACGCGGGGCTATCTATGATGTTATTACAAAGTTTATAAATGAATATTACATCGTTTGATTCACGCAATGATTTTAAAGATGGGATGTTTAGCATAGAAGATATATTGGAGTATGTTAATGAAGGGGTCAGGAAGATTCATTCTTGTTGCCGTTATTCTGAAAAAAATATGTTGAACTGTCTCAAATCTTTTTATATGCAATTGAAAATATGGCGACCAAATAATACACACAAATAACAAAATGGGACGAACTAAAAGTAAATATAAAACTTTAATTGTTGAAACTGAATGGAAATCTTGGGATGTTCTTCTGATGAAACCCAGTAATTGAATTGATTTGTTAATAGTTTTGTCATCAAAATTGTTTACATAATAATTATCTGATTGGTCCTACAAGCCGTTATTAATTTAGTTCATTAATATTCCTCTACTATTCTGTGGATCCCAATACTTATCAAAAGTTTTGATAAATTTTCTAACAAAATATCTCGTTAGGATGCCTGCCTTAGACCGTTACCCACGAGGCCAAGATCCAATCCTTCCAGCTGTGCTCGAATTTCCCGAAGAACCCCAAGAACAGTTCTTGGCGCGAGTAATAACTCACCTGGATGTAACAATGCCAAGTTTCAAACTGTCGCCCGCCTATACTTTGTACCTTTGCGCGAGATATCGCGCTTCAACTCACTATCGGCCTGAACTCACTCCAACCGAGCGAGCACACAAGTTAACTTTACTCCTTCAACATGCGGCTATGCTAATCAGGCATACGGTACAAGAAAGACGAGCAGAAAGCACCAGTCAAGCGTTCTGGCTCGCAAATGCCTCTGAATTGTTGCATTTCCTTAAATCCGATAGACATGTTAGCGCTTTTTCTTTACAAGCGCAAGATACTTTGGCCGATGCAGTGCAATCGGCTTTCCGAAATTTAGTGACATGTCTTACCGATGAACTAAACACGTCTTTAGGGAGTTTGATTACTGATTCAAACGACGAACATCCAAACCAAATTATTTCTGTGCTAAGTTCTGCTATGTCATTATTGAGGAAATGCCGAGTGAATGCTGCTTTAACAATTCAGTTGTTCTCACAATTATTCCACTGGATATCAGCGAGATCATTATCTGCTATTATAAATAACCCCGCATTCTGCACAAAGAGCTTTGGTCAGAAATTATTCAACCGTTTGAGGAATTTGCAAATATGGGCGGAAAGTCAAGGTTTAGAACTGGCAGCAGAATGTCACTTGGCTAAAATAATTCAGTGCGCGCATTTGCTACAAGCACCGAAATACACAGCGGACGAACTGGCTAACTTGTCCGCAGCGTGTTTCAAACTAAATTCGTTGCAACTACGAGCGCTGTTAACTCAGTACAAAGGTAATATTTTATTTAACTTGACTCTGTTTGGTTTATAATTGTTTAACTTGTTCAGGCGAAATAGGCGAACAACTTCCCTCGGCTGCGCTGATCGAACAAACAGCCCGAGCTGCAGAAGGAGTTGCTGATGAGCTGACCAGAGCAGATGGACGAGAAGTTAGATTGCATGAGGACACCACACTTCCTGTTCAGTTACTTCTACCTGATGACGGTTTCAGTTGCGATGTGGTAAGTTGAATATTGTAATTTGTTGAAAAGAAAGTTTTTACAATATTTATTTATTATTAAATACAATAATTTGTATATAAGACAACGAACTAGTAAATAAAGTGCCTTTAAAATAGTAATGTTATTAAATAATTTTATGGTTCGTTGAATGAAAATAAGCATTATTAATTACATTATAGCTATAACCTCATTATCTAATACAAAAGAATGACAAAGTTATGTCAAATACATTTGTAAATCTTTAACATAATCTACAAACTATAAAACGTAAAATGGTATTATTTAAGTGACACGGTCGTTCCACGTATCAACCGGTTTACCACCGATTTCGTCATCAAACGATAAATATGAAAAGCTAAAAATCCCCAAACCTTTAAAATGTTTTCGGAAAATATTAATTATTTTAAAACTTTGATAATTAAATTTACGTAGTATGTAAATTATGAAAAAAAAAAACAGTAAATAAACCTTTATTAGATATGAATCTTTTAAATATATTTTTCTTTTTATACTCCTGTTGATAAGACTTACGATTGACAATTTGATTATATGTTTACATTGATTTTTAATTGAAATTTGATGTCCTTGAAGAAATAAAGATGATTTTGTAATATTTTCGTGTTAATTTGGATAATTTGAGTACTGATACAATGCCGACGGTGTTATCTCGGAATTAGTGGCTAATTTGATAGCGTATTTTAAAGCAGAAAAACATAATAATGGTCCGTTTTTACCACTACATTCCTATAAATAAGGTAATTTTTATAGCACATAATCGTTATACATATATCTATATATGGTGCAGTGGCAAAACTAGAATTATTGAGTCCCTATGCGTATGCGAAATATTTTCTGCCCCCCCCCCCCCTGATTAACACTGAAAAATATTAAAAGAAAAAAAACTTAAATTTTACAATATATTGTGGCAATTATAATCTCTCTTTTGCATAATTAGTCAATTTCATTATAGTAATCCAATTTTCTTTGCTGTAATCAAGCATATTATTTTACTTTGACCTTTGACTCTCACTATACTCAGTTCCATTTAGCGTGCATTTAACGCATTCAGCAAATTCAAGAAATTCTATTGGGTAAACTTGTCTCTTGGCTCAAATTTCAGCCAATCAGAGAAGTCAAAACTATGCCCTATTCTCCGCAATACTGAATGCGTAAGGTGAAAAAGGTATATATGCCACTCCATAAAACGATCCAGTCTCAATAAAAAGTTTAGTAACTTCCTTTTCTACTAATGTCGTAAATCGGGTGATATCATGGAATGATCATAATTGAGTTGTATGGTATTTGTTACTTCTGTGAAATCTGATGACATCACATTTCTCAAAATTTAGATGCATATTACTAGATACGATGGGGTACTCAAAAATAACGAGAATTGTTTTCTGGTGGGTGGCAGGGCGCTAATTTCGACTTCTCCCGTTAGATGTCTTTACTAGACTGTTGTCCAAGCGTCATCCTTAAGGAAAAAGGAAACATCTGAGCCATCAGTGATGTTTTTCATAAGCGCTGTTTGATGTGATCGGCGATTTTGTAACGACGGACATTAAAAAGTAACTTGTCAACATCAAGTTCTGTTTCCTGTTAGGGAAGTGAGCAGCAATGCTTGGGAGAACTTACAAAAATTCTGATCGATTTCTGACTGTTCTTTCAAATCCTGGCACACACTCAAATGGTTGGCTCTCTAGTCATTGAAAAGCTAACGTGGAACGAATTCCGTTGCGACGCTTTTCTTTTGTCAATTTTCCAGTCAAAATTCGTTGGCATAAAATCCAAGATATTTCAGTGGATTCTTCCAATTCATTAATTGTTCTATGACGATTATACATGATCGTATCATGGGTTTTTCAATAGTTTCGGCCGTTCTGGAGGTTCATCTTCTATTGGCGTCCGACTACTTTTAACACGAGAAAACCTCTCATAATATCATAAATACTTGCTTGCCTCAACGTCCCCCCCCCCCCCCGTAAGCCATTCGAAGGATTCCGGCAGTTTCCACTGCTGATTTTCGTCTCAAGAAACAAAACTTTAATGTCTGCCATTGAAAAATCACCAAAGACGCCAAACAGCGCTTAAAAAAATACACTGATCTCTCCGAGAGTGTACACAGTTTTGGATTTTAATAGTCATTAAGTATACATAATTGCAAATAAAATGTAGGTGATTGGTTTAAGTAAGTAAATAAGGGACGTTTCTAAATACAGAACTGATATCGTTTATAACAGGACTCAATTGCGATCCTTGAGGTACCCCGCTTGTTGAAATAAAACTGCTGAAAAAATCTGATTTAATTAAAACACAATATTTTGTGTTTAGGTTCAAGGAGTTCCGCAGGGTCTTGCAGAATTCTTGCAACCACTGCAAAGTGCCGGTTTATGTCGACTCGCTGGTCAACCAACGAGTTCAGGACATTGGACAGTTTATATGAGTGCGCCAAGAAGTCCATCTGCTCTTAGTACAACACAACCAGAAGTGCAAATTATAAGGCTGCATAAAGCAGGCGGTGGAATGGGATTGTCGATAGTAGCAGCAAAAGGTAAACAGAAAATAATTTAATATTTTATCGAACTAATTTTTAATGTTCTGTTTATAGGAGCAGGACAAGAACGGCTGGGAATTTATATAAAATCTGTTGTTCCGGGAGGAGCAGCTGATCTGGATGGTCGTTTAGCTGCTGGTGATCAACTTCTGTCAGTAGACGGACAGTCTTTATTGGGTATTACCCAAGAACGTGCTGCTGAATTCTTGGTGCGGACGGGCAATACTGTTACTTTGGAAGTTGCTAAAGGCGGTGCTGTCTATCATGGATTGGCTACATTGTTGCAACAACCGTCTCCCACACCACATAGAGGTGAGTTTCTTTTATTATTGTCGTATTTCATAAAATGATTATTATAAGTATTTACTTACAAAAATACGAGTAAAATAAAGATTTGTATAATATTTTGAAAGTGTTCAAAATGTACGAGAGTGATTTGATAAGTAACTTTGTTTGATATTAAAGCCAATAATTTCGGCATAGTTCCGTCGAAGTTCATTGTTTTTCCAGTTTCGAGGCACCCCAAAATATTCGTTTTCCTGTTGATGAAACGAACATATCTTATTTAACACATATCTTTTGTCTCATTTCACGTTAGCGTGGGGATCGTGGGTGTCCAAACTTCAAAATAGAAAATAAAGTGTCAGGTGTCAACTAAAATGGTAGAAAAAATTGATTCACAAAACAGTGTTTTGAAAATACAACCTGCAAACAACAACCATAAACTAACTTAACTTTTTTCCGTCACAGAAAAATTCGATGTATTTGTCATCGATAAAACAGAAATCCATCGATGACGGGTGAGTATTGTTATTTCATCGAAGAGCTTTTCGATGCTCTCTCATGCACTTCGACCTGTGTGCCATGCCATAGGCATTATGGTAATTAAAACTGCAGTTCCAAAAATTATTTCAAACAAAAATAGCATTTATGTTAAAGAAACCGTAATATTAATTTACTATACAGAGTAAGCAGGGTATCCATTTAGTGCTTGTCTTCATTTCAACAGAGCTACACAAATAATGACACATTGGCATTCAATGTAAAACCAAGCAGTAACAGTTATGTGTCACCTTGTCATAATTACGATATTTATAGTTTTATTGCTAGACCCGACAGTCAATTTTTCTGACTATATATCGCGCACTTTCACTGTTCATTCGGCCAAAAACATATCATGAACTTTATCGATTAATTGTGGCGGTGCAACTGTTTTCGGGATACCAAGACAAAATGCGCTTTTTTTGTTGTGTCATGCTTGAATTTATTTCCTTCTCTGTTTTCCCTTCTTGGAAAAAGAATTAACTCACACCACAAATTCCAATATGATTTATTTCTCACTGTCACTTGAAGCGATTGTGACCATAGAATATTCATACATAAGAAGGAAACTTTATGACTTCATGTCGCTGTCGTCCTCTGTTAGTCCGTGAACCAAGTTACTTATTAAACCACTCTCGTAGATTAATCGCGATATGTATATTAAATTTCTCCTAATTTTGGAGCACTTGGGGAATAAATGTATCATATTATTAATGCATTGTTCCGTTGTAATTTCAATGCAGCTGAGGATTACTATCCAACACTGCATAGATATCGAGATAGATACCGTGGTTCTCAAGACTCGTTGTACGGGTTCACGAAGCATAATCTTTTCTCTCCACGTCAAAAATCTTCAGGATTTTTTTCATCTGATGATAGTCTATACAAAGCCGAGCTTAAAAAGTTAAATATACCTCGCATTTCTATTGAACCTGAACCAAGTTTTACTATAGAGATTACCGATTTTTCTGAGCCTTGTCCTAGAGATACATATATTGTTGATGAATCTTTATTAGATTATCCAAAGTTGGATTTGTTAGATGTTAAAAACTTTAAGAAGAAAAGCGGACCACTTAGTCAGTTGGGATCAAGTATACCTAATATACCTAAACTGACATTAGAACTACATGACATACCTTATATTGATAGTGATATTAGACATAATTTAGAAGATTTAACAAAAAATGAAGAATTAGCGTTAGATAGTAACTTGCTATCTCATGAATTATCCAGTTCTCAGTCTAGTATAAATAGTTCTATTACTGGAAACCAAGAACTTAATTTAGATTTAACACTTTGTGATAACGAAAGCGCGCCTGAAAAGCCTAGGTGCTGGAAATCTCCGGACCAAGTTAGATTAGGTTATGTTAAAACTGTTGCTAGGCATTTTGAAGATAAATTTTCAAACCGAAACATAACTGCTGCGCGGAGTGTTGAAGAATTGAGTCAAGTAAAAAGAGAAATGAAGAAAAAGTCATATAGTGAAGTTGACTTAAGTAACAAATTATCAGAAACGGAAAGATTGGAGGTGTTTAGATTATTACAAGATTGGTCTACTTTTGGTTCAGATGCTCCAAAATCTAATGTTTCTATAAATATTTCAATTATTCAAGAAGAAGTTGATAAAGAAGTAAAGATTACAGAAATCGTTGAGGAGCCAGAACAAATTTCAAATGAACCAAATGAGGAAATAAAAACGCAATCTCCAAAATATAAATCAGAACCAAATATAAAACTTACTGAATTGCCTTTAAATGAGAATTATAAACATAAATCAGAGTCTGAAATATCGAAAATAATTTCTGATAATTTCGATTGGCACACTCATAAATGTGAATTTAAAAACTGTATTTTTAATATCGATGCTCTTAAAAATGAAAATAATAATATAGACAATGAAAATACTGAAGATAAAAGTTTAATTGAAGGTACTGAAAAACAGATATTTACAAAAAGTTCAGCTGATAAAGAAATAATACAAGACAAATTACGAGAAATTGATATAAACAAAGTCAAACCTTTTAATGGTCAATTAGTGAGATGTGATAGTTTAGATAATATAAACAAATGCAGAAAAAAGTACAGTGCGAGAGTTTTCTCTGCAACTGACATCAGGAAATTTCCCGAATCTTATATCATTACACGGAAAAGCAATAAGAAATCTGATTCCACCGAGAGTATGCACATTTGCAACTGTCTGGAATGTCGATATCAAGATGCGGCTAGAAGACAAAGAGCTTCTTTACCGGTTAATACATTTCGACCGACCATTGAGAAGCCAACAACGAAAACTAATCCAAAGATTGTATTCGTCCACAGGAAAATAAGACCCAAGACGTGGAAAAGCTGTAATGATATTAATAGTAATAAGAAAAAGGCTGTGAAGAAATGCTGTCGCTATGCAAAACGAACGTGTCCAGTGCTAAAAAATAGCTGTCATTTGAAAAGAGATAGTAAAAGTTGTGCAGATATCACTGGCGATATTTTTGAGAAAAATAAAAATAATGAGTGTCCTGTCATGTATGAAGATAATATAGGTAGTGAGAAATATTGCTTTGATAAACACAATACTTTATTACTTTTGATTATTTTTAATGTTTTTAGCGTTAAGGAAATTATGTTACATCACCAGTTTTTAGTAAAACCAAAAATTATTTTAATATCTACAAGTGCATGTTAGTCATATTTGTGTAACATTTAGTAATTTGGTAAGTTGTAAACGTCTGTACGAGATATAAATAGTTCAATAGTAGGGTTTGTTTACCCTACAAAAGGTTGGGTATTTTTGATTTTATAATATTTTGTATTTAGCAATTCTAATAAAATATCCACGTTTTCGATGTTAACATAGGTAGATATTTAGTGTACTTAGGTACCGTTCGCACCATCCTGGCAAATGATACTAAAATTATTTTTTTCCAAATATCTAATGAGAAATCTACGAAGGCGTAGAAAGGACATAGAAGAAAAATATTTATAATTGCAAGTTTTATCTTGCAATTAGGCATAATTGCAACTTGTATCTTGCAATTAGGCTTAATGCAACCTTTATCTTGCAATTAGGCATAATTGCAAATTTCATCTTGCAATTAGCCTAACCAAACCTAAAAATATTTTTCTTTCATGTCCTTTCTACGCCTTCGTAGAAATCAGTAAGCATTAGGGAAAAATAGTTATTATTTATTTTCTAGAAGGCAAAATTCCCAACAACTTTGGTCTAAATTATTTTTTTCTATAACCAATAGATATTGAGTTACAGCACTTAAAATCATTAGATATTGACAAACAATACATTTAAGTTTACATATCTTTAGGCTCGTCTTTAGGGTACTTTTCTATTTTTATTTTTTTAACGATGTATAATTCGGCTATGTTCTTTTGCTTTAAACAGCGAAAATACAACAATAATGATTGTTGCCATATTAATTTAATTAATTATGTACTTTAGTGGTTTAAAACAAAAGAACATAAACTACTTATAGATGTTGAAAAGCTGAGAAAAATACTCATCAGTGACTACAGCATCCATATAAATTCATAATTAAAAATCATGCCAGTGATAAAAAAATTGAGCATCGCCATTTAAAAGAAAATAAAAAAGTGCCATAAAGACATGCAAACAAAAATTCAAGGATATTCGGCCGTATTTTGTAAGGTACTCACAAGTAATTATTGCTTCGGCTACCCGCCCCGGCCGTAAACAACTTGCTCATATCTTAAACATTCACTTTTCGCCCTAAATACATAAAATACTATTTATCTTCCGTCACCTTTGGATAAGGAAGGTATTATCTTTGGTCAAAAAAATCGGTGGTGAGTTTTCAATGAAAAAGGATCCCTACAATACGATTTTACTATTTCTATAATGATGTCTCTATGTATGTGTGACTATAATTTCGGCCGTGATAGCTCCAATTAACTAGAATTAAAAAAATATAGTTTTCATGTATTTCTCTTCCTTACATCCATTTGCAAACTTGATTAGATTTTGATTATAATTGGTCAACTGAAAGTACCCTCATTTGAAGGTTTTAATTTTTTTTTAAATGCCGTTATAACAATAGAAACAGCTACTATATCAAGAAAGATGCCAATCTCAAGAGCATTTTTTTCTGTTATACTCACCGTCAAATAAATATGGGCTGAAGCTCAACTTTTTGAATTGACAACAGTGTAGAAATCTCCAGTCCATATTTATTTGACTGCAAGTATAATATTTAATTACTCTTCAAACGCTGTAGCTGGCTCTATGTATATTGGTTATCCAGAAAAATGTTTTAAACAAAAGTTGCAGAAAATATTGTCTTCTACAAAATTGATAATAACTATTTTTGCTCTAATATTTACTGTTTAAAAAACTGATTACTCACATAATTTTAGTGTAATAAGATCGAAAACGAGTTTTTTATTAGGATTTGTGAATATAAAACATCCAAAAATCAAGAATGCTCGACCTTTTGAATAACACAGTCTTATTTTTATATAATGTGGTTCATGAAAGATAACTATTCAAGGTCATTTATAAGCCGATTGATAAAATATTACTTGCAGATAACTTAACTGTATTTCGTATGCATAGGCGTGCAACATGAAATATTTATGGATACATTTAACTGAAAAAAAATACGTTTCTTTTTAAATAATGTCTTTCTCACAGAATTCTGTTCATCATCTATGTTTTTGCAAAACACAAAAACATAGAGTCAACATAATATGGAATAATAATTTGATTTAAACGTCAACGTCACTGGATAAACATTAGTACAGAGGGCAGTGTATTAGATAATTGAATATATGTAACTCTACGACATACGTCATTATTATTTGTAGTGTACATATACAGACAGACGTCAAATATTATTTCTGTTTCTAACATGAAATGTTGCTAAGCTACCGCTGTATAAAGTGTTGTGTATTCTTTCTTCCAACAAGTGATCTTGAATAGTCATCTTTCGTGAACCAAACTATACCCTACTACTGGATGAATAATTGGCAAATTTATTGACGTATTTTTTTTATTATATCTATGTTTGCATGATGACATACAATTTTGTACAGCTATTTTACTATGTTTATCACCTATTTTGCATTTTATAGGAGCACTCAAATTTTTATAGCCGTGTTAATGTTGTTATAAATTATTTCAAGGTTTTTATAGAATTGTTTGGTTTGCAGGCCCACGGAGAATGTCCGAAAGAGATCTTCCATCTAGAGTAGATTCCGAACGATCGATTCCTTCATCTAAATCAGTTCCTGCACTTCATCACATATCGCAAGGTGTAGGCGAAAATGGTAGAACATCTCACGATGTATTTAATCCAGGATATAGCCGTACTTCATCTAACAATAGTATAAATAACGGCGTTCAAAACGGCATGCAACAACCAACACAACAAAATCTGCGCAGTAGATCCACTCATAATCTAAATCAACAAGATGCTGGCTTTTATCAGAATTTAAGTGTTTATAGAAACAAAATGCCAAGTCCACAACAATTGGGTGATAGAACATCTGTCTTACGAAGCTCGCAGAATTCATTACATTCCACAAACACTCAAAGACCTGCGTCGGCGTATTATCCTCCTTCTGTTGCAAGTCAGGCAAGACCGTCAAATTTGCATCAGTCTATACCGAATCTCAAAAGTCCGCCTTCAGTTCATCGTCTGCACCAGGAAGATTCTCGAGCCGGTTCGTTTCCAACTGTGAATTCAACCGGAAGAATTGATGATAGACCGCCGCATTATCCGCCTCATCAAAACTACCAGATGCAAAATGCAAGGTCTCAGAATGATGAGATGAAATACCCCCCTCATTATCCAGCAGGGGCTCATCCAATGAGTCCGCCTTATGGAAATCAAAGACAAGAAGATATACGATCTCCTCCAGGTAGAAATTCATTAACAAATCCACTTATGTGTCTCATTTTTCTCTGCATTGTACTTATAATTTTCAACACTATACGCAAATAACAGTTATTTTTTCTAATCTTACCAATAATTTGGCTTTTTAATTCGTTTTAATTAGAGCTGGGCAGAAATTAATTACTTCTGGTAATTAATTACTAATTGAATTACTTTTTCCGAAAATGTAATTTGTAATTAAATACGTTGTAAAAAATGTAATTGCATCCAATTAATTTGAAAAAAGAATTGAAAAAATAATTGGTTTTTCAAATATTAATTACTATTTTGAACCAAGAATTTAGGGAATCCCCGGGATACGGGCATAGCGTAGTTTATCTGCGTTGTGGATGTAACGACTAGTTGCAACTGGTCATGCGCGTTGGGACGTACGATGTATTTGAACTTTTACTTAGGTTATAATTTATTATTTTTACTGAATCCTAATCGTAATTATATACTTTTCCAGTCTTCATATAGGGTTTCATATAAATTACTATTAAGCATTTTTAACAAGTAGTAGTAATAGAAAAAGATAACTCATAAAAGTTTTATTATTTTAAATTTGCTACTTGATGGCAGATGTAGATATTTTTTATAAATTCTGGTTTACAAGATACTACTATCAACTTTTATTTTTTAAATAGCAACCTATAATTATTTTCCTAAAAAATAAGCCGCCATTTTTCTCTTTTCAACAATGTAAAAGTTCATACATCAAAAATATGAAAAAATTCGAGAAAAATACTATAATTGAAAAATACTGGAAATTATTTTTATTCAAATATTCCAGATGGCTATGTGAAAATTTAATTTAAAAGTTAATTTATTAATTTACAAAACTCGTTAAACAAGTAACAATTAAATGTCTATTTCGTTTTATTGTTTACCATTATTATTTTCACATAGCCACCTAGAATATTTGAATAAAAATAATTTCTGATATATTTTAATTCTTATTTATCTCAAATTTTTTTATATTTTTGATACACAAACTTTTACCTCGTTGAAAAAATGGCGGTTTATATTTTAGTAAAATAATTATAGGTTGCTACTTAAATAATAAAAGTTAACAGTAGTCATATCTTGTAAACCTGACTTTATAAAAAATAACTACATCTGCCATCAAATAGTACCTATATTTAAAATAATAAACCTATTTCACGAGTCATTTTTTTCTATTAGTCACCTGTATACAGGTAACTTGTGTTACGGAAATTTCAAATCACTTTAAAGCATTTCCATCCCACTATATTACTGCATAGACCTTTTAAAAAGGAAGAATTGTTCAACCTATATTTTTTTCAACCTGCGACTACACCAAAACTTTATAGTGTACGCGTACGCTACCTGTGTCGTCAATTCTTTATAAATTTGTTTTATTACTCTTATTAGTATTGTTGTATTTCTTATTAAACAGTGTAGTATTATTATTTTTGTTTCTTTATTAATGTAGCATGATTTTTTTTTTAGTAAAATAATTGAAAATATAATCAAAATGTCAATGAGGTCGTGCAAAATAAATTAATTGTTCTTTTTTGTTTAAATCGAACTAGCATAGTCTAATTTATCGTACTGTATGATGAAATTATTTTTTATTTACATTTTTTGTTGCATAAAATTGTTTTAAAGTATAATATTTTTAAAAAGTTGCAAAAACCGGCCATGGTGTAATGTCTCGTTTCAGAACTACAAGTTCACACTCATTTCATAGAAACTTATCATGTGAACACAGAATTTCAAAAAGAAAAAAATATATAGGCTATAAATTAAAATTACATATCTAAAATATACTATAATATATTAAAATACATCATTCTTTTCATTTTTATAAATATTATTTTCATTTGGCTTGGAGTTATCCACGCGTTACATCAGCTGTGCTTCTTTGTGAAGATTTGAGATTAGACGCTAGAAGTTTATTTAGCTATAGAAACGCACGCGAGGCATTGAATTGAATATATTTTCGCTAGTATTTTGGCACGATGGCACAAAACAACGTTATACCGACATGTTTACTTTCGTAAATCTCAGGTTATCTTTAAATGTCACTTTGACGTATAGAACCTAGTGTGAAAATTAAAATGGCCGTTGATATTGAAATGTGACGTCACTGGCGAGGGACGAAGCGGAGTAAATCAGCCGTTTTTTGAACAATGTCATTTTCTCATTATTAAAGATCGATTAAAGGTAAAAATGAAAAATCGGGCATGACCTCATTACAATTTAAAAGTAATTTGATTACATTTTGGTTAAATTAATTGTGATTTTACTTAATTACTTTTTGAAAGAATTTGCCCAGCTCTGGTTTTGGTTTTCCTTTGTACTCATTTTTATGTTTCTGATTCTTTTCAGTTAATTCATATCCCAGTCCACATCATAACATGACTCAAGGTTATTCACCTGCACCTCAACATGCCATGCAACATTTGAACAATAGTCAAAGAGGACACGAAGAATTAATTAGACAACCTAGTAATGATATCAGATATCAACAAGGTCTTCTTCGGGAAGATATGTACAAATCACCACAAGATCGATTAGAGAATCAACGATTAACATCCAATGGCATTGCGCGGAGCGAAGATCTAAGAAATCTAATGAGAAATGAAGAAATGATGAAGTATCCCAGCACGAATAACATCAAATCTCCAGACATTCAAGGTCGACCGAATGAAGATTTAATACGACAACAAAATAATGATATGATGAGAGGCGAAATGCGCCCATCAAAAAGCGAAGATATGTTGCGCCAACCCACAAGAGAAGAAATGATGCGGTATAACAGTACGAACAACGTACGAACACAAGAAGATACTAATTTACAAATTCATCCAAATCAAAACGAAATTGTGCGTCAACATCCAGTAAACGCCAGTCTGAGAGGACAAGCAAAAATGGCCGAAATGGGCGAAGAAGTCAGACGTAGACAAAATCGAATTGGTTCAGGGTATAATCAATATCCACCAAACAGTAATTATCAGCAATACCAACCTCAAAATACAAGTTCACCGTATTACCAACAAGGAATAAACCAGAATTATCAACAAGCCCAATATTATAATAACTCTCCACAAGCAGCTCAACAACCAGCACCTGCTCAATACAACCAACAATACCAACAACCTATGTCTCCGTCATATAATCAGACATCTAACGCTTATAATCAACCAACAGCAAACGCAACTACGCCAAACATGCGTTATCAAAACTCTCAGGCAGCAATGGCTCAAACACAAGCAGCAATGCAAAATTTGAGTCTCAATACGTCGTACGGCCAAAACGTTACAAGTCCAGGGTATCAGAATAATTACGCTTATAATAGCCAGTTATCACCGCAAAGCGCTTATCCGAAATCGCCACCAACTGCGCCTAAACCAAAATCAAAATCGGATGACTTACCGCCAGAATTACCGCCTTCGAGTACTCATCCTTTATATGCTGCTAGTATGCAGGAACCGCCAAAGGGTGCTTTTTATCCTAGTAATCCGGTGCAAGGAAAGACTGGACCTGCTAATCCTTGGGAGCGCGAAGAGAGAGAAAAGGTAAGTCAACACTATCTTTTAATTTTTACCTCTCGCCAAGAGACGTATTGTATTCATACTAAAAATTGTATGTTGAGATTTTAGTAAATAAGCACGTTTTAAGGTCCCTGGAATCCGATTATAACATTTTTACGATAATGTCCGTATGCGTATATTTATTATTATATATTAAGAGTATTATTTAATGACGTGCTGAAACATTTTGTAAATGTAATACAGTAAATAAACATCTAATCTATATGTAGGAAGTACGGTTTCTCAAATACTATAAGACTTGAGACATGTTTAACTATGAATTCCTCAATCTAACATTAATGGGAAGAGCTGATTATAAGATTATAGTGACAATGGGGTAGTTTCGCCATTTTTAATTATTTTATTAGAAACAAGTATTTTTAAATTTTCTATATTTTTTATTTTGCACAATTTTTGTTTTTAAATGAGAAAAAAATTACTGAAAATACCGGACATATCTATTCCTGCCACTGTGACGTTACCCTTGCCGCTTCCGTTGCAACTTAGTTCCGACGTGCTGCTCGAAGTACGTCAAAGATATTTTGCGACGTATGTCTCGCGGAGTAAGGGGAACTTTAGATTGCTGTCAAGTTAGCACGTATTTTTACTTATTTATTTTTATTTGAGCAAGTTTGTAACGACGTTTTGTATTACAGTTGATAAATAGAAACAAGGTTATGTCCACGGCGTCAATATCACCATCAACTGTCACTTTGACATGTCACATCCCATCGCTGTAAAACACTAGCGACATTTGCGGCTTTCAGTATGTAAGCGTGACGTCACAGAGAAGAGGTCAATTTAAATCATGTAATATTTTAAATAACTCTTTTTAAATATTTACATAATAAGTGGCGAATTTTTTTATAGTATATATCTTACTATGAGTCATCCTTATTGTAAACAAATAAGAATTTCAATAAATTTTAACATATGGTAACTACCTTATTGGACAACCGAAAGTGCTGTTCTGAAAAAAATTCTATAAATATTTTTTGAAAATTTATATTATTACAAATAATAAAGATTAAATTCTCAATTTGATACACTTAAAAATTTTGTTATATCTTCTATAGGTTTCGAGATATAATATATAGTATGTTCAATAAAAAACCTAACTCGGAGTAAGCTATGAACAGAGAAACGTGTGTCTGATCGTGCACGTAGTCTGAAAATTATTCAATTCAAAATTTAAGTTGTAATGTAATTTTAAGAAGAAAAGATAATAAAGAAGTATTTTGCCATTCGTCTTTTTCTAATTTGTTTCCTTTTCCAAAATAAGATTCAAGAAGAAAAGCTTTGATTTCTTTTAGATAACATTTTTGACAATATCTCATCAAATTGACATTTAATTAAATATTTTTAAATTGATATAGCAATACGTTTCTTTGTTCATAGCCTGCTCCGAGTTAGGTTTTTTTTAACACACTAATAGAGAATACTCTGTTGTAATAAATCGCGCCACCCAAACAACTCCATGGAAACCAGTTGAGATATTTAAATGTTTGTAATTGACAGATAAATGCAAAATGTCAGTGTCAAAAATAAACAGTATTACTGACATTACTGAAAGCTTTTTTTGTTATTACATTATCAATTAAATATGTATTTAAAATTAAGAATATTGAATGTATGAAGAATAAGTCAGAATTCCTCATAGAACGAAAGAATAGATACAATTTAAATTATTTGTATGTGCACAAGAAATGTTAAATTCGTTAATTATGTAACAAAATGGAAATGGCGAGAGGTATTGTACTGGTCACAACAGATTTTTTTATGTATAAAATCTCTAAATTGAAAGCGATGTGTAGTTCTAAAAAATCTTAACTCATTTCTATTTTGCGTGTCGTCCTCATTCGGTTCTTTTCTCTCAAGTTTTTCGCAATACAATCCTTCCATCTTTTCTTTGATCTTCCTCTGTTTCTTCAACATTCTATTACTAAGCTATTCATTCTTCCAATATATTCTTCATCTCTCCTCATGACATGTTCAAACCAACGAAATCGTCTCTCGTATCTTTCTAGAAATTTCACTTAAGCCTTTTCCCTTATCCTTTAATTCCTTGTCCTATCTTTCCGTGTCTGCCCCAACATCTATCTCAACATCCTCATCTCTGCCACATTCATTTTCTTTTCATTGACACTGTCATCTGTTAGTTTAAATTATCTGAATATATTAGTAGTTTCTATGGTTAGCATAGCTGACTGATTTATAAAATTTAATTTCTTTATAATTTTCTAACTTTATATGCATTGAACATAAAGGAAAATAAAACAATCAAACCGTATAGAGAATAAAATATTCTTTAATATTTATAATAACCTAAATTGTCAAAATATGATATTTAACCAAAATCTAATCAACTCTACATATGGCACATACACACACACATACAGACATCATCGTAAAACAGTAAATTTGTATTTTAGTCTCTAAAACGCGATTATTCATTAAAAACTGACCACCGATTTTTTTTTTACCAAAGACAGTACCTTTTTTACCTTATAGATGGCGGAAGGTAAAAAACTACGTATATATATAGTCCAAGTTTTTTTTTATTTGGCGTAATTTCATAAATTCAAACAAGTAGTATTTGGTTTTTCATTCGTTATTTTCTGCATTCATTTTCTTGAAAATGGATTCCGTATTTTCAAAGGTGATAACAGAACGCTTAAAAGTAATAAGAATTTGAAATAGAGTAGTATGGCATTAAAACCTCGAATATTTTAAAAATATAACTTTTTTAAACTTTGGTAATTCCTATTATACAGTTTTAAGGTCTAGTTTTAATATAAATGACCCATATTCTGATTTATTACTATGTTGGAGGACCTCATTAAGAAACACTCAAGAATGAATTTTTCTAATTAATAATTATTTAATTAAAAGGAAATGGAAGCAAGAAGAGCTCAAGCACGTCAATGGAGAGACCAACAATTACGTGATCTAAGTGCTTTACCACAACGTACTCCTCAACAAGAAGAGCAGCTGCGCGCTTTGAGGCTCGAAAGAGAATTTGAGAGACGAGCACAAGAAGCTGAACAGGATGATGACGATGGTGACAAGGTAAAATAAATTCCTTTTTAATTTTTTTATTATTATTGACTACATAATATTGTTTACAAATGAGTAATATATTCTTGGAAATAAATAACTACATAATTATCGATTGTTATTTTCAGGAGAGTCCACCTCCCCAACCACCATATTTGCCTCAGTCAGTATCCAGTTCTACAGTTACCTCTTCGGTACCGAAACCAGAACCTCCAGCATCTATCTTAAAACCCGGTGCTACTCCCGTTGTAAGTCCAACAAGCACTAGTCAAGTGGTGCAAGAAGTTGAAGCACCGCCACCTCCAGAAAGAGGTTCCAGTTACGCCATTATGTCTCTGAGAGTCAAAGAAGGAACGAAAAGAGTTTCTTTTGATACTTCTGGGCATAATCAAACTCAGGAGGTCGTTCATGAAGACCCTAATGTAAGTTTTATTGACTGTAATTTTATCTAGTGATGGAACGGATGTCAGTAGACCGGATTTTCGAATCTTGGAATTTTTAATATGTTACATAAGTAACGAATTTAACATTTCTTGTACACACAAATAATTTTATCTACGAGTATTCTTTTGTTTTATAAGGAATTTTGTCCTACTCTCCTAATATGTTAAAAATTCTTCAAATTCATATGTAATATTAATATACCTACAACAGTAAATATTTAATTAATAATACAATAAGAAATATTAAATGTACTTTCCAGAAAAAGCTTTCAGTAATGTCAGTAAAGCTGTTAGTTGTTGACAATGATATTTTGCGCTGGTTTCGTCGTTTCGTGTCACGTTAAACCAACGCGAACATAGCGGGAGCTATACACGCTCTTGGCTTGCGCGTTCGAACAGCCATTAGTCAACAGCATTTGCCAGTGCCCAGCACGTTACAAACATGGCTGATACTGATTTTTATGCGCTCAATTTAAATGTATTAAAGTTTCAATTTTTATATTAGGATAATAAAAATCAGAAAATTAACGACTATATTCACCTTAATATTATTTGTACATAATGAATATTGATATCCAATAAGTTTTTTTTTAAAGTAGACTTGGTAACCCCTATTCCGGCTTTAAATTAGTCGGATCACCGGAATTCCGGCCGTCGGGTCGTCGGTTATTTTTGTTAAAAATTGGTTAATTTCAGGTGTGGGCCTCGATTTTGTAATTTTATATTATACTAGAATTGAGATTTTGTTCTCTCTCTTAGAAATAATTTCAAGTTCTACTGGAGCACTAGAATTCATGTCTTTAAATTTCTATGATTTAATAATAATAATAATAATTTTATTTGTCCATGATATAGGATAAGTGAACAATACATATACATATTAACATTTTTTTAAAAAAGATTGAACATCATTTCATTGTTTCATCTCATCCGAAAATTTATTGTAAAATATAATTTGTAATAAGTTCTTATTTTTAGTTACATAATTATGTACATCACACATTTTCGGAAATTTAGACATATTCTCTTTAACAAAAACTAATGTATGATAAAGAAACAACGATGGAACAGTCAAAATAGTATTTGCTACATAAATATCTTTACAAGACTGACTGTAATTTAGTTTAAACATATATCTTAAAGCACATTTTTATAGTTTAAATATCTTCAATAAAGAAGAGGATGTACCCCAGCATATAATGCCATAAGTACATGATGCTACAAATTTTGCATAATAAAAGGATAAAATAATATTTTAAAAGATCTCCGATCAAGGTCATCTACGAATTGTATGAATTAAGATTTTAGCTCCATCCATTCTGTCAAATTCAGTAGTGTCGTTTACAGGGCCGGCTCGAACATATTTGCCGCCTGAAGCGCACGCTAAATTTGCCGCCCTTATATTTATTGTGTGTTTTAGTCGGGACAATAACAAAATAATATAAGTTTTATGTTTTATTATCACATAAAAATAACTTAAAAAATTAAATAACAAAATGAAGAAAAATAAAATCATCAATTATATCATAATTAATTAATTTTGCTTCTTTATGCTCATTGATAATATTGCCAAATCTATGAGCCTTTCTTGGGATATTGACGAACGTAAATATTTTTTAATCAGTTTCAACTTGGAAAATGAACGACAGTTATAGGCAGAGTTATTAGAATTCTTAAAGAAATAAACAAATTAGGAAAATTTTCTGTCAAAGAATGTTTATTTATATAATTTAAAACATCTAAAGGTGTCATTTCACCGCTTAAAATGTTCCTTATAATTAAAAGTTCATTATACAAATTTAAAGGTTCAATATCATCTGTTAAATGAACATGCAAATCTTGACAATTTTTAAAAATATCATCCGATTCTTTGTTAACAAGGGATGGTATGTTATATAAAAACTCAAAAATATTGCTGTGATTTTCTAGTTGTGATGTTGTGAAAAACGTTCCTCAATTGAATTTATAGAGACGTCAATAATTACATTGAAAAATTCAATTTCAAATTTCTTACGAGGATCTTCTATAGGTGTATCTCTGCTCTCATACGTAAATTATTTTAATTTGCGACGAATTCTAATCGGACGTATTTGTTCAAATTCTGTTTCAATTTCCAATTCTGTCGCAATTTCTTTTAACGGACGTAACATTTGTTTAAAATCGTTTAAACGATAATCTTTCAAAAAAGAATGAATGTTTCTCAAAATTTTGACACATTCTGATAAAATTAAAGATTTATTTTGTAATATTTTTGATCCCTTGTTAATTTGCGACAGAATATCATGCCAAACTATAACACTACAAATAAACTTAAATTTTGAATTTTTGTCGGCCAAACATTTGCTTTTATATTTAGTATCACAATCTGTATTTCATTTAAGGAAAGTTCTGTCAGTGCATCGTATATTTCTCCGATTTGATACCTAAGATAGCTTCTATACCGCTTTCCCATCGCGTTGCACAAACGTTATCTTACAATAAAAACACATTTTGAAATTTAAGACATTTTATTATTGCGTTGTATAATGTAAACTGTAACTAGCAACATGATGTTATTAAAAATATTGTTCATCTCAAATGCCGCCCTAAAAAATATGCCGCCTGAAACATTCGCTTCACTGTTTCACCCCACGCGCCGGCCCTGGTCGTTTACTTAGTTTTTATGAGGGTATATAAAGATACTACTGTTATTTTATTATTATAAAAGTATATCTTACAGTAAAAGCATTTCAAAATTAAGCCAATTGGTAAGTTTATAAGCAAATGTAGAATCAAATATGTGAAAAATAAGATACAGATACAGTGTCAGTGACACTGACAGAAAATAACGTTATGATTCAAGGTAAAATATCTGAATTAATAAATAAACTTACGTTAGACCGAAAGTATTGTCAACGAGTATCGTTTTAAAGTGGAATGTCTTAACTTAATCGAAACAATATGAATTTTTGAAAGACAAGCGTGTTATATCTATCCTTATCGCACACGCTTAGTCACTGCAAATGATAGAGATAAATGTATGCTAATTTGTTAATTTGTTCATGATCCAGATGACCTTGGTCGGACATCTTTCAAAAATTTTACTGTAGCTTAATCTAAGAATAGCAAAATATATTTTTGACAAATTTCTAAAAAGTGTGTTTATATGCAGTTCCCAATTTAAGGTTTTAGAAAGGGTAAGGCTAAGTACCTTAGTATTTTCTACTTACTCTATATTGTTGTAAATTGTGAAATGCATAAAAGCTGATTTTTTTATGTTAATTTGTATGTATGTTTATGCTTGACAATTTTTTGTTCTATATTTACGTCTATACCTTTTCAACTTCAATTTCAGAAAATTAAATTCAAAAGTAAATTTAATATCAGAAAATGTAAATTTAATTCCAGTAATTTTATTATGAATTTATTGTTAATACATTTTTGTCTTTAGCAATTCATAGCACAAGCAGAATCAATGCTTGCATCGCCAACCACACCAACAGAATCAGTCCCTGGACAACCAACAGCAACCCCAGGAGTCATAGGAGCCCAAGAAGTCTACCGGGATCCAAGAACTAGACGACTTGCAGAAGCAGCTCAAAATAAGGCTCCAGGCCCAATTCCTGAGAAACTGACTTTCAAAGAGAAGATGAAAATGTTTGCAATGGAAACAGGCGAAGGCGGAACACCGAAAGATAAAAGCAAAATCTCGCGAGCGCAAAGAGAAATAGATAACATCTCTTCACCAAACTCTAACCTCGTTCACTGAAATGGCGTGGGTATCGTAGTTATCTTACGAGAAGTGAACACCGTCCAGTTACAACGAAGTGGAAGAGTCGACGATGGGTCTATTGATATTGACGATGCACTGTAGATTGTTCACAGACACAAAGGCCAGCATGAAGTATGCATTTTACTTTGCTTGACACGAGCAACGTTAAGTTGCGATTAGAGCTTATCACGACACGATGTTCTAAAAGAAGAAGGACCAATGTTGACCTGCCAACTTGTCTTTGATGTATCACGTTCTATTATACATATTTACTATATTCTTTATATATCTGGCAGCTACTACATATTTATATAAGTACTAAGAGTAAATGGATATTAATATATACATACTATATATACATATAAATTATAGTTAAATAAAAGTATAGAGTTTAATGAAGAATAGAAATCGTTCTATTTGTTTTAAAAGAGTCACATATATTTTTTACATAATTTTGTTCTATACATAGCACTGTTAATAAATAAATATTGTACATGTGAAGAGGAGTAGCTAAAAATGATTGACTTCGGCAGCAATATCATCGCAGCATTCCAGACTCCAAACCAAAACTTCAGATGAATATCACTATACATTTTGATATTAAGAATTGAGAAGATTGTTATGAAATTCGAGACCAAGCCAGTGTGCATACGAACTACTTTATAGTGCCCCAAATCAGTCTTTAGAATGTAAATTAAAAATCTTGTAATTTTTTCGAAAGCTCAAAGTGATAGATTAGTATTAATTGTTCAATGTATATAATTATATGGATCATGTATATTGTTAAAAGTGGTATTGGATCTATATTTTATCATGTATTGTAGACAGAATATTATAGAATCTGAGCTCCTTATTTTATTAAAAACTGACAAATAAATATATGTACGAACACGTTATTATTCTACAGAATAAATAATAATAGCTACTAATTAAAATTTGTACTGAAAAACATCTGATATTATAGTCCGTGACACCAAACAAAGGTGGTGCGGTAAGGGAGGGCATTCCACGTACTATGTTTCACGAATCACCAACATTTACAAGAGAAATGTGGAACAGTCAGCCAACTGTGGTAGAGTGCCGCGCAAGTATACTTTTTCAGACCCGCACCCGACTCGTTAGTTTTTGACCCGAACCCGCTAAATAGCCTGTGTTGTGCAGTTATTCAGTACGTCAAGGTTTAATCTTGTCGCGTCTCAGACAAGGGTTCATTATTGTTTTAATAATAATAAATAAATAATACCATTAAAAAATATTAACAATGATTATAGTAAAAAGGAAATAAAAAGTCAGAAAGATCTGTCACCGTGTATTTTTATGTATATTTATACAGGATGTTTCAAGGAAAGTGATCAGCTGGATTATTTTCTTTATTATCGTTCACAACTTAAATTCAGACGAAATTAGCAAAGGTACCCTTATGGCTCACTTGTTTACATTCTGTTACGAAATTCAAGAAATATGAATTTAATTCTGGACAAAAAATATGTGTAATATCTGAAATTTAGGTTTGACATTTTAATGTGTCAATGTAATTGTTATGTTTATAATTTATAAGTGATATTTATATGATTTTCGTTTAGGTAAGTACAATCTTAGAAATAATCGTAAAATGGAGAGTATTTAGTTTACGAATGGAATAATTCATTATAAAATCCTGTTAAATTGGTTCGGAAATATGAATGTCTTTATAATATGAAAAGCAAGCACTATAGAGACCAGAATATGACCTGGAAGAAATTCCATGAAAGTGTCGTTCTAAATTTATAGGATGCACCCAATATTTTCTTTTTTTTCTCTTTTCTAAAACTGATAAAGCTGCTGCACATTCTATTTCTTGATCCCACTCATCAGAGGAACTACTAGTTGCCATGAGACCTGAATTAAAATTGTTTATTTGAAAAGTAACATAGTTTGGCCTCAGATGGCGAGAGAACAGTGTGAACACAGTACATCTGACGCATCATGTCGGATGGTGTGATGTGGTATCGCATTAGAACAATGTGTCCATTTCTTTTACTCGCATCCAATTCGCAACCCGCAAAAAAGATTCTGGAACCGCACCGCAAAGCGGGTAATCCGCGTATATTCGATTCGATGTAGGACTCTAAACTATAATCTCGAAATAACGCCACTGTGAAATAGTGTTCATGCCATTGGTATATTGCAATTAATTCTGGTCGACATAGGGGTTCATGTATTACGTACAAGTCATAGTAAAATATTTCATATCGTAGTGTCGCTTTACAGAAATTCTAATAGCATTTGACATTCCTAAGACCGGTTTTCTTTCGTGTCATGGACTGTACTTGTAATTTGTATCAATCGTCCGATGTATAGTTTAGTTCACTAAAGATGACTATGCAAGGTCATTTATAAGCCCTCTGATATAATATTATTTGCAGATAACTTCACTGCATTTCGTATGCATAGGCCTCCAACATAAATATTTATGGATACATTTTAACTGAAAAAAATAAGTGTAATTTATTTGAAAATAATGTTTTTTTTTAAATGATGCCTTTCTCAGAGATTTATGTTCTTCACCAGTTTTTGCGAAACACAAAAACAAATTTAACCATGGAATAATAATTTGATTTAAATTGGGTCATTGGGTAAACATTAGCACATAATTAGTTATCTGTAACTCTACGACATACGTTATTATTATTTGTAATATTAGAAAGTAATGTCCCCAATTTACGCATATCTGTTACATAACATAAATTACAAAGACCTTGAATGGGAATGAAACTATACAAATATTGCACAGAATTTACAGTTGCGTAATAATAATATTAATTTAATTAAAATTTGATTATGTGTATACTTTATTATTATTTTTTCAGTAATAATTTGTTTACCGTGACGATCGCTACGTCTAGTGTTCAACCGTTAGAATGCAATTTTAAATTAAAAGTATTTATTTTTTTATAAATAATATATACAATAAAATAAATAATTTAAAACATAATATTGCACTTGAAATATATACATAATAAAGGTACAGGTATAACACAGAAATGTGATATGTTTTAAGTTGTTAAAACATCTAGTGGTTCATATTATCAGCTGTTAGTGCCAGTGTAGTCAGAATACTTCTTCGGTTTGGATTTACTCCCAAGTTCTCCCAGTTTATCCATGATAATCTTGCTGTAAGATCTGCAAAAAGAAAAGAATTATTAGTTGTTTCCCTAAACCTTATTGGAGGTAAGTTTTACATTGTTATTGCTTTGTTGTAATCAGTAACAATTCTTTTTACTTTGAATTTTTTTTTAAAAATGATTCCATTGTATATTTAAATTACGAAATATGAAAATATTTGTTAAATTATGAAATGAAATAATATTTTTGTGTATTATAATCACTACGTTTGGGGGTAAGTTTGTTGCATTTTATACATTCCCATTGTGCGGCAAAATTTAATATCTATTTAAAATTTTGTGAAAGCGGAAGCTATAATTTGTATGGGAATTAATAGTAAAAGAAAGCATTTAGAAGTTTATTAAGGGAAGGCCACATTTTAAAAGTTCATTTTTTTTAGCCGTTAGTCCGTCAACATATATTATGAAAAAGAGTCCTTAATCTTAAAATCATTCTTCAGTCAATGTGCAAATTACGGGCTTCTTATTTTTTTTTCATTTTTGTTAGCATTATTTTTAAAAAAATTGTTTTATTTAATGAACAATAACTATCAAAAATTAAATTGTTGTAAGGTAACATTGGGATAATAATTCGAAATCCAAGAGTGACAAAAAATGGCTATCATTATTCGAAAGAGTTTCAAAAATGTTATATAAAAGTGCAAACCAAAATCCAGAATTATTTCATACTTATAAATTATTTTAAAAAATAAAAAAAAATTATGTGGCCAGCACATTACCTTCCATCTTTTCTATGCATAGAAAGGTCTTTTGTAAAAGATTCTATATTTACAGTACATTACCTACCGTCAGTTCTATGTATTTTGTACAAATTCCTTGCAGAATGTTTCTAGCAAAGGATTCTCTAGTAAAATTATAACACAAACATACTACGTCAATTGAACTTGACACTGACATCTTTTAATTAGAATTTAGAATATAGTAGCTGTTTCCATAGCACAGTATAGCTGGTTGCTTTATGAAATTTAATTCCTTTATAATTCTTTAATCTATATCCATTGAATATGGTATAAAATGTAATCAATTGGTATAGAGAATAAAATATACTTTAATATTTATAAAAACATTAAATGTGAAAAAATGATATTTAACAGCGTTTTTTCGAGAAAAACTGTTAAAACCTTCAAATGAGGATACTTCCGGTTGACCAATTATAACAAAAATCTAATCAAGTCAGCATATGGATATAAGGAAGAAGAATACGTAAAAATTTAATTTATACCGTAAAAATAGTAAAATCGTATTGTAAGGATCCTAAAAGGTGCTTGTTCATTGAAAACTCACCACCGAATTTTTTGACCAAAGACAATACCTTCCTGAACTAAAGGTGACGGAAGGTTTTGCAACGCCGCATGGCAGTGAATTAGTACAAATTTATCGTTTTTTAGGAATTTAGTAACAAAAATGATAGCGATAGGTGGTGTTCAGCTTTAGTATATTTTGAATAAATAGTAAATCGATAAAATGACATTGGTAATTCATTTTTTTCCATTTGAATGTATGTACCTTTAAAGGGAAATATTTAAAATAAAAATTTAGAGACAAAATAACCCTTACCGCAGAATTGGACATGGTATATTAAGATCCAATCGTATAGTATGTCTAACAAATGAAAATATACGTTTAAATTATTTTATAGATGTGGTTTCTTTTCAAAAAAATTTGCTATCATTTGAATTTGAAAGGAAAGTGACCTTTGTTTTCCGTTAACGAATATTAGAATTGTACGTAACATTGAGATGTGAATTTTTTTGCAAGTACTCATTCATACATTGTATTAGGATATCTCAGAAATACAGGTGTTTCATAATATATGAGCAGGACTTCAGGATATGATAGCTCGTCCAAAAATATGAAAAAAGTACTCTTGGTCATAAGCTCTAAAGTTGACCGTTTTCGAGAAAAATCAACTTTTATGTTGAAAAACATGGTCAATTTTTTGAAATATTTTTTTTTACTAATTAAACAAAAATTATTCAAACGTTAGAACAAGTAACAAAACCAAACGTTAACATCATAATTGCAAAGTTAAAAAAAAACAATAACAAATCATATTCAGTTAAATTAATTGTTGGAAATGTCCGCCGTTAGCCTACTTGATAAAAAGAAAACTACTTGATAAAAAGAAAACTAACGGCGGACATTTCTAACAATTAATTTAACTGAGTATGATTTGTTATTGTCTTTTTTTTAATATTGCAATTATGAAGTTAACGTTTGGTTTTGTTAGGTACTTGTTTTAACGTTTTAATAAATTTTGTTTAATTAGTAAAAAAAAAAAAATATTTCAAAAAATTGACCATGTTTTTCAACATAAAAGTTGATTTTTCTCGAAAACGGTCAACTTTAGAGCTTATGACCAAGAGTATTTTTTTCATATTTTTGGACGAGCTATCACATCCTGAAGTCCTACGCATATATTATGAAACACCCTGTATATTAGTATGTCTGGCTTAAAATAGATGGATGACTGCGGTACCTGCACCATAGCAGAATAACAAGACAAGGGTGCATTAAAATATTTCATCATTCAGTAGTCATCCATCTATTTTGAGCAAGACATACTACTGTATTTCTGGGATTCCCTAAGTCCAGTATTTGAATGAGTACTTGCAAAAATTTTCACACTTTAATGTTTCGTACAATTCTAATCTTCTTTAATGAAATACATAAAGGTCATTTTCCTTTCAAATTCAAATGAAAGGGAAAAAGTTTTGAACAGAAACCACGTCTATAAAATAATTTAAACGTCAACTTTCATTCGGTAATCATACTATAATCTAACCAGGAATTAAACTTCACACAACAGGCAAACTCGAAAAAAATTCTCCGCAGTGAGCGTATTCACGTGTTAAATGTTTTTACCTTCCGTCACTTTTAGGTAAGGAAGGTATTGTCTTTGGTCAAAAAATTCAATGATGAGTTGCTAATGAATAAGCACGTTTTGGGGTCCCTAGAATACGAATTTACTATTTTTACGATGATGTCTGTATTTGTGTGTGCGTGCGTCTGTGTGTGTGTGTGTATGTGACGATCGTTTCGCATAACTCCAATAATACGATTCCAAAAATTATATTTTTTTCATATTCCTCAAGTTTAGATCCATATGCAGACATGATTAGATTTTGATTATAACAGATCCACAATTTTTTAATAGTTTTTCTTCAAAAAAAGAAATTAAATATCATATTGATATTTAATGTTATTATAAATTTTAAAGAATATATTATCCTTTATATATAGTTAAAGAATTATAAAGCTATTAAATTTCATAAATCTGCCAGCTATGCTAACCATGGACACTGCTAATATATTCAGATAATTGAAATCGACAGATGTCAGGATCTATGAATAGAAAATGAATGGGGCAGAGATGAGGATGTTGAGATAGATGTTGGAAAGACACGGAAAGATAGAGTAAGAAATGAGTGAATAAGGGAAATGGCTCGAGTGAAAGAGTTTCTAGATAGATACAAGAGAAACGATTACATTGATTTTAACATGTCATAAGGAGAGATGAAGAATATATTGGAAGACGAATGAATAGCTTAGTAGTAGAAAGTAGAAGAAACATAGGAAGACCAAAGATAAGATGGAAGGATTGTATTGCGAAGGGCTTGAGAGAAAAGGAACTGCATGAGGACGACACACAAAACAGAAATAAGTGGAAGAAGAAAAAAAAAATAGCGACCCCTAACGAACGGGGAAAGCTGAAGAAGAAGATGTCATTGTCAAGTGCAATTTGCATAGTTTGTTTATGAAATAATTTTACTGGAAATATAAGATCTTTTGCAAGAAAATTGATGTATGGAATTTGTACATAAAACACAGGAATGACGGAAGTTAATGTGCTGACCACATCAGATTTTTTATCAAATAAAATAATACCTACCACTTGTGTTCCAATGTGCCCGGTCTGCCTTGATTTCTCCTCGAAGACATTTCTCCACATATGTCAATGGATCGTAATCTGCGTCCAGTACTTCTCGAAGTAGAGCAATATAAGCGATCGCCAGTCGTAGTGTGTCGATTTTGCTCAGTCGTTTTTCATACGGGAACGTAGGTACATGTACCCTCAGTTCGTCGAATGCAGAGTTTATACTGCTAAAAGATGAATCACGGGTTAAATAGACTGTGTATATGTTAAATTACTATTGGGTTCTTAATATATAAGTTTTAGTTAGGAATTAAATCACTAACTTTAAGGATGTTACATATGGGGTACATATGTTTATCAATTTGTTGGTCAATTTTATAAAATCTGTTATTAATCGTACTATAAATTTATGATTTGGATTTATTATTATTACTATGAGCGTAAAATATTCCATTTTATATGAAACGAAAATTTTGCACCTACTTCATGTGGGAAATAAAATAGGTATAGGTACAACATTCACATTCAACTCTTGATTTTCCACTTATAAATATTTTATACGTATGTACTTATCGTTTCCATTAGTAATCATAGCAAGGTTTTTTTTTTTAAATTGAAACTGCACAAATAGTCCAGCAGTAGGATATTTACCCTGTAAAAAGTTCGGGTATATTTGATTTTCAGATACTAATATTCAACTTTAATAGAATAATACAACCTTTTTAGTTTAATTCTGTTTGTATTTATTTAAATTACAACGTTTCGACAATATAGACTATTGCCTTCTTCAGGTAAAAACATGAACTACAAAACAACAAATACAAATAAATAAATAACAAAACATAGCAACAGGTAACTAGGTGACAATTACAACAAATTTAAAATAGGAAGCCATGCACGACTAAGATCTAGACCGTCATAATGATTGAGATTATTACTCTTCTTCATTATGGTTACGATACGTTGATGATGTCGTCAAAACTTATCAATTTTCTTAAACCATTTGAATAACATCCATGAAAATATTAAGTTCACCGTAGAAGTTGAAGAAAATGGCATTATTCCCTTCCTAGACGTGTTACTAGAGAGAAAAGAAGATGGTTCTTTACTACATTCAGTCTACAGGAAGCCTACGCACACCAATCAATATATTAATGCCAATTCACATCATCATCCTTCTCAGAAATACGGTACAATTAAATGCCTAATGAGAAGAGCTTCAGACATTTGTCATTCAGAAAAACTGGAAGAAGAAATGAAAGAAATTAAAAATATTTTTATGAAGAATGGTTTTTCTAAATCTTCAATCAAAAAATGCCTGAAACCGAAAAGACCAATGAACAATGCTAATGAACGAGACGTATTGTTTGCTTCACTTCCTTATGTCCAAAATGTCACGGACAAGATTGGTAGAATTCTTCGTAAGAAGAACATGAAGATTTCGTTTTCTCCATATATTAAAATTCGACATATGTTGAGACAAGTTAAAGACGTCATCCCTCTTCAGTCATCAGGGATTTATCAGATTCCATGTGTCTGCGGGAAAGTTTACATTGGCCAAACTGGTAGAACCATTTCTACAAGATTGAATGAACACCAGCGTTCGATCAGGTTGAACCAGCCAGAAAAATCTTCAGTTGCAGAGCATGCCCTGGAAGAATTCCACCGTATCAAATTTGAAGATACAAAAATACTGGCGAGACCTACACACCTAAACAACAGGTTAATTAGAGAAGCCATTGAGATTTACAAAACGAAGAGTAATAATCTCAATCATTATGACGGTCTAGATCTTAGTCGTGCATGGCTTCCTATTTTAAATTTGTTGTAATTGTCACCTAGTTACCTGTTGCTATGTTTTGTTATTTATTTATTTGTATTTGTTGTTTTGTAGTTCATGTTTTTACCTGAAGAAGGCAATAGTCTATATTGTCGAAACGTTGTAATTTAAATAAATACAAACAGAATTAAACTAAAAAGGTTGTATTATTCTATTGAAATATGAGTTCTGAAAGATTTTATAATAATTCAACTTTAATACATTTTGACTCGCGCAGCCATCTTGGAAAAATGGCGTGAAAATTCGATTCACTCTAGGTTTAATAGCATTCGGACTCCTAGATATAGAATATAATGAAGAATTCGACTTTTTGTAGGACGAAGCCTTATTTTTTATACCCTATTACTGGACATTTCAGATGAATCATTTTTTAAAATTTTAGAAACATAATTTTTATTTAAATATTTATTTTAAATGTCAGGCTATTGTTAAATTAGTAGGTAAACTTACTAAAATATTAAAATTAGAACTGTACATCCTATTTTTTAAACAGGGAGACGGACCTTTTTGTTTTTAAGTTCGGGTTTGGTTCCGGGTTTAAGCTAAATAAGAGTTAGGGTTATCGCTCCGGTTTCAAAACCCAAAAAATTATGGTCCGGTTAACCGTTTTAAATAACGGTTAATATCGGTTCGGGTTAAAAAAATTCAATAGAAAAATAATTAAATAATGTATTGTTATTAGGTCGAGAAAGACCTACCTTTGAAATAGTGCAAGGTGCAAGGTTAAATTGAAATGATTTGTCAATCTAAATATTGACGCCCAAATAATTATTAATTCGGCATAATAAAATGTCTTCTAATATTCTTTCCTTTATTGTATTTTTACGGAGAAATAAAATTTAACGATGAAAATAATTGTTCAACACTCATTTATGACGGGACAATTCCGGTGCAATCTTATTTGTTATTTTCCCAATGCTCGGATGTTAAATGTTTCTAAATTTGATTTTCACCTTGGAAAGAAGAAAGAATTGACGAGTTGGGTAATAGCAAATGTTTCCTATGATGTGAATCCTTATGTATTTCGGGTAACCCGTTCAGACTCGAGTTCAGCTCTTTTAAAATTAAAAATTAAGGTTCGAATTCGGGATTCAGAATTTTTTTTGGATAATTTGGGTTTTGGGGTTCGGGTCCAGTTTAATTTCCTGATTTTAAAGCTATAAAAAAGCTAGAACAATGCATTTAAATAACCCTTAATCACCTAATCTATTATAAATATTTGCTGTATATTTTAATATCCTTATAAAGGATTGAATGTTTAAAATGACATTATATGGGATGCATTACATAGTTTTTAACTTATTGCATTAAAAATTTCACTTCGGAGATAGATTCATTTAAATTCAAATATACTCTTATATGTATTTTTTTTTTTTTTGTTGAAACAAACTACGAACAATATTTGTACAAATCTTCAAGAGTATATGAAAATGAACTGTATCATTATTACTAATTTAGATTATGGTTCAATAGGTTTTAGGTTTAACAATTATTTTATTTTGGTCAGGAATTTAATTAATAATGAGCCATAAATATTAAATTTATCAAATTTTAGAAAATGAGAGAAAATATACATGTTTTAAATATATAAATTTTTAAAACAAATAATTTTGAATATAGGCGCCGACTATGGGGCCCCTGAAAAATATAGAAGGGGCGAAACTACGTTTTAGCCCCCCCCCCCCTTCCACAGTAAATATTTTTTATTTGCTTCGATCTCATTAATATAAAAATGTTTCAATCATTGCATTTACATCACTGCTCAAGTTTCATTTGGAACTTATTAGATAGATGGCCATTAAATCCACAATTTTCAAATTTAAAATTCAATTCTTGTCGCTGAAAAACTTATTTACAACCGACAATGACACAAGACAGATTAAATTATGTCGCTATATTTGTCATGAAAAAATTACAAATGAGCTGGATTTAAACATAATTGCAAACAGCTTAATTAAAAAAAACACTGTTCGGTGTAATTTGTTTAAAATAATATAAGATAAGATTCGTGTACTTAAAACATATTTTCTGTAATTATTATTATTAAAAATATTTCATAAAATAAAAATAATAAATTATGAAAACAATAATAAATATTAATTTTGTTGAAAAAAATGTTTAGCCCCCCTGTGTAATAGAAAAGTCGGCGCCTGTGATTTTGAACTTACGTAGCAAATTTCTTGTGATTGAAATGAATTATGAATCTTATATCTCCGAAATGAAGTAATGAATGTGTTTATAGACTAGGTATACCCATTGGGCCCTCCAATAGCAGACCTCAGCATCCGTTTCCGCTCTCGGATGTTGGCTGCATGTCGTTGCACCCTGTACGGGGAACCTCCGAAATACTCCCCGCCGCCAGACGAAAGACCGCCGCCGCCACTGCTGCTTGCTGCGACGCCGGTCGATTGGACGCCATCTTGTCGGAGAAACACACGGTAAATGAATTCCAAAAAAATTAAATGGATTTTCTTTATGGTAATTGGTAAATAATAACGTTTGCAAAAAATTTAACAATTTTGGGCTTTATTTAATACGTTTTTGCATTGGTATGATTTTGAGCATATATTAATATCTTATTGTCTATAAACGTAATTGTCAGAGAAAAATACTTTATTTCAACGAAAATACATTTTTTTTAAAACAAAAACTAAAATAAGTGCTAAGGGTCCCATTGCCCGCCTTATGGGGGAATGGGGACCAATATATTAACTTAATGTCTAGCAACAAAAATTATATACACAGATCTATTCTTTTTATTGAGCTCACTTATGTCACATTGTTCATCTTTAGTTTTAATTTGTTTTCGTAATTCAAATTTTTCGCAACACTTCTTGATTAGTTATTGAGGGGTGGTGGGGGTAAAAACAATGAAAACTTTTTATTTTTAGAGTTTAATGATTGTTTTCAATTCTATAGAAAAAAAGACAATCTGAAATTTGATAAAATGCAACATTCTCGAGATAATAAAATCAATTTTTCGGTAATAGCATTTTTTTATATCTGGACTAGTATAACAAAATTTAACAGTTTATTTCACATTGTCATTTTGAGTATTAACGTCATATAAACATAGGTCCGATTTCTTTTATTCAATTGCAAATAACTTTATTATTAGGAAACAGTGTTTAATATTTATTGTTGTTATGAGAAACTGTAGTAGTTAATTTATATATTTAATGACCCGTATATTGAAATTCCTGTAAATTTTACGTTATTGGGTAAAAAAGAAATAGATATAAGAAAGCAAAAACAAAGGTACCTATACAATTCAATAACCGTAGCAACAATCATGTATTCTAGCAGTGGCGGATTCTTTCTCGTCAGTCCTGAGATGACGCTAGAAGCTAGAGAGAGTGAAGCAATATCTGCACCATCTGCACGTGCGAATTTGTGTCAGGCATATTTATTTTTTCGTGGCTTTTCAACGCCTAATATATAAATGAAAATTTAATTTTTTGTTGCCCCCCCTCCCCTAATTTCTATTTCTAGATCCGCCACTGTGTTCTAGCGAATCCTGTAATATGCAGATGCAGAAGAAAAATGAGGCAGAAATAAACGAAACTGAAATGAAATACCGCGGAAAGATTTCAAAGAGAAACATAATGAGACAGGGAAAGAAATGAAAACAACTAGGATCAAGCAAAGAACAGAAGCAAAGCAACTATGGGTTGAACACTTACTGAGGGGAGGGTGGATCAGAACAGTCTGGTTCTAGTAAGAGTAAGACAAAGTAGAAGCTGGAAGTATGAATAAAGCATAGCATGGAAAGGAAGAAATGAATTAAAAATTAACCATGAGAAAAGGAAATCCCACACCCGACAACGGGAATCAGGGATATACAGGATGTTATATTTTTATGGACCCAGCAAATATCTCGCTTATTTATTAAGTTAGTAATTTCTTTCATGTAACATGATGTATACAGCAACAAGTAAGCTACTTGATGACGGATGTACATTCATGATACCACTTCCGGTTTATTAGTAATTAATATCAACTTTGAAATTTCAAATGGAACATACTAATTTTTTTTCAAATTTGAAAAGTACATCAAATTTGCTTTACAATCATGTACAATAATCCATAATGTTACATTATTAAAAAGTAAAGTGGCGGGCTACTTATTCTGTTTCAAAACGTTGTGAAAAATGTATTGAAGAGGCTGAGAGTCATTTTGAATATTTGTTGTAAAATCATTTTGTTGTTATTAAGTGTTCCTTATTCTAATTTTCTGTATTATTATGACAATAAATTATTATTTCGTTTAATAATAATAGTTACAATTGTTTTAGTTCATTGTTTTATTTCAAGCCACAGTTATGGCTCACTATTCTCTTTTCGACTAGGTGTATAAAAATGTGCCCGCCATTTTACTTTTTAATAATGTAACTTATGGATTATTTTACATGATTGTAAACAGGGACTATAAACGAAAAATATTTCGTTCAGTTCTTATCCGAACAAAACCGAAAAATTTCGTTTCCGTTCTTAATGTTCCTACTTAAATATTTTCGTTTTTGTTTTCGTTCACAGTAGTTAAATACCGGTTAATACCGGTTATAACTATTAATGAGTAACAATTGATGAAAATATAGAAATATAATAAGTTTTTTTTTTATTAAACATGAAAATAAAACATACATATAAAGGAAAGAAATACATATATAAAAATAAGAATAAAAGCTTATGCTATGGCCTGATTTTTTTACGATAAAGAATAAAACATTAATTACATTTTATTTCACCTAACTAATAGTATGTTTTCAAGCAAATCTTCCTTTATGTTAGTTCTCTTATATAAGTACTTAACATAACTAATGAAACGAATACCGACAGTGTGTGCAAATGAAAATTATCGCAGTCAGTGTTCAATAGATGAAACTATGAGTATACCGTTTAACCTTAACACGTAACAGGGTTAGCTACTGGAGCTACTTAGCTACTTGAAAATCTGCTTGTTTGCAAATCAAATATCTGAAAATTCAATAATATTTGCCTGTAAAATATTTGTTGTAAATAAAATAAAATATTAAATAAAATAACGGTTAAAACCGGTAACCGATATAAATTATTTCGTTTTCAATCATGAACGAAAAAAATATATTACGTTTTCGTTTCCGTTTTCATTCTTATAAAAATTTCGGTTTATTTCGTTATTTCATTTTCATTTCGTTCTTAGTCCCTGATTGTAAAGCAAATTTGATGTACTTTTCAAATTTGTAAAAAAATATAGTATGTTCCATTTGAAATTTCAAACTTGGTGTTAATTACTAATAAACCGGAAGTGGTATCATGAATGTATATTTCATAAAGTAGCTTACATGTTGCCGTATAAATCATGTTATATGAAAGAAATTACTAACTTAATAAATAAGCGAAATATTTGCAGGGTCCACTAAAATATAACACCCTGTAGAGTAGAAAAAGAAAAAACTTAAATCGTTTTTATTATACCTACTGAAATACTCTATTTTATGTGAAGAAAATATTTAGTTACTCTTACCAGACGATATGTGTGGGTGGTGCAACAAATAGGGACTAAGTGAACCATGAGCATTTCCAGCAGTAGACCTGGAGGCGTACACACAACTAGGTAACTCGGCCACCTCATCTTCGGAGAGGTCTCCACTTCCACTGAATGCAGATCCGTATTGTAGACTAGCAAAAATAGTGCGTTTTTAGATTTGAAAAAATAAAACTTTTGAGAGATTACAGTTTGACATTCATGAAATACCATTAATATATAAAGATTGGTTTTAATTTTTTGTATTTTTTTAGCTTGTTTCCCAAAATATTTTATTCTTTTAGAATTTACTGTAAAACGAAATATGATTCACAATTTTATCAAGAACAGAAGAAAACTGAAAGAAATTTGACACGCATTTACGTACGTTGTAAATATTTGCCAGGTTTTAATTAGAAAATATCGATTTGTGTTATCTGAATTTTATTTAAAGTTACATTATAATATTAAAATACCTCCATTTTAAATAAAAAGTAAAACTTTTTAAATTATTACTATCTATGATTTCTACTATTTAAATAAATTTATCATCAGGGCATATTACCATTGCTTGCATAGGTTGGTACAGATATAGTATGACTAGCGAATGAAAGTTGACATTTAAATTATTTTATAGATGTGGTTTCTTTCCAAACTTTTCCCTATTGTAACGTTTATTTATTTGGATGAAATATAAAAATCAAAGAATTATTTGTGATTAAAATAAAGTTTATTAACCAATAAATAATTAAGATACAAATAACTAACACTAAGATTATTTATTTAAACAATATTTATTTCACTATTTTTATTTATATCACCAGCTGTTCATCTCACGATGCTTGTCTATATGGAAATGTTCCACTGGCTTCCTTGATCGTGTTTATATAGTCGGCGTCCTTTCTGGTACATTCGATGCGATAATAACATCGAATACAAAGGATCAGGTCACCATAAGTAATTAAATAGGTCGAGATAGGTTTGTTTATTACGTAACGATGCTCGCGAAGATTGCGTCATCGTCTAGAAACGTTCGACCAGCGGCGGCGGTTGCGTATTCCTAGAGTCAGTGGCGTTGTGTCCACGCACGCTGTACTATCATTTGAATTTAAAAGGAAAATGACTTTTATGCATTTCATTAGAGCATATTAGAATTGTACGAAATATCGAGGTGCAAGTACTTATTCAAATACTGTAGTGGAATATATCAGAAATGCATTAGTATGTATGTTTAAAATAGATGGATGAGTGCGGTACCTGCACCATAGAAGAATAACAAGACAAGTGTGCATTTAAAATATTTCATCATTCAGTAGTCATCCCTCTATTTTGAGCAAGACATGCTAATATATTTCTGGGATATCGTAAGTCCAGTATTTGCTAAAATTTTACATTTCGATGTTTCGTATAATTCTAATCTTCTCTAACGGAATACACAAAGGTCATTTTCCTATCAAATTCAAATGATATTTAAACGTCAACTTTCAATCGCTAGTCATACTATACTGATGCACGAAATAGGGTTTGGGGTTCGTATATGATGATACTGAAAAACGGGCCACTCAAAATAATTTTATTTATAGTTATTTTTTGATTTTCATGATATATTTGTAAACTAGGCTTAGGGGCTCACAAATCATGGTATTTGGTATGATGGTAGCGCTTCTGGTTCAACCGAAAGTGAGATTAACTATCATATTTCAAATGGCATATATTGTTACATATTTGGAATCTATGTAAAATTACGAATTCAATGATATGCTTCAGGATATAAATTATAGAAACGCAAGAGAAATTATATATTATTAACCTGATAAGCCATATCAGGTAGACTAACAAATTGATTTTTGTTTTTTGTAGAAAAATATAGAACTTTACAAAAATAAATTACTATATAAACAATTAACTTAAACTCAATATTATCTTTATTTTCACAGCCTGCGTATCATGGCTTAGCAGGTTAATTACACTCTTTTCCTCTTACGTTTTTGAAATACATTCAATAAAAATACACTTCAACCATATCGTTGAATTCGTAATTTTATGTATAAAAATATATAGGGTGTCATTTGAAATATGAAATTTAATATCACTTGTACTACTATCATTCCAAATACCATAATTTGTAAGCCCTTCAGCCTAGTTTACAAATATATCAGGAATATTAAAAAATAATTATAAATAAAAGAGTTATTTTGAGTGGCCTGTTTTTCAGTGTCACGTGTATATTATCGGTGTAGTGAAATAGATTTAAACCGATGTATAAAAGAACCAAAGTTAACATTTCGAAATTCGTAATGTTATTAATTCTGTGATGTAATTTGTCAACAGCACTAAGTATATTTTTACCTTCCGTCACCTCTAGGTAAGGAAGATATTGTCTTTGGTCAAAAAATTCAATGATGAGTTTTTACTGAATGAGCATGTTTTAGGGTCCCTATAATACGATTTTACCATTTTTACGATGATGTCTGTATGTATGTATGTGTGTGTGTCTGTGTGTGTGTGTGACAAAAGTTCCGGATCCCATAACTTCAATACCACGATTCCAAAAAATATATTTTTTTCGTATTCCTCAAGTTTACATCCAGAAGAACAAGTGATTAGAATTTGGTTATAATTGGTGAACCGGAAGTAGCCTCATTTGAAGATTTAACAGTTAAATTTGGTTTATTGACATTTAATATTATTATAACTTAAAGAATATATTATTCTCTATACGATTTGATTACTTGTTATACTTCATATTCAATAGATACAGAGTTAAAGAATTTTAAAGAAATTAAATTTTATAATTCAGCCAGCTATGCTAAACATGGAAACTACTACTTTATTCATATAATTCAAATTGACAGATGTCAATATGAGTAAAAACTAAATTAATGTGGCAGAGATTAGGATGTTGAAGTAGATGTTGGTGAACACATGGAAAGATACGGTAATAAAATAACTCTAGTGTTACAATTTTCTAGAAAGATACAAGAAAGACGATTACATTGGTTTGAACATGACATGAGGAGAAATGAAGAATTATATTTGAACAAGAATGAGTAGTTTAGTAATGGGAGGTTGAAGAAGCACAGGAAGACCAAAGATAAGATGGAAGGACTGTATTGCGGAAGACTTGAGAGAAAAAGAACCGAATGAGAACGACACGCAAAAATAGCTACATACCACTAACGCATGGGAAAAGCTAAAGAGGAAGAAGATGTCAGTGTCAAGTGCAATTTGAATCGTTTGTTTATAATTTTACTGGAAATTTAGAATGTTTTGCAAGAAAAATTATGTATGGAATTTATACATTATACATAGGATTGACGGAAGGTATTGTGCTGACCACAACAGATTTTTTTTTATTTTGTTGCATAACATTGGTTCAGTGGATGCCGATTCGTATAGGTTGTGGTGTTTTTGTATATAAAAATATAGCGTATTTTTTTTAGGCGCCTACACATTCAATCACATTTTGGTTGTGCTTACATTAAACCACAGATTTGTAATAATAAATTTAAATGTCTCACTTGATTGGTGGTGATGATGATGAATCTGGAACTTGAGTTCTATTCGCACTCATTGTAAATTTTTAAATTGTTTTATCACAAAACAACAGTTAGCACTATTTTATTAGGTACTAATTAATTACAAAATTATTTAGTCATCACTTTCAAAACATTAGAAAACAAAATGATTATAATTTAAAGTTAATAAAGATGTTCTTATATTCAAATCACTTTATAGTTCACGTTATTGAATGAGATTAAATTCCCAGGGGGTCTCGTATATATACCAAAAGACTCAATCTAAAAGTAAATCCAAAAGCCATACAAATTCCACCCTTATATCTCCAACATTTCGGTTCAAATTTGCATCCTCCCCAATGTTAACTTATTGATTAAGGGTTGAACCACTGTGCAACTACCAATAGGAAGCAACCCTATATTTCACAGGGGTTGCAAGTTCTCGTGATTGGTGGAAGGAATTTGAGCTTTATGTAGGGGTAGTTTTGGGACAGTTTAGGGGAAGATAAACGTGAATCTGTGCTTGACAGCTCTGTTAAGTGACTGTAAAATTGCACATCATTTGCAGATGCTCACAATTCAATGATCCCGCAGGAGATATCTTTTAAGTGGTGTGGTAATAGCAAAACATTGATGGTCTGTGGTTTTGTTATTATTATAAAACAAATTGCAACCTTGTAAAATGGAAAGAATAAAATATTATTTATATATACATAATCATAATAACGGGGTTTTCAATAAGAACTTTTTTACCTCTCGCTAAGAGAGGTATTGCATTCATGCTAAAAATCGCATATCCAGATTTTATTGAATAAGCACGTTTTAAGGTCCCTACAATCCGATTTTATCATTTTTACGATGATGTCTGTGTGTGTGTGTGTGTGTGTGTGTGTGTGTGTGGATGTGTGTGTGTATGTGTGTGTGTGTGTGGGATGTTGGAAGGACGGTTACTCAAAAACTATAAGACTTTAAATTTTTTTAACTACGTATTTCCCAATCGGACATTCATGGGAAGATCTGAAAAGGTTTTGGTAACAATTGGACAACCGGAAGTAGAAGATTCTTGAAAAAAAATCTTTTAAATAATATTTTTTGAAATTTTTTCTTGATAATATTAAAGAAAAATAAATTCTCTTTCTGATACATTTAAATATTTTACAATATATTCTATAGATTTAGAGATAGAAGAAATATAGTATGTAAAATAATCTGTTATAATAAATTTTACAGCCGAAAGAATGGCCATGGAAAATAGTTGAAAATTTAATTTGTTTGTAACTGACAGATAATGTCAGTGTCAGAAATCCGAAGACATTACTGAAGACTTTTTCTGGGAAGTACATACATTATATTATTTCTTAATGTATTAATAGAATTGGAAACATTTCGAAAAATTAGAAGAGGACAAAATTTCTTCATCAAAAATGAATTTAAAATTAAACAATCTAAATATATATGGAATAGATATATGCGTAAGTAGAATTTTTGGTGTAGAGTGTAGGTATACAAGAAATATTAAATACAATAGGGAGCGAGCAGTCATATGATTTTGTTGGCCTTGACAAGCAGATATGGGGGCCCATGTCAGAATGATAGCTAGTAATTATGTATATAGATGTCAAATATCATAATTTCTCATTCTAAATTTAGTGATTTTCCAATTCCATGTGGAGCAGAATTAAATGTTAAATATCTAAGGCATACAAGTAAACTTTAAACTCCTGGTGATAAATTAACTACGTAAATTTAGAAAATCTTGAAATTTTTAATGAAAAATTCTAACATTTGACATCTATGTACATAATTACTAATTATCATTCTGAAACGGGCCCACACATTTGCTTGTCAAGCCCAAAAATGTAACATTACCGTTCGCGCCCTATACTTATGTAACCAAAAAAAGGAAGTGGCGAGAGGTATTGTGCTGGCCACAACAGATTTTTTACCTCTCGCTAAGAGAGGTATTGCATTCATGCTAAAAATCGCATATCCAGATTTTATTGAATAAGCACGTTTTAAGGTCCCTACAATCCGATTTTAACATTTTTACGATGATGTCTGTGTGTGTGTGTGTGTGTGTGTGTGTGTGTGTGTGTGTGTGTGTGGATGTGTGTGTGTGGGATGTTGGAAGGACGGTTACTCAAAAACTATAAGACTTAAAATTTGTTTAACAACGTATTTCCCAATCGGACATTCATGGGAAGATCTGAAAAGGTTTTGGTAATAATTGGACAACCGGAAGTAGAAGATTCTTGAAAAAAAATCTTCTAAATATTATTTTTTGAAAATTTTTCGTGGTAATATTAAAGAAAATTAAATTCTCTATCTGATACATTTAAATATTTTATTATATATTCCATAGATTTAGAGATAAAAGAAGTATAATATATAAAATAATGTTGTAATTAATTTTACAACCGAAAGGATGCCATGAAAAATAGTTGCAAATTTAAATTATTTGTAACTGACAGATAAATGTCAGTGTCAGAAATAATGAGTAATGAAAGAAAAATGTACTTGGAGAATCCCTTAATGCTTGATCTGTGACTATTATGGAGATGACAAGTCTAGGTTGAAGGACTTAAATTTGTTTCAAACATTATGGGACAATGTACACCAGTACTATAGACTAGAGTAACTTTGAATTGCGAAAAAGCTATCAAATTCTTCTCAAGTAAGTTGTAAATATTGACAAAATTACACATCGATATAAGAATAATCGGAGTGCAATCTATCCGTCACTTTATTAAAGGGAATTAGTGTTATTTAGATATAACATGTATGAAAAAATAAAATGTAAAAGAAGATATGTAAGAATAGATGCACAATCCATATATACATTTTAGACCGCCCAAAATTAATGTTTTTACTAGAAGAATATGAAGAGAAAGTAAACAACGTTGTTCGAATTGAAAATTGCAGTTACCAGCCTAATATTTATATATGGTAAACTCTACATTGTAATTTATTGTAACATAATTTATGGTAAAATATCTTCATGTTGAGACATGCTATTATTGAATAATAAAGAAGTTTATACGTCATAGATTTATATGAATATATTATTTGTATTTATAAAAATAATCTTTGCTTTATGCATACAGCCAGGTAAAATATACGGCGAGAGGTTATGTGCTGGACACATCAGATTTTTTTCAATAAGGTTGTATTCGGATAAGATGACATATATGTCATTCATTTTGTGGCTATGTTCACAGTAAAAGGTCTACAATTTAATAAAATGATTTCAATTTTTTCGACTATCGCATAAAAATAATTCAAATCCATTATGAAAATGGTCGATCTGTGAAAACCACATTTCATAAAATCGTGGATATTTTCGGTCGTTATAATCGTCCATCAGAGCCTACAATTAAGAATATAGTAAAAAAAATTGAGTCATCTGGGTCAGTACACAACGTAGCAACACCAAAACGTACTCGTAGCGATCGTTCGTAAGAAAATATTGTTGCTGTGAGCGATAGTGTTGAGGAGGATCCAAATTTAACAATTCCACGGCGCAATTGGGCTTGACCCCGAGCACAACATAGCGTATATTGCGCAAAGTTTTGGAGCTAAAGCCTTATAAAGTTCAGTTGGTGCAAGAAATGAAGCCAGTAGATTATGATCAACCTCGATACTTTGCTGATTTCATCATTGAACAAGGTGCTGGATTTTCAGACAAAACTATCTTTTCTGACGAAGCTAATTTCCATTTTCATTTGTTAATTGTCGCATCTGGGCTTCTGAAAATCCAAGGGCAGTTGTTGAACAACCATTACCATAATTATGCACAAATGTGGTAGAGAATTTTGCCAAATCGATGTCTGCCAACGTAGTCGTGGTGGACATTTATCGGATATTGTTTTTCATTCATAAATTGTAGAGTCTCTACAATATATTTCAATTAAAATATTCCCAGCTTTCATCCAAAATGTGTTTTATTTACAATTTAAAAAATTTGATGTGATCAACACAGTACCTCCCGCCATTTACCTATGTATATAATTTTTATATTATTTTATAAATTTATCCATACAATATATAGAAAAATATTAAAGCAAACTTGTAGAAAATGGAATAATTTTTAATTTTTATAATAACAAATTGAGAAAAAATTACATTTAAAGGTATTTTTTGAAAAAAAAAACTATCCTGAGCTTCAAGTAAACTGCCATTTCCGGTTATCCGATTGCCACCAAAATCTAATCAGTTTTTACCTCTCGCTAAGAGAGGTATTGGATTCATGCTAAAAATCGCATATCCAGATTTTATTGAATAAGCACGTTTTAAGGTCCCTACAATCCGATTTTAACATTTTTACGATGATGTCTGTGTGTGTGTGTGTGTGTGTGTGTGTGTGTGTGTGTGTGTGTGTGTGTGTGTGTGTGTGTGTGTGTGTGTGTGTGTGTGTGTGTGTGTGTGTGTGTGTGTGTGTGTGTGTGTGTGTGTGTGTGTGGATGTGTGTGTGTGGGATGTTGGAAGGACGGTTACTCAAAAACTATAAGACTTAAAATTTGTTTAACAACGTATTTCCCAATCGGACATTCATGGGAAGATCTGAAAAGGTTTTGGTAACAATTGGACAACCGGAAGTAGAAGATTCTTGAAAAAAAAATCTTCTAAATATTATTTTTTGAAAAATTTTCTTGATAATATTAAAGAAAAATAAATTCTCTATCTGATACATTTAAATATTTTTATACATATTTTATAGATTTAGAGATAAAAGGAATATAATATATAAAATAATGTTGTAATTAATTTTACAACCGAAAGGATGCCATAAAAAATAGTTGCAAATTTAAATTATTTGTAACTGACAGATAAATGTCAGTGTCAGAAATAATGAGTTATGAAAGAAAAATGTATTTGGAGAATCCCTTAATTCTTGATCTGTGACTATTATGGAGATGACAAGTCTAGGTTGAAGGACTTAAATTTGTTTCAAACATTATGGGACAATGTACACCAGTACTGTAGACTAGAGTAACTTTGAATTGCGAAAAAGCTATCAAATTCTTCTCAAGTAAGTTGTAAATATTGACAAAATTACACATCGATATAAGAATAATCGGAGTGCAATCTATCCGTCACTTTATTAAAGGGAATTAAGGTTATTTAGATATAACAAGTATGAAAAAATAAAATGTAAAAGAAGATATATAAGAATAGATGCACAATCCAGATATATACATTTTAGACCGCCCAAAATTAATGTTTTTACTAGAAGAATATGAAGAGAAAGTAAACAAAGTTGTTCGAATTGAAAATTGCTGTTACCAGCCTAATATTTATATATGGTAAACTCTACTTTGTAATTTATTGTAACATAATTTATGGTAAATATCTTCATGTTGAGACATGCTATTATTGAATAATAAAGAAGTTTATACGTCATAGATTTATATGAATATATTATTTGTATTTATAAAAATATTCTTTGCTTTATGCATACAGCCAGGTAAGTAGTAAATGGTAGCAATTAGAGGTGTTTTAATGACTTTTTAATTGCTTTTTAATTGCTTTTTAATTGCCTTCCTGGAAATTGACCATGACCTTGAGTAACCTTTTAATGACAATGGAATTTGTGACGTATGTGGGGGTAATTAGTGTGTTTGTGACGTATGTGGTGATCATGGAATTTGTGACGTATATTATGCCCTCAGGGAAAATAGAAAGCAATGGAATACTTTATTCATTTCAATACAAATGCTGGAAAATTCTCGTACAGAGTTGAACATGTTATTAATAACTAATAGTATAAATATCAATTAAAAATATTTATTTATTTCTGGGCATATTCCAAGGGTATATACTGCGTCCTATCTTCACTTCTACGCGTGTTTTTATTTGTAAACATATATATCCTACTAAGCTATGCCAATTTCTTGTTTCCCGCCAATCGTGATAAAATTTATTGCTTTATGGTCGGCATTAATAATGTCATTAAAACTTTGTGATTTAGAATAATCTCTATCATGCTCTTCCGATATTTCGTCATCACGGTCAAACGGCATACCATTGTTTAATTTATTTCCAGGGCCAAGGTAAAAATGTTTCGGAAAATTCATTGCAAATTCAAAGTATTTTGTAATGAGCACCCTCGCAGTTTAATTACAAGTAAGTATAAAATCAATAACTTAAATATATATATAATGAATCCGAGTATACATACTAGGTTTCCTCAATCTCAACTTTAAAATCAATGCGACTATATTTTTCTGTTATCTTACATCGACTAAGAGATCTTGTTTTGTCAAGTTGCTGACTGGTAGCTGAACTTTCACGAAAAAAAATGTTTGAATCTCATTTAAAATCAATTAGTGCTAACAATGGATTCCTTTACTTATTTCTGTATAAGTGAGGGTTTAAAATTTGTTACTGTATTTATTCCGTTATTTACTTTTGAAGAAGACAGCAGCAGAGTTGTATTTTTTTCAAATTTTTAAAAATGGATTTTATACGTGGATTATCAATAACTGAAGTGCTTATGTTGTATAGAGAAAGGTTATTACCGACTATCGACCACATCTTAGACGCTGCAAATTACATAAATAATAGAATTATATTTAATCTCGAAACATTTTCAAATCCCTGGGAGAATATAGAGTACGAAAAACTAATGAGTGAGGTGCATGAAAACAGTAAGTAATTAAATCATATTAAAATTATTATACATAATCATATAAAATATTTATTTTAAGGTAGATCTGGTGACGCTTTAATTAACCTGCCTAATACATCGATCAATGAAAATTGCGTTAATTGGAATGCTCAATCAGGTATAGAGAACGTTTATTATTATTTATTAATGTATTGAACTTTATATTAAATAATTTTTTAGATCCACACCACGGAAATATCCAATTAGGAGGAGGTGCATCGTCATCTTTAAATAATAATTCGAGTTCTCTGAAATATATAAATGTGGATGATGAGACTACGGCATTTATAAAAAAATTCGGATTATCTTCGAAACGATTATTGTTTTCATTTAAACCAATATTGAATGAACAACCAATAAAATGGTTAGAGGTAAGATTCTTTTTTCAAAAAAAAGTTAAACAAAATTCTTAATTAAAAATATATTTTTCAGAATGCAATAAGCGAAATAATAACCCTCATAACACCAGACATTCAGCAAGATGATTTTATTGGCCTACAGTTGGAGAATGAAGAGTATCCACAAAATCCAGTATATGTAACATGGCGAAAATTCTCGCAGCTGACATAAATTTTATTCAATTGCCGTTAGCAGCCTTTCCAAAAGCTTTTAGTATTGATACTGCAAAAGGGTATTTTCCGCACTTTTTTAATATTCGGGAAAATAAAAATTACATTGGTCCGTTACCAGACAAGCACTTTTATGGTTACAATTCTATGAAAGTTGATGCTAGATCTGATTTTTTAAAATGGTATGATTCCAAAACATCAGAAAATTATATTTTTAACATGCATGACGAACTTGAAGAGTATTGTGTATTGGATGTAGATATATTACGTCGCAGCTGTTTGCAATTCCGAAAATGTTTTGAAGAAGCTAACAACGTTGACCCCTTGCAAGAAAGTATAACCATCGCGTCAGCATGCAATTTAACTTTTCGACGAAATTTTTTGAAGCTTGAGTCTATAGGAGTTTTACCTAGGAAAGGTTACAGGTTAGTTGATAATTTTTTTCTAAATATTTATATAATTCTAACCGAGCTCCCGCTGTTGTATATGCGGCTATAACTACATTATCAGTTTTAAGAGTTTCAATGTCCTCTTGTATGCGTTCATAAGTTACTAATAATATTTCTTGATTAATAATTGTAATATCCAAAATTATTATACCCGGATTATTTAATAATTCAAAAATATCATACGGTTGAGAAATAATTTTAGTCTGCGATGAATTTTCTTTCTGCCCAAATTTTCCCCAAAACGAATTTAATATTAGTTTTGCAATTAATCTCATTCCTGAATTTTTAAAAATATTTAATATATCCAATTCAACTCCTTTCCGATCTTTATAATCAGCGACATATTTATTTTTACTACTTTCGTCGGAACATAATTTATCAACAAAGTGCTGCTGAAATACATTAAACAAATGTGAAAAGCAAACTCACCCAAATTTTCAATTTTAAAATGAATCCGAGTATACATACGAGGTTTCAGCAATTTCTATTGTAAATCATTGCGACTATATTTTTCTGTTCCCGGAATTCAAATTTTGAAACTCAATAAGAAATGTGTATGTTATGTTAACGAGTAAGAGAAGTTTTATGGCTATATGTATTATGTACCTAGTAATGGGGTTATTTCACATTTCCTCTTGAAAGAATAGGTCAAATTAAATATGTAGGTGTATGTTTACACTTTACAAGTCTTTAGAATCAGAGATATGATTTTAAAAGTTGTTTTAAATATTTGAACGCGACGTCACGGCTATACGTCACGCTTTGTCGAATACAGCTCTCTAGCGGATGTATTTTGAACTATGATTGTTTGAGTTCTCATTTTAAATAATTTTTGTTAACGCTTTCCTGCAAATTTTCATTTTTTCATCCTCTTCTCTGATTCTATTAAAGATATGACAACGCGGTTTGAAATTTTGAATTCATCATGAAATTGTCTTTCACCTCATGTATACCATTTTTACCGGTGAGCGGTTCACGAGTTATTAACAAATTCAACTTACAAGAAATTCCTCTAAAATCTGCAAATCGCCTCAGTTCGCATTTTTTCATCCAAAATTTCGACACGATTAAAGATAAACATTACGTATTTAATACGTGTGGAAGTGGTTGATGAAAAAATTAGAAATGAGCAAATTTTCATTTGTTTAAATTGTATCGTCTGAAATTACAAATATTAAGATACAATTTTGATTTATAACTCGAAAATTATAATACACGTAATATTTTTTCTTGGCATTATTTTCTTGAATATTAAACAAATTTCAAAAAACTTAAGTATTTCGAAAATATATTTTTATAAGATTATTACTTTTTCATAATTTTTCTGAAATACTTGACAGTCGTTTAGAAATTTATAATCATATTTGTAGATGAATATTAAATTTTAATTTCTGATGAAGTTTACTGTATCCCTGCACAATTCTTGGAAATTAACGGGGGATTATTTCTCGGGGAGTACGACCAGGTATATTTGGTTATTAATTTCTCTAGTCATAATGTCATGACTATCAAAATTTCCACAAAACTTACTTTGTATTATTTTTTCGGGAATGTGTAACTTTCTACTTGTGATAAATAAATATTTGTTTTAAAATAGATCTAGCAGACCGATATATACAAGGAGAAACAATTTGTGACAACTATTTAAATAATAAAATTAATATTATAGAGTTTCTTATGAACATAAAAACTATTCAACTATAAATTGGATAGCGAAGCTAATAAATTCTTCGAAGAAGATATTCAAAAAAAAAATTCTGACTTCTTGGTGTTTCAATACTTAAATTGCTACAAGATATAAGGTCGTGATAGAAGCCAAATATTTGAAGATATAAGAAGCTGACAACTATAAATAACTGAAATTTTATCAATAATATAAATTTTAAATATGAATATTTATAAATTATTTTAATTACTTAACTTGTATTCTGTCGTAAATTAACATAGGATCAAAAATATTACAAAATAAATTTGTAATTTTATCAGAATGTGTCAATATTTTGAGAAACATTCATTCTTTTGAAAGGTTTTAAACAAATGCTGTGTTTGGCACAAGAAAATTATAATGATAAAAATGCAAAACAGTTTTAAATGTTATTTTCGCGTGATTAAACTGCAAAGATAATTATTACAAAAATTTCGGCCTCAGGAAGTAAATTTCAACTTTCCAAACTTGTAACAGTTTAAGTATTAAAACACATTAAAATGACATTAGCACGTATAAGTTATATGTAACTAGCTAATAATCTACCCTATTACTTTCTTGCCATAATACAGCAACATTCTGTAGTTTCATCCTTTATAAACATACGACGTTAAAATAAACTGCTAAACAAACTACAACAAAACAGCGCGATATCTTGATGTCGCCATACTCTGTAAAGAAATATCACGCGACTTCCTCCATATTATGTACTGAACAAAAGAAATAATATAAACTAGGTAAGTACAAAAACAGGATTATAAATAAATAGATTATACTTTATTTCGGTACATTATCAGTTTCTAACAAATGTTTAAATTTATTATAATTATTAGGTACATAATACATATTTGATATTAAATCATTCTTAATTAAATTAGGATAAAATATTAACATTTCTTTATATATGATTGAATGATTTTTTTTTTTAGTTTACAAAGTGTTACTAAATATGGCTTTCGTAAAGTACATATTTATTATAGCGAATGTAGCAAGAATACGAACAAATTCAATTACATACGAACTCGAAAATAGCGAGCAATTTTTTTTTATTTGGAAATACGCCTCCTATTATTATTAACACTCCACCACCACAACAACAACAGCATCTATTAAATAATATGAATATATGGAGCAGTGATGAGGACGAGGACGAGGATTTTTTGAATATTGCCGAAAATATGCATGGAATACAACAACAACAGCTAATAAACAACGATATGAATGTATGGAGCACTGACGAGGACGAGGATTTGATTGATGCCGAAAATGTAGCATTGTTAAATAAACAATTATAATAATCATTAAACACTATATTTTTTAACGTTGCACCTGTAACACCTTTAGTCTTTTTTACTAGCTTCTTCTTCAATATTATTTAAAATTTTGAAACAATACATTTTTGAACGTAATCCTATAAATTCTGTCATAATTTTCCATTGTTTTCATTTTTCATAAGACCAATTACTTTTCTGTTTACTATAATCTTAAATTTATGAATATTACGTTTTATTTTTTCATAAATATTTGGAATATTCCATATTTCATTACATTTAGTGGAAATCTTGGTGGCCGTGATTCTAAAATAAATATTTGAAGCAATGACATTATTACTAGAGAAAGTTTAAGTACCTTGTCAACAGGTAGCAGAAATTTTAAATACCCTACGGGATAACAGGTACTTTTCAATCCAAAAAGTTATATTCGTAGAAATTTTATTTTCTTAACTTGTTTAATTAAAAAAAACAAAAAAAAAATTATAACATGATTTATATTGTAAAACTTTAATATTTAAACAAAATACTATTTATAAAATTACATTGTTTTCACATAGCATATTGGGTAAAATTAATATTTAACTAAATTCATGTTGTAGACATTAAATTAGAATCTATTGTTTTAATAAAACTTGATAATCTAATCTTATAAATAAACTGTAATCAAAAGCACCGTGTAAGCTTATAATAATTAAATAAAATTTATAAATATTCATATTTAAAATTTCAGTTATTTATAGTTGTCAGCTTCTTATATCTTCAAATATTTGGCTTCTGTTACGACCTTATATTTTGTAACAATTTAAGTACTGAAACACATTAAAATGACATTAGCATGGATAAGTTATACGTAACTATTTAGCATTCCTCTCACACACGCATAGAACAGTCCACGTGATATCCGTTTGTTGTTGTAATAAGCAATATACCCCTAAACTTGTGACATGTGACAGCAGACTTAAGGTATGTAAATAAATATTTATTAAAATAAATAGCAAAAGCTGTATAAAATATGTTTTTTTTAACAATATGCTGGTGTCGGAAAATCAAGCTTACACGTGAGAACTAAAACAATCATAGTTCAAAATACATCCGCTAGAGAGCTGTATTCGACAAAGCGTGACGTATAGCCGTGACGTCGCGTTCAAATATTTAAAACAACTTTTAAAATCATATCTCTGATTCTAAAGACTTGTAAAGTGTAAACATACACCTACATATTTAATTTGACCTATTCTTTCAAGAGGAAATGTGAAATAACCCCATTACTAGGTATATAATACATATAGCCATAAAACTTCTCTTACTCGTTAACATAACATACACATTTCTTATTGAGTTTCAAAATTTGAATTCCGGGAACAGAAAAATATAGTCGCAATGATTTACAATAGAAATTGCTGAAACCTCGTATGTATACTCGGATTCATTTTAAAATTGAAAATTTGGGTGAGTTTGCTTTTCACATTTGTTTAATGTATTTCAGCAGCACTTTGTTGATAAATTATGTTCCGACGAAAGTAGTAAAAATAAATATGTCGCTGATTATAAAGATCGGAAAGGAGTTGAATTGGATATATTAAATATTTTTAAAAATTCAGGAATGAGATTAATTGCAAAACTAATATTAAATTCGTTTTGGGGAAAATTTGGGCAGAAAGAAAATTCATCGCAGACTAAAATTATTTCTCAACCGTATGATATTTTTGAATTATTAAATAATCCGGGTATAATAATTTTGGATATTACAATTATTAATCAAGAAATATTATTAGTAACTTATGAACGCATACAAGAGGACATTGAAACTCTTAAAACTGATAATGTAGTTATAGCCGCATATACAACAGCGGGAGCTCGGTTAGAATTATATAAATATTTAGAAAAAAATTATCAACTAACCTGTAACCTTTCCTAGGTAAAACTCCTATAGACTCAAGCTTCAAAAAATTTCGTCGAAAAGTTAAATTGCATGCTGACGCGATGGTTATACTTTCTTGCAAGGGGTCAACGTTGTTAGCTTCTTCAAAACATTTTCGGAATTGCAAACAGCTGCGACGTAATATATCTACATCCAATACACAATACTCTTCAAGTTCGTCATGCATGTTAAAAATATAATTTTCTGATGTTTTGGAATCATACCATTTTAAAAAATCAGATCTAGCATCAACTTTCATAGAATTGTAACCATAAAAGTGCTTGTCTGGTAACGGACCAATGTAATTTTTATTTTCCCGAATATTAAAAAAGTGCGGAAAATACCCTTTTGCAGTATCAATACTAAAAGCTTTTGGAAAGGCTGCTAACGGCAATTGAATAAAATTTAAACTATCAATGAAACGAATTGAATTGCCACATTTTATCAACATTATTTTGGAACCTGTTCTTATTATATTAGGTTTCCAACGCCCAACATTGTTCATCATTTCACGTAACATAAAGCAACCGTCAAATGCTTTAAAATTATGCGCTATAACTGTTACTTTAAACTTCAATGACATTTGTGATACGTAATTTAAAAATTGACAAGCTACATCTCCATAATCATCTGTAAATATGCGTTGACGAACACCGCAATGTGTGCAACTACTCTGTATATCATCATTTGTGATACAGTTAGTGCACACGTGCTGAGTAACACACATATTAACTTCGTGCTCATATAAAGATTTTGTAACTTTTTTTTCCTGCATCGTCTCAAAACCAAAGAAAATAAAAAGAAATGTTGAAATATCGCTAACTTTATTCTCGGACAATTTATTCACGCTCATGAAACAATGAGGAGATGTTGGCTTAATAGCGTTGCATACTGCACAATATTCAAATCCGCATGTGTGCTTATTTTTCCGATTATTCCAACTATAGCTATATATACCCAATTGGTTATTAATGACCAAAATTTTTCGTGTTTATTATATTTTCACATACACTTATTTTTGTACTTACTCGTTAACATAATATACACATTTCTTATTGAGTTTCAAAATTTGAATTCCGGGAACAGAAAAATATAGTCGCAATGATTTACAATAGAAATTGCTGAAAATAATTATCATTCGCTAGTAAAAAGACTAGTTCATTGTACATAAATATTCTTAACATTATTAGAAAATATCCACAATACAATTTAAGTATCTGCTACTCTGCAATAATCTTTTATATTCAAATTTTACACACCATACTATATATAATAATAATATCTAATAAAATAAATATTACTTAAAATTATTCAAATTTCTTTAAAATAATTTTGAAAATCTTAAGTTATTCTACATGTGAGAAAGTATAATAAAATACTGCTGACTTCAAGTTTATCTTTTTAATTAGCAGTAATAATGTCGTTAAATCTTCATAATTTTAAAAATAAATTCAAAAATCTTCGTAGCAGTAGCCATAATACCTCTCAAATATTTTTAAATTTTGCGTTTGTGGTTATTATTTATTGTATTTGTCATTCCCCAAAAATAAGTTAAAATAATTTAATTCATATTAGAACCGTATCTCCAACGTTGAAAAATAATTAAATATGATATACACCTAATTTTGTGTTTTTATTTATATATATATTGTCGACGATACAAATTTACCGCGTATAGCCGCATCCGCCTCCGCGCGCTACTCGCCGCATCCGCCGTTGGCACCGTCCGCCGCCGCCGAACCGCCCGCCCCCGCCGACCACCCGCCGCCGTCTCCAGGACCCGTGAATTAAGTCAACGCGCATACAGTGACAATAATATGCCTGTATATTTTTTGTTTTAATATTGATAAGTAGGGAAGAACAATAATTAAAAACATAATTCTATTACATATATTTATTTAAAATAATATTCAAATAATATTTTACAAATAGAGTCATTTATATTATAATCATTGTCAAACATACTTAAGAAACTATCAATACTATTATGAAATACATAATTTAACAAAAATAAAACACAGTAATGGCCGCAAACAGTTGAATTTAAATTCTGGATTTGTTTAGTGTTGTAACTATATATAGAACTTTTTCTTTTAAGGAAATTTAAAATTGTACCGAATGGTTTTCTTCCAAATGATTTTAAAGTTGAGATTGAGGAAACCTAGTATGTATACTCGGATTCATTATATATATTTAAGTTATTGATTTTATACTTACTTGTAATTAAACTGCGAGGGTGCTCATTACAAAATACTTTGAATTTGCAATGAATTTTCCGAAACATTTTTACCTTGGCCCTGGAAATAAATTAAACAATGGTATGCCGTTTGACCGTGATGACGAAATATCGGAAGAGCATGATAGAGATTATTCTAAATCACAAAGTTTTAACGACATTATTAATGCCGACCATAAAGCAATAAATAAATTTTATCACGATTGGCGGGAAACAAGAAATTGGCATACCTTAGTAGGATATATATGTTTACAAATAAAAACACGCGTAGAAGTGAAGATAGGACGCAGTATATACCCTTGGAATATGCCCAGAAATAAATAAATATTTTTAATTGATATTTATACTATTAGTTATTAATAACATGTTCAATTCTGTACGAGAATTTTCCAGCATCTGTATTGAAATGAATAAAGTATTCCATTGCTTCCTATTCTCCCTGAGGGCATAATATACGTCACAAATTCCATGATGACCACATACGTCACAAACACACTAATTACACCCACATACGTCACAAATTCCATTGTCATTAAAAGGTTACTCAAGGTCATGGTCAATTTCCAGGAAGGCAATTAAAAAGCAATTAAAAAGCAATTAAAAAGTCATTAAAACACCTCTAATTGCTACCATTTACTACTCAGGTAAAATATACGGCGAGAGGTTATGTGCTGGCCACATCAGATTTTTCTATATTAGAATAAGGTAGAAATACATGGTTTCAAAACTTTCTGAATGATAGTATTTGAGTTAGAGCGTAAACAGGATCCACACACACACATATACATACATACACACAGACATCATCGTGAAAATGTTAAAAATGGATTCTAGAGACCTTAAAACGTGGTCATTTACCAAAATCTTGATTTGCGATTTTTAACACGATCCCTATACCTCCCTTACCAAGGGTAGCGGGAGGTAAAATGGATTCTAGGGACCTTAAAACATGGTCATACCAAAATCTTGATTTGCGATTTTGAACACGATCCCTATACCTCCCTTACCAAGGGTAGCGGGAGGTAAAAATGGATTCTAGGGACCTTAAAACGTGGTCAATTACCAAAATCTCGATATGCGATTTTTAGCACGATCTCTATACGTCCCTTACCAAGGGTAGTGGTAGGTAAATAAATTCTTATTGAAAAACCCTGTATATTAAAAATTTAAATAGTATGATGATATTATTATAACCAGTTTTACTTTTTACCTTCCGACACCTTATTTAGGTAAGGAAGGTAGGTATTGTCTTTGATAAAAAAATTCGATGGTAAATTTTTAATGAATAAGCACATTTTGGGGTCCCTAATATATGAATTTACTACGTTTACGATGATGTTTATATGTGTGTGCATGTATGTGACGATCGTTTTGGCCGCGATAATTCCAGAAATTACAATTTTTTCGTATTTCTCATTCTTACATCTAAATGATTACTTGATTAGGTTTTAGTTATAATTGATCAACCGGAAGTACCTTAATTTGAAGCTTTTAACTGTTTTTCTTAAAAAAACACAGTTATGTCATTTTTTGATATTTAATGTTTTTCAGTTTACCATTAATTAATTTTATAATCTTTCATATAAAAAATCTGATCTGGCCAATACATTACCTTCCGTCAATCCTGTATTATATACAAATTCCATACATAAATTTTCTTGCAAAAGATCCTATATTTCCAGTAATATTATTTCATAAACAAACTATGCAAATTGCACTTGACACTGACATCTTCTTCTTCTTTAGCTTTTCCAATATCTTAGTGATTGTTATTTTTTATTTTCTTCCACTCATTTCTGTTTTGCTTGTCGTCCTCATTCAGTCCCTTTTCTCTCAAGTCTTTCGCAATACAGTCCTTCCATTTTAACTTTGGTCTTCCTCTGTTTTTTCTACCTTCTACTACTAAGCTATTCATTCTTCTTCTAATATATTTTTTATCTCTCCTCACGACATGTTCAAACCAATGTAATCGTCTCTTTCGTATCTATCTAAAAACTTCTATCACTCGAGCCATTTCCTTTATCCTTTAATTCCTTACCCTATCTTTTCGTGACTTCCCAACATCTATCTCAACATCCTCGTCTTTGCCACATTTATTTTCTTTTCATTGATACTTACAACTGTCAATTTGAATTATCTGAATATATTAGCAGTTTGCATGGTTAGTATAGTTGGCTGATTTATGAAATTTAATATCTTTATAATTCTTCTTTATGTATTTCTTTTGAATATGAACTATAATATGCAATCACATCGTATAGAGAATAACATATTCTTGAATATTTATAACATTAAATGTCAATAAATGATACTTAACTGCTTTTTGCCCAAGAAAAACTGTTAAAAGTTACAAATGAGTGTATTTCCGGTAGGCCAATTATAACCAAAATCTAATTATGTCTGCATATGGTTCTAAACTTGAGGAATACGAAAAAAATATAATTTTTGGAATCGTGGTATTGAAGTTATGCGATCCGAAATGATCGTTACACACACACACGCACACACATAGCGCATACACACACATACAAAACGTGCTTATTTATTAGAAACTCACTATCGAAATTTTTGACCGAAGATAATACCTTTCTTACCGAAAGGTGACGGAAGGTAAAAATGTGCAACCACCCTATTACAAATTATTCATGGCCTACCTGATTTTCTTATTCTCAACGTGACTCTAGAAGTACAAAACGTTGAGTATGTTTTGATTGTAATAAAACATCACCAAAATTATCTTTAAAAGGTATAATGTGTTTAGACGAGCAAACCGCAAACATATTTTCCATCTATCAAATTTGAAGCAGTGTCACCCTCCCAACAATAAATTAACACTATAAACAATCAATTTGATTCAAGTAGCGTGAAATAGTCTGTGGACGTCCGGCGTTGACACTCGAGAATAATCAATTCCGGAGCTCCGCCTTCGACCCCTGGGAAGCAGTGGAGCCCTGGTCCTTCCGGGGTGCAAATCGGCGGGTAATTAGTAGGCCACGCGCCCTACCGCCCGAGGCTGGGGTGCAGACAGAGAGCTACAACACGGATGACAACTGCAAATACTCCACGGTTGCGTCATTGTTGTTTAATGTTTGTTTCCGATTGTGTTGTGTTAATCAGCTTGAAAACCAATATGTTTCTGTGGGAATTCAGACCATTGTTGTGGGGAGGGTAATTTTTAATGTGATTCAAACTGATGTATTAAGTGGGAGGTGATGAATGCTAATTTCTATTCAAATGCAACTGGGTTTAAAATTTTCTCATGTTATTTCAATGCAGTATCTTTATTCCCAGGTTATTATTAGTATCCACCTAAATTTGACTACTTAATAATTTTAAATGCAGGTGCTGTGAATTTTTAAAGTATCATTTAAAAAAAATTAAATTGATGATATAGAAGAAGTTTGATTTTCCGTCACTTTTTAAGGAATTTTTGGTTATTTTTCTAGTGCCAATTCTATATTTTATATTTTAAATTATTTAACCCTACAGGAGGCGTGCAAAATTTTAGAACGTGATGCAAATGGCGACTACCAAATGATATTGTAGTGGATCTGGCCGAAATAATGAATTTAGATGAAGATTCTAGCAAATAACATAGAACAGGAAAGGATTCATTTCTAGACTGTAAATCGAAATTGAATAATAGAATAAAGGAACACTTCACTTTAATATAAGATAATTGAATAACGGGCATTAAGTTCAACTACATAATAATTAAAGACAACATTAAATTTAATATTGTAGATACATTTTATCTACAGTCCTTTTAAGGGCTTTTTCGCTTTCGGATATTATTTTTCTTTTCTATCTAATCTATCTAATCATCCCATCATCAACAATACGGGAAGAAATCAGCAATAATGCAAAGTCGGAGGAATACATCAAAAATGCAAGAAGGAATGAGAACAATTCTGAGATAAAACTAGAAACCATGCTTCATGTAGATGTCAAAGGACAGCTTTAAAATTAAGGTCATCCGGGATATGGAGTTCAACTAGATCTTTTAAATTCGCATCCATTTTTAAGGACAATAATGGGGAAGTTTAGTGTATTTCTTTATTTTTACTTCCTTGTACGTAAGTAAAGGAAGTATTGTAATCGCGAAAAAAATCGGTTTTCAGATTTCAGCGGAAATATCCATTTTGATCATCCCTGAATCCATTTTGACTAATTTCGTCGTGACGTCTGTACGTGCGTATCTCGCATAACTCAAAAACGGTAAGCCGTAGAAAGTTGAAATTTTGTATTTAGGACTCCTATAACATCTAGTTGTGCACCTCTCTTTCTGGTTATTACACAATTTCCAGAAGTGGCACTTTACATGAAGCCTATAATAGATTTTAATGAAAAACTGTATTAAAATATAACCCAAAACTTTTCAAATTTGGTATACACGACTTTTATGTCAATCGAAATAACACAATAGATTTTGGTTAAAATAGGCTAAATGGAAGTGGTACATTACTTGAAGTTGTTAACAGTTTTTCTTGAATAAAATAATTTTATTTTAATTTTAGAAATAAATGCTTCAAATAAAAGTTTTAGAGAATTAATTTCTGCGTCTAGCACATCAAGAATTATTAAATTAGCCCTTTGTATAAGCGAGATATGTAAATTTAAAAATTATATACTTTTTTGTTTTTGTAATAAAGCTTGCTATAGATTAGGACAAAAACATAAAAAAATGTTCATGTCAAATTACGTTAAATACGTGCAATTTTATGATTCGTACAATAACAAATATTATATTTTTATTGTGTAATTAGTCATATTCATTGTTGTAATCAAATATTTCTTTGTTGTAATCAAAACTCTCTTTTAAAAGAACTGGGTTAGATTATAGTCGCTATATATCTTACTGTTTTGAAGTTAAAATTAATATTTTGTAATTTATTTATTAAAAAAATATGTATAGTTTAATAATCGTACAAGGAAGTCGTGTGGTGTCCACATCAGATTTTTTTATCCAATATCGTAGTGTTGATGCTTTCAAACATAAGTTAAAAGAAAATCGTTAAGTGTAAATGTTCAACGTTCAACACTGTGATAAATTGATCGATTTATCCGTCAATAAATGGATCGATTTATTAAAAAAGTCGATATAAGATTTAATTACAAATAATTCTTATTAAGACCAACAATCGAGTAAAATTACCCTTAAAGTAGAGTAATTTTGAATTCACGCTGCAATAAAATATGATCTATTTTTACGTATCATGAACAATACCACCGGGGATAAATAATTTAAAGCGTAACAGCGTCAACAAACAATAAATATACTTAATATTCATGGTTGGTGGGATGATGTGAAAACAGCTTTGCGGCCACTTCACAAAGGGGTGGCGTGCCACCAAAACTAACATCAAATACTATCCCAGGATAATCTTTCCAAACAATTGATTTCATACACGACACGCTCCCTACTTGTACATGCACAGCACTCGTATGTATACACCACAATAATATGTGTGCGATATGTGAACATTTTATTTATCTTTCTCTTGAAATTAAGCTTAGTACTTGTCACAAAACATATGAGTCCCGTACCATCAGTTAGCCTACTTCACGGATCATATACCATTTATTTGTAAAAATTCGTTTATCTTCATTTAAATAATAGAATTCCTAATAATAATTAAAGAAATCTCTACATTAAAATGAATTCTTAAATAAAAAATAAAATAAATATTTCATCACGGCATATTATCCATTACTGGGTGTGCCAATCTGCTTCATATACAGATATCGGTAATGATGGAATATTTGTACCGTGCGGGCGCTTACCAGGCGTCACCTCACGGGCACTCAATGCTGGTGGGGAGAGTGCGCCACAGGGGTCAATTTTTTGCCAATTAAAATTCGATGTAATTATTGGCGTCGGTCGGGATCGAACCCGGGTTCCCAGATTCGCGACCAGACACTCAGGCACACGGCCACGAGACCCCATGATGATGTTATATTAATATATTATAGCATATTTAGATACGTAATTCTTAATTTATAGTCCACATATTTTGTTCTTTTAGAAATTCTATGTTCATATGATAAGTCTATGAAATGACTCTAAATGAATTCTTAGCTAGAGATTAAAAATTTAACATTATGTACATATAACAATAGCACAAATGAATAATTTTATTAATTTTATATTATTTGTCACATTACACCTCGTGTCCATGTACTAATTTGCGCGTCCAGTTATAAACTTTTTACCTTCCGTCTCCTTTAGGTAAGGAAGGTATTGTCTTTGGTCAAAAAAATCATAGTGAGTTTCTAATAAATAAGCACGTTTTTGGGTCCCTAGAATACGAATTTACTAATTTTACGATGATGTATATATGTATGTATGTATGTATGTATGTGTGCGCGTGTGTGTGTGTGTGTGTGTGTGTGTATGTGTGTGTGTGTGTGTGTGTGTGTGTGTGTGTGTGGGTGTGTCAGTGTATGTGTATATGACTATCGTTTCGTATCACATAACTCCAATACCACGATTCCAAAAATTATATTTTTGTCGTATTCCTCGAGGACCGTATGCAGACATGATTAGATTTTGTTTATAATTGGTCCACCGGAAGTACCGTCATTTGCAACTTTTAACAGTTTTTCTTGAAAAAAGCAGTTAAGTATCATATAACATTTAATGTTATTATAAATTTTAAAGAATATATTATTCTCTATAATATTTGATTGCACTTTATACTTCATATTCAATAGATATACAGTTAAAGAATTATAAAGATATCAAATTTCATAAATCAGCCAGCCATGCTAACCATGGAAACTGCTAATATGTTCAGATAATTCAAATTGACAGATGTCAGTATCAATGAAAAGTAAATGAATGTGGTAGAGATGAGGATGTTGAAGTAGATGTTGAGGCAGACACGGAAAGATAGAGTAAGGAATGATAAAGTTTCTAGAAAGATACAAGAGAGACGATTACATTGGTTTGAACATGTCGTGAGGAAAGATGAAGAATATATAGGAAGAAGAATGAACAACTTATTTATGTATGAAATTTGTACATAATACACAGGATTGACGGAAGGTACTGTGCTGGCGACATCAGATTTTTTTTCTTCTTCCACTTACTTCTGTTTTGCGTGTCGTCATCATTCAGTTCCTTTTCTCTCAAGTCTTCCGCATTACAGTTCTTCCATCGTATCATTGGTCTTCCTCTGTTTCTTGTACCTTACCTTACTATGCTATTTATTCTTCTTCCAATATATTTTTCATCTCGCTCTCATGACATGTTCAAACCAATGTAATCGTCTCTCTTGGATCTTTCGAGAAACTTTATCACTCGTGCCATTTCCCTAACCTTTCATTCCTTACTCTATCTTTCCATGTCTTCCCCAACATCTTTCTCAATATCCTATATCCTAGTCTCTGCCACATTCATTTTCTTTTCATTGATATTGGCATCTGTCAATTTGAATTATCTGAATATATTAGCAATTGCCATGGTTAGTATAGCTGGCTCATTTATAAAATTCAATATCTTTATAATTCTTTAACTTTATATTTATTGAATATGAAGTATAAAATTCAATCACATCGTATAGAGAATAACATATTCTTTAACATTTATAATAACATTTAATGTCAATAAATGATATTTAACTGCGTATTTTTGAGAAAAACTGCGAAAAGTTGTAAATGAGGGTATTTCCGATGGACCAATCATAACCAAAATCTAGTCACGTCTGCTTATCCATCTAAACTCGAGGAATACGAAAAAATTGTAATTTTTAGAATTGTGGTGTTGGAGTTATGCGATCCGAACAGTGGCGGATCCAGAAAATCTCTCAGGGGGGGGGGGGGGGGAACTACTTTTTTTTAGTTAGTGGAAGTCATCCCTGTAAGGCATTAAAATGACCGAAAAATATATGGGCTTAATGTCAATGTCCACATGCAACTAATTTCACGCCACGTGAATGACAATACGTTTTAAAATTTCGTAACAGATATCGCTAGTCGCTAGAAATTCAACAATGACACCTGTTATGGCGCCAAAACTGTATTTTATTTAAATATTGTGGCCAAATTTCTCGACTATAATGTGGATTAGGTGTTAACAATTACTCGAAAGTTCAGTCACACAGCATTTATTCTTACTAATACAACGTTTCGGTGCACCCTTGCACCTTCTTCAGTGTCTACAATGATTGCAATAACATCAATGCAAGGACTGATATTCAAGAACTTAACAGCGTATATTTTGGTGTATTGGAAAAGTTCAAATAGGAAAAGGCAAATTTTAGGCCAAACTGAGTTTCATTTTATTTAAATTCCTACAACTTGCTACATTATTATTGGTGTACAAACGACCAACAGGAGTCCGTTTCAATGATGCCACCAGAATCCTTACACAGGATATTTCCGGCTATTTTCCGTATTATTCGATTGTCGGTTTTTCGAGCAAATGAGTTTGTGTATGCTCTTTGAATCTTTTTGTACGATTTTTAATAGATTAAATGGATGTTTTGTACGAATGTATTTTGTGTACATGAATTGTAACAATTTGTAATAACTTACTGTAAGTGTGATGTCCATGTTATTTTGTATGTATTACATTCTTGTTGTATAATTGTTGTAAACCGTGAAGAAGGTGGAAGGGTGCACCAAAACGTTGGTAATAAGAATAACTGCTGTTTGACTGAACTTTCGAGTAATTATTAACATCTAATTTATTTAAATATCTATAAACTTTTTTTGGTTCATGTTGAGTTTTTATACAATAAAATAAAATAATAATTCTTTATTTATTGATCTGTAATTTTACAAGGAAGACATCTTAAAATTTTGAAGAAAAAATCTCTCAGGGGGGGCGATCGCCCCGTCGCCCCCCCCTTGGATCCGCCACTGGATCCGAAACGATCTTTACATACATACATAAACATTCACACACATACACACACACACACACACACACACAGACGCACACACATACGTACAGACATCATCGTAAAAATAGTAAATTCGTATTCTAGGTATCCCAAAACGTGCTTATTCATTAGAAACTCACTATCGAATTTTATGACCAAAGGCGATACTTTCCTTACCTAAAGGTGACGGAAGGTATAAAATAGCTATTTTAGGAGTGAAACAAATACATGGAGTTCGTATAATATTTGAAATAATTTTGAATAGACTTTGATTTAAAGAAACAATTAAATTAAAAACGTTCATTTGTCGTACAGCTAGGTTAAGTTAGTTTTAAGGGGACGCGTCGTCATCCTAACTTCAACTTCGCGATTCCTGGCAGAAGGTCAAGGTCGTTAGCTCGAGGCTCGAGTAACCGGCATAAGGTCCGAGTCGTTTCCGTTCCGTTAATATTAGCTCGGATAATCCTGCATAAGGTCCGGATCGATTAGGCCAGAAACCAAGGATCTGGACAACGTGAGAACTTTAGGATCTCAAAACCCCGAGGCTATCCACATGAACATGAATATTATTATAGTAATGAATTTGTTGTTTTGTATTGGGAATATTTTTCTTTATTTAAATAAATTTAAAGCAATATAAAGTTCATATACAGTAATTTGGGGTTTTCAGGGTTAATTTTCTGATATATTGAGAATTCGTTCGCGGAGTTCGAAGTTACGGGATTTGCGATTGTTGCTATGTTTATTCAGAGGGGCCAACATAAAAGGTCCTAGATCCTAGGATCTTTTATTTATATTATTTTCTCAATCTCAATCAGAAAAACTTTCTTTTTTCAGATCATCTTTACCAGAAAGTGTTGTGCATTGGCAAGTACGAGGGCGGGATGATAAGTAGTTACTGTAACAGTAACAAAGTTGTTATGTTTTCAAAATGACATTTATTTTTAAATATAGTCTAACAGTGTAGGTGCTTTACTTATGGTCTGCAAAATAAACGTCTGCAGCGTACTTGACCACCTTATCACTTGAAAATCTCTGTCCTCCCAAGAAAACTTTTACCTTAGGGAATAAATAGAAATCAGAGGGAGCCAAATTCGGCGAGTAAGCTGGATATGAAACCAAATCGTACTTTAGTCCCATTATTTTCGTCTTGCTGCAACATTAGTGTGAGGCCGTTGGTGAAATACGATATTTCTATACGTTAAACATAGTCTTTTTTCTTGAATATTTTGGTGCAAAGTTTATCGTAATATTCTTTATTTATTGTTTTTCCCTTTGTAAGATAGTCTATCATCAAAATCCCTTTGGCATCCAAGAAAATTGATGTTATCACTTTGTCAGCTAATTTTACGGCTTTTGCTTTCTTTGGAGCTGAGCAGCTATGTTCTGCCCATTATTGTTTGGCTTGGAATTTAAATTAGGGGAATATGGTAATGTAATGACCCAAGCCTCGTCTGTGGTTACAAATCGACGCATAAAATTGGTTGGGTTTTTGTGATATGTCCGAGACACTCTTGGGAGACTTGCATTCGACGACGCTTTTGATCAACTGTAAGCAATCGCGGCACCCATCTTGCCGATATCTTTTTCGTACCCAATTCTTGGGTTAAAATATAGTGCACCCGCTTTTTTGAGATGTTAACACTATTAGCTACTTCACCCAATGCCAACCGTCTATCTCTTAAGACCATATCGTGAATTTAGTAATCACTTACGGTGTTATAACTTTTTTGGATTGATGTTCATCTTAGATGCTTATACTGCCCAGTTTAAACACAGCTACCTAATTTTTAGCCATCGCATATGATGAAGCATTTTTACCCAACTTGTGTTTCAGCCCTTCAAAAATATCTGCATGTTTGAAAATTTTTAAATAAAATAAAAATTAATAACGGTACGATGTTAAACAATTTTAATTGTAAAACAGATAGAAATATCGTTTTATTTAAAGAATAACTAACACCGAAACTACAGGACAGTAGTTTCAACAAAAATAAAATATTTGACCTAGCAACACCAACTACATAAAGGCGAACTACTTATCATCCCGCCATCGTGGACGATTTTCTGGTGCTCGAAGAGAACTTTTGGACACCCACAGGACTTGGAGTTATAATATCCAGCCACATCATTTATTCATAGTAATTTTTACCTTCCGTCACCTATAGGTAAGGAAGGTATTGTCTTTGGTCAAAAAAATCGGTGGTGAGTTTCCATTGAATAAGCACGTTTTAGGGTCTTTACAATACGATTTTACTATTTTTACGATGATGTCTGTATGTGTGTGTGTGTGTTCGTATGTGCGTGTGTGTGTGTGTGTGTATGTGTGTGTGTGTGTGTATGTGACCGTTTTTTCCTGCACGATATCTCCAATACTAGAATTCCAAAAATTACAATTCTTGCGTATTCCTCTTCCTTACAACCATATGCAGACTTGATTAGATTTTGGTTATAATTGGTCAACCGGAAGTACCCTCATTTGAAGATTTTAACAGTTTTTCTTGAAAAACTCAGTTAAATGTTATTATAACTTAAAGAATATATTATTGTCTATACGATTTGATTGCATTTTATATTTCATATTTAACAGATATAGGATTAAAGAATAATAAAGATAAAAAAATTCATATAAATTTCATAATTCAGCCAGCTATGCTAACTTAACCATGGAAACTGCTAATTCAAATTGACAGATGTCAGTATCAATAAAATGTAAATCAATGACAGAATAAGGGAAGTAACTCTAGTGTTAGAAGTTTCTGGATATAAGAAAGACGATTACATTGGTTTGAACATGTCATGAGAAGCGATGAATATATTAATAGAAGGTGGAAGAAACATAGGAAGACCAAATATAAGATGAAAAGATTGTATTGCAGAAGACTTGAGAGAAAAGGAACTGAATGAGGAAGACACGCAAACAAAAATGAGTGGAAGAAGAAAATAAAAAATAGCGACCCCCTAACGAATGGGAAAAACTAAAGAAGAAGAAGTAGATGTCAGTGTCAAGTGCAATTTGCATAGTTTGTTTATGAAATAACTTTACTGGAAATATAGCATCTTTTGCAAAAAAAATATGTATAGGGCGCGTGCCTTTGGCAAGCAGATATGGCAACCCGTATCAAAATGACAGCAATTAATTATGTCCATAACTGACAAGTGTCATAATTTTTCATTCAAAATTTCATGATTTTCTTATTTCATGTGGTTTGTTTGTTATCAGGAGAATGGAATTCAGTTGCCGAGAAAGGGAATCATAAAATACCAAAAAATTAGAATCTTTTAGAAGAAAATTTATGTATGGAATTTGTACATAATACACAGGATTGACGGAAGGTATTGTGCTGGCCACAACAGATTTTTTTATTTATTTTTGTGTTAGTTTGTAGTTTACTGGGTGTATCAAGCATTAGTTTGTAGTTAGTGTGAACAACTGATTAAGGATGATAGATTATTATTATTTGAAGTATTTTTCTTGAAAATAATCTTTAATGATTGACAGAGATAAAAATAAAAATGAATCTAAATATTTTAATTATATAACAATGAAACAATTTCAAAACAGTTGTACATTTAAATATTATTTTCGTTCTTATAAATAACAAAAACAAATAATCAAATTTTAATGCATTATGTAATTGTTTCAGATCGCTGGAGTTGATAACTAAGTTGAATATCTTGGAGAAATTCTAGATAAACTGCAGAACGACCTGGACTACCCATTAAGGCACCAAGCGATTTGGAGAAGTATCCAGCCACTACATAACCGATTTTATGGACGATGGAGGAGTTTACTGGAAAGACTATGCCCTGGACATGTCTCAGAAGACCCTATCCCCCATTATGTGTTTTGACCCTTTTGACCTTATGTATATTTTAAATATAACATATTAATCACAAACATAATGATTGATAAATCTTCATCCTAATTTTTGGTTAAAATATAACCCTTACCCCGGCGAAGTAATTAGTATAATTTATTCATACATATATTGCAAAATAACTGTATTACGACTTTTATTTTTATTATGATAGATATTTGACATGCCAGATTCAGTTTAAATAACAAAAAAACTTGTTTCATGTATTTATCTATTTATTTTTTAATATTTTTTTACTCATATGTTTTCCTGACGAATTAATCTTGTATTAACTGTACATTATTTTCAAATTGTTTGATGAAATATATGAATGTTGATATGTCATTATTATTCATATTATTAAACATAAATAGATAATTTGTTTCGCGAAAAAGAGCTAATAAAATAAAAGCAAATTTGACAATAAATATTTGTTCTCCTAGTTGAAATAACTTAAGTCCGTTAGTATCTGATATTTATTGATTTATAATCAATCCTGTATCATAATATACTTGCTCTACTTAATATTCTAACGATATGATATAGTTTTTCTAAGACTTATAGACAACTAGCTATTTACATTATAAAATATAATATATTGATCTACTTTTAATTGTGTTTCGTAATATATATAATATAAAACATAAGTCTTAGAAAATATGTAAAAATACATACATGATGTAATCACGTGTAAAGTACACACTTTTGATATCATTTTATTTATTTCTTAGTTCTAATTCATATCGATATATATTGTTAATAAATATACAAATGTATTATATAAATGATCAATAAACACAGAAAAAATAATACAATCTTTCAATTCAAAACCCAGTTTTCCCATACCCAAAATTAATTTTTTTCAGGCAACCTGCAATTCACCTAAATACGAACTAGATCGATTTGCGATCGGCAATAGCTGAACGATTTACAACCAGCAATCTTGCAAAGTATAAATCCAAGTTCGATTCCAGGTACCTGCTAAATTCGACCAGACATAAGCTCGATTATATAATCGATAATATACTGCGAACGAACCATGGCAGCCGATTACGTAATCGCCAATGTACAGCGAACGATTCACGGCAGCTGGATTACGTAATCGCCCAATATACAGCCTACAAGCAAGGCTTCTAGTCAATTAAATTCAAAAATCATGTAAAATAGACAATTTAAAGCCGTAGCGCCCGAGAAGTAACACTTTACTGCCGCTACGAGCATTTTTGAGCTCTCAGACGGATTTTCAGCCGATCCCAAGGCATATACTCGACAAAAATAAAAATTACTGGCTCTAGCAAGGCATCTGATCTGCAAATTTTAGAATTCATAGAATCGAAAGGCTATTGTCCCACAATTTTCAAAATTCAATCGCCTGGTGGTGGATTCATGAATCCTAGCCAAAAAATTCAAATGTATTGGTTCTAGTACGGCATCTGATCAGCAAATTAAAAATACATAGAATGGAAAGGCTATTCTCCCACAAAATCAAAATTCAATCGCCTGGCGGCGGATTAATGAATCTTAGCCAAAAAAAAAAATAAATATACTGACTATAGCAAGACATCTGTTAAGCAAAATTTAAAATTCGTAGAATCGAAAGTCTATTCTCCCGCAAAATTCAAAATTCAATAGCCTGGTGGTGGATTCATGAATCCTAGCCTTCCCACCATAGATTTCAGCCTTATATACGCTATCTGATGAATTTTCAGCCATTCGGTGTGAGCGATAGTATTGAATCGGACACTCTTCTTCGTAAACTTACGTAATAATGGCTAATCGACCTCTACACAGGCTTTTTCTGAATTTCTAGCTAGCTGGCCGCCAGGATCCGTTCGGTAGACTGCAGGCTAAATACGGGCTGGTGGTTTGCTAGTTACCAGTTAGGATGGGGTGAATATGCTCGATTGGTTGCAGGGTACAGGTAGCTAGTAGGCGGAAATCGAACCAGGATCTTTGTTTTGCAAGATTTTTCTGGTTGCAGATTGACAGCCTATAAAAAGCATGCTAGCAAGATCTTTGGAATGCGATTTTTGATTGGTGTATTGCAATGAAATAATTTTATAACTTATAACAAGGTTTTATTTGTCAGATGTGTTACATATAATAATGATATTACAATACATAATACATGAAATACATTATTTTAACAATGAATAAATATTTTTTGATCTGTATATCTGATACATTTTAAAAAGTTCGCAGTTTCACAAACAAAGGCATAAAACTCACGCCTATAAAACTCGGGCAGAGTTGTGTGCGTTAGGTTACATTAAGGCATATTTGATGAAATATCTAAGTAAATTACATAATTCCAAAACTTCATTTTACAATTCGGCTAGTCATATTATAAAAAGTCTAATTTTACAATCTGCCTACGACATGTATAAATAAACGTCAAAATACAAATAAATATTTATCTACGACAATCATGATTATGGTATATTTTAAGGGAAATTTTCATTTTAATAACTAAACAAAGTGTTCGATCTTCAATGGCAAGGCAGTGAAAAATGAGATTTTACGGGGTTTACCTCTGCTATTTCGAAAACTATAAGAGTTACGACTTCAATTAAATGGACTCTTTGTTTACCTTTCAGAGGTCATATTAGATGTGTTTTTTTTAAATCAAATAATTGCATTAAGTTAAATGTTGTAGCGACCAGTATTTGATTTTCAAATAACTTCATAAATATTAGAAATTGAGAAAAATGTTTCATATAAAATTTTATTGTTTTCTACCTCCTGCTACTCTTGGTAAGGGAGGTATAGGGATCGTGCTAAAAATCACATATCGAGATTTTGGTAAATGACCACGTTTTAAGGTTCCAAGAATCCAATTTTAACATTTTCACGATGATGCCTGTGTGACATGATGTCAGTTTGACATGTTACTTTGACACATAATTATTATTAATGTCTTGTGTTGTATACGAGTACATGGTAACGATAACAATGACAGCATTAGAATAACTCGTCAGATGTCAACAAATGTACTTGTGTTTCTAAATATATCTATTTAAACCAAAGCGTATTCTTTGAACTATCTAATATTATTACAGTCTGTGTGTGTGTGTGTGCATGTGCGTGTATTTGTGTGTATGTATGTGTGTATGTATGTGTATGTGTGTGTGTGTGTGGATCCTCTTTACCCTCTAACTCAAATACTATCGATCATAAAATTTTGAAATCTTGTACATCCACTTTATTCTAATATGGAAAGAAACCATTAGATTTTGATGTAAATCAGATAACCGAAAATGGCACTTTACTGGAAGCTCAAAATAGTTTTCCTTCGAAAAATACCTTTACATGTTATTTTTTCGAGATTTATGTTATATATAAATTAAAGATTATTAAATTTTCTACAGATTTGCATTAATACTTTTTGTATATATTTTATGGATAAATTTATCTATAATTTTAATCCCGGTGCCTACGCTTTAACCGCAACTTCATGGTTACACAGTTTAGATCTCAATGCATGTAACTGACAGATATATGTCACTGTCAACAAATTAAATAAGTAGAACAATAATTATATGGAAAGGAACTTATACAGTTACCAGCATAAGTAAAAATGTAGGAATATAGGTAAGTATATAAATAAATATATCGTCACAGCATATTACCCATTGCTAGGTGTGCCAATTTATTTTGTACACAGATTTCGGTAACGATAATGACATATTTGTACCGTGCGAACGTTTACTAGGCGTCACCTCACGGGCACTCATTACTGGCGTGCAAAGTGCAACACAGGGGTCATTTTTGTGCCATTTAAAATTCGAAATATTTAGCGTTGGTCGGAATCGAACCTAGTATTTAAATTTAATTTAAGTATTTACATGAATAAAAATTAAATTAAACGGGAGGTATTGTGTTGGCCACATCAGATTTTTTTAGTCTATATATTGACAGACAACATATTGTTCGATCACTATTTTTGTCAGTTTTTCTTCGATTTTTCTCAGAAAGAGTTGAGATCAGATCTATATTGATCAAGTTTTTTTACACATTTTGGTCAGTACTATATATCCTTTTCTTTAACATCCTGTATATATATTTTACTATGGTAATGGCAGTGGATGTAAGATTTTTCTTCGAAGTGTTAATTTATTTCTTCTGTGATATTTTTAATTATAAATGAGATATGAGAGAATGTATATGTTTTTTCGAAGTGTTAAGATTATTTATGTTCGCATGTATGCTAGAAGATGAACATGAAGGTACAGAAAAAAATGAAACTGTTACACTTTGCTAGGATGAATAGTTTTTAAAGGTTTAATTTTTGTTTCTGCGTACCTACTTTAAAATTGATAAAATAATAATTATTGAGTAAACTCCTACCTTTCTATAGGAAATAGTTACAGTAAGATTTTAAAGATTAAGCTAGATTGTGTTTTTCAATTTTGAATTCGGAATGCATTGCTATATTTGGAAATAAATTTCAAAATTAGTAAATCGTTCAAACAAATTTCAGACATGCTTATTTCAGGACAAATATATTTGGATAGAAAATTTCAAATTTATAAATTATTACCTCGAAAACTAAATTAAATATGGAGTTACGGTTTCCGAATTTGTATCGCTGAAATAATTTCAGAAATGTTTGGACTGTTTGAAATGTATATGAACTTTTACATAATGTGCTTTCAAAAAATATGTATATAGACATAATTATAGGTGTTGTATATTATAGGATTTTATTATGCCTTATACTTTCATGTATATGTACCTATTATTTGTATGTTTGTATATATGCCTCATTTTTTAAGTTTTTATCTTCAGAATAGTTTATTTTTCATGTTATAATATTTATATATTAAATATATAGGATATGAAGTTTTATTTATATATTTACAAAGATTTTACATATAAGACCTTGAGGGTCGCAAATACATATAGGGGGTATTTTAATGGTTATCCAGGGCATATTTTCTTTTGGGAAGTATTCTTCATGTATTAATCCCCATCTGCAACTCTCTCGTATCCTTCTGGAGAACCTCGGAGTCCATAGCTCATCCACCTGCCCTCTGGTACAGTGTTCTGTAAAACTAAAAATATGTTCGAATTAGGAAATTTCAGTTACCGGACATAAAAATAATTTAACTTAAGGGTAAAATATAAAAATATGCTTTAATCATTCGTAATTATTAAAAACAGTTTTAAATATAATAAGAAATACTAAATTTAAAAAGTATTGAAATATAAATTTAAATAAAGAAAACTCATCCCCTGAGGAAGACACATACGGTGTCGAAACTAGTCGGGTTGAAATACAGATTGACTGAATTCCAGAAATATCGTCATCCTTCATAAATTTAAACATTTCAATCAATTTAATAATGACTCATGTTATGTAACTTATTGGAATATTGTACAAGTGTCTCATTTTTATGTTTTTTAAAGGTATCTCGGGTAATTTTAACGATAGAATAAAACCGTCTACACATTCCAGGCTCAACTTTTCGAGAAAAGATTAATAGCCACCACAGAAATTTTCGATTTTCTTTTGTTTTTAAGCTACAGGCAAAAACTCGTTTCGCTCTAATTTAGAAAATATCGCATATGTTATTTATTATGATAGTTAGAGAAAAAATATTTGAACAATTTTGGTACCGATTTTTGTGTAGAATAAAATGGCATAATTCGATTTTTTGAAAATTAATTCTCGAGATATAACACAAACTTATGATTTCTTAAATAAAATAGCCGTCAATTTTTTCGCCCCAAAAAAGTATAATTCATGTTTTATTCATTTTTAAAACTAAAGACTGTATACTTGTTATATATCATTGAAAAAATTATAATGAGCATAAAGTTGAAACTTTTTTCAATATACCTAACACATCTAATTACGTCATTTTATTCCACATAAATATCTAATCTAATATAAATTTGTCTAAACAATTTTTCTCTACCTATCATAATAAATAAGATATTAGATATTTTCGAAATTAGAGAAAAACGAGTTTTTGCTGTACCTCTGAAACAAAAGATCGAAAATACCTGAAGTGACTATTAATCTTTTCTCGAAAAGTTGACCCTTGAATATGCAAGTGGTTTCTGCTCTAATCGTTAATATTACCCGAGATACCTTAAAGAAAACATCGAAAATGAGACACCTGTAGTGAGAGTAACAATATTTTTAATATAAAATCAACATTTATTTTAATATGTCATATCTACACCAGAAATAGTCCAAGGGAATAATGACAGTAATGGGTACAAACTAATATAAAAATAAATTAAAAAAAAAAAACTTACATGAATAAATAACCTGAAATCTTGCGTGTTTAAAAGTCCTCTCCAAGCACCAGAAGAATGTCGTTCTTGAAGCCACCCTACACGAGCGCACCACACACACGTCTATTCACTAGCACTGCAATAATAAAAATGACTAAATAAATTTATGTAACAGTTGGGCATTAAATAATCATACAAAAACAATTAACTGACAAAAATCAAAATAAGTAATTAGTTATAATTGATGTCTATGCATTACTTAACTTGTTTGTTGAAGCCTGTTTATACTTTATAAATCAAAAAATTCGATGATGAGTTTTTAGTGAATAAGCACGTTTTAGGGTCAATAGGATACGATCATTTTTACGATGATGCCTGTATGTGTGTGTCTATGTGTGTTTGACAATTTTTTCCATAGACGATAACTCCAATACTGCAATTCTAAATAATTTTTTCGTATTCCTTTTCTTCACATCCATTTGAAGAGCTGATTAGATTTTAATTATAATTGATCAACCGAAAGTACCCTCATTTGAAGATTTTGACAGTTTTTCTTGAAAAAACGTTGTTAAATATCATTTTTCGGCATTTAATGTTATTATAAATAAATAAATAAAATAAATATTACCCAGTGCTGAGTGTGCCAATCTGCTTTGTACACAGATATTGGTAATGATGAAATATTTGTACCGTGTGGGGCTTATCTATGCGAATTTATTGGATTTTATATTTCATATTCAATGGATATAGAGTTAAAGAATTATAAAGAAATTAAATTTTATAAATCAGCCAGCTAATGCTATAACCATGGAAACAGCTACTATATTAAGAAAATTCTAACTGACAGATGTCAGTGTCAATGAAAAGAAAATTCATGTGGCAGAGATGAGGATGTTGAGATAGATGTTGGGGAAGACACGGAAAAATAGGATAAGGGAAAGAGTTCTAGTGTTAGAACTTTCTAGAGAGATACAAGAGAGACGATTACATTGGTTTGAACATGTCATGAGGAGAGATGAAGAATTTATTGGAAGAAGAATTAATAGCTTAGTAATAGAAGGTTAAAGAAACAGAAGACCAAAGATAAGGATGGAAAGACTGTATTGCGGAAGGAACTAAATGAGGACGACACGCAAAACAGAAATGAGTGGAAGAAGAAAATAAAACATAGCGGCCCCTAACGAATGAGAAAAGCTAAATAAGAGGAAGATGTCAGTGTCAAGTGCAATTTACACAATTTGTTTATGAAATAATTTTACTGGAAATATAGGATCTTTTACAAGAAAATTTATGTGTAGAATTTGTACTGTAGGTAATGTGCTGGCCACATCGCTCAATAAAGCGGGTAGTACTTGGACTTTGTATCTGTTATATCTAGTTGAAATCACAATGGAGAGCCTCGAAATCCGGACATTTGTATAATATTTATAGTCAACTGCGGATTGTTTCTTGAACAAGTTGGGATTGCTGGTCTGCAGATGATTGTTGAGTACAACGATGTTTGACGCATGTAAGTGGGGTTTTCTTGGTCACGTGCCGCAGGAAACGCCACGCGTCTGCACGTGGCCCACGTCCGGACTTAAATAGGGCGATTATAAATCGGCCATTGGAAAATGTGTTGAAGTGACAGTGCTGTATGCTTTGTTTGATATGTGGTTCAAATACAAATTCAGTCAGATAAAATAAATAAAATTAATTTTGTGAACTTTAAAATACTGAATTTTAAATGACATTTAAAATGGACTAATACGTTACCGTGGGCAAAATTGAATGAATCAATATACCAATTCAAATTCAAATGTTAGTATGAGCCGGGAATATTTTTATTATAATATATTATTTCCAGGGCCGGATCTATGATTTTGAGAATATAAACAAAAAATAGAAGTATATTTACATAAAAAGTAAATAATTATTAATATAAAAATCATATTCGATTTATTAGACGTTTTCGTTCTGCGTTCATTTTTTATCTCGTACCTCTCGCAGAGGAACGCTCCGGGAGCCTTCAAACGCTCTGACAAATCTGTAGGGTTAACGAAATGCGCGGACATCTTAGATAAAAGAAATGGGATTTAAAATCTGCAATAATATAATTGCAACAGTAATTATATCGTAAATAGTTTGTTGTTTCTATACAGGGCGATTCATCGGTCTGTTATCCATTATTTTAAATATTATGAAAGAAATTTTGGAACGAAGTTTATTTTATATTAAAATGTCTATAAATCTACTTTATAGATTTTTCTACCGGCTGTTCCATTTTTACGCAATAGTATGAAACTTAATATTTTCAAATGGAACACTCTATATATTTATTCAAATTTGAAAAGTACATGACATTTGCTATCCAAAACGATCATACGTTATTATATTAAAAAATACAATGCCGAATGATTTATATATTACATTTTTATTAAATATAGAAGGCTTTGCGTTACATTATTTTAACATTATTCCTTCCAAATACAAAGAATATTAATTAAGTAAATACTTCATCTATTTCATTATTACACCTTTAATTTCATCAGATGTCTAATTCAAAAAATAATATTGCAAAGCCTTCTATATTTCATAAAAATGTAATATTTCAATAATTCGCTATTGTATTTTTTAATCATATAACATATGATTGTCTTTATAATATTGGCTAGCAAATTTTATGTACTTTTCAAATTTGAATATATATATATATATATATATATATATATATATATATATATATATATATATATATATATATATATATATATATAGGCTGTTCATTTGAAATTATTAAGTTACATACCCATTATGTAAGAATGGAACACCTGTAGAAAAACCTATACAGCAGATATCTAGACATTTTAATATAAAATAAACTTCACTTGATTTTTTTTCCATATTTAAAATAATTCGAGTAATTAATAAAGAACAGACCTATGAAATCACTCTGTATAATTATGTATTTTAAAACGCTAGACTTATTTCTCAGGACCAGATCTAGAACAAAAGTTGGGGTGGGCAAGATCTAAAGATGCCCCCCCCCCCAAACCATACTATAATATACAATGGGCCACCAGTGCTATCTCGAAAACTATAAGAGCTTCGAAGACAGTTAAATGGGCAAGCAATTTCTATTTTACAAGAAAAATGTAAAGAAAAGAAGAAATCTTTTTTCGACCAATGGTTCTCAAAATATGAGACATAACTTTTTTATTTTAAATGAGAACATATATTTTTTATATGCTCATTCGTTGGAGAATTTAATTCTGAATTAAGTGATATAATATTTTTATACCCTTATATGACTATATATTGTTTTCTTCTTTATTATCTTTTCTCTTAAAAAAATTACATTCCTAGATCAATTTTTGACAACTTGACTTTTGAATTGAATAATGATCAGATAAGTTTCTTTGTTCATAGCCTACTCTGACTTAGGTTTTTAACACATGATACCTATATTAATATTATTTTTCAATATTTTGGAGTCCATGGTACTAATAATTTTTAGAGAGCTGCTACCCTAGAAGCACATATTTGAGAATTTAAGAAGCAAAACTGGAAAGATCACTGCGATAAAATGTTACTATTTTTATTAAAAAATATTAATCAACTCATTACACTCATAAATAATACAAATGAATAATATGAGTAAACTCTTAAATTGTTAAATATACAAAATGTATATCTTTAAAATAATTAACAATATTATTACTTAAATATTTACAAATATACAAAATATATTACTCAAAATAACGAACTATAAAGGTAATTTGTGTGTATGTTATACATTTTCGACGTATGTCGCTGGAAAAATTCCTACGCATCCATTACACTCGCCTAACCACCAGCCATCCTCTTGTTTTCGATAGACTGTTAAAATATCCCCTGGGTGTAAGTTCAATTCGTCTTGAAGATTAGCTGTATAAGCATATAAGGCTTTACATTGACCCAATGGAACGTTGTGGCAATCTTCTGCCACGCTGCTGCCTTGGGAGCTAAATTCATCTGAGAAGACAAAATTGAGATCAAAATTAATCTAAATATAAGTTAAACCATGTAATTTATTGTTGTATTTGTTAAACATAAAAATATTTATAAATAGGACCCAGCGACAATGAGGTCATGCAAAAATAAAATTGTTATTTTTTTTCTGCTTAAATCGAACAAGCATAATCTAATTTATCGTACTGTATGATTAAATATTTTTTATTTACATTTTTTGTTGTATAAAATTGTTTTAAAGTATATTTTTAAAAAGTGGCAAAAACCAGTCATGTTGTGACGTAACGTTTCAAAACTGCAAGTTAGACTCATTTCATAGACTAATCATATGAACACAGAATTTCTAAATGAAAGAAAAATATATGTAGACTATAAATTGAAAATTACATATCTAAATATGTTATAATATATTAATATAACATCATTCTTGTCACTTTTATAAATATGATTTTCATTTGGCCTGAAATTATCCACGTGTCACATCAGCTGTACTTCTTTGTAAAGATTTGAGATTAGATGCTAAAAGTATGTTTAGCTATAGAAACACACGCGAGGCATTAAATTGAATATATTTTCACTACTATTTTGACACGATGACACAAATCCGCGTTTCACCGGCATGTTTACTTTCGTAAATTTCAGATTGTCTTTAAATGTCATATTGACGTTTAGAAACTAGTGTGAAAATCAAAATGGCCGTTGATATTGAAATGTGACGTCATTGGGCGAAGAGCGAGACAGGGGGAAACAGCCAATTTTTGAACAATGTCATTTTTAATTGCAATTTTCTGATTACTATATCGATAATGAAAAATCGTGCATGACCTCATTGTAATTTATAATAATTCATTGTTTACTTCTTGTTGAATTTAAACGGAATTAGAAAAAAACCTAGTACGTGATTCGTTGCAAAATCGTGTTTTCTGCACATGGCATCTTCACGTCTAGTGTAAAAGTCCGCATCATTTTGAAACTAAACACATAAATAACTAACCTGGGTTCTATTGGGTTTTTGAGTTTTTAAGTTGGTTTTTTGGGCCAGGAAAAATAAGATTAACCCCGATAGGATCAAATGAGGTAAAAATGTCGCCATTTTCCGGTTTGCCATTTCATATTTTAATAATACAGTCAAAAACATTTTTTATTTATTTATTTACCTTTAATTTATGGCTTAAAGTGACTAAGATTTGTATAAGTGAAACTCATTGCTTACATTATGGAAATAAACAAAGCTAACAAAAAATGACAAAAATTGTAATATTTTAAAATTAAATTCATAAATTTTTATATAAACAATTCTATACTCTGTTCCACTTAACCGATTCAGTAGATGGCGCTCATATTGGCGCCAGTTTTATACCGAGAAAATTAAAAAATGGATGTCATATAAAATTTTATCAAAATATTATAAAGGTATCATAATGCCATTGAAACTTTGTATATTCTAATTAGTAAGTGTTAAATATAAAGTATAATCTATCTGTTTTCCAAATCGATAAGACATAATACTTGACATTGCACATAAAAATGACACGAGATGTCACATGCCATGTACACTGACACTAGTCTGAAATTACATTGTTTAAACTTGGTTCCAATTTCGCCCAATCAGAAAGTTGAAAACTATGCCCTATTCTCTACAATACTGAATTGGTAAGGTTGAACACCGTGTATAAATGATATTGTTTGTTTCGCTTTTTCCCAGTGGTTTCTTTTTAATTCCAAAATTCGATTAAATTTGAAACACGATTTTTCATAGTAACTACAATATTTATTATTTTATAATAAAGGTGTGTTAACAAAAAAATAGCACAAAGTATAATTTAAAACGTAATAATATGTTGAGCAACTTTAATTTAGTTTGAAGTTTACATTAGTCTAGTACCAAAAATCATTTTCCTTTGATTTGCTTACAGAAACTAAAATAAACCTCATGAAAAAAATAGATTATGGGATACATCATTCCCCTTCAATTTTGTTTTAATAGGAAAGGCAAACTATATACAAAACAATACAATTAAAAGAATTGACAGCAGATAATCACTAAAGCTAGGAAAATGAATGAAAAGACAAAGAAACTTCAGACGGAATCTATTGGAAAAGTTAAAACAATTTTTAAGAAAATTAGGTAGAATTGAAAATTTAATATATGTACGTAAACATGTATATTATAAGAAAGAAATATAATATGAAAAAACAGAAAATATGTACCAAAGTATAGCAAAATGTAATTGTGAACTGCATATGAAGCCTTGGAATAAGAATTTTGTAATTATCGATGCCGAATTTTATTTCACGTTAGTTGATAGCGATTGTGCAGAAAATAAAAGATATTTTTATAAACAAAGCCATTCATGGTCCGACAGAATATAAATTTAATCGACATACGAAAATTCATGTAAAGAATTAAAATTACACTTCGCCACTTCAAAAAGGAGAATTTTTGACAATATTAGCTGGAATTTCATAAGGTATGGGTCGATTCTGTTCATATCTGTGAATCTTACAGATCTGTAAATCAATAAAAAAATGACAAAAACATATCTATTCTTGTTGATTAATATAAAATATACATAAGAGTGGCAGATTTCGTCGAGATTTTTGTTCAGTTCGTGAACAGATGTGACCCATAAATTAGATTATTGGCGGATTTATGTTATTTAACTTTAGTTTATATATGGATAAAGTTGTTTTAGTTTGTTGCTTTTTCTAAATTAAAAAATAAAGTTATAAAGTTTGCGCAGATTTTTTGTTAACACACCCTTATTTATAAATCGAAGGATAATGTAGAAAACATATCATTCTGATATATCGCACGGTACGAATATATCATCATTACCGATATCTGTGTACAAAGCAGATTGGCACACCCAGCATTGGGTAATATGCAGAGATTATATATTTATTTTAATTTTTAATAATATTTAGTACATTTTACATACAAAGTTTATTTTTGTTGCATTGTTATTGTTACCCCAGTTGACCCTATATTACAATTTTAAAATAAAAAGGAGTTACCGAAATCTGAATCATGTTGATTTGAATTTCCATCTGCCATACCCCTGTCAGTCCAATCAGGAAGTTCAGTTTCGCAAATTTCTGGTTGAGGATTTTTCTCATGATCTACAAATTCTTCCCTTAGCCATTGGGGCACCTGTAATATAAAAAAAACTCAATTTAAATATGATACATAAATAGATAATTGCTAGTTCGGGCCTACAGAAATAAAAAAAATAATTACGGCAATAAGAATAAAAATAACAAATAATATATTAACATATCGATTTGTGTTATTGTTATACCTATTGTTAAATTTTTTATCCTTATATAAAATACTTATTTGACGGCAAGTATAACGTCCGTATATGAGAGGTAGTTTAATAGCGTGTCCGCTTAATAAAGATGTTTATTTGAAATCGTCACTAAAGTGCACAAAAATCGTCATTTAAAGTTCAGAAATCGGCACTAAAGTAATCCATTATTTGACGATTTCATACAAATGCAGTGTTGCCATTCGTGATAAAAAGTAGAACTTCAGTACCTTCCTTGATACATAAATAACTATTATTAGGAAAATCAATATAAAAGTGCGGGTTCACAAAAAATGTCCAGTTAATAGAGATGTCCGATTATTGGAGATGTCCGGTAAGAGAGATTTTACTGTACTACATATAATATTTTATTGATTTAATGTAAAATGAAATATTTAATAGTTTTACCAATAATATAGGACAAGCTGAAATAAATTTGGAAACTAATTTACGTCATAATATTTTTAGTAAGGTAAGGTCCCTAAATTGCAATTACAATATTTCTCAACGATGATAAATAAAAAGAACTTATTGTGTTTAAATTTTTTTATCTTCAGATAAAATTCAATTTAAAGTTACGTTATAATGTAGCAGTATTTTCGATTTAAATAAAAAGGTAAAGATTTCTTTAAGTATTATTACGAATTCTATTATTTAAATCACGATAAATGAATTTTTAACAAGTGGGATAATTTATTTGCGACATAGCTAAACTGCCAGATGTATTGGATAAGACGAATTTAGAAATATATAAAGTTTTTATCAATTTAAAAAAACTGGGTTATATTTACTAATCATTTCTTTAATTTTAGTTAATATCAAATATGTGCAATTTGAAGCTTTTAATTGTTTTTCTTAAAAAAAAACAGTTAAATGTCATTTTTTGACATAATGTTATTATAAATATTGAAGTATATTTTATTATTTATACGGTTTGATTACATTATTTTCTTTATATTCAATGTATTTAGTGATAAGAATTTACAAAGAAATTAATTTTCTTAAATCTTGTAATCTTTGCTACGTCACCATGGAAACAATTTCAATAATTCAAAACTACTAATTGACAGATGTCAGTGTCAAGTATAATTAACACAACATATGTATATGAAACAATTTTACTGAGAATATAATTCATAAGTCACATTACATGTTTTCCGCCAATCAACATTCAGAATCTACCTAGTTACATGTCTATCACAGCGATGATAAAAAACAAAGAAATTATCACCTTATTTATAATCGTTACTAAGGGCTTTATTTTATTTATTTACAATATTGCCAGTTAATTTTGAGTATAAAAATTAACAATAATTTAAAATCAGATATATTAAATAAAGTCGTAAGTACCATGTTTTAGTACAATATGACTATGTACATCAAAAGTTAGGTTAGCAGCACACACAATGTGTTACAAAATTTCATTATATTCTTTCATTGAATATAAGCTCTTGATTACGATTAATAATCGAAGATATTGTTCCTAAAACCGAAGCAGCACATTTCACTCGAAAATACAATCGATGATAATCATATCACTTGTTATATTACGTATGAAAATACAAGAAACTGACTGTGTGGAATTTATATAAAATACAAGAAATGATGGAAGGTATTCTCACCTTTAAAATACTTTGTTGAAGTCCAGATTTATCCCTTGTGATGGTAATATGTGCAGCAAGTGGATGACTTATCCTCTGATTATTTTCTAATTCGGCTAAAGCACTCTGGACCTTGTATCTTGCTCCTTCCAAATAAGTCAACATGGAACGCATCTGTTAAAAACAACACAACTTAATAAACAAAAACTATTATAAAAAATAATAATTACGTGGTAGAGTTTTTCTGTAACGTTTTGCTGAGAATCTTCCGCCCCGAAATTTGGTGTTTGTTTAATAGCACGAGAAAGATTTTCTAAACCGTTTTTCGATTTTCGCTCTCTTTCTAAATCTTGTCGAATTAAATGGAGAAGTTTTACAAGAGCCTAAAAAAATATATTGTTACAAATACAATTATTTAAAAGAAGTTTTAAAGTACCTGTTTTCTTCTTTCTCGGTTCATGGCCAAGGTAATATGTTCACAATAAAAGTCTGGCAGGAGTTGTTCGGAAACATGTTGAGAAGAATTTCGAAGATTGATAAATGCAGACATGTCTTTTGATGGATCTCCTTCCATAATTGGTCTTTTTAATTTATCTGTGCTCTAATATACAAATTTATTTAAAACAACAATAAATAATAAAATAATACAACTTACTTCTAACAATTTTGGGCACATATCACTGCTGAGTTTTAAATACGAACTTAAAATGGATTTTAAATTGTTTAAGCGTTCATCTTCCAGTTGTTGGAATGTTCGTGAGCCTCTCAAGACGGCAGATTCCCATTCTAATCTATAAAATAATTACCTTTATATTTGAAATTAATTGGGAAAAGAAATATATACCTAGCTCTTTCCGCTCGGACACACAAGGTATAATACTCGATATCAGCCTTTTTGACAGCGTCTTCAGCTTTTCGTTTCTTGCCTTCTAATTTTGCGCTTTCTTTATCTGACAATGTTTTGTGGTTGTGCATGTGGGCCAGTTGTATTAAACTTGTACTCCTCGATAATCTTTAACAAGATACAATAATATACAAGAGTTCATTTTAAGTGGTACAGCCTGTATATTAAGATTAAATGTATGAATGCGATTATGAATGTGGACATGGCGAAAATAGGTAGTTTTATTTTACAATGTCTACGAAAAGTATAATGTAAATAAAATAATGTTTTAAATGTATTTTACATTGGAAAATTATTTGCAGTTGCACTTCCAATTTACCGATTGATACCAAAATCTAATTATTATTATTATTAAATGAATGTGAATGAAGAAAACATAATTTATTTAAAAAGGACGGGTGGTTTTGTTTACAAGAGTGAACTGAGACTTTATTTTTACCGAACATCCAAGGAACTGATCCCAATCTTATCAGTCACGTATATTAGTCATTATATTAAGAGCAAAGCAGTTTTTGTAATATGTAAAGTTTTTATATTTAAATATTTAAGTGTTAATAAATAATTACTCGAAATCTCATTCATACAGCATTTATTTTTACAAAATCGATGTTTCGATATACACTTATACAGTAAAATTTTTGAAAGATGTCCGATCAAGGTCGTCTACGAATTGTATGAATTCAGATTTTTGCTCCGCCCATTATGACAAATTCAGTAGTGTCGTTTGCTTAGTTTTTATGTGGGTACGTAAGATACTACTGTTATTTTATTATTATGAAGATATATGTTGCAGTAAAAGCATTCAAAATTCAAAAATAAGTCAACTGGTAAGTTTATAAAGCAAATGTAAAACCAAATATGTTAAAAATAAGATAATGACACAATGTCAGTGTCAGTGACTCTGACAGAAAATAACGTTATTCGTACGGCTATAAATCAAGGTAATGTATCTGAAATAATAACAAAACTTACGTTACAGCGAAAGTATTATCAACAACAAGCATCGTTTTAAAGTGGAATGTCCTAACTTAGTCAAAACAATATGAATTTTTGAAAGACACGTTTAAAGCCTTTGCAAAGGAAAGAGATAAATGTATACCAATTTGTTAATTCGTTCATGATACAGATACCCTTCATCGGACATCTTTTAAAATTTTTACTGTACCTTTATCATGGTAAGATTTTTGTTCGTTTGGGTATTGGCATGTATTGCTAAGCGATATGACATCTGGTGGCAAAATAATGAACTATATGTTGACTTGTTATTAAAGTATGTAATATTAGAAATTTGTTAAATATTATACGTATTTGTGTATCTAAATTGACATATATTGTAATATGAGTAACAATTATTGCTGCTTACTTGAGTGCACATTGTCACCTTAGAAAGGCAATAAATTATGTTGTCACGAATTTCCGCGTAAACGAGAAGTTCGTGTTTACATTAAAAATATGCGTGACAAGATGAAAAAAGAAAATCATACAGTGCGTGGATCACAAAATAATAAATCAATATATACGTCTTGTATACTTTGAAGATTTATTCATTATATTTCAAAGAAAACTTTGTTTCAAAACGAGGTTAGTTTTATAAATGTTCACAAAAATATTATTTAAGTTATCTTTACTTCCACGAATACATCCTGTATTAATGTTCACAAGAATAAGAAAAATAATCATGAAATTTTGCTATTTTAATTATTTTTTTGAAGATATCATCTAAAAAAGAAGTGGTTATACAATTTAAAGTTAGTTTTATAAAAGTGTACTAGGAATATACATAAATTTAACCTTAATGGATAATATAAAACCTACTATAAAATAATATATAAAGAAAATTAAATATAATACAGTACTATGAGAAATACACAATTCTATAAATTATGCGTTTGCTTATTTGACAATAGCTTAACGTCGTATCTCGTTTGACCTGTAGTTCAAAACTTGCCACCCCAGCGCTGCGATCTTACAAATATATGCCAATAGGTAGGGTTAGTCAGTGCTTCAATGTAAGGTTTTATTTATTAAATGAGACGGATTTCACGATTTTATAAAAAAATAACGATATTTTTTTAAATGACCCCATTGTAGCGTATTGTTGAAAAAAAAAGACTTGTGATTCACTGACCAATAGGATGGAATTTTGTGGCTCATTTGGTTAGAGTGGCTCACTAGATATGAGAAGATCTAGGGTTTTTTCACAAAATCTTTCTTCGTTAATTAATTTTTGTTTGATCATTCAGGACTATTTTTACGGTTGAAATATGATAATAATTGTTAATGTATCTGTATATTGTAAAATGTAAATGTTAGGATTGAATGAGATGTGTATTCCACCCGGTAAACTAATGCGCCCTTATATTATATGAATTTATGGATGCAAAATTTCGGATTTGTGTCTACCTGACATCTAGGAGTGCGTCCTGCAGTTTTTCATTATCCCTCGCGCATTGATGTGACTGCTTCTTACTTTTAGCCTCTGCCGCCCTCCAATCTGATAGTCCCCTAGCTGTTTTATCTACAGTATTCTCTGACTGCTTCCTCTGTTTGTGCTGAGATTCTGTGATTTGTCGTAGGGGTTTGACGATATCGTCGCTTAAGGTAGAGGAAAACTGTCTGTGAGCTTCGGCGCGGGTTTCCATATCAACTGCTACAGATTTCCAGGACTCGTTGAGACCCCCTACGCCATCGCGACACGCCCTGGAAAGTTTGGTGCTTAGTTTGGAGAGGCTTTTGGCGTACTGGAGCTCAGCTTCCGACCTAGGAAGAGAGAATATAATGTATTTTGATGATTGTCGAACATTTTAAATTTAATTGTTACCGGTACCGGTGTATCCGGATTAATAGAAATAAAAAATATTCAGTCAAAGTTACATTTAATTTAAGTTGCAAATCAGAAAAAGTTTTGATTCAGAAATTTAGGTAATACCATAAAAATAATAAAAGAATTAGAAAGTTTTGGTTTACTGGTTCTAATTAAATAAATTTTAACGTAAAATGTTTATTCATTTATATCGGTGATTCTCAAAGTGGGTGAAATCGCCCTCTTTTGGGCGCTGGATAGATCCCAGGGGGAGAAGGTGGCCTCATGGATAAAAGGAGGGCATTGAAGAGCAGTAAGTGGGTGAAGAGCTAAAAAGAGCAATTAGAAAACGCTCAAAAATTTAACCGACTAAAATATTTTTCACTATTTTTCCTTTTGACCATAACAATATTCAGCAATGCACTGTCGCATTAGTTTTAAATTTTCAGTCTTAAAGTGATTTATTTCGAAACTAGATTTTAAGAATTAAAATATAACACCTAGTTTATTTTTTTAATACTTGAAGGATCGACATAAGACGATAACACTCTCCTCAATTGCGAATACAAAGACTCCTAAACCACCATACTTCAAAATAGAACCACTGTCTCTGGTTCATAAGTGCTATACACAGTTTAACGTCCTGATTATGAATATACATTTTATTTGATTTTCATCGCAGGTAATATTAATGGATTTTCAGGGAACATGAAATAAAAAAATCTATTGAAAATATAACATCTCCCTGATATAATAATGATTTATATCTATTTATCAATTCCTTTTTATTATGAACTATCAAAATTTACAGAAAATTATAATCTGATTACAAATTAATAAATTTGAACTCTTATGCCCGGTTTTTCAGTGGCGTTTAAACTTCAGCTCAGTTGAACCTTGAACCTGAACTATTTTTGTTTATCCCGACCGACGCCAAAAAATTACTTCGAATTTTAATGACACTAAATTGACTCCTGTGGTGCACTCTCCACGCCAGCTATAAGTGCCCGTAAGGTGACGCCTGGTAAGCGCTCGAACGGTACAAATATTTCATCATTACCGATATTTGTATACAAAGCAGATTGGCATACCCAGTAATGGGTAATATGTAGTGATGATATATTTATTTATTTATGTGTATATTTGAATTAGTTCAGTTGAACTTAAACCAAATGTCATAATATAGAGGATGTGCTGTGTAATTCGAGCTTTCTTTCAATTTTTTGATCATTAATATGTTATTTTGATACTCCGTCACTCCATGCTGACATATAAGATATATATTGAAGTACTATTGTTGAAGCTGCATATTCAAAATAATGATGGAAATAACAAGAAAGCAACAATTTTTTCTCCTGAAGAAATACATATTTTCAAGTATATAGTATAAGTAAAACTACTATATATTAAGGAATGTAGAAAGACAGATACGATATTTTGGGAGAACAAAGAAATAACATAAGTGTCGAAAGTCAGTAGTGTTTAAAAAGAAGTATGAAAATTGAAATAAAAGCTCAAAATAAAAATTTGTAAACGAAAAATATTTTTTTAAATCTACTAGTGGCACTCCTTGCATTCAAGTTTCACCTACCAGTGTAATTGATAATAAAATACAAGAATTGTAACAAAAAAAAATAATGTTAAAAGTAAAATTTGTTCAGGTGTCACCGCTGAATTCCTGAATATTCATTAATATAATAATTAATACGACAACGTATTTGGTACATCCATTGAACAAACTGGCATCCTATCTTGGCCAAGATATTCAACAAAATATTCATTCGTAATATTGTTTCCATTTTTAATAACTTATTGTAATGTCAATACATAGGACAAGACATTAATATATTAACCATGGCAGAATAAATAAATGAATTCTAAAATTACTGTCAAAACATTCCACTGAACCAAAAATTCACTACTTAAACTAGGAATGTTGGCAGTTCAAGTTCATGTCAAATTTGAGCTGAGTTCACTGTTTAGCCCACATTGAAAGACAGTTTGAACCCTGAACCTGAACTTAAACCAAATTTCTGATTTAAACCGTGAATGAAAAACCGGGCATTAAGATATTTACGAAGTGTCATAGGTATATGCTATTGCCAAAGTGCCACAAATATAAGGGAAACATCCAAACCTCGTATTCTATACAAATCTTAGTCATTAAGCAATTTTTGGTAAGCTTGCTAAAATTTTTTTTTTGTATTTTTATAGTACAAGTGCGTGTCATCGTTTCATACCGTTCCTTCAAAGTTATATAGATTAGAGTAAATTTTCTGAGTGGCATTGAAAAAATATATTTTCGGAAAGGGGACAAGTGAGCCCAATAAGTTTGAGAATCACTGATTTATATTAATATGCAACTATCCATTTAATTTCGTGGAAATGCTGTTTTATTTCGTAAAATTTCTAATTATTTACCTTTCTTGAAGGATGGTAGACAGCTCTTTACAAAAGTCTCCTCCCTGTTTGACAAACCTCCTGAGATCTTCGAAACCATTCTGACCCTGCAACAAAATAACTCCAATTACAATCATAATATACAGTCACATGTCGTTATAATAACAACAATCAGCGTAGCAGAACTAGGGAACTAGACTAGGGACAATCTATGTCACACTTCGATAAATACAAGGTGCTTCCCTTCATGCACGCGACGTGGTTAATTGTAAGGGGGCATCGGGCTAATAAAGAAAAGTGTTACGCCCATGCTTTACATTATTTTTAGTAGATGTTTACTATTGTATTTGTATTGTAATGATGTAGCGAATTACATTTGTAAATAAATAAATAATCATCACAGATTTTTATCCAATTCAGAATGTATTTACTTAAATACTTGGACCCATATTCCGAGCGGACTTTTATAATATAAGCGTTTTTATGGAGAACACTCCTAATAAAAATATAATGTAAAAAGAGCTTTATTATAAAAGTGTGTTCGGAATACGGGCCCAAGATCTTTAGGTAAATAAGTCACAGTAATTTTTTTTAAAGATGTCCGATCAAGGTCATCTGTGTTATGAACAAATTAACAAATTGGCATACATTTATCTTTGTCATTTGCAAGGACTACAAGCATATGTGATAACGATGAATATAACACGCTTGTCTTTCAAAAATTCATAGTCGTACGAATAACGTTATTTTCTGTCCGTGTCACTGACAATGACATTGTGTCAGTATCTTATTTTTTACATATTTGGTTTTACATTTGCTAATAAACTTACTAGTTGACTTATTTTTGAATTTTGAATGATTTTACGGTAACATATATTTTTATAATAGTAAAATAGCAGTAGTATTTTATGGACCTTCATAAAAACTAAGTAAACTACACTACTGAATTCAGATGTTCTTGATCGGACATCTTTAAAAAAAATCTGAATTTTATTTTACTAATTTATGATATAACTAATAACTAACATAAATTATCAGCAATTTTTATTAATAATACGAACATTTTGTTGTTCGAATGACACATAGCAAGATTTTTTTTAAAATATTTTACTGTTTTAATGTAAAATGAAATAATACTTAGTTTTGCCAACAATTCAAGAAAAACTGAAAAAATAAACAAATTTAAGTTAATATAAGAAAATAATATATTTTTTTCGCTAATTGGTATTAAAAGTATAATTTTACTGACATTTGCTGGGCACTGAAGTTTTAACTTTCACTGCTGCCGGCAGAGATAGTATGATTTTGTTTTTATTTTTACACAGTATCATAATGCAAAATGTTGACAACAACGATAGAAATAGCATTTAAAATAATTATAAAATTCGTATTAATTCTAAACAAGTGGCGAAAAAAATGATGTATTTAAGACGGTAAAAATGCCTTGCCCATAAAACGCCTCAATGGCAATGCTTCATATTTTTTACGAGATCATGACATTTTTTTCATGAGAAGCAACAAAATAAAAATCTTATATTTTAATTAACGCGGGTATTGGCTATTTTCCCAGATTAATTTTGAATTTGAGATCACTATTTCCAGTATGATTATAGAAAAAATGGTTGTATGTGCCAACTTCCAACTACTACAGGGAGGTAATGCAAAAAATTGCATATGAGGTTTGTCTAAATAAGGTTTGTAACATTCGTGGCCATGATTTCTCTAATACTATGAGATAAAATTTGATATGCAAGATTTAAGATTTAATTAGTTCTCATTAATTAATAAATGGTCAACAGGAAATATTGCATGTCTAGTTAAGAAAAATAGTTAAGATATTCAAAATTTTGCAATTGACATGTGTCAATAAATAAAATCTAATTTACATACGAGTAGTTGAAGCTTTTATTACACAATCTTATTAGTAACAAAGGAAAGTGACCATTATTGGCGGGAGGTAATGTGCAGATCACACCAGACTATTTTAGCATACATTACCAATCAATTACAGTTATTAATTTCGTAGGAGTAATAATATGTTTGCAATGTAAATAAGACAAACATATTTATCATATTTTTTTGTTAAACCTACATAAATATTTTCGCTTTCATCCACTCAAAATTTTCATCCCACAATGCATTACTTCCACGGTGTGTGGATACATCTCCATACAATTAAACAATACATCACTCATCCTCGAAAAACAAAGAGGCGGGTCATGACAACAATACGGACAATACCCAAAGTGTAAGTAACTTGTAAAATGATTGTCGTGTTCTTCTAGTGCGGTACTTTGAGGAACTCACTGACTCTGTTGTACTTGACAATTACATGCATGGTTGGATTATCTAAGTGGATGAGTTAGTTACTCAAAATACCGTAACGACTAGTGTCATTAAACTTTTTACAGTGATGTACCACCTGACAATATGGTGCACTTGAAAAAAGGATTTTGTATTTTGTATAGTGGGGTCGGCAGGGTTTTTCGACCTACATGTCGTGACACACTCGTGTGTCGCGATCAAGCTTTAGGTGTGTCGCTGAAAAATTGTCTTCTAATAACGAGCAGTTTTGAAAACTCTATAAGAATTTTGTTACAATTCCCCACTTCCGACGCAGGATTTTCGGGCTTGAATAAAATTAAATAAAAAAATGAAAGAACGATAATAATCTGTAGAAGAGGAATCGATAATTCCCAGCATAAAAACAAAAATTAATGTAGCCAGCAAATTACCTTCCGTCAATCCTGTGTATTATGTAAAAATTCCATACATAAATTTTCTAGCAAAAGATCCTATATTTCCAGTAAAATTAATTAAAAAACAAACTCTGCAAATCGCACTTGACACTGACATCTTCGTCTTCATTAGCTTTTCCCATTCGTTAGAGGTCGCTATTTTTTATTTTCCTCTTCCACTCATTTCTGTTTTGCGTGTTGTCCTCATTCAGTTCCTTTTCTCTCAAGTCTTCCGCAGTACAGTCCTTCCATCTTATCTTTGGTCTTTCTCTGTTTCTTCTACCTTCTACTATTAAGCTATGCATTCTTCTTCTAAAATCTTCTTCATCTCTCCTCATGACATGTTATGTTCCTTATAGTTTAATTACACTGACATCTGTCAATTTGAATTAACTGAATATATTAGCAGTTTCCATGGTTAGCATAGTTGGTAATGTATGAAATTTAATATCTTTATAATTCTTTAACTCTATATCTATTGAATATGAAGTATAAAATGCAATCCACTCGTATACAGAATAATATATTCTTTAAAATTTATTAACATTAAATGTCAATAAATGTTATTTAACTGCGTTTTTTCAAGAAAAACTGTTAAAAGTTGCAAATAAGGGTACTTCCGGTTGACCAATTATAACCAAAATCTAATCACGTCTACATATGAATAAACTCGAGGAATACGAAAAAATTATAATGTTTTGAATCGTGGTATTGGAGTTATGCGACGACCGTCACATACACACACACACACACACACACACAGACGCACACACGCATAGACATACAGACATAATCGTAAAAATAGTAAATTCGTATTCTAGGGCCTTCAAAACGAGCTTATTCATTCGAAACTCACTATATAATATTTTGACCAAAGACAATACCTTTTCCTTACCTATAAACGTGACGGAAAGTAAAAACATTGTTTGAGCATCAATCCCAACCATCGCATGAATTAAATTTATATTTCTGAATATATTTTTCTTTAAAAATCATAATTTTGTTATTTTATTTATTTATTGCAAAATCAATCCAACAAGATAAATATCCCAATCACAGGACAAATCTGTAAAGCGTTAGCACAAAAAAATGTAAATACATATTAGACTACAGTCGGAGAACAATTATGAAGATAGCGGAAAATATATTAATCAATCATTTGAAATATGTAAAAATTTCTGTAGTGATATTTTAAATTTACGGAATGAATCGGCATAAATATCGGATTTAATGTTGACATTATTAAATAGACTGCAGATTTGTCGAATAGGAGATTTTAATTCATAATTAGTTCAGACTGTTTTTAAATTAAAGGTTAACTTGTTTCTTGAATTTGATCTGGGTATACTGAATGGGATGCGAGATAAAATAGCACATTAATTTGACCATTTAACAATTTATATTAAAAAAATCACAGGAGAACAATATTTTGTTTGGATCTAACAAAAGCAAAATACATTTATAACGTCAATAAATTTATCAAAGATTGTGTAATAAATATAATTATTCATCAATTTTAAAAGAAAAATTGCAATTTTCTGCGGTTAAACTTGGACTGGGAGGGAATTGTATATTGATCAAAAACATACAGCACTTGTTGTTAAGCAATGCTAATAATATTTTCCACTATTTAGCAACTTCGGATGAATTTGACTGAAGAATGTGCAAAAATTCTACTTTCATATCATTTAATTTAATAAAATTAATGCCTCGGCTATTGGAAGCTGCAATTAAAGTTAAATGGTTACCTCACTAAATATAAAAATTTAGTATTATCAATAAATAAATAAATATATCATCACGGTATATTATCCATTGCTGGGTGTGCCAATCTGCTTTGTACACAGATATTATGATGGGATATTTGTACCGCGCGGGCGCTTACCAGGCGTCACTTCACAGGCACTCACTGCTGGCGTGGAGAGTGCACCACAAGGGTCAATTTTGTGCCATTAAAGTTCGAAGTAATTTTTGGCGGTGGTCGGGATCGAACCCGGGTCCCCAGATTCGCGACAAGACACTAAGGCACGCGGCCACGAGACTCCATAAAATTTAGTATTATGTGTTAAATAATTTTATAACTGTAGGTTTACGAATAATTTTGTCTCAATTTTTGTATATAATTTGTTTTCAGCATACTTACAAACAGTAAACTAAACATTTTTTTAAAATTTGATGACTAACATTTGTATATTTTGAAATATCGAAAGAAGACTATGATTAATTACCTTTCGTCACCTTTAGGTAAAGAAGGTATTGTCTTTGGTCAAAAAATTCAATGTTGAGTTTTTAGTGAATAAGCATGTTTTAGGGTCCCTATAATACGATTTTACCGCTTTTACGATGATGCCTGTATGTATGTATGTGTGTGTGTCTGTGTGTGTGTGTGACGAAAGTTTCGGATCGCATAACTTGTCAGTATCAATAAAAAGTAAATGAATGTGGCAGAGATGAGGATGTTGAAGTAGATGTTAGGGAAGACACGGAAAGGAAATAACTCTAGTGTTACAAGTCTCTAGAAAGATACAAGAGAGACGATTACATTGGTTTGAACATGTCATGAGGAGAAATAAAGAATATATTGAAAGAAGAATGAATAGCTTAGTAATAGAAGGTTGAAGAAACAGAGGAAGACCAAAGATAAGATGGAAGGACTGTATTGATGAAGACTTGAGAGAAAAGGAACTGAATGAGAACGACACGTAAAACAGAAATGAGTGGAAGAAGAAAATAAAAAAATAGCGACCCGTAACGAATTGGAAAAGCTAAAGAAGATGTAAGTGTGAAGTGCAATTTGCATAGTTTGTTTATGAAATAATTTTACTGGAAATTTAGAATCTTTTGCAAGAAAATTTATGTATGGAATTTATACATAATACACAGGATTGACGGAAGGTATTGTGCTGGCCACAACAGATTTTTTTTAAATGAATTTCTTTTTTGGAAACCCTTTTTATTTTACATTTTAGTGATAAAAGTATGATGTACGATTAATTTTGTGCGTCAACTGTATATATTTTAAATTCATTAATAAATTCAGCTTCAACGTTTTGTAATATCTATCAAATATTGTCCAACAATGAAAGTATCGCCTAATGTTATGATTCAATGAATGAATTTTTCGTAGAAAGCATTCCACTTCTACGGATGGTTATTACCATGGCTTCATTTTCGCTAAATTATCATTTTCCTGTGTTCCTATCCATGTGTAACATTTTTGTTTGCAAGGTTTCGGTTTCAACACACACAATGATCACCAACAATGAATAGAAAAATTTATATTATTTGATAACATTCGACTATAATTCTAGTTGACATTCAATATAATTATATGTAGAACAAGTTTTTTGAGAAAATCATATAAATATTAATGAATAGTTATATGAGAATGTCAATTAAAATTACTGAAATGGATTAGTATTCAACTATTTGAAGCCTACGAGCATTATCAAGGATAAGAAATTATAAAAATAAAAATTAAATACCGCCTATTACATGACATGATAACGCCTGTTTTTGATAATGTTTTAATTATTCAAATCAACAAACAATATTATGCCATTATTGCGAAACGAAACATGAACATTATACATACATTTCCATTTAAGTAACAATATAAAATATAAATTATGTAGCGTTTGTCTCACTTGATGTGAGAAATAGTCTTTAAATCAACGGGGAAAGTTAAACAATTCTATTCATAAAAGAAAGCTATTTTAGAATAAAAAATCATTTTTCTTCAGAGTCAATGACTCTTCGAGATCAAATGTAAAAGAGTAAAAGCAATTTTAATTACCTCAGTGATTATTCTACTCCTCCTAAATGCGCTCTTGAGAGTGTTAAAGTCAAATTCACTTTTTTCTTCATCCCGAATCGAAAGAACGTTTTTCGTGTCGAATTTATCACTTAATTCACTTGGATCAACAACAGTATCACTGCTATCACAATCATCACAGTCTTTATAATCAACTTTAGCAAAAAATGCATCGTTTTTAACAATTTGTGAAGAGGTATCACTATAAGAATCAATATTGGGATCAACGTTTTCTTGTCCTCGTTTTTTGCTGAATTTCTGAACTAATTTTTTACATTTACTGCGAGAATTTTTATAAAAATTATCTAAATTTATTACTTTGTCGGTTGAAGTATTTGCACCAACCCGTTGAGCGGCCGAATGAATGGTTATTATATTGTTAACTTTGCTTTTTAAATTCGTCCATGATTCAGGAGTTTTTAAACGCATTTGTGGCTTCCTTAGCAAAGTAGCTCGTCGCACTTTTAATGGCATTTTTGTCCTAGCATTACAATAATCTAATTTTGTAGAATCTTCTGCACTTTTATCCACTAAAGGTTTGTCTATTATTACATGGTGTTCAATTATTTGACTACGAATTGTAAGATTCTTTTCGATTTTAATTTCGTCATCTTTCGGAAAAAGAACCGCATTAAAGTCATGCAATGACCGTGATAATCTCTTGTACGGTTTTTTAGGAACTTTATAAAGACCATCTTCATCATCTTCATTGTCATTTATATGTAACTCAACACTAGGTTCGCTTCCGCATCTCACTAAATTCGAAAGGGCCAAATCATCAAAACTCAATCTGGAAATGTCATATTCGACAATTTTTTCATTACGTATTTCGCACCTGGATTCAGAAAGTGATACGTCATCTTGACAAGACATTTTCGATTTGTCATTTTCGTTTGTTACTAAATCTGTATCGCTTTCTGCATTGATCGGAGACGGTGTTGATAAAACGATTCTCACTTCCGATTTCATTTTTGGTGTTGAGCAACGGTTGATGTTTAAAGACTCGTATTCTTCGGATTGTTCTTCGAAAAATGAAAAACTAATTTTAGGAATGTCGTAGATGAATTTTTCAGATATTTCATCGTCGTCTTTTGGGATATTTAAAGAGTTTTCTACATCGGCGTATAAATTCTGGTCGAAATCTTCCGGAAGTTCTATTTTTTTCTCTAACATAGGACTGGCATCTTCATATCTTGATTCTAGGTCTGAATCGCTTTCTTCATTTCCTTCTTCTATAACAATACTATTCGTTACACTTTTGCTTCTATCGCTGTTTTCACTATCGATCGTGAGGTAACTTCCTGAATTTTCAGAACTATCTATTGGTGCTGTTAAATCATATACGCCCTCATTATCGGATTTTCCGTCTGGACTTGACGCGCTTCTTCGGAAAAGTGTGGAGTTTAAATTCGGCACGCTTACACGCCATTGCTGTTTCGATATTTTATTGCAGAATTTTTTCATTTTAGTGCGCTGTTATTTTTATGTTTTTTACATAATATGAGTTTGACCTCCAGTTTATCTCGTCTATTTACCTAGACTTTAATTAGTGTACATGTTAATGTAAGTGTTAGTCACGGCAACAAAGTTTGTTTCGCACTAACTTTTATCAATTTTAAATTTAAACTTCAACAATAGGTTTTATACTAAATGACAACAGAGTAATTCACATGGTTTTAAACAAAACACTTTCCCTAGTAATAGGTAATAATTATTGATGATCACCTATGAACACTTTTAACCATCGAACTGCCGTGCTTTCTCTGTGCGATACCGCGGTACGAACAATTACTCGATTGACTAATGGGTCGCGTCGTCGCGTGAGCGTGAATGACACTAGGGCCGTATGATGATGCACTGCTCGATGCCAATGCAGGGAAGAGTGAGGTTATTTCAAGCCACCACACTCGGGAACCGAAATGCTATAATTAACCAAGTCCACATGTACCGCTGTTTACATCTACCAGCCAGTCCAAAACTTTTTACAAACAAATAATGTTTTTGTTGTTATTAATATTAATTACTAGCCTTGAATTATAAATAATTTTGTAGAGTTTACGTAGGAAATGGATGAATAATGTTAGGTAGTAATAATAATAATGAAAATTATGCCGTTTAAGCGTGGGAGTTCATCATAATCTAAAATAATCTGAGTAAAAAACAAACGTCAAATTGTTTATTATTGTATAAACAGTTAAAAAAGCTATTATAATGGTTATTCTTAAATTTATTTCTCTACAAGGTGTTATATTTTAATGGACCCAGCAAATATCTCGTTTATTTATTAAGTTAGTAATATCTTTCATATAACATTATTTATACAGCAACATGTAAGCTACTTGATGACGGATGTACATTCATGATACCACTTCCGGTTTATTAGTAATTAATATCAATTTTGAAATTTCAAATGGAACATACTATATTTTTTTACAAATTTGAAAAATACATCAGATTTGCTTTACAATCATGTAAAATAATCCATATGTTACATTATTAAAAAGAAAATGGCGGGCACTTTTTTATACACCTAATCGAAAAGAGAGTAGTGAGCCATGACTGTGGTATTTATTGATAAACTTTAACTACAGGTATTTATTTGTAAACTTTAACTACAGCTCTAAACAGTTTTTCGTAGAAAGTAAAACACTTTATTTTTATTTTTTCATTGTTTTTTATAAAAATTAAAATCATTTATTTCTCTTATGCTCAATTTCACCATTGATGAATAAATATTTATTCAATTAAACTATTTGTCAAAGAAAATATCATATTTTTGTTTTATCAACGTGAATAAATCATATGTTCAACGATTGTGGTTGGTGAAAAGAACTTTGACTAACCGATGAATCAAATTTATTCGTCAGATAACTATTTTTCAAGTTTGTTTGATTTTTTTACCTTCCGTCACAGTAAGTAAGGTATTGCCTTGGTCAAAAAAATCGATGACGAGTATTTAATGAGTAAGCACGTTTCAGGGTCCCTAGAATAGGAATTTACTGTCTTTACGATTATGTCTGTAAATGGGTATGTGTCCGTGTCAGTATGTGTGTGTGACAAAAACTTCTCCTTCGATAACTCCAATACTACAATTCCAAAAATTATTTTTTCGTATTCCGTTTCTGTACGACCATGTGGAGAGTTGATTAGATTTGGGTTATAATTGGTTAGCTGGAAGTACTCTTACTTGAAGTTTTTCTTGAAAAAACACAGTTAAATATCATATTTTAACAATTTACAATATTATGAATATTAAAGAATATTTTATTCTCTATGCGGTTTAATTGAATTTTTACCTTTATGTTCAGTGTATATAAAGTTAGAAAATTATAAAGAAATTAAATTTCATAAATCAGCCAGCTATGCTATAATCATAGAAAGAATTCTAATTGACAGATTTTATTGGAAATTTAGAATCTTTTGCAAGAAAATTTATGTATGGAATGTATACAAAATACACAGAATTAACGGAAGGTATTGTGCTGGCCACATCAGATTTTTTAAATTTATCATGATTAAGAATTTAATTTGATTATTTTGGCCAGAGTTCAATTCCGATCGACGTCAATCTTGAAACTAGAAAATTACCTATTTCTAATTTTCAAATACCACAAAAGTGAACCCATGTGCTCTCTGCAGTAGTGTTAGAAATGCAAAAGCTTGCATGAGATCGATTATGATTTTTATAGACGTTCAGGAAATCAGGCAAATATGGGTTATATTTAAGCTAGTACTTAAGTCAAATTATTTGATCTCCAAATGTATATATTTTTTATTCGCTACCCAATATTCGACCATCAACATTTCAGCCCAAAATATTACATGAGACCCAAATTTTGACAATTAAAATATACAGTTTCGCATTATATATACCTTAATAAAACTTAAACGCACAAAACTCAAGCCTACAAAATTGGGGACATTATATTCCTCCTTTATAGCATGAAAGATGAATTATTATTATAAGTATTCATTTTTTTTCAGGTTATTAAAAGCATTATTTTGCTACGATAAAAAACATTTTAGTTTAGTAAATATTTTTCTGATAACAGCAATCCACATAAAGTTCTTTTTTGTATTTTTTTGATAACCAATAGATAACAATAATTGTTAAAAAAAGCTTCCCTAATTATTTTAGGTAAAAAAGCTTCAAATAAAAGTTGTAGAGCATAAAATTCTGCATCTGAACCAATAAGCAAAATTAATTTTCTATGCCTTGTAACGGCAGAAATTAGGTATAAAAATATTAAAAACAGCAATAGACATGGAATTGAGACAAAAAAAATGTCTAACGGTTTATCTGTCATGTTAGGGTAATTTATTTTTATTAAATATTATTTCTAATTTCTGTTCTAATTAACAATTATTTGTTAATTTAAATTGATATTTGCTAACTTGAAAAGAAATTAAAAATAATAATAAAAATAAATTATCCTAGCTTGACAGATAAATCGTTAACATTTGTTATTTCATTATTTCGTCTCAATTTCATGGCTATTGCTATTTTTGGGGTGATCTTCGACATTTTCATGGCTAATTTCTGCCGTTACAAGGCACACAAAATTAATACTGTTTATTGATTCATATGCAGAATTTTATGCCCTACATCTTTTATTTGAAGCTTTTTTACCTAAAATAATTAGGAAAGCAGGAAATTATGAAAGTCAGATTTTATAAGTTAAAGTCCTATGTTCGGTTGTGCCGATCACCATCCTGTATATTTTATACAAATTACTCGCAAATAAGGTAGTCTCTTGCAAAAGATTATATATTTCCAGTAAAATTATTTCACGAACTATGCAAATTGTACTTGACACTGACATTAGTCAATTAATAAAATTTACTGATTTCATTGTGGTTTACATGGTGAGCTTGTAGCAGCATAGGTTTTCAGATTTATGAAAATAATTTCTTTATATTTTTTTTATCTCCAAATACATTGAAAATGAAGAAAAAATATAATAAAATCGTAAAGAGAATAAAATATTCTTTAATATTTACGATAACGTAAAATGTTAAAAAATGATATTTAACTGCGTTTTTTTGAAAACTTCAAATTAGAGTACTTCCGGTTTACCAATTATAGCCAACATCTAATCAACTGTTCATACGGACGTATAAAAGTAAAGAATGAAAGAATTATCATTTTTGAAATTGTAGTATTGGAGTTATCGAAGGATAATTTTTTGCACACACGCACACACATACATACACACACACACAACACACACTTACATATGTACATACATACATATATACATCATCGTAAAAATAGTATTCTAGAGACTCTAAAATGTGCTTATTCATTAAAAAGCGACCATCAAATTTTTTGACCAAACACAATACTTTCCTTACCTAAATGTGACGAAAGGTAAAAATACTTTAGACGCTTAGGATTAAAATAAAAGTGGCACACAAAATTTTGAAAAATTATTGGTATAATATTTGTAAGTGCGTGAACTTTTGAGATACCACTACACATCAATTTAATTACAATTTATGTACTTTTGTTATTGTAACATTCTATTCTATATTCTATGCCTTCTATTCTATCCTAATAAAACTACAATAAGCTTTTGAAAATCTTACATTGCCTTGAACGTTTATATCAATTTCCTGAAATAATGTTCGCTGTATTGTGGTATACAAAGCACCCATCATTATTCAACACGCAACTGATAACAATATCAACATTTTCACAGTCTCTGTATTCAATCCAAAATAGCTTAGTAAATATCAAATAGTTACAGTTTAACAACCAAATATTTAATTGCTCCATACGTCACTAACACATGATAATTACTTTGTAAGAGTGAAACATAATCTTCAGCAAAAATAAAAATAAAATCACAAGAGAAGAACTGAAGCTTCTCTCGATAACAGCAGATGTTTTACATCGCGAAAGCACTGGCTCACAAACAGTCAATCAGGCGGAAATTAAAACAATGACTAGACCAAAGGATACTTGATCTATGCGGTAACGTAACGTGATCTAGTTGTTAATGAAATTCTACACGGACAGGGACGGATTGAAAAATTTCATCTCAATTGATCTGACAGTCAATAACAAAATATATGAACAAAATTATAGTTTACTTTTAAAATAAGAACACGATGTTGAATTAAAATGAGTACGGGCCATTTTAGTCAGTCATATTTTTCTAAAGAAGAAAAGAATACTACAAGCAAAAAATATTCTATTAATTATAACAAATTATACTGTCATACCTTATCTTATAACTCAGAAAGGTATAGTGAACATATTAATATTAATTCTTTATTGTATTAAAGTTTTTACACAACTTACTTCAATTGATATGAGGGTGAGTCAGCTTTTATTTTGTAATTTATTTCACTGCCGTTGTATATATTGTATTGATGGAGATGAGATGATGAAAGAGACACACACAAACATCCATACTTTACTCGGGATTCGAATTCGGAACCCTTGGGTCGTGAGTCAGCTACAGTAAAATTTTTGAAAGATGTCGTCTACGAATTGTATGAATTCAGATTTTTGCTCCGCGCATTATGACAAATTCACTAGTGTCGATTGCTTAGTTTTTATGAGGGTACATAAGATACTACTGTTATTTTATTATTATAAAAATATATGTTACAATAAAAGCATTCAAAATTCAAAAATAAGTCAACTGGTGGTAAGTTGATTAGCAAATGTAAAACCAAATATGTGAAAAATAAGATACTGACACAATGTCAGTGTCTCTGACACAAAATAACGTTATTCGTACGGCTATAAATTAAGGTAATGTATCTGAATTAATAAATAAACTGACGTTACAGCGAAAGTATTATCAACAAAGAGCATCGTTTTAAAGTGGAATGTCCTAGCTAAGTCGAAGCAATATGAATTTTAATAAGACAAGCGTGTTATATCTATCCTTATCGCACATGCTTATAGCCTTTGCAAAGGAAAGATATAAATATATGCCAATTTGTTAATTCGTTCATGATACAGATGACCTTGATCGGACATCTTTCAAAAAATTTATTGTACGTTGCCTACTACACCACCGTGGTCGGTTAGTGATCGTATATAGATTTTAGGAGATAAGTATGTTCTTAGGATGAACTTGTACTCATGCGGTTGCACAACAGCCCGGAAACTAGAACAAGAACAACGGAGATTTTGTCAACACATAATAGAGAAAAATCGTTGCCAAGATCGCTTACAGCCGAGGCAGGACAATCTAGAGGGCGTTAAAGGATTTTGCGGACAAGGTGTGCACACTATTTTTTGTGCAAACGTCAAAATATGTACAGTATTTTTTTTTAAAGATGTCCGATCAAGGTCATCTACGAATTGTATGAATTAAGATTTTAGCTCCGCCCATTCCGGCAAATTCAGTAGTGACGTTTCCTTAGTTTTTGTGGGGATACATAAGATACTACTGTTATTTTACTATTATAAAAATATGTTCAGTAACATTCGACATACAAGATTAAGTCAACTGATAAGTTTATTAACAAATGTAAATAAAACCAAACATGAGAAAAATGAGATAATGACTGATTTCTAAAGATAAGCAGCAAAGTATTTTTTATAACAATTGTTTTGAAAAATATACAATAAATATTGACTCATAATAAGAGTTTGTTAACTAATATTAAAGTACATTGATACAAATCACTGTCAGTATAAAAATTATTCGCTGTTAGAGAGCATCTTCTACAAATACAGGTAAAATACGATTCATAACCTTGCTTTTACTTTACCATGTGCTCAACAGAAGAAACACAACTAATATTATCAAAACTAGATAAACTGGATAAATTAAACAAACTGGACACTATAGAAGCTGAAATTAAAGATATTAGAAGTCATTTTCAGCTATTTAAAGAAGATATGAACAAATGCAATAAAAACATCGCAACATTACAAGAAGAAATTTCCAGACAACAAACTGTAATTAATAGGCTGGAAAAGAATGCTAAAAAACGAAATTTGATTTTCGTAGGTATACCAGAAACAGATAAAAACAATTCAGAGTTAGAAGATAAAATTATCACGATAATTAACAACTACTTAAAATTGAACATTTTAAACTCCGATATAGAATCTGCTAGACGTATCGGACGTAAAAAGGATAAATGCAGATTGGCAGTAGTTACATTTTCATCACTTAAGACTCGAAATTTAGTACTATATAATAGAACTAAGCTCAAAAGCAGCGGAATCTTCATAAATGAAGACCTCACTGTTGAAGAACAAAAGGAAAGAAAAAACATGTTAACAACTCTAAAAGAACAAAAAGCTTCTGGACAAAACGTGAAAATTTACCGTAATAAAGTGTGTATAGTTGAAAATAATAAAAGAACCAGAGACCGTGTCTCCTCCGACGAAACAAACAGCCCATCGCCTCAAAAAACTAAAATGTTAAAACCCGCTCCAGAAAAGAAGCAGAAGCCAACCCAGGACCAAGTAGAAGAAAAGAAGCAGAAGCCAACTCAGGACCAAGCAGAACTCCATTCAAACCAGCAAGATTTTTTAGTCCTTGCAACCTTGCCACAGTCAGATCCCTAACTGCAAGCACTTCAGCAGCCGACTCCACCTCAATAGATAATCATTGTAATAAGATAAGTACTTGTAAAAAAAATTCATTAATCGAAGAACATCTGACGGTAGTTTTTTGGAACATTGGAGGTTTTAATAATATTTATAAAGATGAATTTGAAATGCAACAAAAACTATTACAGGCAGATGTTATTTGTATTAATGAAACATGGTGCTGCAATGAAATTATTAATTTACCAACATTTTTACAAAATCAAAATTACCAGATCATTTGCAGCAATGCAATAAAAGAAAAAAGTAGAGGTAGGGCCAGCGCAGGGCTAGCAATTTTAATTAAAATAAACAAAAACGTAGTAAGATTTAATTTAATTGAGAAATCTTATCTATGGATTGTCATAGAAATCTTCACAATGCACTCAAACTATTTAATAATATTTTTATATTTAAAACCTTCACTTAACGATAAAATCTGTATAAATATGCTAGATGAACTAATATATAATATTTCAGAGGCGTACAATAACCACAGGATCTTGGTATGCGGAGACTTCAATGCTCATATAGGACTCCTTAATCAGTTAGAAGATGATGAAGCTCAGTTAATATCCTCCAGTTATATATCGGCCACAAGAAACCCGTTACACTTAACTGAAAATGCAAGAGGGAAACAACTAGTACATATGATGGAATCATACGGTATGTACGTCCTAAACGGCCGCACAAATGGGGATATACCAGGTAGATTCTCTTTCATTAATAAAAATGGTAATAGCACCATCGACCAAGCTTGGGGCTCTTTAAACTGTTTGGAAAAGATTACTAAATTTGAAATTTACTATACTTTAGGTAGTTCAGAACATGGCATATGTACAATTATTATTGGTAAATTTCCTGACCCAGCATCAAATATTGTAAATTTTCAAAACCACCCTCCCAACAAATTTCACTGTAGTTTTAAATTTGATATAAATAATGCTGAGATTTACTTTAAAAATATAGAGAATTCGGAAAGAATTTATTTTAATAGTGATAACGTAACTGAGCTAAATAACAATTTAATAGCCGCAATTAAAGACTCTGCCTCTAGTTCTAGTATGTTAAAAATATATAAAATACAGAACCCTAATCAAAGTAAACAAAATTCAAAATTATGGTTTTCAAATGAATGCTCCTCTCTGAAGAAACAATGCAAACGGAATCTGCGAGCCTATCATAAAAACTACTCTGAAGACATATTAAAAGAATATTTAGCATACAAAAAATCATATCTAAAAACTATTAAAGAGTGCAAAAGAACATACAATAAGAACATCCAAATTTCACTAGCTAATGTAAATAATAACTCCGAATTCTGGAACACAATAAAAAATTTACGCGCCAAAAATAAAACAACCAATGTGATTAATATTAAAGAGTGGGAAAAGTTTTACACTAATTTCTATAGCAAAGCTCAAAATTTAAAAATAGAATCAACATTTTATGATTGCAGACACCCGTTTTTTGACAAAAATATAACTTATAAAGAAATGCAGAATAGTATTTTAAACAGTAAAAGTAACAAAGCACCAGGCGAAGATAATTTAATGAATGAATTTTATAAAAATTTGCCAGGAAACTGGATGCATTACCTCTTAAACTTATATAATGTAATACTTGATACAGAAAAAATCCCAAAATCTTGGTCCACAATTAGACTAATTTTACTTTATAAAAAAGGTAATAAATCTGACCCATTAAATTACAGGGGCATAGCCCTTGTAAATACAATATGTAAATTCTTCACCAACATATTATATCAAAGGTTACAAACCTGGTGCGAATCAAATAAAGTACTAGCAGAATTTCAGGCAGGCTTTAGATGTGATAGAGGAGCAAGAGATAACATATTTTCGTTGACGGCAATATCGCAGATATATCTCCGTTTAAAAAAGAACTCATTCTATGCAATTTTTGTAGATTTTCGTAAAGCTTTTGATAGTGTCAATCATAGCTTATTGTGGAATAAATTAAATAATACAGGTGTATCTTCCAAATTAATAAGAATAATTGAATCACTTTACAAAAATGCTACTATAGAAATAAAAATTGATACCAGTACGTCAAACCTAATTAATATATCAGAAGGAGTTCTTCAGGGAGAAATACTTAGTCCTATTTTGTTTACTATATTCATCAACGACTTAGAAGAAACTTTCCGAAAAGCAGGGGTAAGAGGATTAAACATTGATGGGCTTAAAGATGTTATCTTACTTGCGTACGCGGATGACATAGTAATTCTAGGTTACTCACCAATAGACATTAAAAGAAAACTGACAATTTTAAAACATTATTGCGAAAAAAATCTCTTAATTGTTAACACGGAAAAAACAAAAATTCTTCACTTTCATCATGGGCGCTCAAAACAACAAAACTTTACATACATCGACGAGCCAATCGAAGTAGTAAATACTTTTAATTATTTAGGGATTATTTTTTCCTCGTCCGGTAAATTTGGTCCCGCAGCTAATAACAATTATAATAAAGGCGTAATCGCAATTAACAATGTAATAAATCTGCTCTGTAGAGGGAAATCCAATAACTGGACGGAAAAACAAAAACTGCTAGACAGTATAATTAACGCGACCACCCTTTACGGTTCGGAAATATGGGGCCTACTCAAATTAGAAATACTTGAAAAGGCTCAGTTACGTTATCTAAAGTTAATACTTCAATGCCCAAGATCAACACCAAACTACATGGTAAGAGTGGAGACTGGTGTAAATCACATTCAGACCAAAGTCTGGAGAAGAACCCTTTTATGGTGGGAAAAACTATTGAGCATGGATAGCGACCGCTTACCAAGATCCTTGTACAATCGTCTTCTAGATCTCGACCGCTCAAAAACGAACAAAAAAGATTTCAACTGGTGTACTCAGTTAAAGAATTTTCTAAATAAATATAACTACTCACATGTTTGGGAAAATCAATCCATAAATAAGACCACAATAAATGAAATTATAGACAAATTACAATTATTTTTGAATAATAAGGATTTAGAAAATTGCCAAATTACTATCTATAATTATTATTTCAAATTCCTGAAAACGGAATACAACGTATCAAAACATTTAACATACAGTTTGCCTATCTTTAAAACCCGTATAATTAATCAATTAAGACTAGCCAGTAAAAAAATTATTATAATATATTTTAATAATATCAAATATACAATTGATACATCTGTCAACTGCACTATCTGCAACTTGCAGGAACCAGAAAACCTCTACCATATCTTTATTAAATGTCCTTTTTATTCATCTATTAGAAACCACTACCTTACAGAATATGGCGCAACAGCCAAAACCGAATTAAATTATTTTAATCTGTTTCATGAACTTACAAAAGACAAAATTAATAAGCTGTGTTACTTTGTGGTAGGAGCTCTAAAAATAAGAAGCTTTTGCCTAAATGAATAGCATCAGATCTATCTCTCGAAAAGCGATTCTTATCACAAAGTAATCAGTTTTCTTATTATTATCAACACACGTTATGTAAATATCACATTTGATAATGATGGTGTTTATTTTATTTTATCTTACTATTAGTATCATTCATTATAATTATTGATGTATTCTTCTTGGCCCTAGACAAGGCTGTGTTGTTTTCTCATATATCTGATAATGAGAATATTATCAGGTGTTATTATTATTAGCACTATTATTTAAACTTTTTTATAGACTTTAAGTTAAATTTTGATTTTGCGTTATTAATAATGTGGGTATTTAGTATTAATTATTATTATTGTAAAATTTGATCTCAAACAATTGATATTTGTAACATTTATATATACATAAAGTAATTATTGATCTGTGATTTTGTTACCAATCTATTTGTATAAGATTTGTAAAGATCTGGAAACAAATAAACTTTATTATTATTATTATTATTAATGACTCAGTGTCACTGACAGAAAATAACGTTATTCGTACGGCTATGAATCAAGGTAATATATCTGAATTAATAAATTAACTTACGTTACAGGGAAAGTATTGTCAACAATGAGCATAGTTTTAAAATGGAATGTCCTAACTTAGTCAAAATAATATAAACTGTTGAAAGACAAACTTGTTACATCCATCCTTATCGTACTCCTTCGTGTTATGGTAAAAAAGAGAGATAACTGTAGGACAATTTGTTAATTCGTTCATGATTACAGCTGACCTTGATCGGACATCTTTAAAAAAAATACTGTAAGTACAAATTGTATTGTATTTAAATAGTTTAATTTATTGAACTAGAAAGGTGGCTTTGATGGAATTGACAAGTAATAAAGAAAACAATTTTTTTTGTAAAAAATCGTTGAAAAGAAGTAAAAGGTATTTCTAAAATAACTATTTTACAATATTTATTATTTTAGAAAACAAACTTATTGTTGTCATATTTTACAAACGCCTCTACCATTATTGTATTATTCGTTATGTCAATTCCCAAGTTTCAAAGTGATTTTAGATTACATCCAATTTCGAGGCCTGTATTGCGTCTGCGAAATGTTTAGTTCCTATCTGGTTACACAAAAACTAGGGATGCACGGCGAGGCGAGAGTACTCTCACCTCTTGCAACTGGCATCTCGTCTCGTATCGTTGCTTTTTGTGATACGAGAACAAGAGCGAGATTGCGATTTAAAATTCGAGGCTAGATCGATATAATACTGCGAGAAGCGAGAAACTTCGCGAGATTCTCGCGAGCGTCTCGCAATAAAAAACGTTGGTAACTTTATAGCTCTATTTGTAAATTGAAAAATGGACTGGAGAAAGATTTATAAATAGTGGAGTCAACGCTAATTCGTGGATAGAAAACGTGAATGTGAAAATCATATGAATCCACTATATTTTTTCACTATCTAGAGTCTATGGAATCGGTTTGTTTAGAGTGAGGAAATGCAAAATAAAGACAAAATCGGTAGTGTATGCATTAGTTTTTCTCCAATATTTCCGCCCTTCCTTCATTCCAGTTTTTACCGTCCCTTAAGGGGTTGGGGTATTATATTAAGCGTCGATGGGAGCCAACACGAAGCGAAGTGGAGTGATTGATTTTCGGCAAATTCCCAGTATAGCGGTTTTTTGATTACTAAATCATACTTAAATGTGGCATATATTTAATGGTAAAGTTTACTTTTAGTTACAAAAAATATTTTTTTAATTAGTTTTACTGGTGAAAGGAATGCATTAACAGATGTTTGTATTGAAATACTTTAGAAATCATAATTTTGTAATAAATTAATTTTTGAGACAAATTAAATTATTTAGGAACTTGTCACATTTTCTGGTGAACGTAAATGAATAAATGTATATTCGTTTTGAAATAATTTGGTGACAAGAATTTTGTATTTCTTCTTTTTATTAACTTCTACGACTGAATATACACGGACGACGATACGACTAGTACGAACTTGATATCTCTTGCAGTTATACTGTGACGTAAATACATGCGCAAGCGCTCATTTTATAGCGAGACTCTCGCTCAAGAACGAGACGAAGCCCAAAAAAATATGCAAGAACGAGAGCGAGATCGAGATTACACATTCCAAAACGAGACGAGGTCGATATTTTATATTTCTCGTCTCGTCTCGTCTCGCGTGATCACTAACAAAAACTGATAAAACTGGCTGAAATTTTCAGAAAACATAACATTAACTGAAAATGTTTAATTCATACACAAAACTTGCCCAAACTTTAATTTCTCTATGAAAATATTTGTTTAGCAATTAAAAATTGAGATTGGAAGTGTTCTCGTTCTTGTTTCTGGGGTATTGTGCAGCCGCCTTCATTCAGTACTAAAATAAAAAACATTGGATTAGATTTTAGTGTTAATCGGAAAACCGAATACTTGAAACTGTACGCAGCTTTTTCGTAGAAAAATATCTTTAAATATATAATTTTTTTTGATACTTTTTCTACATATTTTAAAATATAAATTAATCCATAAATGTCACTGTGAAATACAAACTTAAATTAATATTAAAATAAATAAATATATCATCACGGCATATTACTCATTGCTGGGTGTGCCAATCTGCTTTGTACGCAGATATCGGTAATGATGAAATATTTGTACCGTGCGGGAGCTTATCAGGCGTCACCTCACGGGCACTCATTGCTGGCGTGTAGAGTGCATCACAAGAGTCAATTTTGTGCCATTAATATTCGTAGTAATTTTTGGCGTCGGTCGGGATCAAATCCGGATCCCCAGATTCGCGACCAGACACTCAGGCACACGGCCACGAGACCCCATAATTAATATTGATTGAAATAATATTAATAATACATTCCATTAAAATGGAAAATGTATAAATTAATGATATATTAATTATTTAACGTACCTTTAAATAAAATAAAAAAAATTAATGACGAGATATAATGCCCTGTATTACGAGCACACTTTTATAATAAAACCGCTTTTATGGAGCATACTTCTCATAAGAATGTAATGTAAAAGCACGCTCCATAAAAGCGCTTTTATTATAAAAGTGCACTTGTAATACGGACCAATGTGTTGGTCATATCATATTTTGCGCTATCTATGTTTCCAAAATAGAATTAGCACCGTCGCCGATATCTAGGTTAAAATATAATGATAATAACTTCAATGATTGCGTTTGTGTACAACACAAAAAATATTAAAGTCTATAAAGAGAACTTTAAAAAATATATAAAATGAATATTTTTTTATGTTTTCGATGTATATCTTCTTCTAACATATGGATGTAAATACATTTTTGATTATGATATTTGTGTTACTTTGCAAACCTATTTCAGGGCCATTACATAATTCCCATATTTTACTTCCTTCATTATGTAACAAATATCAAACGAAGTACAAAAAATAGTTTGTGTAAAAATAAATTAAGTACAGAGTAAAGGTAAAGTTAAAAATATCTCCACACGAAATTTAAATTTATCTCATATAACAACAAAAAGTGACCTATTTTACTTTTTATCTACTAAACTACAAAAAAGTTGACAAATATAATATTCACTTCAAACCGATCACATGAGAGTTTTAAATTTAACTCTGCTCTCAATGTTGGCCGCGGTACTACATGTAAACTCTATTGGCCTCAAAAGATGAATTATTAAAGCACTTATGTCAATTACGCTACTCACGCATAAGGTACAGGTCATAGGTCAGGTCAAGCTAAATGTTAATAAGTAATTCATACTTTAAATTTATTTCAGAAATTTAACTTTTGACACGGTTAACAAATTTAGGACAACCTATTTTAAACATTTAAAGTGCCAAGAAAATTTTACAGAGAATTAAATTTTACACGGAACATAAGTTGTGGATTCTGTCTTTTGTTTAAGACGGGTTGCAAAGCCGATGACGTCACAACCACCACAATATAAGGTTTCATATCCTGCTAGACTTTTTGTGGTATTTGATACGTCAACATATGGATTAGTGACATGAAGTTATTAAAGGCAAAACAAGACTAAAACGTAACTAAATAACGGATGTCCGTTAGAATATTATTTATAAATAGCTTACTTCCTTTTTGCTAAGTGAAAATTATGTAAAATCATATAAGAACAGCATATTACCTCCTGCCAATTTCATTTTTACCTCCTATCATATCATAGATAAGGGAGGTAATGTTCAATGTCGATAGTGAGTTTTCAGTGAATAAGCACGAATTAAGATGCCACAACCAGGTTCGATCCCAACCGACGCCAAAAGAAAAATTTCTAATACAAATATGCTATCAACAATTACCGAAATCGTGTTCAAAGTAGAATGGGGGTAGTCATCAAAATTGTAGCATTATGTTCAAAAAGATTTTAAAAAAAATCTGTTGTGGCCAGCACATTACCCTCCGTCAATCCTGTGTATTATGTACAAACTCCATACATAAAAGATTCTAAATTTCCAGTAAAATTATTTCATAAACAAACTATACAAGTTGCACTTGGCACTATCTTCTCCTTCTTTAGCTTTTCCCATTCGTTAGGTGTCGCCATGTTTTATTTTCTTCTTGCACTCATTCTTTGGTCTTCCTCTGTTTCGTCTACCTTCTATTACTAAGCTATTCATTCTTCCAATATATTATTCATCTCTTTTTATGACATGTTCAAACCAATGTAATCGCGTCTCTTGTATCTATCTAGAAACACACGAGCCATTTCCCTTATTCTTTTATTCCTTATCCTATCTTTCCGTGTCTTCCCCAATATCTATCTCAACATCCTCATCTCTGCCACATTCATTTTTTTCTTCACTGACACTGACACCTGTCAGTTAGAATTTTCTTAATATAGTAGCTGTTTCCATGGTTATAGCATAGCTGGCTGATTTAGAAGATTTAAATTCTTTATAATTCTTCAACTCTATATCCATTGAATATGAAATATAAAATGCTAGATAAGAATATTCTTTAATATTTATAGTAACATTAAATGTCAAAAAATAATATTTAACAGCGTTTTTTCAAGAAAAACTGTTAAAATCTTCAAATGAGGGTATTTCCGGTTGACCAATTATAACCAAAATCTAATGGTCTACATAAGGAAGAGGAATGCGTAAAAATTGTAATTTTTGGAATTCTGGTATTGGCGATATCGCGGCCGAAATTATAGTCACACATGCACACACATGCACACACATACAGACATCATCGTAAAAATAGTAAAATCGTATTGTAAGGACCTTAAAACGTGCTTATTCATTGAAAACTCACCACCGATTTTTTTGACCAAAGACAATTCCTTCCTTACCTAGAGGTGACGGAAGGTATTATACATATTTTTTTTGATATAAAAACAGCATATGAACTAAGCCCAATATAAATTTCATTAAATTCTAGACATGTTTGAAATGTAGAGCCATAGATGGAACTAATTTTATGAACAAAGGATTGCGTAGCTAAATAAACAATACCTACTTATATACGTAAGCTCGAGGTCTGAATGTGTACGAGTGGCATTCATTTTACAAATATTATAATCAGATTCAAAAATCTAAAACCGTCATTATTTAAAAAAAGAATATGTAATTTTTAGAATAATTCTTATATCCTTTATCTACGAATACCTTATTTTAAGTAGGGGAGAAGTAAAAATTTAAACCTTTGAACATGTAACAGAACTGCTGATATTAATTCGTAGTACAACATTTTTTTCTGTTTTAATTGTTATAAATGATAAGTTTTATTATTATAGTTTCAGTTCTCAGCATTTAAAGATCTATGTATAAAAAATGTCCTTGCTTTACCTTGAATGAGTCCGAAAACACATTTTAATTAACAGGTGTATATATGTAAATTATTAGTTATCATTATTTATTTAAACAACTACAACACGGCATTGTATTTAAAAGTGTAACACAATATTTGTAATAAATATGTATCTGCAACGCTTAAAGTTACATTATATTATTACATATAAATATTTTCAGTATTAGGGTAACATGAAATTCACAGCTCTCCGCATTCCACAGAATTCCCGCGAATTTTACTTTCAATATCAATTTCAATAATTACCGTGCACCTATGGGTACCTTCAACTTTAATTTGAACAACAAACAAAACATTAACATTTCCAAATATAACGCCTTGCAAAATTGTATAATTATACTCTACAGTAAGACAAAGCAATTAAGACATGCCCTTGACATTAATAATTACATGTTTAGGACAAAATCGTTGTTGTGTTTGACAGATATCAATCAAAATGACACGATTTGGGCGCGTTGCACAGGTGGAGGTAACAGGGAAGCATCCATGGAAAGGACCACGAATTTCAGCATCGAGCTTCGTGCTTAGCGAAGGGAGCATCGCCCCTGGTTGTTGCCATGGTAACGAAAGCTGGAGGGAGAAAATCGAAAAGGGAAAGAATTTTTGTACTGGTATTGCGGTATTCCTTAAATTTTTGCACAGTAAAATATGCAGATTTATATTAAAAATATAAAATATAATTAAAAATATAAAATAATATAATTAAAATAGTGTATATTCATTTTTCAATTCAACATTTATATGAAAAAATCTGATGTGACAGCACATTACCTTCCGTTAATTCTAGGTATTTTGTACAAATACATACATACAAGACAGTTTCTTACAAAAGATTATATATTTCCACAAACATACTACGCGCCCAAACTCATATTAATTCGGCCAGTTAACATTTCCAACAAACAAATTATAAAACCTACGCAAATGGTGAGAAATTTCTTTCGACTAGTTTAAAGTATAGATTTTAAACTTACCAAAACTGAGTGTTAATTAAGTATACCGCCATTTATATTAGGTTACATGTTACATCGCCTTTATTAGTAATACCAACTTTAATTCTATTAGACATTGTCGTATGTCTTGCAAGGTAGGTTTTACTGTATACGCACTAGATTTTTACGAAATTGTTTTTCTTTGTGCCAAAAGTAAAGGGTCGCGGTACAAGCGAAATCTGGACTAGAAGATGACCCTTAAAATTCCGGTCGACCTATTATTAGCAGTCATTTGGCCCACAGTTTTTCAACGTTTTAGTCTATATTTAAAGAAGCCGAAAGAATTTTGTAAAAGTTTCTAACCATTTGTATAGATTTTATAATTTGTTGAATTATTATGAGTTTGGGTTCGTATATCAATAGCACATGCCACTGACATCTGTTAATCAGAATTTTCTTAATATAATATTTAGTTGTTTCCATGGTTGGCTGCTTTATGTAATTTAATTTCTTTATAATTATTTAATTCTAAATCCATGAATATGAAGCATTAAATGCAATCAAATCGTATAGTGAATAAAATATTCTTTAATATTTATAGTAACATTTAATGTGAAAAATTATATTAACATCGTTTTTTCTCGAAAAACTGTTAAAATCTTCAAATAAGGTACTTCGGGTAAACCAATTATAACCAAAATCTAATCACGTCTGCATATGAAGTAAGGAAGAGGAATACGAAAAAATTGTAATTTTTTGAATTGTAGTATAGTAGTTATTGGAAACGAAAGAATCGTCACAAACATACGTACATACATACAGACATCGTAAAAATAGTAAAATTGTATTCTAGAGACCCTAAAACGTGCTTATTCATTGAAAACTTACCACCAATTTTTTTGACCAAAGACATACCTTCCTTACCTAAACGTGACGGAAGGTAATAATTATGAATTGTGTTATTAGACTTATTTATTAGAGAGTAGCACTAATGCGAAAAAAGTGACAGGCTAATGCTGATTAGTTGATTTGTCACTTTCTCGCACGCACTAATAAAAAAGAATGTCATTTTGAGATTCCGCAAATACAAACAAAAAATTGTCATAGTATAACTACATTTTCGTTGAATACTATATTTAAGTGCTTAAATTGTAAATTAAATTAAATATAAAATTTATAAAGAAAATATAGGTACAATAAAATAGTTATTATATCATTCATTTCTTGACTATAAATATGCTATAACTATATATAGTAAATACAATAATCAAATGTGATTTAAAAATTAATAAAAAAAACTCTATAAAAATATTCAGCGTAAAATAGATTAGCTATCGTTTAAACGCTTTCTTATATAATTAACTTAAAATGGCGTTAAAAATCAGATTCATTCTGAACTTTTTCATTGTTTCAATTCGGTGGTAAAAAAATATTTAATAAAACTCAATAAAAAATATTCGGGAAAAATATTTCCATTTAAAATAATTGGTTGAGGTTAAAAACCAATCACATATAAATGACTTCAAATAATGGCGTTAAAAATTTGATTCAATCTCAACCATTCATTATCTTAATAACAAAAAAATAATATCTACATTAGTGAAAAAAGATTTAATAATAGTCTCAAGAGAACAACTTTTTGTACTCTAAACTTGCTTTCGTTGAGAATAATTTCATTATAATAACAATACTTTCAGAAACAAACACAATCAGTAATTTAATGTGGAACGTCGTGGTAGAAAATAGGCACTTTGGAATAATTTTTTGTATAAATATAATTAGTTAATGCCGGGTATAACTAACAAAATTAACCTGAATATAAAATCGGTGTCACTATTATTTTCTTCGCGAGCCTAACAACAATGGCAGAATGGCACGCAATTTGTGAACATTTGCCGCTAATTATCCAACGAATAATTTCAAACTTTTAATGCCACTTTCCGATTTCCGTTAAGAAAGTTTGCAAGTACGACAAATGTCATTATTTTCCTAACATTTCGCATATAATTTTAGAAAACCTTAACCCAAAATTTTACTTTTATTCTCATCAAAGTACAAACGAAAGTTTACAACTAAACAATGATTGACACTGTAATTATAAAATTATTTGAGATAATTAAAACAACGAATAATTAATTTCTTTTTTTAAAGTCGGATATTGATGGCTTAAGTAATTTTTATTTACAAGGATGTATGGTTCCTGTGTAATGTTCTTGAAATGAAACATGATTTTCACTCTTTTAACAAAGGACTTACATAAAATGCAATTTATAAAATATGTATACAAAATTCCAAGAAATTTTATTAATTTTCGTAAGTAGCACAGGTCCATTATGCAGTACCGGGTCATTTTTATTTTGCAAAGTTGTAAAGACCATTTTACAGTCATCATAATTTATAGTGAAATTTTGTGACCATCATATTTGTCAAAAAAAATCTTTCTAATTAAACAATTTATTACCAAATTTATTATGTTTTGTTTTAATTTTTTTTGTTTTTTTACCTTCCGTCATCTTTAGGTAAGGACGGTATTGTCTTTGGTCAAAAAAATCGATGGTGAGTTTTTAATTAATAAGCACGTTTTAGGACCTCTAGAATACGATTTTAATATCTTTACGATCATGTCTGTATGTATGTATGTATGTGGGTGTGCGTGTGTCCGTATGTATGTGCGTGTGTCAGTATGTGTGTGCGTGTGTCAGTATGTGTGTGCGTGTGTCCGTACTTGTGCGTGCGTGCGTGTGTGTATGTAACTATCGTTCCGGATACAATTGATTTCATTTCATACTTTATATTCAATGGATATAGACTTAATTAATTCATAAATCAGCTAGCTCTGCTATAACCATGGAAACAATTACTACGAGTAGGTATATTAATAAAATTCTAATTCACAGATGTCAGTGTCAATGAAAAGAAAATGAATCGGGCAGAGAGATGCGGATTTTGAGATGGACGTTGGGGAAGAGACGGAAAGATAGAATAAGGAATGAAAGGGCAATGGCTCGAATGATAGAAGTTTCTAGAAAGATACAAGAGAGACGATTACATTGGTTTGAACATGTCATGAGGAGAGATGAAGAATATATTGGAAGAAAAATTTACAGTTTAATAATAGAAAATGGAAAAATCAGAGGAAGATCAAAGAATAGATGGAAGGACTGTATTGCGCAATACGTGAGAAAAGGAGCTGAATGAGAACATCCCGCAAAATAGAAATGAGTGGAAGAAGAAAATAAAAAATTGCGACGCCTAACGAATGGGAAAAGCTAGAGAAGAAGATATCAGTGTCAAGTACAATTTGCATAGTTTGTTTATGAAATAATTTTACTGGAAATTTAGAATCTTTTGCAAGAAAATTTATGTATGGAACTTACACATAAGAAAACTGCACATAATTAAAGCTATTTTTCTGAAAGCTATGCATTCACAACAAATGAGGAGTATTTTTAAAAAAATTAATTCGATTTTACAGGTTACAAAATGTGCAAAATAAAACCTGATTAGTAATTGAAAAGTTTTACGGAAGGAAAAACTGAATGCCCATGTTAAACAGCTATAATCCGCTTTTTAATTAATACTCTTTATATGTATAAAAACTAACTGTAACAAAATTGTTACATTTTCAGATCATAAAGAATGATGGAGGCCAATTTTCGCTCTCTTAACATACAACTCACAACAATTTAAATAAGTAAAAGATTATATTTGTTATTATAAAATCAGAAAATTACTATGCACTTTGATACTCTTTCTAGAAAAAGAAACTTATAGTTGTTTTCGTTAATATTTTAGCTATTAAAAGTTATTTTACGATATATGTATTGTATTTACACCAACCAACGATAACGATGCATTACAAAGTACTGAAATGGCACTGAGTAATACTATAACAATAAAATTTATTTAGCATTGTTTCTTTGCAATTTATTAAAAGCATATAACGTAATCGTATATTGTATTTTATCATTGTTTTGTTCATATTTTTTAAACTTCAAGTAAGTAACTTTGTGTAACTGTTACAGAGAAACTTTGCAAATTACGTACCTATCATATCAAAACAATTTTATTATTATACTAATATTAACTAAATTGTTGAAGTTTTCTTGCATGCTCTGACTCTGACTAATTTTATTTATCCCACTCCCGATATCGTAAGTAGGTTATTATGACGTTGTTTGTAGGGACGTATGTTCATTTCACCGTCAAAATATCGGTTTCTATTGACGACGCGGTGTAAGACGTTTTCTTACACCCCTAAGCAGCTCCCTTACGTCCCTATTTTGTGAAATATCAACAATTAGATATTTTAAACTTGTGTAAAATATTTGCTCATTCTTATAATTTATGATTTTGAAGCTTAAGTTCTTTCAAATTGTTTTCATTTCATAAATATTTCCACTTAAAGGTTACCATTTTGATCTAAAACAGTAGATTTTGCCACTGACAGCCTATGTCATTCAACATTATCTTTCATTATTGGCATGGCATCATATATTCAAACAAATATTAGATATTTGGTTTATTTTCGTTATTTCCTTATTTTATGCATTTATTTACTTGAAAATAGATACAAGTTTTAAAAAATCTGATGGCCGGCACATTACCTTCCATCTATCTTGTGTATTATGTACAAATTCCACAAATAAATTTTATTGCGAAAGATCCTATATTTCCAGTAAAATTATTTCATAAACAAATTCTCGAACATACTGTGACGTGCGCCCTGAGAGAAGAGTATACAACGCCGCCACTGGAAGAATGTAACAGAGCGATGACGCAATCCCCGGCGACGCGCCAGCTAGAGGTTAATTACGCCGTGACCTCATTCTTTTGTATACAGGTCACTGCCGCTTCAGAGGGTTCTAGAATGATATGGGCTCTATAAATACCGGCCGAAAGAAAGCGGAGGGACAGTCTGATATAAATAAGCAACGAGTAATGAACTTGGTGATATAAATATACAGTTTACCAGTTGTTAACATAAATAAATGTAGTTATATAAATAAGTATAGTGATATAAATATTGTATAGATAACTAATCGTAGTGTTTAAGCATTTAATAATATTTGTCTGCGTTTATAATTATTTAATCATAATGTTAGTTGTTTTTATTATCTTTTAATATTTAATCCTTAATTATGTATCGTTCAATAAACGTATTCTTTTAGTTAATAATATTTTTCTGTTTTACACTTCACCCATATAAATAAAATGTTACAATACTTATACAAATTGCACTTGACACTGACATCTTGTTCTCTAGCTTTTCTCATTCGTTAGGGGTCGCTAGTTTTTATTTTCCTCTTCTATTAATTTCTGTTTTAACTGTCGTCCTCATTTAGTTCCTTTTCTCTCAAGTCTTTCCCAATACAGTCCTGCCATCTTATCTTTGGTCTTCCTCTGTTTCTTCTGTCTTCTATCACTATGCTATTCATTCTTCTTCCAATATATTCTTCATCTCTCCCCATGACATGTTCAAACCAATGTAATCGTCTCTCTTGTATCTATCTGGAAACTTCTATCACTTGAGCCATTTCCCTTATCCTTTAATTCCGTACCCTATCTGTCCGTGTCTTCTCCAACATCCATCTCAACATCCTCATTTCTATCACATTCATTTTCTTTTCATTGATATTGAAATCTGTAAATTTTGAATTATCCGAATATATTAGAAGTTTCCATGGTTAGCATAGCTGGCTGATTTATGAAATTTAATATCTTTATAATTTTTTAACTCTATATCTATTGAATATGAAGTATAAAATGCAATCACATCGTATAGAGAATAACATATTCTTTAAAATTTATAATAATATTAAATGTTAATAAATGATATTTAATTGCTTTTTTCAAGAATTTTTTTTAAAAGTTGCAAGTACGGGTACTTCCGATAGACCAATTATAACCAAAATCTAATCATCGCTGCATATGTATCTATACCCAAGGAATACGAAAACATTATAATTTTTGGAATCGTGGTGTTGGAGTTATGCGATCCGAAACGATCGTCACATACACACACAGGCAAAAGGCATAAAAGAATTTGGAAGAGAACCTATACAGGGTGTTGACCGAGATATTGGAACATAGGACTTTAACATGTAAAATCATATTTTCGTAATTTTCCGTTTCCCTTATTATTTTAGATAAAAATGCTTCAGTAGATCTAAAATTCCGCATCTGAATTGATAAGCAAAATTAATTTTATATGGTTTCTAACAGCAGAAATTAGGTATGAAATTATCAAAAATCACCCCAAAAATAGCGGTAGCTATAGAATTGAAACAGATAAATTAACAAATGTTTAACATTTTACCTGTCAAGTTTTGTAATATCTGATCAAGTGAACAATCATCTATTAATTTAAATGAAAAATAAACAAGAATAACTTTAGCAGAAATTACGCAAGTATGATTTTACAAGTTAAAGTCCTATGTTCTGGTGTCGCAGTCAACATCCTGTATGTGCGACGTGTGGGAGTTGAACATTAAAATCTCAAATGTTTAAAATTAATATTTTTTTTTTTAACTTTAATAGTCCTTTTAGTACAGTTTTAACATCTATTGTTACATAAATAAATATATCATCACGGTATGCATTCTGCTTTGTACACAGATATTGGTAATCATAAATATATTTGTACCGTGCGGGCGCTTTCCATGCGTCACCTCACGGGCATTCATTGCTGGCATGGAGAGTGCATCACAGGGGTTTAATATAATTGATCAATTTTCTAATGTGTAGGACGCCATTGAACTCGCCATTTATTGAATCTTTTTTTTAAATAATTTAATTGTTCAAATGAAATTTGAATAAGAAACAATAATAATTTTCCATTCTAAATTTTATTTATCTCACGACTTTCATGTAATAAAAATCTTACGGTATTTACAATGTAAAATCTTCATTCAAGTTATAATTAAAAAATACTGAACTCCATAATTACCGAAAAGTAAAAGTATTACCAAAATACTTTCCTTATCAGTACATAATTAATTAATTCAAAATTTCCGATCTACTTCACTTTAAAAGCAAAACTTAAATAATTATTAAACGTAACCTTGTTATCCGTGAGGACGTTTGGTATCTATCATGAAACTGAAAACCAATCAGTAAGATATGCACTGCTCGTAGCATTAATGAGAAATTTGTTTTAATGTGAAGGTTGATCTTTTCACCTTGCAAAACATTGAATAAAGTAATGGAAAATATTTAAACAGTTTACTTTTTAATAATTTCCGTTAAGCAATTATTCATACATTCTTGATGTAACTCTGACATTTGAAGAAGAAAACAATTCATTATATAAATAAATTGAAAGTATTTCAATAATACGTCACGAAATAAGAAAAAAACACATTATACAGTTACAAGTACATTTAAACAAGGAAGAACAATATTTTTTTTTATATTATATGAAGATTAATGGTCGGTGAGTTTAACAAAAATAAAATATGTAATATAATTATAATATTTGATATTACTATATTGTAAGGTATTAAAAAATATATAATACAGTAAGGTGACACAGAGCAACGTTAAAAAACACAGCAATGTTCAAACTAGGTTACGCTATATGTACTTATATGATAAATTATACAAATACAACTAATACCAAAAATGATTAATATTTTTATAGTTTTATAGTCAACATATATTCACAATAATCATTCATATTCATACTTTGTAGTTAAGTTTACTGTTCAGTGTATTTTAATATATTGACAAGAGAAGTTAGGCGCAGTTTCTAGTGAAAATAAGATTAAGTGATGAGCGGAAGTATTTAATGTATAATATTATGAAATAAACAATTTCGATAACCAAGGAATAGACGGTTTAAAAAAGAGGATTCAATTATTCATGTAGGTACAGTAAAATTTTTGAAAGATGTCCGATCAAGGTTGTCTTACGAATTGTATGAATTCAGATTTTTGCTCCGCCCATTATGACAAATTCAGTAGTGTCGTTTGTTTAATTTTTATGAGAGTACGTAAGATACTGCTGTTATTTTGTTATTATAAAAATATATATTATAGTAAAAGCATTCAAAATTCAAAAATAAGTCAACTGGTAAGTTTATAAGCAAATGTAAAACCAAATATGTGAAAAATAAGATAATGACACAATGTCAGTATCAGTGACTGACAGAAAATAACGTTATTCGTACGGCTATGAATCAAGGTAATGTATCTGATTTAATAAATAAACTTACGTTAAAACGAAAGTGTTATCAACAACGAGCATCGTTTTAAAGTGGAATGTCATAACTTAGTCGAAACAATATGAATTTTTGAAAGACAACGTGTTATATCCATCCTTATTGCACACTCTTACAGCCTTTGCAAAAGAAAGAGATAAATATATGCCTATTTGTTAATTCGTTCGTGATACAGATGACCTTGATTGGACATCTTTCAAAAATTTTACTGTACATATATATATACAATATTTTATTGCATTTAATAGAATATATTACAATGCAAGAAAAAATATCAATGTATTTTGAATTTGATACAGTGATTGAGAAAAAACAAATATATATATATATATATATATATATATATATATATATATATATATATATATATATATATATATATATATATATATATATATAGAATGAAGTATTTTCTTATAGCAAATTTTCAAGGGATGGCAAAATTTTTAATCAGGAATATAAATATAATTACATAAAAAGTAACCGATCAAAAGGTGCGACGAAAACATTTACAACTCTGAAGGTAAATTCACATAAAGTAAAGCTTTTTTGTATATTATTATACTAGTAAATTCGTAATAATTATCGTCTGCTTTTCTGGAACCTACTTATTATGTACTCTATTGTCAACAAAAATGTCTAAATATGTTTTACATTTTATTTTGTGATCTTCGTTATTAGATAATTATAATGAAAGTTTAATTTTATAAATATATTTATTAGATTTTTTCAAACCCGTTTTATATTTCATCAAAAGTAAAACACAGCAAATAGGACATTATATTTATATATACAACCGGTAAATAATGTAAAGGTTTTTCTTAACAAAATCAGTACTTAATGTGCTTCATTATTTATGGAGGGAAATAAAAATGACAAGTGCTACCTAGAGAAATAAAATGATTTAATGCCATATTGGCAGTACCACTTAAGAAGAATTTAATTTTTTTATTAATCAATTGTTAGTTGATATTGATTAAAAGATATGTCGAATATTATCAATTATATTTATTTTGGAAAAAATATGATTTTTGTCAAAATAATACAAAAATAGTTTTTACGTTTATAGGAATTTTAATGACAAAAAAAGGAAAAATAAAAAAATTCTTACCGTCAAATTATAAAAGGAAGAAAGACATGCATCTGAGTAAAATTTTAAACTGACGATGTAACATTACGAAATTGTAATGAAAGTTAAGAAAATGTTTCAAGTAATCGAAGTAAAAATTTGAAAACCGAACAAAATTTATTGTAAAAGACGCTTAGTCTACAGGTGAAAATGGAAAATTGTAGTCAAAGACTTGCGAGATATCAAAAAAAATTAAGAAGGGATAAATATACTACATTTAATTCTTCTTTCCTTCTTAGTTATTTTTTTTAATACCTCGCAAGTTACGAACTGTTTGACTACAGTTCTCCATCTTCACCTGTTGACTAAGCATCTTTTACAATAAATTTTGTTCGCTTTTCAATTTTTTTACTTCGATTACTTGAAACATTTTTTTAACTTTCATTACAATTTCGTAATGTTACATCGTCCGTTTAAAATTTAACTCAGATGGATGTCTTTCTTCCTTTTATAATTTGAGGGTAAGAATTTTTGCATTTTTACCTTTTTACCTTCCGTCACCTCTAGGTAAGGAAGGTATTGTCTTTGGTCAAAAAATTCGGTGGTGAGTTTTCATTGAATAAGCACGTTTTAGGGTCTTTACAATACGATTTTACTATTTTTACAATGATGTCTGTATGTGTGTGTGTGTGTGTTCGGTGTGCGTGTGTGTGTGTGTGTGTGTGTGTGTATGTGTGTGTGTGTGTATGTGTGTGTGTGTGTGTGTGTGTGTGTATGTGTGTGTGTGTGTGTGTGTGACCGCGTTTTCGGGCACGTTATCTCCAATACTAGAATTCCAAAAATTACAATTCTTGCGTATTCCTCTTCCTTACAACCATATGCAGACCTGTTTAGATTTTGGTTATAATTGGTCAACCGGAAGTACCCTCATTTGAAGATTTTAACAGTTTTTCTTGAAAAAATCAGTTAAATGTTATTATAACTTAAAGAATATATTATTGTCTATACGTTTTGATTGTATTTTATATTTGATATTCAACAGATATAGACTTAAAGAAGAATAACGATAATAAATTTTCTATAAATTTCATAATTCAGCCAGCTATGCTAACTTAACCATGGAAACTGCTAATATATTCAGGTAATTCAAATTGACAGATGTCAGTATCAATAAAATGAAATCAATGAAAGAATAAGGGAAGTAACTCTAGTGTTAGAAGTTTCTAGATATAAGAGAGACGATTACATATTGGTTTGAACATGTCATGAGGAGAGATGAATATAATAATAGAAGGTGGAAGAAACATAGGAAGACCAAATATAAGATGAAAAGACTGTATTGTAGAAGACTTGAGAGAAAAGGAACTGAATAAGGACGACACGCAAAACAAAAATGAGTGGAAGAAGAAAATAAAAAATAGCGACCCCCTAACGAATGGGAAAAACTAAAGAAGAAGATGTCAGTGTCAAGTGCAATTTGCATAGTTTGTTAATGAAATAACTTTACTGGAAATATAGGATCTTTTGCAAGAAAATTTATGTATGGGGCGCGTGCAGTAACATGACTTTGACCCGTGTCAAAATGACAGCAATTAATTATGTCCATAACTGACAAGTGTTATAATTTTTGGTTTGTTTGTTATCAGGAGTATGGAATTCAGTTGCCGAGAAAGGGAATCACATAATACCAAAAATTTATCATCTTTTGCAAGAAAATTTATGTATGGAATTTGTACATAATACACAGGATTGACGGAAGGTATTGTGCTGCCCACATCAAATTTTTTACATTAAAATTGAGTACGTTTTTTCCAATATATTCTTTTATATTTATTTATATATTTTTATATACTGGTTTATGTCTTTTTGTCTTTTACAGGGCTGATGACGGGCATTTTTCCAATATCGGTTCTCTATTACTAAATAAAAACAAAAAAAAATACTGTCCTTTTTCTACATTTATACTATTAACATTTCTGTTATTCAAATGTCTATATAATCCATGGTTTTATTGGCTTTTTACCTCTCGCTAAGAGAGGTATTGGATTCATGCTAAAAATCGCATATCCAGATTTTATTGAATAAGCACGTTTTAAGGTCCCTACAATCCGATTTTAACATTTTTACGATGATGTCTGTGTGTGTGTGTGTGTGTGTGTGTGTGTGTGTGTGTGTGTGTGTGTGTGTGTGTGTGTGTGTGTGTGTGTGTGTGTGTGTGTGTGTGTGTGTGTGTGGATGTGTGTGTGTGGGATGTTGGAAGGACGGTTACTCAAAAACTATAAGACTTAAAATTTGTTTAACAACGTATTTCCCAATCGGACATTCATGGGAAGATCTGAAAAGGTTTTGGTAATAATTGGACAACCGGAAGTAGAAGATTCTTGAAAAAAAATCTTCTAAATATTATTTTTTGAAAATTTTTCGTGGTAATATTAAAGAAAATTAAATTCTCTATCTGATACATTTAAATATTTTATTATATATTCCATAGATTTAGAGATAAAAGAACTATAATATATAAAATAATCTGTTGTAATAAATTTGACAGCCGAAAGAATGCCATGAAAAATAGTTGATAATTTAAATTATTTGTAACTGACAGATAAATGTCAGTGTCAGAAATAATGAGTAATGAAAGAAAAATGTATTTGGAGAATCCCTTAATTCTTGATCTGTGACTATTATGGAGATGACAAGTCTAGGTTGAAGGACTTAAATTTGTTTCAAACATTATGGGACAATGTACACCAGTACTGTAGACTAGAGTAACTTTGAATTACGAAAAAGCTATCAAATTCTTCTCAAGTAAGTTGTAAATATTGACAAAATTACACATCGATATAAGAATAATCGGAGTGCAATCTATCCGTCACTTTATTAAAGGGAATTAGTGTTATTTAGATATAACATGTATGAAAAAATAAAATGTAAAAGAAGATATGTAAGAATAGATGCACAATCCATATATACATTTTAGACCGTCCAAAATTAATGTTTTTACTAGAAGAATATGAAGAGAAAGTAAACAATGTTGTTCGAATTGAAAATTGCTGTTACCAGCCTAATATTTATATATGGTAAACTCTACTTTGTAATTTATTGTAACATAATTTATGGTAAAATATCTTCATGTTGAGACATGCTATTATTGAATAATAAAGAAGTTTATACGTCATAGATTTATATGAATATATTATTTGTATTTATAAAAATATTCTTTGCTTTATGCATACAGCCAGGTAAAATATACGGCGAGAGGTTATGTGCTGGCCACATCAGATTTTTTTTTATTGAGTAGTTGAGTTTCAATTTTAGTGAAATTTATTATTATTTTTTCAATTCATTTTATACTTGCTTAAATATTTATAAACTAATATTGAAAAGCTCACTGTTTATTTAGTTATTAGTTACTATTTTTAATAAGTTGTAATAACTATGCTGGTTAGAAAAAAAATGGATGCTTAATATTGTTTGGATTCGCTAATCATGGAAAGATATTTTTCGCAGTTTTTCTAATTCAATTAAAAAATTCCCACTCAAAATTAATAGGTAAATTAATGTCGTTATTGAAATTTTAACATTGTATTTCCTATAGAAAGTAGACACCCAGTAAAGATAATGCTGGTTTTATAACTATTGTTATCATAGCTGGGCACTTAATTCATAATATTACGTATTCATCATAGTGAAGAATCATTTCACATTTCTCCTTCAACATTTATATGAAATGTCATTTTTTACTTTCTTTTCTGCAAAATGAATTGTTTTCAATGTTTTCTTTGTTAATATCATAGCATCATTTAATTTTCTTGAAAATAATATATGTACATTATTATTAGTACATTTATCACAATTACTGTTAACTTTCAGTAAATTACAAACTATTTCACTAAAAATCATCTTCTAACCTATAATGCGAAATGCGAAAAGCGTAATTAAATGACCATTATAGAAATGTGCAAAAATGAACAATTTGCAGAAAGTGGCACTATCATTTCTGGGTCATATCAGAGTGATATATTGAGTATTTCCTCCTCTAATGTGCTTTTTAGATAGAAGAAAGCTTCAACATCATTTTAAATGAATGTGTTTCAAAAAAACCTCTTGTTAGTTCTAGTGAACGTGCAGAGTTTTATAGAAAGGTTCACTTAACAATTGTAGGTTCAAAAAATTGTCCTCTTTACTTTTACCTCGTTAATAACGCTGTTAATTTGACCAATTATTATAACAGACTATTATATTTTTAGAATGAAAACTATACTTGTAACAAATCTTATAAATAAATACTCAGTAATTGGTTATTTTCTGCTTGACCACATACCTATATAAATTGTATAATATTGCATGTTTTGAAGCAATTTGAAATTAGTTCGAATTTTTTCTGAACAATTAAAAATTCAACGATTTCCTAACGCTCGATTGACTAATCATGATCGACTAAAAGTAATTAATCAATATTTACCAATCTATTTAGATCAATATTCATCAAAATCTTTTTTTTGTATTATGGCTTAATAGGATATTACATACAACTACAAAACCGTCCAAAAACATATAGGTACTTACACCTGATAATAATTGTTCTGACACCATTCAATGAAACACCAACCTTTGTTAATATTTGTAGAAAGCTATTTACCTTCATCTCTCAAAACATTAATTTTTACACGAATATTATGAGAATTTTTTTCTTCTCATATTTTTTTGTAATTTTGAATAAATTACTTTCAACAATTACAGGCTAAAGTCTAGAAATACCCACCCTTCAAGAATTTTATTTTGATGGTTATATATAGCCATTAAAACACTAAATTCCACAAAAAGTAGGGCGCGAACAACAATATTTTAGTGATTTTGGCATTTTTTCTGAAAAATGAATGTACCCATCCAAATTTCGTCAAATTGAATTCTGTGCGTTAGGTTACCGTTAGATTAAAGTATTTTGTTTCATGTTAATTGTAGGTTAATGTCACAAAAATATTTCGTATACTTTCTTAGTGATAAAATGAATTTTAATACAACTGGTAAATAATGTTAACTTTATTCTTATTAAAATCATTAATTAATGTGTTTCATTATTTACCGGAGGAAATAATAATAACAAATACTCCCTAGCCCTAGGGAAATACAGTGACTCAAGGCCATTCACAGTGTCACCTACATAGAATTTTATTTTCTTAGGGTTCAATTCTTAATTGATATTAATATTTTTTTTTGTAAAAATTAAAAAATGATTAGATTTTTCGTTTATAGGAATATGTTTCATTCTTACTGGTTTTACATGCTGTTAATAATCTCTTTTGTAATCTAAATAACAATTTTTTCCGTTTGTATATAAAATATTGTATATAACACGGGAGTAAAGTGTCATTATTTGCCTCAAGCGATTGCATCAATATTCGTTTTCGACAATAATGACGAACTTTACTCCCTTGATATATAAACTACTATTATTCACGAAGGAAAACATTAAATTTATGTATTTTCTTTTCTTCATAGCATTCTTATTACAATCAGACTTAAATTAAATCAGCATAGCTTACCTTACGGGCATTCATTGCTGGCGTGGAGAGTGCACCGCAGGGGTCACTTTTCCGCCAATTAAAATTCGAAATAATTTTTGGTGTTGAATGAATAAATATGTCATTACGGCATTGCTAGGTGTGGTAATGTTTTTTATATTTTATATAAGAACAACTAATAAGAAACGATATGAAAAACATTATGTAATGAATACAATTATGTAGAACTAGTATTTTATAGTACATATTTGCCGTTTATTTATAAATACACTGTCCAACACGTAAAAACCTATCAGGACCAGTTCAAAAATAATGATTCAAATACTTATTAAAGTTTTGTTAATTTAGCAACTTATAGAAAGATTTTGATTAAATATTAGAAATTAGTAAAAAAAAATACGTTTTCAGTCAGGTCCTGTAGGGCTCTAAAAGTTGTTTTCAACCATCAGGAAGTTGCCCTCGAAGCGTACACGAGCACACTACACACACGTCTGTATTTCTAGACTACAACGATAAAAATGACAGAATTATTGAATTTAACAGTTAACTGGTAATTATTTTCTCAAAAATAAACATAAATTAATTAATGTTCACCAAATTGATGAGAACGTGTTACATAAGAGGTGTAAAAAAATCGTACTGTGAGTCTTTTTTTTAAATAAATAAAAAAATAACGCCTGCACAATACCTCCCGCCATTTAAGTTGTATTTTATGTACATGCTTAAAGTTACGATTAAAATAAAACGGAATTCACAAAAGCGAAAAAATTATCTGCTGCCATTCGATAAATAAAATATACACTAATAACAATACCTGACAATGAACAATAACACTGTTTTTATTTTGACTTTGTAGTTTTTCTTATTTATTAAGGGAGTATACATTGTTATAGGTTTTCAAAACGAAGTGTAGAAAAGTAAATTTGAATTTGTGAAGCCAGTGCAAAAAAAATAATTGTCCAATTATCTGGATAATGTTCATTTTCCAGTCCGTTCAACATAAAAAGCATTTACATCTATCTTTTCAATTAATGTAAGACTTTCATCAAGTAGTTTATGATAACAAATGAAGTAAACAAACAAATAATGTTTTTTTCTTTCCAGGATGTTGTAAACGTTTCAATTCTAAAACAATTCAATAAAACATCAAGATGTGAAACACTTTTCGCAGTAAATACAAAGACTCCTTTTACTTTATTTCTATTTAATATATGCAAAGACATGTAGTCTGATTTTTTATTTTACTCATGAAGTGTTAAAACTGATTGAGAAAGTGAGTTATTGGAGACGACCTGGTTTTCAATGTTATTTGCATTCTTAAAGAAATATTTAATGAATTTGTAAAACCACTTTTTTGCAATTTATGCATTAACATTTAAAAAATTACAAAATATATAATTAATTTTAACATTAAGTACGAATCCCGACAGACATCCGTTGGCTTACTTGTTAAAATTAATTTTGCGTGACTTAAATAATACAATTTGTATTAATAATTAAAGATGTCATTTTTTTTCATCACCTTTAGGTACGGAAGTTATTGTGTTTGGTCAAAAAATTTGATGGTGAGTTTTTAGTGAATAAGCATGTTTCAGGATTTCTAGAACACAAATTTATCATATATACGATTATGTGTGGGTGTGTATGTATGTGTGTAATGATTTTTTCATAGACGATAATTCCAACATTACAATTCTAAAAATTATAATTCTTTCGTATTCCTTTCCTTCACATCCACATTGAAGAACTGAATAGATTTTGGTTATAATTGGTCAACCCTCATATGAAAAAATGCCGTTAACTATCATAATCATTAAAGATTATTCTATTATCTATACGATTTGAATTCATTTTATACTTCATATTCAATGGGTATAGATTTAAAATATAACGAAATTAAATTTCATAAATCAGCCAGCTATGCTATAACCATGAAAACATACACTATATTAAGAAAATTTTAATTGACAGATGTCACTGCCAATGAAAAGAAAATGAATGTGGTAGAGAGAGGATGAGGTTAAGATGGGTGTTGGAAAAGACACGTAAAGATAGGGTAAGGAATGGAAGGATAAGGAAAATGGCTCGAGTGATAAAAGTTTCTAGAAAGATACAAGAGAGACGATTACATTTGTTTGAACATGTTATGAGAAAGATGAAGAATATATTGAAAGAAGAATGAACAGCTTAGTAATAGTAGATAGAAGAAAAAGAGGAAGATCAAAGAGAAGATAGAAGGCCTGTATTGCGGAAAACTTGAGACAAAAGGAAATGAATAAGGACGACAAATAAAACAGAAATGAGTGGAAGAAGAAAATCAAGAATAGAATTTTACTGGAAATATAGAATCTTTTGCAAGAAAATTTATGTATGGAATTTGTACATGATACACAGAATTGACGGAAGGTAATGTGCTGGCCCCAATTTCAACGTTATAATGTAATTTTAAGTTGAATTTTTAGCTAACAGATAAAATGTAACATTATAACAAATTAATTTTTCTGGAAAAAAAGCAGTTAAATATCATTGATTGACATTTAATGTTATTATATTTTAAAGAGTATGTTATTCTCTATACGATGTGATTACATTTTATACTTCATATTCAATAGATACAAAGTTAAAGAATTATAAAGATATTAAATTTCATAAATCAGCCAGCTAAACCATAGAAACTGCTAATATATTCAGATAATTCAAATTGACAGATGTCAGTATCAATAAAAAGAAAATGAATGTGACAGAGATGAGGATGTTGAGATAGATGTTGGGGAAGACACGGAAAGTTAGGTAAGAAATTAAGGGATAAGGGAAATGGCTAAAGGATAAAAGAGAGACGATTACATTGGTTTGAACATGTTCATGGAGAGATGAAAAATATATTTAAAGAACAATGAATAGCTTAGTAGTAGAAGGTAGAAGAAACAGAGGAATGCCAAAGATAAGATGGATGGACTGTATTGCGAGACTTGAGAAAAAAGGAGATGAATGAGGACGACACGCAAAATAGAAATGAGTGGAAAAAGAAAATAAAAAATAGCGACCCCTAACGAATGGGAAAATCTAAAGAAGAAGAAGATGTCAGTGTCAAGTGCAATTTGCATAATTTGTTTATGAAATAGTTTTACTAAAAACAGGAACTTTTGCAAGAAAATTTATGTATGGAATTTGTGCATAATACACAGGATTGGCGAAGGTAATGTGCTGGCCACATCAGATTTTTTAAATAGCAATCTCTATATAGAAGAAACATGTACACAATTTTCCCGAACAAAACATGTACACAATTTTCACGAACAATCAACATAGGCAGCAACGCAGACGCAGAACGCGTCGATGATTAGCTGTAAAAACTGATAATGAACCTAAACCAGAGCTGAACCCTGAACCTAAATTTTAATACCCGGTTCGGTGCCAACCCAGATTCAATTGAAAATATATCTGAGGTTCGGTTCTGGGTTTGGGTTCGCAAAAATATTACAGTTTGGTTTTGGTTCGGTTTAGTTTCGGGTTCGATGCCCCGGCGCTATCTAATGTAGGACGAATCTCGCAATATAGTTTTTATAATTTTTCTTAATTTTAAACCGTTTTAAAAACAATTGTGACCTATAAAAGAAGGATATAATTTTGTTCAATTATTTATACTTTATGCACTCAGTGTAGCATGCTTCCGTTTTTATTTTATTTAACCTCAAATCGGAACGACAATGTGAATTAACAATAAAAATCGATACACAAACAACTTTATAACTTTAAAACAGTTTATATTGTTAGCAATTTAATATACCTACTGTGTTTTGTTTGCAATAGTTCAATTATTTATCCATCAATAACAATGAAAAACCAATCAACCTTCAATTTAAAACGAATGTCAACTTTTTAAGAACGTCTTACGTTTCAAACAAAACCTTTCATTTACTGTATTCTAGTTACGCAGTAAAATCTATCTACTTTCTCTACTTACATCGTGATTCGAATACCCGCACCTGGTGACCAATGATGATGAAGCAAAAAGCAAATCTTTAATGATGGTATCAATATCCTTGAAGAACAACAAACATATGCCTCCACTTAATGTTTGCTTGTAATTGTTTATCCATTGAGAAAAGAAATGCTAAATCATTTTGTCAATTAAAATGTTTAAACAAGGGAAATTATAATATTTACTTAATGCACAAATAACATTTCCGCGTAGTAAGAAAGTAGGAAATAAAGAAAAATTATTCTGAATCAAGTCATGTGTAGTAAATATACAGTTCCATCTATCATTTACATGATCGAACCACACCTGAGTTATGAATGATTTCACGTAGTATATTATTTGTTGAATACCAATGCAGTTACTCTGCAGTATTTTAATAATAAACACAGGAAATTATATTTTTAATATTTTTTTAAACACTCCTACAATGAGGTGCTGCATGATTTTTACCTCTCGCCAAGAGAGGTATTGGATTCATGCTAAAAATCGCATATTCAGATTTTAATCAGTAAGCACGTTTTAACCGATTTCAACATTTTTACGAGGATGTCTGTGTGTGTTTGTGTGTAAGTGTGTATGTGTGTGTGTGTGTGTGTGTGTGTGTGTGGATGTTGGAAGGACGATTTCTCAATAACTATAAGACTTAATATCTGTTTAACTACGCGTATTTCTCAATCGGACATTAATTGGAAGAGTTGAAAAGGTTTTGGTAGCAATTGGACAACCGGAAGTAGCAGATTCTTAAAAAAAATCTTCTAAATATTATTTTTTGAAAATTGTTGTACCTGCAAATATTGAAGAAGATTATATTCTCTATCTGATACATTTAAATATTTTATTATATCTTTTATTGGTTCAGAGATAAAAGAATATAATATATAAAATAATCTGTTGTAATAAATCTCACAGCCCAAATAATGCCATGGAAAACAACTGAAAAATTAAAATCTTTGAACGAACTGATAAATGTCAGTGTCAGAAATCCGGAGATATTACTGAAGACTTTTTCTGGAAAGTACATACTTTTATTATTTCTTATTGTATTAATAGTTAAATATTTAAAATTATAGGTATATTACATATATCCTTTACAAATACTGTCAATCATCGAGATTGACAGTAGTGAATTGGAAACATCTCGAAAAATTAGAAGAGTAGGACAAAGTTTCTTCATAGAATAAATTTAAATTTTAAAAATCTAAATATAAAGAATAGGTATTACTAGAATTTTTGGTGTAGAGTGTAGGTATAAAAGATATGTTAAATACAATAAGGTGCGAGCAGTCACTTTCTTGGCTTGAGAAGCTGATTTGGGGGACCGTATCAGAGTAATAGCTAGTAATTATGTACATAGATGTCAAATATTTTAATTTTTCATTCTAAATTTTGTGATTTTCCAATTCCATGCGGTTTATTTTCCTCGACAAGAAAATTACACACTCGTGATGACGTAAACTTAGAAAAACTTGAAATTTTGAGTGAGAAATCCTGACATTTGACATAATTACTAGTTGTCATTTTGACACGGGCCCCCATATCTGCTTGTCAAGGCCAACGAAGTCACATGACTGCTCGCGCCCTATACGTATGTAACCAAAAACGGAAGTGGCGAGAGATATTATGCTGCCCACAACAGATTTTTTTCTTTGATTTAATCGAAAGAATAAGAAAAAATATTTAACACATATTTTTTATTTTCTTTCATATTACTCTCTATTCATGAGAAAATTGCCGCCTTCTCTGTCGCCTGATGATGTCAGAAAACTACTCACCAATGAGGAAGTGGCTTCTATTTTCCGTCGACAGAATTTAAATATGTGACAGCCGTGACAGCTGTCTATTATATACCAGCTACTAGTTCTATCCATATTACTGATTTTTATGTTTTGTAAAGACTCACATGGTCGTAGAAAAGAGTTTTGTGCTAGTATGCCCAAATAAGTAATAATAGTAAAAACATAACTCAAGTAAACATAAAACCATTTATAAAATCAAAGTTTCTTTCTGGGAAGATCATTTTGCTGTAAGCATTAATATTTTTATAATTAAATAAGAAATATTAAATATTTTTTTAATTTTTATCTGTCACAGGCAGTGTAATTTGGCGCCAATTCAAACAGTATAATTGCTACTGTTTTTACTACATATTCGTATACAGAAGTTTTAACAGAAAATCATACTTACTAATACTGTAGAAGGTATACTTATTCGAATTTCAGATAAAAAAGATATGTTAATTTTTTTCCCAACTCCTCATTGCAGGAAAATAAGTATTCATACTAATAAAATCATATAATAATAATATTGCCACTATGAAGAAAATCGATGCCTGCCAATATGTTAATAGCCAAAATCCAGAACAAAATTTCAAAAACTCAAAAAATTTGTAGTTTAAAATTCAATAGCCAGAACGAGTATATGGGTTGAGTTCCGTTAAGTTCCGTTACAGTGCAGTGCGAGCTGTTATGGTTTAGTTAGAAAAGTTGTAAGGGAAACAATTCTCCTAAAAATGTGTATAGGTTGTCTCATTTTAGATGTTTTTTTTTTAAGTATCTCGGGTAATAGTAACAATAGAGAAAAACCGTGTGCACATTCCAAGATCAACTTTTCGAGATAAAATTAATAATGGCACAGGAATTTTCGATCTTCCTTTGTTTTTTGAGCTACAGGCAAAAACTCGTTTTTCGCTAATTTCGAAAATATCTCATATTATTTACTATAAGATAGAAAAAAATTATGTAGACAAATTTTATACCGTTTTTTACGTAGAATAAAATGGCGTAATTAGAATTTTTGAAAACTTAATCATACATGGGATATTACACAAACTTTTTTAAACGGGAACCTATATTGAAAATAGTCTCATCTTTTTGATTATTTTATAAACTTTTTAATGATATATAAATAAATAAATAAAAACTCTATTACAGATCACGTTTTCTTTATTTTTAATATTATTTTCTTCAATATATACCTCAGAAAGCATATTAAACCACGTTGATAAAATATTTAACCCGAAAAAAATAATTAAGAATAATTTTAAGAACATAATTATTTTATATAGAATTAAAATAAATAAATGATAATCTGTAATAGATTTTTATTATTTGTTTCGACGAGCCACATATCAATGTAATTGGTCTATTGGCAGAATAAATTTATTATTATTATTATTAATAATTTTCAAATTTTTCACCCCAAAAACTTAATAATTTGTTTTATTCTTGTTTAAAACAAAAGAATGTAGACTTATTATATATCATTGAAAAGCTTATAAGCAGAAAGATGAGATTATTTTTGACATAGGTTCCCATTTAAAAAAATATAAGTTTGTGTTTCATCTCAAGAATTATTCTTGCAAAGATTAATTAAAATCGAGCCCTAACATATTTATTTTGGTAATTAAAACTAATGGATTGTAATTAATAGTTACCCGGTATTACTATTTTTGGAATCAACAGTTTATGCTAATGATGAAATGACTATACACTTTACTATTTTCTAATTTTTAAATTGTATTACATTCTTTCATTTCTTACCAGTACCATATAAGTAGATACTTGACGCCCGCATTAAATCGATAGTTGAAAAACTCACCTAAAAGAAAGAAAAAAATATTAGTAATGCTTATCATTCTATAAACAGCAATCATAAAAACCTCAAGAATGCAAATAGAAGCATTCAAACTCTATTTCAAAATGAATAGAAAATCTTTCCTAGTGCAAGTGTTACGTGATTTACATCTGAACTCTGACGTACAACAACAAAACCAAAGTGAGATAAATGCAACATCTAAATCCGGATAGCCATGAAACGAGAAAACAGGTGCACGTTTATAATAAACACGGACATATGAAAATCACGACAGAGCCTTCTGTTCTCTTCTCTTCAGATGCATACATCTGATATGAGAGGCTATACAAACTGACAATTCACTCACGCAAACCGTTAATTATTTCAAATAGACTTTGCAGTGATCTGAGAGCTCTGGAATATCGAACGGATACGTTAATTGCGAAATGTCAAATACTATATATATAGTTATCCGGCTCTTGTTTAACAGTAAAGAAACATATGGCTAGTTAGGTTAGATTGATGGAAATTATTTTGAAATCGGAGAAATTGGTGCAGTGAATAGAATTTACTAACTGCAAGACATACTATTTGTAGGAAAAACTACATTTGGATTGAAATAATTATCACGTATCAGTACTAGAAAGCATTGCACCATTTCTAAACAAATATATTATAATAAACAACAATTTGACTAATATATAATGATGGTCTACTTGAAATTTGGTAAAGGTAAATTTTATTTGTTATGTGTCAAACAAACAGTACATAACATTACTAGTTCCATGGCACTCTGAAACTGAAATAATCTTTAAATTGCGATTTTTATTTTGCGTTTTCTTTGTAAAATAATATTTTTACCTTCCGTCACCTCTAGGTAAGGAAAGTATTGTCTTTAGTAAAAAAAAAACGATGGTGAGTTTTCAATGAATAAGCACGTTTTAGGGTGTGTGCGTGTGTGTGTGTGTGTGACCGCGGTTTCGATATCTCCGCAATAGTAGAATTCCAAAAATTACAATTTTTACGTACTCCTCTTCCTTACATCCATACGCAGACTTGATTAGATTTTGGTTATAATTGGTCAACCGGAAGTATCCTCATTTGAAGATTTTAACAGTTTTTCTTCAAAAAACACTGTTAAACATTATTTACACATTTAATGTTATTGTAAATATTATAGATTATTCTATTATCTACACGATTTAATTGCATTTTATTCTTCATATTCAGTAGATATAGAGTTAAAGAAATTAAATTATATAAATCAACCAGCTATGCTAAAACCATGAAAACAGCTACTATATTAAGAAAATTCTAACTGACATATGGTGGACAGATGTCAGTGTCAATGAAAATTAATGTGACAGAGATGAGGACGTTAAGATGGATGTTGGAGAAGATAAGGAAGAATAATGTAAGCAATGAACTCGAGTATTAAAAGTTTCTAGAAAACAAAAGAGACGATCACATTGGTTTAAACATGTCATGAGGAGAGATGAAAAATGTTTGAAGAAAAGTGAATAGCTTAGTAGAAGGTGGAAGAAACAGAGGAAGACCAAAGATAAGATGGAAGGACTGTATTGCGGAAGGCTTCAGAGAAAAGCAACCGAATGAGGACGACCCGCAAAACAGAAATGAATGCAAGAAAATAAAACATAGTGACCCCTAACGAATGAGAAAAACCAAAGAAGAAGAAGAAGAAGATGTCCGTGTCAAGTGTCATTTGCATAGTTTGTTTATGAAATAATTTTACAGGAAATTTAGAATCTTTTGTAAGAAAAATTATGTATGGAATTTGTAAATAATACACAGGATGGACGGAAGGTATTGTGCTGGCCACATCAGATTTTTTTAAGTTTAGTGTTGTATAATGTAGTTTTTAATTCGGAGAAAGTTTTGTAATAGGGTGAAATCACCGAAGTCGAGTAAATGCGTTCATGTCCTGTAGCTCTTTTATTTTTGTACGAATCAATATGGTGAGTTAAAAGCACCCTCACTGCAACATGTTTTAACTACTCTTAACATAGCCGGTATCGCTAAGTGCCATGTAGAGTCAGTATTCACATCCGACGACGATAAATAAAGACATGGTGTAAGTTTAGCGATTTTTGTTTGATGCTCAATCATCTGCATATGTATGTCTGTAAGTTTGATTGGAAATTCTTAAATAGTTTTAATTGTTGTATCCAACCACCTATTTATTTTTATATTTTAACTCTTTGATTAGACAAAAACCATACCCTACGCACTTGCCCTACAAAAATTCAACAATGGAAAAGTGCGTACATGACAATTTTTGTTAGTACGCACTTTCCGAAAAATGTTTAGAATTAAAAACTGCATCAAATTAGCCTAAATTTATTGATATAATAGGTTCTTGTAATGAGATAAACGTAAAATAAAATATCTGTCTTTTAAGCTTTTTACAGAGTGCTGCGCAAAACAAAACATATACATTTCGAAATAGTCGTATTGTTTGTCGTTGACAGGTAAAAGTTTATTAATTGATATTTAATTGTTAATATTGTTCCATTAAGTTTTTTTCTGCGATAGTAAATGTATCCATGATTACTGATAAATAAAGTAATGAATTCAATAATTATTAAAACTTTACGGCAGATGTCATCTGCCAAACTCAAACAATACAACTGTTTAACATCTTATCCTTTTGCTCATAGCACTCTGTAAATAGCTAAAAAAATATAACTTTTATTTTTCCTCTCTTTTGCAAACGAAACGCATGTGAATAATAATTTTGCACTTATTAGATACATTAATTCTGAACATTTGTTGTATTTACACTTTTGTTGTAAAATTAAGAAAATTTTACCATTGTATTTTTTATGGTCCACAAAAAAAGTAGACACCTGATATAACAAAATTATTAAAAATACAACATATACTAATTTAAATCACCTATTCGGTAATATGTAATTTATTAGGTATGATGCATCGCCCAGAAACAAAAAAAGATTTGTTTTATTCATTTTTTAATGACTACCCTAATACATTATAATATTCATTCTTGTAACTCTTTTAATGATGGTAGTAAAACTTGTAATAATAAAGAGTTTGTTATTAAACTTTATGATATCTACCAAATGTTCAATTATTTCTTTTCCATTAGGATATTTATTTAATAATAACTATCGAGATTTTCATCCTACTTTTCCTAAAGGCTTTTAAGTTTAAACGATAGATAGTTTGCGAATCCTCGTATCACATCGTCTTACAAAAACCAGAATAGAAAGTCATTAACCCGGTATTTCATAACCTGCGACACCAATATTCATTCCCTTGGTCACTGCGGGTTCCTATGCATCTACATTGCCTGATTAGCACTCACTCACCATTCGATACAAATTACACATTTTGAAATTCTATATACAGGTTTCATTCCACGGTGATTGCTACGTTTCTTTATATTCCTATATCTGGAAGTTATTCAACTCCGAGATATAAATTTCTTGTTTTATGGTTTTAAAATGTAAATGAAGTAAATAAATGGGGTTTACTATGACCCTGATAGAAATTTCTAATTTGGAGAACAACTTTAACTCTCTGAGATGATTTGAAGAAGTCTTTGTCTTTGGTGTTAGTTTACGGTTGGTTGGAAGATGTCTTGGCACAAGAACACAATGTTGACATTTTAGATTTAAAAGAGCAGTTCAAGTAGTTAACTACATAGTTTCAAAGTAGGAAGTACTTTTAGAATCATTAAATCTCTAAAATTAATGCACTTGCTGGAACTATATTTGAACGACTAAGAGTTTCGCGCTTTGAAGCAGAATAATAGAAATTTTCTGATGTTTCATATTTAAATATCTTTCCACATTCCAATTACTATGATAAATTTTACAATAAATGTAGTTCAAATGTATAAAACCCATATGTATTAAACAATTTAAAAATATAATAAAGAAAACATTAATTAATAAAGCAGCGTTTCTTAACCTTTTCAAGGCGCGACCCAAATTTTACTATTGCATTGGTTTCGCGACCCACTATATAGAAAATTATTTAAAAAATAATAACTCATGACATTATATAAAAAATCTGTTGTGGCCAGCACAATACCTTCCGTCAATCCTGTGTATAATGTATAAATTCCATACATAATATTTCTTGGAAAAGATTTTAAATTTCCAGTAAAATTATTTCATAAACAAACTATTCAAATTGCACTTGACACTGACATCTTCCTCTTTAGCTTTTCCCATTCGTTAGGAGTCGATATTTTTGCGTGTCGTTCTCATTCGGTTCTTTTTCTCTCAAGTCTTCCGCAATACAGTCCTTCCATCTTATCTTTGGTCTTTCTCTGCTTCTTCAACCTCCCATTACTAAACTACTCATTCTTGTTCCAATATAATTATTCATTTCTCCTCATGACGTTAAAACCAATGTAATCGTCTTTCTTGTATCTTTCTAGAAAATTGTAACACTAGAGTTATCTTCTTACCGTAACTTTCCGTGTTTCCCCAACATCTACTTCAACATCCTCATCTCTGCCACATTAATTTACTTTTTACTCATACTGACATCTGTCAATTTGAATTATATGAATATAGTAGCAGTTTCCATGTTTAGCATAGCTGGCTGAATTATAATATTTAATTTCTTTAAAATTCTTTAACTCTGTATCTATTAAATATGAAGTATAAAATGTAATCAAATCGTATAGAGAATAATATATTCTTTAAGTTATAATAATATTAAATGTCAATAAATCAAATTTAACTGTTAAATCTTCAAATGTGGCAACTTCCGGTTCACCAATTATGTTTGACATTTAATAATAAATATTATAAAATTCTGATTAATTTACGCGACCCACTCACAACCCCTTCGCGACCCAAAGGTGAAGAAACGTTGTAATAAAGCATACTAATACTAATCTATCCAGAAATATATTGGTGGTGAAAATTTTTAACTCATACTCGGAAAATCTAATTACATAATATATACTCGTATTTTGTTATATGATTTATACTTATGTAAACTCCAACTTGTATTTTATTTTATTTTGTTGTTTACGTTTACTTATATATTTATATTTTAATAATAAACAATTACGCACACTGATAGCTGCTCTTTTTATTTCACATTTTGTGTTTGACGTTAGCAATAATTATAATTAAAACTTGTTTTCTTACTATTATTATTATTACTATTATTTATTTTACTATGCTTACTGTTTAGTATTCCATTGCACCACTGACTTGATTAATATTAACAATTTTTTTTTTCGATTTTTCCTGTTCCGGGTAATAGAAAATTTCGAATTAGGATATTACTAGGTACGATTTTTTTTCTACAAAAATTATTTAATTATTTTGCTGAAAAGTATTTTTAGGGAAACAAATAAAATAAATAAATATATCATCCCCGTGATGTACACAGATATAGATATAGATGATGACATATTTGTACCGTGCGGGCGTTTACCAGGCGTTACCTCACGGGCACTCATTGCTAGCGTGGAGAATATTTGGACTAATTTTGGCGTCGATCGGAATCATACCCGGGTTACCAGATTCGCGACTAAACACTCAGGCACACAACCTCGAGACCGCCATAATATTATGCAATATTTGAACATTTCAAAAATAACATTGAAATCGAAATAGTGCGCCTTTCGATACATCACCTTCATTCTGTATTATTTTGCTAAGAAAGTAAAATAAAATAAAAACTTGACAAGATCATTCGTTTTAAAGATCGTACAAGACATACCTATCTTGTTTTGCTATGAAACCTGGAAGTAATATTGTACGTAGTAAAATGGCTAGATATAAGCTGTATATTTAAAGTTTAGCTACATAAAAATTCTTATTTTGTTGGACATACACGAATACGAGTATATCATGTAAATACAAAAAATCGCCGAAAAGTGATGTATCTGCTTTCAGTATATAATCACAAATATATTTGTTATAAAATAAACAGGAACTATGTATATGTATATACAGACTGTCTCAAATTAACTGGCCTACCATTGGGATCTCGAAAACTATAAGAGCTACGACTTCGGTTAAGTACGCCTATGGGGAGGGGGGCGTCTTAGATGTGCTTTTGTTTTGCCAAAAAAATTCATACGTCACTAGATAATGGTGGAAAACTTAATTTGGTCGCTTTATCTTCCGTCACCTATAGATTGATTTTGATGAATTTACTGTTTTTACGATGATGTCTGTATGTATGTATGTCTGTGTGTGTGTATGTATGTATGTATGTGTGTATGTGTGTATGTGTGTGTGTGCGACAAAAATTTCTCCTTCGATAACTCCAATACTACAATTTCAAAAGTTATAATTCTTCAATCTTCATATTCCTGTATCGTATGTCCATATGAAGAGTTGATTAGAAGTACCCTAATTTGGAGATTTTAACAGTATTTCTTGAAAAATCGCTGTTAACTATCATTTTTGGACTTTTTATGTTACAATAAATAAAAAAATATGTTTTTCTCTATTCGATTTAATTATATTTTTTTTCTTCATATTCAATGAATTTTGAGATAAAGAATTATAAAGAAATAACTTGCAACCTAATTGTAGTAAAAGCTGCACCATGAAAACAGTTAAAATATTCAAATATTACTAATTGACAGGTGTCAGTGTCAAATAAAATTTAGATAATATATTTGTGAAAATATTTTACATACAAAAATGTAAAATAATTTAAGATGGCAAAAACGAATCACATAAGGTATTACAACAGATTATAGCCATAAGCCAATTCAGCAGATTATTATGTCTTAAATATAATGCTACATATGTTTTTATTTTCTACTTCTTATTTTAAGAAACATACTGTTCTTTTTAGGAGTAGTTCAGTTCAGTACAGTACGATGTAATATCAGTTCATTTCTTCCCTAAAAAGAAAAGCCCATGAATAGTTTGCAAAAAAATTCTGTGTAGAATTTGTACATAATACGTAGACTTGACGGAAGGTGTTGTGGTGGCCCCATCAGATTTTTTCATTTTGAAATTAAGTACTTCTAAACTATCAGTAATCAAGAAAAATATTTCATTACATTTATATCTATTTATCTATTTACATGACATTATCTGTCGCCGTATCTCTATATTTACTGTATCTACTTCAAGGATGGCAGATAATAGAAATACTATTATTTCACTTATGCAAATAAGTAATTTATGCGTAAAACACATTATTAACACTTTTCCTATTCACGGTCTTAATCTTATAACGCAAACACTTCAGACCACAAACATGTATTCTAATTAGCATTATTTATTATAGTAAAATCTTTCGTCCTTGTGTGGAATGCATTATTGCCATTGGTATCCTTCCTACATTACATTGCGTTTGATTACATGGAGTGTCGTTGCAGTTTTCTGTATGGGCGTTGGGCGATGTCGCTGTTGCATTGTACTGATGATTCCGATACGGGGAACACGGCAGGAAATGAACGCATATGAACACGCAAGCGTTGCACAATCTGTATGATAATCAGGCAAGTGCTATGTAATGATTGCTGATGCTGTCATTGCAATGCATACGAAATAAAATTCGTTTCAATGCTGACAGCTAACGAAATAGTTCTATTCATTTTTTTGGTAACTGGCTCAAAAGTTCATGGCCTAATGGAGAGACTAGACGCACAATTATTGTTTGTGAGGTTATATGAACTATCATTATTGTTTCCGCGAAATTATACGGTGGTCAGCTGATTTATAACTTAAAAATGATTTTTTTGTGGGGGGTAACAACGACGGTTGTGGTATTTGGCCAGCCTCGTGACGCGTCGGCTCTCTTCGCCTTGCCGCCTCAACTCAGCGCTCCACGATCGCCACTTTACTTGTGTATTGCTATATAGGCGTTGTTTCCTCTACACTACACGCTCACCGCTTTACTTATGTGTATATCGGTGTATCGGAGCGTATTTGAAGAAGCATACTGTCGTTTCAAGCAATAAATACTTCAAAAAAAATAAATTTCAACGTTTTCAACATCTGCCAGACGTACCGTGTCATATCGAAATTTTGGTAGACAAGCACGTTTTAAGAACTCTAGAATCCGATTTTAACATTTTCATTATCATGTCTGTTGATATGTACTGGGTATGTGTATCTATGTATGTGTGTGTGTGTGTGTGTGTGTGTGTATGTGTGTATCTTCTGAGCGCTCTAACTCAAATACTATCACTCAGAAAATTTTGAAACCAAGTATTTCTACCTTACTCTAATATGGAAACAAGCTATTAGATTTTGGCGTCAATCGTCTAACCGGAAATGACACTTTACTTGAAGCTCAAAATAGTTTTTCTTCAAAAAATACCTTTAAATGTTATAAAAATTTAAAATTATTACATAATATAAAAATTATATCCCGAAGCCTCATAGATAAATGTCACTGTCAAAAAAATAATCATTTCAAATTAATAATAGCAACCTATTTAAAGAAAATTGTGAATAGAACAATAGTTATATGGAAAGGAACTTAATATAGTCTCCAGTATTAGTAAATATGTAGGTATTTAAATAACTAAATAAATAAATATATCATCACGGCATATTACCCATTACTGGGATGTGGTATTCTGCTTTGTACACAGATTTCAGTCACGATGATGAGATATGTGTACTGTGCGGGCGTTTACTAAGCGTCATACTTTGTGTCATTTAAAATTCGAAATATTTGGCGTCGGTTGGGATCGAATCCGATTCCACAGACACTCAGGCACGCAACCACGAGACCCCATAGGTATATATTTAAATTAATTAAAACTAAATGGCGGAAGGTATTGTGTTGGTCACATCAGATATTTTTAATTAACGTGTGATGAACCCCTGTGCTTCTACTGTTTCAACTGTTACTTTCGATTTGTGCTGATACTGGTGAACTAATGTCTCATCGGTAGTAACAAATCTTTCCATAAACTTTCCTAACTTATTACTTGGTTCAGCCGGGGTAGCGTTAGCCTAGCTGTAAATATTTTTTTATTTCCGTATTTGAATTTACTCCTAGTTTTTCTTGCTTTTTTGCCGTTATGTCTATAGTTGTAAATATAAAATTTTGTGTTATTTATTATTTTGTCATATGGCGATGACTAAAGGTGCTTAAAATTTGAACGAACAATAAAAAGCTATTATAAAGGGCCGGAAGCAAGGGCAGACGAATGAGCTCGCACAGCAGTTTCACATCTACAGATCAACGGTGAGTAAAATTCTTACGCGTTGGAAACTATGTTGAGAAGAAGACCACGTTGCACTACTTCCGTCGTTGATCGCAACATCCTTCGCAGCAATTCACGTCTTACAGCGCCGGGTATTACGAAATAAATAGCTACTCCTGGTCAGACTAATCCATTCATACGCCATACGCCGTCGCCTACAGGCCGCAGGAATGAATGGACGGCGACCTGTGAAGAAACCGTTCATTTCTACTAAAAATCGGAAGCGTTAGTGGAGTGGGAGTGGGCTAACGAGAATAAAAACTGAACACCTCAGCAATGATCTAACGTCATCTGGAGCAATGAAAGTAAGTTTATGATGTTTGGTACTGATGGAATAAAATGGATTTGTCGCCCCGAAGGCAAACATTTCAATCCAAAATACCAACTGCCGACTATGAAGCATAGTGGCGGTTCAGTCTTGGTGTGGGCCCTCTTCACAGAATGCATGGCATTATGGGTCGGAAAATGTACATAGACATCCTCAAAAATGTTATGCTTCCATATGCGAAGCGTCTTCACGGTCGTGGCTTCATCTATTAGCATGATAATGATCCGAAGCATCGCGAGCGTGATATTCAAGAATGATTCCGACGCTTCGTGTGACATGAAGTCAGTCATCCGATTTAAATATTATTGAACCGTTGTGAGACGAGCTGGAAAGACGTCTGGCCGGTAAATAAGCAGTAAACGACCGGCAAGCGCAGCCAAGAAGTTCGCCCAACTTGAGTAGTGGATGAAGATAACTTAGTCAACAAGCGATGCACTCTCAGACCACACATAAATTAGAGTCCGCATACTAACCATTTGTTGTGAAGCAGAAACTTAAATGGGCGTGCTGAGCTAGCAAGTGGCGTTCATGCAATGCGGGTTGCATTTGCAATAGTTTCAAAATGACAGCAGCTGTCATTTAGTAACCTATTAAGCAATTTTGGTTTTAAAAAGAAACAATTTTGACGGAACCCGTTTCAAAATTATGCCTTGTTGTATTGCATTCATCCATTCGTCTCACTTAACTGTATCCTTTGACAAACTACACAATCTTTTATAGTAATTAACACTTACAGATTTATTTTTTATAGAAAAACTTACAGATGAAAGCTTCTATTAAGCTCTTTAACATTTGATGCTTCAATACATATTAAGCACCGATGAACCAGCCTGAATAATTGAAGTTCACACAAAATGTATAGCAAAAAGTTTACACAAAAAACAAACACCACACATAACCTTACAAAATCACATTTGAGAATAATAATAACAAACTAGGTAGGCAACACGCTGTACAAAACAAAAGCCTCGTTCGTTCCTATCCCCACCTAACCCCCTCATCCTGCAAGGAATGGCTTCACAACAAACCATTGTGCAGTATAGGGAAGGCGTCTAATTTATGTTTGGTATGAGGATGCACTCATCGCGTCTATACCAAGCGACCAAGCCGCCTCCAAGCTGTAATCGACGCAAGACGATTTGCAACAAAATAATAATTTTATTTAGTGTTAATTATTTATTTAGTTCATTATTAATTATTTTATATTTTCAGAATTTTGAATAAAATTATTTTTTCTACGTTATTGTTATTATTATTTAGCGAAAAGTTTTTTTATTAAGTAAATTACCAGTACTATCAAAATATATTATAATATTATAGTGATGAATTCTATATAAGTTATGTTGAAAAAACTTAAAGGAGATATACCTTTCGCCAGTACTATATGTATGTATGTATAACAAAAAAATAGTGTAGTTGTAAGTTTGAAATGCATTTGAAGCTATTTAAAGATCAGTTCAACTGAATTTGAACTTATTTTCAAATAAAACATGAAAGTCTGCAAAGCACAAACATCTGTGGTTCAATATTAGATCTATCTTTAATATATTGCGATTTCTCATTTCAAACTACTACCGTACTGTAAACCATACTAAAACTACGAATATTAACCCAAAATAGTTTCTATTTATGTTTTCCAGTAAACATACATCTTTTGCTGACATGACTACATATTATCAACCAATATCTTCTACTTTCTACTACTAAGCTGTTCATTCTTCTTCCAATATATTCATCTTTCCCTATGAAATGTTTAAACCAATATATTCGTCTCTCTTGTATCTTTCTAGAAACTTTTATCACTCGAGCTATTTTCCTTATCCTCTTATACCGTATCCTATCTTTCCGTGTGTTCCCCAACATCCATCTCAACATTCTCATCTCTCTGCCACATTCATTTTCTTTTCATTGACACTGACATCTGTAAATTAAAATTTTCTTAATAGTAGCTGTTTCCATGGCTATAGCATAGCTGGCTAATTTATGAAATTTAATTCCTTTGTAATTCTTTAACTTTATATCAATTGAATATGAAGTATAAAATGCAATTAAATCGTATAGATAATAGAATATTCTTTAATATTTTTAATAACATTAATGTCAAAAAATGATATTTAACAACGTTCTTTCAAGCGAAACTGTTAAAATTTTAAAATGACGGTACTTCCGGTTGACCAATTATAACCAAAATCTAATCACCTCTTCTTCCGAATGTAAACTTAAGGAATACGATAAACTTTTTTTGAATTATGGTATTGGAGTGATCCGAAAGGATCATCGCACACACACACACGCGCGCACGTGCTTATTCACTTAAAACTCATCATTGAATTTTTTGGCCAAAATACAATACCTTCCTTACCTAAAGGTCACGGAAGGTAAATAGTATTTTACGTATCTAGGATGAAAAGTGAATCTTTAAGGTATGAGCAAGTTGTTTACGGCCGAGGTGGGCAGCCGAGGCAATAATTACTTGTGAACACCTTAAAGACACTTTTCGTCTGAGGTACATACATAAATTAATAAAAGAAATATGCGTCAATTCCTAGCAGTATGAGTTTTGTATAAATAGGCTAGGTCGCAATTGTTCGAAAATCATAGCAAAATTTTGACAGATTGAAATTGATCTTTTCTGGTTTCGTTAACATTTAAATTCGCTATAACTGATGAAAAATACATGCCTAGACATACTTTAGATGAAGCTACTGAGGTGAAGAACAGTTTAATGCCTCATAAATAAAGGACTCCATATGAAGATAAAAGTTCTAGGACTTTAATGTTTCACTTTTTGTTTTATAAATCGTTCAAAAAACATAGCTTTAGAAGCCAGTATGGCATAATAGTATTTTATGTATCTAGGACGAAAAGTAAATCTTTAAGGTATGAGCAAGTTGTTTACGGCCGAGACGGGTAGCCGAGGCAGTAATTACTTGTGAGTACCTTAAAGACACTTTTCGTCTGAGGTGCATACAAAATTTTAGGTCATACGGGTTTCTACTTATTAATTTAATTTGAAAAATCTGTTGTGGCTAGCACAATACCTTCCGTCAATCCTGTATAAATTCCATACATAATTTTTTTTGCAAAAGATTCTAAATTTCCAGTAAAATTATTTCATAAACAAATTATTTAAATTGCACTTGACACTGACATCTTCTTCCTCTTTAGCTTTTCCCATTCGTTAGGGGGTCCCTATTTTGCGTGTCGTTCTCATTCAGTTAATTTTCTCTCAAGTCTTCCGCAATACAGTCCTTCCATCTTATCTTTGGTCTTCCTCTGTTTCTTCAACCTCTTATTAATAAACTACTCATTCTTGTTCAAATATAATTCTTCATTTCTCCTCATGACATGTTCAAACCAATGTAGTCGTCTTTCATGTATCTTTCTAGAAACTTGTAACACTAGAGTTATTTTCTTACCGTATCTTTCTACAGACACACAGACACACAGACACACACACACACACACACACACACACACACACACACACACACACACAGGCACGCATACACACATACATACAGACATCATCGTAAAAATGGTAAAATCGTATTATAGGGACCCTAAAACATGCTTATTCAGTAAAAACTCATCATTGAATTTTTTGACCAAAGACAATACCTTCCTTACCTAAAGGTGACGGAAGGTAAAAATATGCAACAATTTGTAACAGTATGAATTTTGTATAAGTATGCTAAGTCGCAATTGTTCAAAAATCCTAGCAAAATTTTGACAAATTGACAGCTTGAAATTGAATTTTACTGGTTTCTGGTTTCATGAACATTCTTATTCGTTAAAATTGATGAAAAATACATTCCTCGAGATATATTGGATGAAGCTACTGAGGCGAAGAACAATGACGCATAAATAAAGGATTCAGTATGAAAGTAAAATTTTAAAGTTCTAGGACTTTCATGTTTCACTTTTTGTTTTATAAATCGTTCAAAAAACGTTGCTTTAGAATGACAAAATATATTATATCATCTCGGCTTATTACTCATTTCTGGGTGTGCTAATCTGGTTATTTCACACTATTTTTTTTTAATCTAATACATAATTTATGTGTTTTATTGCACAATCTACAAACAATAAACCATTTTATTTTGTATTACGTGTTGAAAATTTTAGATCAACAAGTTGTACTAAATTAGTATTTCTACTTCATTTACCATGTGATTGATTATTTACATGTTCTTATCCATTGCTTTCAATCAAACTAATGACTTTATTACTTATTTCTTTCTGTCCATAATTATTAAATAAGAAAACAAGAGTCTCCAGTAGTGACCTATAGCCTATAGCTCGAATCTAAAATTTTGCAAGAAAAATAATTTATGACCTACAATCATGATGCAATGACATCAATCACAAGATTTCCCATGGATGTTTAAATTCAAATTAACGCCAAATGGTAATAATTTGTTCTAAAGTTATTAAACATATTAAAAGATAACATTTATCTATTCCTAAATGCATACATTCAAAAACGATTAATAAAATCTGCAACTTGTGAAGATCAACAAGTAAGAAGAAAATAAAATTGAGAATCAAGTGTCGTTTAAGATTCTACGTGGGCTGTGAGTCAAGGCCTACTGCCATCTTTAAATGGTGCGCATTGTGAAAACAATGATACACTGCTTATGCAAATATCAACAGAAGCGCTAACATATTTCATTTTGAGATAGACTGCGTCTGTCAATGATATTAGACTTTAGGGATTAATTTCCTTTGTTGATATTGACAGGGAGATGTAGTGGGCACGACTAAATGTCAGTTTTGAAGCTGTTTTGGTTAACCTGAAATTTGTTGTTATTTTTATTTGTTTTAAATTGAAAATAATGGACGAAAATTTTACATATACAGTGGAACCTCGGTATACGTCCCTTCAAAATAAATCCAACTCGATATACTTACGTCTCGTTTAAATGCGATAAATTTTGTTTGGTATACGACTCGAGTTTGATGAGTCACTATCCTTGTTTACCTCTTTCGAGACAATGCTATCATTGTCCGTGAGCGTCAGTACTCTATTACCTGTTGCAGATAGATTTGGTAAGAAATAGTATGAATACGAATTGATAGAATAAGAATTATTTCATATATGTAGTTACTTCAGAATTATCTAAAAGTTTATTAAATATACTAATTATACTGTACATACATGTTGAACTTATCGTAGTGCACACTGTACGAACTACTGACCTGCACCGTAGTACTAGACTACACTCAAATACTCACTGAACAGACCTAATGTGAACTTTTAAAACCATATTTTCCTTTAACATTATTTTAATTCCCATGTAAATGACTAAAATTGATGTTTCAGCAAAAACGTAATAAGAATTATATCATAAAAAGAGACAAAATGACCCCTAAACGTAATGAACGTGATTATAGATTAATATAAAAAATGAGGTATAAAATGGAGTAAATATTCAAAAAACTGACGAAATAAAGTTTAGTACAAGTTAGCAAAATGAAGTGTATTGTACGAGGGTAATTCCATAAATATTGCACACAATTGTTAGTTTATTCATTTGTTCATTTTTATTTCACTATCTCTTTACAATCCTTCAATATAGGCTCGCTGCTACTCAATGAGCAAGGCTTGGGTAACGGCAGCATGAAGCTCTTCCAGAGACGAAAAATGATGTCCAAGCATGGACTTTTTCAACTTCGGGAATAGGTCGAAGTCCGGTGCAATCATGTTCGATCTGTAGGGAGCATGAGGTAACACTTCCGACATACATTTCCGATGTGGGGTCGTACATTGCCATGGAGAATGAGTGGCCCAACTTCGAGCAACTTTCAGCGCAGTTTTTGCAAGAAGGCCTAATAATAAACTACTGTAACACTTGTTGCACGTGGAACTGCGTCTGTCATGATAATTCCTTCGTAATCACAAGTAAAGATCATCATTTGTTTGACTTTTGATTGAGCTTTTTTTGGCTGAGGGGAATTTGGACCACTCTACTCGTTGGACTGTGATTTCAACGATTAACCCAACGAGACACTGTAAAGGGTTTTTCAATTTGAGGCGGGTCGATGTTGGCAGCCTGTGGCGGCCATGTTGTTTTGGTGGCGTCTGTCTAATCTGTTGTTTATTATTCTGTCACAGATACCAAATCACCATGGCAAGTTCCATGATTGAGCAGCACGTCAAAATGATAAAACTTTATTATCAAAATGAGTGTTCATTAGTGCAAACGTTGCGCGCGTTGCGCCCATTTTTCGGTAGACGCGGTTGCCCTTTAAAGTCGACTCTCCAACGTTTGGTGGCCAAATTCGAGACGATCGATTCGATAAACAATCAGCCAACAACCGTTCGTCAAAGGAACGCCAGATCGGCCGAGAACATTGCCGCGGTCCGTGAAAGTGTGCAGGAGAATCCAAGGCGGTCAATTCCTCGCCGTGTACGAGAACTCGGCCTTTTGCAGTTTTCAACTTGGCGAATTTTGCGTCGGGACTTGGGCCTACAACCCTACAAGATCCAGGAGCTCAAAGTTAATGACCATAGACAACGCCGTTTGTTCACTGTCTGGGCTTCGGAGCGTTTAGAAGAGGACCCCAATTTTGGCCGAAAAATCATCTTTAGCGACGAGACGCATTTTTTGATGAATGGCTATGTTAACAAGCACAATTGCCGTGGGGATACGCCAACCTACACGAGGTTCACCAGATGGTAATGCATCCACAAAAACTTACTGTTTGGTGCGGATTTTAGGCTGGAGACATCATTGGTCCGTACTTTTTTGAAAACGACGTTGGTGAGGCCATCACCGTCAACGGCGAGCGCTACAGAACAATGATAACCGATTTCTTTTGGCCCAAATTTAACGATATGGAGGTCGACGACATGTGGTTCCAGCAGGACGGCGCTACGTGCCATACAGCGGACGCCACGATGGACATTCTGCATGAACGATTTGAGGGTACGGTTATCTCTCGCAGAGGTGACGTGAATTGGTTACCAAAATCGTGCGATTTGACCCCGCTAGACTTTTCTTATGGGGTTTCCTGAAGTCGCAGGTCTATGCCAATAAGCCGCAATCGACCGATGCCCTTAAAGTCAACATAACCAATGCCATCGCTCAAATTCAGCCGGATCTATGCGGCAGAGTCATTGAAAATTGGACCACTCGGATCAGTGCCACCGTGAGAATAGGCTTGCCAGATATAAATTTCGAAAAAGGGGTACATATTTTTGAAATGTCGGTTTTCGACGAACAAAAAATGGTGATATGATATGCCATATGGATATGGGTCTGTATCACATTCCCCAATTCTCACATTTCCGAATTCCCAGTTTTTTTTACCGTTCCCTGAAATTATTGGTAATGTAGAACGAAAGAAAGTTCAAATAATATCGAATGTCGGAATTTTTCGGGACTTACCGCAAGCTAAATTTACACCACAGAAATGGGCGGAGTGACGCGTGACGCATAAAGCCCATAAAGGCAAAACAAATAAAAGTAGCTTTCTCCTACTTTAAAAATAGTTTTTGATTAAAAATATACGCGCGTCTCGAAATGGGGTATTTTTGGTACCCCTTCTGGATTTTTGGAAAAAAAATTAAAATTCAATATAGGAAAAGGGGTATTGTACCCCCAAAAGGGGTACGTCTGGCAAGTCTACGTGAGAAGCCGCGTCGGACATTTGAACGATGTTATATTCCATACATAATGGCATACATGGGCCTTTCAAATAAAAAAAATCGTTAATACCTCATACATAGTACACAGTTTGTTTTATTCCATTTCAACATCGACCCGCCCTTATTGAAAAACCGCAAACTCTAATCTTCAACAGTCACAAGATCCAAGACACGTGCAGGCTGCGTTTCTAACTGACGTTTATGAAAAACAGATTGATTACGCTATAATTGACAACAAAACACACGCTGCTTCCCCAAGACTTCTACTACAACTGACGTAAATGTCACTGTTGTTGCATTATCCAATTCGCAATGTTGTCAACCTGTGCATTATTTATGAAATGACCCTTGTATTGTCGACGTCATTAATAGAATTTCCAAATGAATTGAATCGCCCCATTGATTGCAATTGCATCATAATAATATCAAACTCTTTTTGTTCTGTTGAAGGTTCATTCACTCATCCGCTTTTGGTATCCCGATATGTATTGGATAATGAACATGTTACTGTTAAAATGTAAATGCTTTGTCAGCCTTATTCAGCATGCTTTGCCATTTTTAAAAGCATACGTCATTAGTGACTCCAAAAAAGGTTATTGATATTGGATGTTTTGATTATCTGGACTTAATATCGACAGTTTATCTAAAGAACGTCCCACGTATCCGTTTACTTTCATGAAAATAAAAGTTTGTTGATCTTCAAATTTGAACTCGAGTTCAGCTATTAAAGTGTGTATAACGGTCATCGAATTATAGGTAGCTATTATTAGGTATATTACTAAATGACCAGATATGCTTATAAAATACGAAATTAAATATGGTAGAAAGGTAGAAGTAAAATTAATTCAAATAATTTAACGAACTAGTTTCATTTTCTATATTTCTTATATATTTGATCTTTATGAAATGAATATATGAATAATACAGCATACAGCTGAGTATTAATTAAACTAGGCTAACTGCAGGTTTCAAATTCTAACTGGGGACGCAGCTAGTTAAGAAATGCCAAACATTTCTCACGAACTGCACTGACGTCATCAAGGCGGGAATATTCGAAATAGTCATTTACCATTAAATATAATGGATGTTCAAGTGAAATGTGAATTACTATACATGGTGTTATTTAAGTAAGAATACAACGCTTAACCGATGGTAGAACTAACCCCATAGATAGTAAATTTGGCAATAATTTTAGTTCTACGTGCTTTTTGTAAGAACTGGAGTCCCATCATGGTGAAAGTCTCAAATGCCTATTAATTGTCGCGAGGCCAATATCTTATATGCCAATTGTAACAGGTGTGACATTTTTTCTAAAGAACACATTGATTTTTACTTTTTTATAAGTTTATGGCAATATTTGTCAGTTTTAAGGAACTCCAGTTCTTGCAGAAAGCATGGGATACAACAATTATTGCCATATTTACTAATCTATGGGCTTACCTCTTAGCTCTACCATCGGTTAAGCGTTGTACGCTTATTTAAATAACACCCTGATGTATAGCATGAACACAAGAATCCGCGACATAGATGTTTTACATGGGAAATCAGTTTCTAACCCATCCGTCACTTTTAGGTAAGGAAAGTATTGCCTTTGGTCAAAAAATTCGATGATGAGTTTTTAGTGAATAAGAACGTTTTAGGGACCCTAGGATACGATTTTACTATGGTGTATGTGTGTGTGTGTGAGAGAGAGAGAGAGAGACGATTTTTCATAGACAACACTACAATTCTTAAAATTATAATTCTTTCGTATTCCTTTTCCATACATCCATATGAAGAGCTGATTAGATTTTGATTATAATTGGTCAACCGAAAGTGCCCTCATTTGACGATTTTAACAGTTTTTCTTGAAAAAACCTTGTTAAATATCATTTTTTGACATTTAATATTATTATAAATATTAAAGAATATTCTATTATCTATACGAATTGATTACATTTTATACTACATATTCAATGGATATAGAGTTAAAAAATTATAAAGTAATAAAATTTCATAAATCAGCCAACTATGCTACAACCATAGAAACAGCTACTATATTAAGAAAATTCTAATTGACAGATGTCAGTGTCAATAAAAAGAAAATAAATGTGGCAGAGAGATGAAGATGTTGAGATGAATGTTGGAGAAGACATGAAATGATAGGATATGAAATGGTTCGAGTAATAGAAGTTCCTAGAAAGATACGAGGGATGATTACATTAATTTGGATATGTAATGAAGAGATATAAATAATATATTGGAAGAAGAATCCACAGCTTAGTAGTAGAAGGTAAAAGAAACAGAGGAAGACCAAAGATGAGATGGAGAGGCTGTATTGCGAAGGACTTGAGAGAAAAGGAACCGAATGAGGACAACAAGCAAAAAATGAGTGAAGAAGAAATTCAAGAATAGCGACCCCTAACGAGTGGCAAAAACTAAAGAAGAAGAAGTGCAATTTACATAGTTTTTTTTATGAAATATAGAATCTTTTGCAAGAAAATTTATGTATGGATTGTGTACATAATACATAGAATTGACAGAAGTTATGTGCTGGCCACATCAGATTTTTTCAAATATTATCTGACGTATAAAACAACAGAGATTTAGAAAACAAAATTCTAAATTTACAGGTGCCAAATTTTTAAAATTTTCTCTATTGGTACCAGAATAAATTTAAGTCTGTTTGACACGATTATAAATTGTTATTAAATTTGATAATAAATTGGTTTGATTGGAAATGAATGTTATGATAAATAGGATGTCCTATTCCATCACAAGTTTTATTACAAAATATTATATAACTGTTGTAAACAACGCATAATAAATGTGTTTAATTCGTCTTTAAATTAAATTCCGAATTTTATTTTTTAAAACTATGTATAAATCAACTCATAATGTTTTAATTAATTATTCACAGTAAAATCATCCAATTTTTCATTTCGTTAAATTCAGTAACAATTTTTATTTACAATTGCATGGAGTACATTATTATTCTAAAGCGTTTACAATGCATCAATAATTTATATTATACTTCATCCTCTATATTTGTCAGATAGCAGTTTCGGTTCGGTTGCCATCTTCAACATACATAGTTGTAAAACGTTCTAAAACCAATTGAAAATCTTTTCCTGTATTGCCTGTTTCAAATTAAAACTTCAGAATATTTTGTAACAATCCATAAATAAACAACATAATTTGATTTAATTAAAACAACGACTTTTCATCTTTCACAATATCTATTATATTTAGCTCTATAGTAGCCTCTAGCTTTCGCTATCCACTGCACACTTCGATTCGTTCTCATCTTGATCGTTTCAAATCATTGTGAAATTACCTAACATCATTGCGTAAGGCCGAAGCATCTAGATTCTAGATTTCGTGTGTGGAGTTGATTAGTTGAACGCCTCGGGTGCACCGCAACGACCGCAACATACCTGAATAACATGTAAACTTGACAGCAGTCAGAAATCGATGAAAAGAGCAGGAATCGTACATGTTAAGAAATAGAAAAGTAGAACGCTGTTGATTGTTGTTGTTTAAGTGTTTAATTGTTCGATTGTTTGTTATCTACAGGAAATTGCTTTTGCAAATAAATTTAATGTTGGTTATTGTAATTTATAATACAAACAATGCGGTATAATTCAAAATAGAACAAATATTAATGGTTTTTAAAAATACAATGATGTCATAGCATAAGTAAGAGTCAGTGATGTAGTGTATCTGCTATTCCGGTACATTTTTACAAACTTTTAGTTTTCACTTATTGTTTGTTTATTAGTTAGGGAGTTAGGATTATATCGTTTAGTCCAATTTTGACCCACTTCCACATATCCGTCGATTTTTCAATACAATATTTTCATGAAAATTAACATATGTATATTTTTTATACTGAAATTCGAATAAGTAAGTACCTTCTACACTATTAGTAAATATGATTTCCTGTTCACATTTCTGTATATATTAAACACAGTAGCAATTTAAAAGTATACTATGTTTGAATTGGCGCCAATTTACACTGCCTGTGACGTCCAATAAATACTAACCAATGACAGAACTGGAAAGATACAAATTAAAAAAATATCTAATATTTCTTATTTAATTATAAAAATATTTTTTAAACTTAAAGGTAAATGATCCTCACTGAATGAAGCTTCGATTTTGTAAATGGTTTTATGTTTATTTGAGACAACCATTTCATTCTTCTTTCTTCGTTTTGTGGCACTATTAAAACTATTTCGAATTAATATATTTACCTTCCGTCACCTTTAAGTAAAGAGGTATTGTCTTTGGTCAAAAAAATCGATGATGAGTTTTTAATGAATAAGCTCGCTTCATGGTCCCTGGAATACGATTTTACAATTTTCACGTTCTGTATATATGTATGTGTGTCTGTGTTTATTATTCAAAAAAATATAATTCTTTCATATTCCTCTTTTGTACGTTGATTCGATTTTGGTTACGATTGGTTAACCGGAAGTACCCAAATTTGAAGATTTTAACTGTTTTTCTTGAAAAAATGCTGTTAAATATCATTTTTGACTTTATGTTATAAATGTTAAAGAATATTTTATACTCTATTCGATTTAATTATATTTCTTTCTTCATATTCAATAAATTTAGAGATTAAAAATTATAAATATCTTGCAACCTATTCTGCTAAAAGCTGCAGAATATGGAAACAGAATATTCATATATTACTAATTGACAGACGTTCGTGTCAAATAAAATTCACATAATATCTGTATGAAATGATTTTACTGGAAATCTAAAAATGTAAAAAAATTAAATATGGTAATGTGTTCTTTTATAGTAGTAGTTCAGTTCAGTTCAGTACGAGGCAAAATCAGTTCATTTCTCCCTTAAAAAGAAACGGCCTATAGAATCGTTTGCCAAAAAATTTCTATGGGGATTTTTTACAAAATACGTAGAATTGACGGAAGGTAATGTGCTGGCCACATCAGATTTTTATTAGTTACTTTACTGGTTTTCCCGTAATTATCAGGTGTACCGTATACATAACTATCGGATATTAAAAAGTTATTAGGTAACCTATTGTTTCGTATTTAATAGTCGATATCATGTAGTGCAAGTATATTTTAATAGTATGACCTATTAAGCAAATTAAATAATGCAAATTACGCATGTCGCAATTTATATTGATTAATTAAATAATTTATTCTTATGAAACCTAAAATAAATAGTATATCAGTCTATATTTATATATCAATTTAGTCACTATACATTAATTAAAATTGTAAATGAAAAACGACAACAACAATTATATAAAACTTAATGATTGTACTAATGAGAAATCGAATGTCGCTTACTTAATCATTTAAAATCGATTATGATTTTTACCTCTCGCTAAGAGAGGTATTGCATTCATGCTAAAAATCGCATATCCAGATTTTATTGAATAAGCACGTTTTAAGGTCCCTACAATCCGATTTTATCATTTTTACGATGATGTCTGTGTGTGTGTGTGTGTGTGTGGATGTGTGTGTGTATGTGTGTGTGTGTGTGTGGGATGTTGGAAGGACGGTTACTCAAAAACTATAAGACTTTAAATTTTTTTAACTACGTATTTCCCAATCGGACATTCATGGGAAGATCTGAAAAGGTTTTGGTAACAATTGGACAACCGGAAGTAGAAGATTCTTGAAAAAAAATCTTTTAAATAATATTTTTTGAAATTTTTTCTCGATAATATTAAAGAAAAATAAATTCTCTTTCTGATACATTTAAATATTTTACAATATATTCTATAGATTTAGAGATAGAAGAAATATAGTATGTAAAATAATCTGTTATAATAAATTTTACAGCCGAAAGAATGGCCATGGAAAATAGTTGAAAATTTAATTTGTTTGTAACTGACAGATAATGTCAGTGTCAGAAATCCGAAGACATTACTGAAGACTTTTTCTGGGAAGTACATACATTATATTATTTCTTAATGTATTAATAGAATTGGAAACATTTCGAAAAATTAGAAGAGGACAAAATTTCTTCATCAAAAATTAATTTAAAATTAAACAATCTAAATATATATGGAATAGATATATGCGTAAGTAGAATTTTTGGTGTAGAGTGTAGGTATACAAGAAATGTTAAATACAATAGGGAGCGAGCAGTCATATGATTTTGTTGGCCTTGACAAGCAGATATGGGGGCCCATGTCAGAATGATAGCTAGTAATTATGTATATAGATGTCAAATATCATAATTTCTCATTCTAAATTTAGTGATTTTCCAATTCCATGTGGAGCAGAATTAAATGTTAAATATCTAAGGCATACAAGTAAACTTTAAACTCCTGGTGATAAATTAACTACGTAAATTTAGAAAATCTTTAAATTTTTAATGAAAAATTCTAACATTTGACATCTATGTACATAATTACTAATTATCATTCTGAAACGGGCCCACACATTTGCTTGTCAAGCCCAAAAATGTAACATTACCGTTCGCGCCCTATACTTATGTAACCAAAAAAAGGAAGTGGCGAGAGGTATTGTGCTGGCCACAACAGATTTTTTAAATCAGCAATAAAGAAAATCAACAACATAATTATGATAGAGATGAAACGAATGACACCATTTTTCATTTCTTTCTCTGACGTCAAAAGATTAATCACTATTAAAATTCATCTTCCATAAGTAAAAACTTGTAAGTCAAAAGTATATATTGAAGTTTCAAGGTTATCTTTTGACGGCTACTTACGTTTTCTATACCACACCAATATCTAATTATGTATTCACGCATTATATAGACCAGATGTGTTTTTAAACTGTCATATTTAAAATTTTGAAAAATTTCACGGTTTCATTTAATATTTGTTATATTAGCCGTGTTCCTTCGGGCTGTGATTGTGATTTTGTGAATCCTAATTAGTTTAATCGTAATCCTTTTGAATCATGATTCAATAAATACATCACGAAAACAACTCGAATAATATAAACACCATCTAGCGTCAAATGTCATATGCAGACCAATACAAACTAACTTATTTTATTTTATAAATAATCTACTGTCAAGTTTCCGATTGGGAAATACGATACGTAGTTAAACAAAAATTAAATCTTGTAGTTTTTGAGTAATCGTCCTTCCAACGTCCCACACACATACACACACACACACACACACACACACACACACACACACACACACACACACACACACACACACACACACACACAGACAGACAGACAGACATCATCGTAAAAATGTTAAAATCGGATTGTAGAGACCTTAAAACGTGCTTATTCATTAAAATCTGGATATGCGATGTTTAGCATGAATCCAATACCTCTCTTAGTGAGAGGTAAAAATGGATCATATAGAAGTAAAAAAAATGTTCTTGGTAAGGAATATGAAGTAGGTTTACTTAAAACAAATCTTTTGTGTACCATTAAATTAGAAGTATTTACTCTTTGATGCCAAATAATACAAGAAGTTAAATAATCTTTCTAACCATATCAAAAACTCTCACATAGTGTTACGGGACAGATGATATTTGAAAAAAACTGTTTTCCCTCTCCCATGTTAAACGCCTATGTCACAGTTTTCAGTATTCACTGTGTATGTATATGCAACATAAATAAAAAATAAAATAAATAAATATATTATCACGGCATATTACCCATTGCTGGGTGTGCCAATCTGCTTTGTACACAGATATCGGTAATGATGAAATATTTGTACCGTGCGGGTGCTTTTCATTTTTTATTTTTAATACGTATAATAACAATATAAATAAATGTATCATCAAGGCATATTACCAAAATATTTTAGAATAATTTAATCTACTATTGGCTATTTACATATTTTACTACCTTGTTTTGATGAAAAGCAGTAAAACTAAATTTGTTTCTGTTTATTTGTGTTTACTAGAAAAGTAGAAATACTATTTTCAGATCTAGGTCAGTACTAAACACTTTTTCGATATTTCATTTAATTAATATAAAATTTGGAGATATGGTTTAACTTATACGAAAGTAACCTGATTTTCTAAATGTCATAAGGTTTAGTGTTTGTGTTTGTTAATAAACTCGTAAATAATATTGGAACAAGTGAAAAATATTTAGATAAAACAAATTTCATAATAGACAATTTGATATCTTTGTAATTTTCATAGACAACAGACAACAACTGTTGTAGATAAAATCAGTCAATATGTAGATAAAAATTTATTACTCAATCTACAAACAACTGGACATATTTTTTAATGACATGCCGCTGCGTTTCTTAACCAAAATGAAAATATAAGTTTGTTAAAGTAAAATAAATAAATATATCATCACGGCATATTACCCACTGTTGGGTGTGCATTCTTTGTACGCAGATATCAGTAATGATGATGACATATTTGTACCGTGTGCGCATTTACCAGGCGTCATCTCATGGGTACTTATTGCAGGCGTGGAGAGTGCATTCAGATTCGCGACCAGACACTCGAGAACACGACCAGGAGACTTCATAAAGGTGTTTGTTATTTATAAAATTATGACTTATATTTTGGTAACAAACAGGAGTAGGTCCTAAGATTACATGACATTTTTTTTTACTCAAAATGATCTGAGGAATAATTTGTTAAAATTTGTAACACTTGTTATTATAATAATTATTTATGTATTAAGGGCATAATTAAATGATAACAGAGCCGGTGATTGTTTAAAGCTCGACTCGTAGTGGATATCTTTTAATTTCCCGACTGCTATAATCTTGATTATGCCCGTGGTATATACAATGTTTTCTTTTATTTTGGTTCTCAAAATTCAAAGATTTACTAGGTACCTATATTGTATGTTATTATATTTAAACATTCTACGAGTTATTTTTATTTATACATACTTAAAATATATAGTATGCATATTATTGTATAAGAAGGGTTATCAGACGCCGCCTCATACGCATTCACAGCTATAGTAGAGAAAACACCACAAGAATTATTTTAAAAACACATATAAAACACCATTTGTATGTTGCATTTATTATATTTAAACATTCCTAGTAGTATAAATCTTCTTTGCTTGGTGGCAGCACCAACGCGTTGAAATTCGCTTTTTTATAAATAAATTCAATAAAATAAAATATTAATAAAATAGTGAAATTATTCATCTCAGCGCGCGTTAACATTAGGGCATTAGGGTGTAGCAGACTTATATAAACCAAAGTTCTATTTTTAGATTGATAATTGTTAAGTTGTGTTTGAAATTGAAATATAGAACAACTTTTTAAGCTGCGTACACACTTGAGCACAAATACGAATGAGGCAAGCCGCGGCCGCACGAGGCATGCAGTGTGGACGTTGTCCCGAGGCACGACGAACTGTTCGCCGAACAGTTCGGAACGAGCCAACTGCTGTCGGTCTATCAAAGGGATTCGTGCTCAGTGTGGACGTGTTCAAAACATTTGAACACATGATTTTGAATACATTGTAAAAATGGAGTGGACTCAAGAGTTATGTTTCGATCTTATAAATAAATATAGAAAGAAGGAAATATTATATTATTAAAGAAAATTAAAATCTTTTGATATTCTGGTGAAATTTTTAAATTTGCCAAAATCTTCGTCAGCACGTAACTTATTTAATAAAAAAGTACTATTAACATCATTAAAGCGGCTCCGTCTCAAATAAAGTTGTGAAGACCATCTTCGCCTCTGTTTTTTACGTTTTTTGATTTTTATTAACTTTAAAAGTAATATAACACTGATACAAGCCACGGGTAGTAAGTGTTCATTCGACATTTCGCCTATTCGCCGCACAACACTGGAGCACTGCCGCGGCATGCCTCATGCGCTCCTATGTGGGAAAACGTTTATCCCACACGAGGCATTTTGTTCAGCCTCGATCTGCCTCATTCGCATTCGTGCTCAAGTGTGTACGCAGCTTTATAGCGTAGACAATATATGTCCCGGCATCCAACCGCTTGTTTTTATATTTTTACTATATTATTATACTTCCGGCATCTAGCCGCTTGTTTGTATATTTTTATATTATAATACTTGGCGTTGAATCGTCAAGGACGTTGATGTTTATATTTATTATTAATATTCTAATATTTATATATATATATATATATATATATATATATATATATATATATATATATATATATATATATATGTATATATTAGATAACAAGCCGAAGACGACATTCAAGAATGTCAAATAATAAAGATAATTATTCAAATCCAGAAGTTTCCGTTATGACTGGTTCCTTCAAAGTTCCTGAATTCTGGTCAGCTAACCCAGAATAATGGTTTCTTCAAATGGAATTTATATTCTCTTCACATCGGATTACTTCAGAGAATTGTAAATTTTTGCATCTGAAGTCAGGGATTTAATTGTAACTCTTCCAACTGATAAACCAAACTCTGAACTCAAGAAATCTCGCATTTGTCGAATTTTACCCTCTGACAAAGAAAAACTACAATTATAATAATAAATAAAAAAACTCAACTTTTACGTCAGCTACGTCGATTAGTTGACAAATATTTAGCTTATTCTGTCCTACAAGAATTTTTTCTTCAGAAACTTCCACTGAATATTCAATCCGCCAATACTACAGTTTCCTTAAGAGCATTGTGTACTCTTGTACTAAAATATGAAGCGAAATTTCAAATAAATTGTTCCTATACTAGAACTATTAACATTTTAAAAAAACAAACATACTTCTGATATGAACCTGCATTTAAAAAAAAAATCGAAATCTATTTATACTAGATTTTGATTTTAATGGGAAACCCAAAATTCAGTAGCATTTCTTGTTTTCCCATTAATATCAAAGTCAAATACTGATAGATTTCAATAATACTTTTTTTTTAAAAGCAGGTTCATATCAGAAGTATGTTTGTCTAATATTGATTTTTTTTTTTAAATGTTAATAGTTCTGGTACAGGAACAATTTATTTGAATTTTCGCTTCATATTTTAGTATAGTACACAATGCTCTTAAATGAAAAAGCAGAAATCGCTGATAGAATTCTCAGTATTTCACAACCTTCAATTTCGGCTATATCCAGAGACTCTCAAGATTTAGAAAATATCAAGAAAGAAATTGCTCAGCTTAAAGAAATTATCCTTTCAAAATTAATATGTACAAAAATTATAGCGCGAAGCAAACGAAATTTTGCAATATTTTCTATCAGTTTTTATGAATGAAATATATATTTATAAATTAATTCAGAAATGAACATAAGATGGTACTAGAAGTTTCGATTTTATTTTACATAGAAATTAATAAAATAATCAATGTAAATATTACGAAATGGGGCATTGGTTGTTTTAATATTAAACCACATTAATTTAAAATTATTTTGTAACAATAATACATAGGTACGAGAAAGAATACGAAAAGTTTTTCGAGTGGCGGTGTTCAAAAAATGAATTTATTATGTTGGCTGAAATTCAACCATAAACCACAATTTTGTTTTGTTTGTATATCTGTTTCTTGGCAACTTAACAAGCCCTCGGGCGATAAACGCCAAATTGCGCCCGCTTTTGAACGTAAAGAAACAAGTTTATGATCACCTTTATAACCTTTCTTAACGATATCTTGGAAGAATTTTGAAAGAACAAAATAAATACACAAGTCACGCTAAAATTATAAAGAATAATAAGATCGGGGAGGCATAATTTTAAACTGTTATTGTCATTTGAAATTAATTTGTGAAAGATAATTAAAATAATTTTTCTTTCAGTATCGAATAAAAATATGTAATTAATCAGACAGCATCTTCAAAATGGGAAGAAGGTTTTTGTGAATCAGAGTTGGTCTGTAGATCAACTCTTGATTAAGATATGGTGAATTCGGCCGTTTGTGAATTAAAATTATTGATTCTATACGAGCATACTGTACAACTGCAACTGCACTACTGTAACTATGTACTTAAGTATTGTGCTTATTTGCATCAGTCTAATGATTAGAATTTAAATTATGTTCTCTAATTGAAGGTTTCAATTTGCCGAGGTGACATTAATATTAATATTTCAAAATCATAATTAACAAACCATAAAAATATTGTTAACATAGCCAATTAAATATATATGTATCACTTTCTAGTTTCTTTATTAGAATAATAAAAATCCAAAATGTAATTCCTAAAAATGTGCTTTCAAATTGTAATAATTATTTATATAATTGCAATATACCTTTCTATTTTACATCAATTATTTTTAGTTACTAACGTTGACCAGTTTTAAATAGGGCATATTTTACATATACTTTTTGTAAATTTGGTACTACTATACTATATGTAAAGCGGTAGATTGTGATATGCAAAATGAATGCAAATTAAGTAATAGCATGTAGGTATTTTGAACTGGAGCAATTGTGTGACTAATGACAACTATATCGTACCGAAATACATACATTTCTTGATTTTTGTAGATAATCATAAGTTAACCGGAATATATATCTATCAAAAATATAACAAAGACAATTGAAAATTAACCTTTACAGGACAGACAAATATAGAGACCTTTTTGGTTGCTTTAGGGTCCTACTCCCAAAAATGGTCGGATCAAATATTTCGAACTTTTTACTTTTTTACTACAAATTTTCAAACCGCATTTCCATATATCTTTACATTGTGACGTACAACCGCTGCGTGAGAAATTGGGATTATTTTTACGCACCCTAGCTGTTTCGGTGTGCGGCCGCAAGCTTTTAAACAGTGGAGGAGGGAGAGGGTTAAATTGGGTATATGTGCGTGTGCGTGTATGTGATCGTGGTTTCGGCCGCGATATCTCTAATACTAGATTTCCAAAAATTACAATTCTTACGTATTCCTCTTCCTTACATCCATATGCAGACTTGATTAGATTTTGTTTATTATTGGTCAACCGGAAGTACCCTCATTTGAAGACATTATAACAGTTTTTCTTGAAAAAACATTGTTAAATATTATTTACACATTTAATGATATTATAAATATCAAAGAATATTGTATTATCTATACGAATTGATTGCATTTTATATTTCATATTCAATGGATATAGAGTTAAAGTATTATAAAGAAATTAAATTTTAGAAGTCAGCCATCTATGCTATAAACCATGGAAACAGCTACCATATTAAGAAAATTCTAACTGGCAGATGTCAGTGTCAATGAAAAGAAAACGAATGCGGCATAGGTGAGGATGTTGAGATAGATGTTGGGGAGACACGGAAAGATACGGTAAGGAATAAAAAAATAAGAGAAATAACTCGAGTATTAAAAGTTTCTAGAAAGATACGAGAGACGATTACATTGGTTTAAATATGTCACGGGGAGAGATAAAGAATATATTGGAAGAAAAATGAATAGCTTAGTAATAGAAGGTAGAAGAAACAGAGAAAGACCAAAAATAAGATGGAAAGACTGTATTGCGGAAGACTTCAGAGAAAAGCAACCGAATCAGGAAGAAGAAAATAATAAATAGCGACTCCTACCGAATGGGAAAAGCTAAAGAAGAAGAAGATGTCAGTGTCAAGTGCCATATGCATAGTTTGTTTATGAAATAATTTTACTGGAAATTTAGAATCTCTTGCAAGAAAATTTGTATGGAATTTGTACATAATACACAGGATTAACGGAAGCTATTGTACTGACCACATCAGATTTTTTTACCGGCTACCATCCACCCATTTGATAGAACACCCGCAGCAAAAATAAATTCGTGAAATGTTATTACATACCCTGTCTTTGCACCCATTATAGTTTGCCAATGTATGTCCACAATTTTTATCAATGAGTATGCATATCTACATAAAGGTATGTGCGAAATAATTATCTATTGAAAATCTCGTTTGCAGTATTTAAATGCTGAATTATGGTATCTGTCAAAGCTTTGAACAGAAGCGTGGTTAAATTTATCTCTCTCTAATTTCAGTATAACAAGTTGTACTAACGATTAAGGAAATTACAAAACATACTAATCCTTGCAAAATATGTGGTTTTATTTACTGTTAAGTTAATCCATTATACTAACCATTACAACATTCACATCTATTTGAATCAATTCATGGCTAACCTTGACATAATCAACTTAGCATCCTCCTTTAAAGATCACATATGAAAATTTACTTTTTTGCATTCTCCAACGCCTTCTCAAACAAAGGAAACTATAAACAACTTCAGCTCTCTTCTGTTTCCATGACTAGCTCTGATTTCCATTTCTAATCACTTCCAGACCTACGCGATTAGAACTATTGCGATGTTGTTTTGTTTATCGGTAAGTGGGTAGAGTAAGATACCCATGTCGGTAGTTACGTAAACAAATCGGTGAGGATAATTCAATATGTTTTATTTATTTCTGGAAAAAAAAGACGCGTTAGTATACATGCGTGTACTTTAAATGTCAACCTGTTGAAGAAAACCGTTATAGGTTATGTAATTTTATTTAAATTTAATGCATTTTTATGTTGCGGTACTTTTAATTTTTGTTACAGTTTATTTCGGTTGTTGCGGGCATGACACTGGAGTTTTTTTTTGTACTGTAATTCTTTTGTTACCATTACAAAATAATTATTCAACAGCTCAACATCTTAGGCAGTAATTATTATTTAACTACAGATTTAAATTTAATTCCTCATTATTATATTTTTTCATTATTGTAATGTAGTTATATTTAACATTTATCATATATTAAATTATTGCATAATTTTTTTTATCTGAATCAATAAACAAAATTAATTTTGTGTGCCTTGTAATAGCAGAAATTAGGTATGAAAATGTCGAAAATTACCCCAAAAATAGATATAGCCATGGAATTGAAACAAAATATTCACAAATGTTAACGACTTATCTGTCAAGCTAGGTTAACTTATTTTTATTATTATTTGTAATTTCTGTTCAAGGGAACAAATATCAATTTAAATTAACAGATAAATGTTAACTGGAACAGAAATAATATAAATAAATAAAATAAATATATCATCACGGCGTATTACCCATTGCTGGGTGTGCCAATTTGCTTTGTACACTGATATCGGTAATGATGATGGCATATTTGTACCGTCCGGGACTCACCTCACGAGCACTCATTGCTGGTGTGGTGAGCAATAATAATACCTAATAAAAATAAATTACCCTAGAATAATTAGGGAAACAGGAAATAACGAAAGTCTGATTTTATATGTTAAAGTCCTATGTTCGGATGTGCCGATCACCAGCCTGTATATACAGTAGAACCCCGGTTATCCGAGGTAACGTGGGGGATACCCTCCTCGGATATCTGAAAACTCGGATAATCCGGATTTATTTTTTATTCATTAAAAAAATAAACACAAATGTACTTTAAACGGTTTTTTAACGTTTTTAACATGTAAATAAGTATGTATGTATATTATAAAACATTGAAATAGTTATCTATGCGTTGCTATTTCATATTGCATCTTTTTCTCGCTGCCATATTTCTCCATCTGTTAAGAAGAAGCAAATCCGCTGGGGTTGCCTCTGATTGTTGTTCGATATACCTCAGAGCTTTTTCCAGATTTTAAATGGAAATATTTTAGAAGCTCGGTTAATACGGATGGGTCTTTAGATTGGCTCGGTTAATCCAGATCATAGACGCGCGTACCTCGCATGTTGGGTCTTTAGATCGGCTCGGTTAATCCGGAGCTCGGATAATTGCGACTCGGATAATCGAGGTTCTACTGTATCAATATATGTATATCCGATATTTTGGTATTTATATAAATACCATGATATTTTCGCGCCCTGAAATATATGCATAGCTAATGAAAATGGTATATATGGGACTTTTATTCGCTATGTCATCATCGTCGGTGTTTCAGAGGAGTATAAGGTATCTCCGACGGCAAAAAATGAGAAAGAAACTGTAACCGCGGTAACAAATGTCATTTTCAAAATTTAAATTATTTGAATATTCATGTCATTCCGTCAATCTTGTGGTAAAGATGAGTTTGGCGTTTATTATTTGTGTTTCATTGTATGTTGGTAGTTTCGTTAATTCTTGGCATTATATTGTGCATTTTGCTATTGCAAAGACGGTGTTTCTAAGAATGCCGACAATTATTGCAACATTGCTTTTGGACAAAAAAGTAGTATATGTCATCCATTATACTTATATAGTATTTATTCAATTCGTTTATTATTGCTAAAGAACTATTTATACTTCGAATTTTGATGATTAACAAAACTGACACAATATGGGATATTGAAGCACGGAATAAATGTCTTCGAATTTTGAAGAATAAGTGTTTTCAATTTTGTTTTGTATGACTACTAGAGTTTCACGGCTTGACTTGATATTCAAGCTACTTGACTTGACTTGACTAACCGAAAATCAAGTCAAGTCAAGTAGTTACAATTTCAAGTACTTGAAAAATCAAGTAGTTATTTTTCAATTACTTGAAAAAATCAAGTAATTATTTTTTTAATTACTAGAAAAAGTTCTTCAAGACAACATTCCATTTTCATATAGTTCTTTATGTTTTATAATAATATCAATAATATACCTTGAAATATAAACTTTTATTCATAAAAATTAATCATTCATTCAAATTTAAAAATTAAAAAAAAAAGATTTGAAAGTATATATGAATTAACAAACTATTTATAATATATGTATTATAGTGGACCTTAAAAGGGGGCAAGTCGAATTTTAACTGGACCACCCCTAAAATGGTTCCAAATGAATAAAAACAAATTATACTGACAATGATTCCGCTTAATTTTAATATTTGACCGTGCCTAAATGCACTTGATTTTTTTCCCATTTAAATAACATGGCACATTTTGGAACTTTATTTTTCTCCGAGATATTAAGAGCTTTAAAAAACCCATTCATTATTGGAATATATACTAGAATGAGTCAAGGATATGTGGACAAAATCTGAAGTCCCAATTATTATTCTCATTTCGAATGGAGTATAGCTTTTTGGGCTTTTGTGCGATAGTTTAACCATCTACAGTTAATTTAATAATAATGATTAGGACTTCAAATTTTGTTGACATATTCTCGGGTCATTCTAGTATATATTCCAATATTGAGTGATTTTTTTAAACCTCTGCACAGATTTTAACTTGCAATAGTGAATCAGCACAGCATATGGCACACCAGGCCGTACCGCACATAGCTAGGTTATGATTCTACTGATTCGCGCGTTTTCGTACATAATCAGTTCGTTATCAAGTAGCTTGAATTTGCTTGAAATTGTTTGATCAAGTCAAGTAGTATCGATAGAAAATCAAGTCAAGTCAAGTAATGAATTTTTGAAAAGCTTGATATTCAAGTCAAGTCAAGTAATTTACAAAAATATCAAGCTACTTGACTTGATGAAACCCTAATGACTACTACGGAAGTCACACGATTTCGCCCGATTTCACCCGACAATATGACGTCTTCAATCCCCCTCCTCGGTTACGATTGATGTCGTGGGGATCAAGTCGTGGATACGGGCTTTACATATTCTTGATGTACTAATAAGGAAATATATTTAATATAATATTATCAATTCATATAAAAGAGAAAATTAATAAATAATATGCAAATGTTTATATTCAAATGCCAACAAAGTCATCATCATTTCTATTTGTTGAGTTTTAGGTTAAATTCATATAAAAATTCGTCTCTTGCCGATTATCCAACTTTCACTCTGTGGTTCTCATAGTATCTGAATATTTTTTTCTAAATTTGTATCTTATCTAAGAGTGCATCAGTCCATGACTCACGTTAAAAGAAATACTGTGTCGAATGAAATGGTTTGCATTCAAACATTAGACACCTACTTTGACAGGCTGGGTGGTAATATATTTGGGCTACTAACTACCGTGAACTCGAAGTGGATAGCGGTATAGTAGAAGGCTTGAACAGCATTTAAATTAATCATTTTGAGTATGTAAACAACATTAAATTTATTTTTAACATCAAAATTTATTTTCCATCAAATCCATACTCACCCAATCTACATTTTCTTCTATGAGTAAGATATATGTAGTTCACCCAAGATTCAGAGGGATGCATGAAACAATTCATTTCCTTTTTAAAACCGGTAACCATTTACCGAAAAAAAATCTTTTCTTTTTTCATTTAAACTAGATCAGACACTATGTATGTTTACCTCCCGCTACCCTTGATAAGGGAGGTATACGGATCGTGCTAAAAATCGCATATCGAGATTTTGATAAATGACCACGTTTTAAGGTCCCTACAATCCAATTTTAACATTTTCACGATGATGCCTGTGTGCATGTGTGTATGTGTGTGGATCCTCTTTACGCTCTAACTCAAATATTATCGTTCAGAAAATTTTGAAAACTTGTATTTATACCTTACTCTTATATGGAAAGAAGCCATTAGATTTTGGTGTAAATCAGATATCCGGAACTTTACTCAAAATAGTTTGTCTTCGAAAAATAGCTTTAAATGTTATTTTTTCGAGATTTATGTTTTCTACAGGTTTGCATTAATACTTTTTCTATATATTTTATGTATAAATTTATAAAACTATCTATAATTTTAATCCCGGAGCCGCAACTCCATGGTTACATAGTTTACATCTCAAATGCATGTACCTGACACATATATGTCACTGTCAACAAATTAAGAATTTTAAATAATAATAGTAACGTTTTAAAAAGACAATAGTAAATAGAACAATAATTATATGGAAAAAGGAACTTAATACAGTTCCTAGCGTAAATAAATATATAGGAATATAGGTAAGTGGTAAGTATATAAATAAATAAAATAAATATATCATCACAGCATATTACCCATTGCTGGGTGTGCCAATCATTGCTGCCGTGGAGAGAGTAACACAGGGGTCATTTTTGTGCCATTTAAAATTCTAAATATTTAGCGTTGGTCGGGATTGAACCTAGTATTTAAATTTAATTTAAATATTTACATGAATAAAAATTAAATTAAACGGGAGGTATGTGTTGGCCACATTAGATTTTTCATTTAATTTTCATACTTCTCTGCCCTACCTACATCAGAATGCACACCTATAGTTAGCAGAAAATGATCGACTAGGTATTTGTTGTCAGTAAATCGACAGAAATAATTGATAGTCAACTGTGTTTTTGATTTCGACATGGTAACTTTTAATATTCAGGTATTGTACATTACATAAAAGTCGCCGTCAAATAAAAATATGAACTGATGCAGAACTTTTTCCCATCTCCCCAACCTCACCGTTCCTTTCTCCGCACCCGACCCTTGCCGGTGCGGTGTTGCCGCTTCTTCATAATTTAGCATTTTCAGTAATTCATACTGAATTGACAACAAAGTAGAAATCTACAACCCATACTTATTCGACGGCAAGTAAAATTGGATTTCACGAATTTAAATCAACAGCTCTGGAGCACCGTGTACTATTTTTGTACATGAACTTCATTAACCATAAATATAACATGAAAATATATATTTTGTTCCGAACCATATCAAAGTATAGTCCTGTGAAGCGAGTTACCTTCCATCACAGGTAAGGAAGGTATTGTCTTTGGTCAAATAATTCTGTGGTGAGTTTTTAATGAATAAGCACGTTTTAGGGTCCCTAGAATACGAATTTACTGGTTTTACGATGATGTCTGTATGTGGGTGTGAGTGTGTTTGTGTCAATGTGTGTGTGTGTCAAAAAATACTCCTTCGACAATTCCAATATTACAATTCCATATTTTTTTAGATTCGTCTTCTGTATGTCCATATGGAGAGTTGATTAGATTTTGGTTATAATTGGACAACCGGAAATACTCTTAATTGAAGTTTTTAACAGTTTTTCTTGAAAAAAATGCAGTCAAATATCATATTTTGACAATTTACGTTATTAATATTAAAGAATATTTTATTCTCTATACGGTTTCATTTGAATTTTTACCTTTATGTTCAATGCATATAAAGTTAGAAAATTATAAAGAAATTAAATTTCATAAATCAACCATGGAAACTACTAACATATTCAGATAATTCTAATTTTACTGAAAATTTAGAATCTTTAAAAAAAAAATATGCATGGAATATGTACAAAATACACAAAATTGACGGAAGGTATTGTGCTGACCACATCAGATTTATTCCATTAAAATTAAAAACTTTATGTCAAACAATGTGACAATTGTGGGCTAAACCGTTTCATGTATCAGCATGTTAGTTAAAACGATACCATATTAATTTGAATGAAAATTAATCAAAAAAAGTTTTCAAACAGTAGTATCGAATTTAGTCAAAACAACTTAACTATAATATAAAACAGGCCTTGGTTTTAAATACGACCTCAAGTAAATATTACAAAACTAAGAACATACATTAAAGCAACGATCTTCAGTACAAGTTGTTTAAAATACAATCTTTACATAGTTATGTAGTTATGTTTATGTTACCTATTTACTGACTACTTTTATGTTATTGCAAATAAAGTGTAATGACATAATTCTAACACTTAAACGATTAAGAATGATTTAAAGACTTGTTACAAAACTATTACAAGAAGAAAAATAAAATGTGTTATCAAGTTATTATATCATCAAAGTATCATAACATTGTCCGCCTGTTTAGGATAATGCCAATTTATGACCACTTTCTCCATTTCATTCAACCTTAAATTACATTTTACTTTAAAATTAATAAATAACACTTCTGCATTGTGTTTTCATTATATAACGAATTATATACAAATAAATCGAGAAAAGATAATTTCCATTTACAAATCGCGGCCTAGTTTAAATTTCTTTTCAAGCTAAACAATGGTGATCTTCTTAAGGAAGTAGGCACAATGGCAGATCTGGATTAAAATTCAATTTAGATTTAGGTCGGTCGTGTATACGCCACACCTAACCCTGTATGAATTTATAGCTGCTGTAGGTGAGATTATATATTTAGTCAGTTTACTGTTTCAAATTGAGAGAAAGTTACTATCGTGCCTATTAACATCGCTAATACATGATACGGATCAAGCAGAATATGGAATCATCGAAAGATTTAACTACTTTATTAAGGAGATTTAATGCTGATGAAAATTGTTTTAATTAAATTTCAATGAATGAATATAATATGATTTTTTTAGGATATTGGGCTATGTTAAAAAATCTAAAATGCTATGCCCAATGTTGCTGTTATGTTCTTTATTGCTTTTAATTTTAGACTTGAATTTGGGGGTAGTTAAATGTCACTTTTTCGGGTGAAAAGGTCCTGAATACTGCATGGTTTCGCCGGAAGTGATATCACCATAAATTACCTTCCGTCACCCTTAAGAGCATTGTGTACTCCTATTAAAATATGAACCGAAAATTCAAATAAATTGTTCCTGTATCAGAACTATTAACATTTTTAAAAAATCAATATTAGACAAACATATTTTATGAGATGAACCTGCTTTTAAAAAAAGTATTATTGAAATCTATCAGTATTTGACTTTTATTTTAATGGGAAAACAAGTAATGCTACTGAATTTTGGGTTTCCCATTAAAATCAAAGCCCAGTATTAATAGATTTCGATAATTATTTTTTTTAAATGTAGGTTCATATCAGAAGTATGTTTGTCTAATGTTGATTTTTTAAAAATGTTAATAGTTCTAGTACAGGAACAATTTATTTGAATTTTCGGTCTTCATTCTATGAAGAAATTTTGTCCTACTCTTCTTATTTTTCGAGATGTTTCCAATTCATTGTCGGGAGTAACAGTATTTCTGAAGGGTATGTGTAATATACCTATAATATTAAATATTTAACTATTAATACATTAAGAAATAATATAATGTATGTACTTCCCAGAAAAAGTCTTCAGTAATGTCTCCGGATTTCTGACACTGACATTAATCTGTCAGTTACAAACAATTTAAATTTTCAACTATTTTCCATGGCATTCTTTCGGCTGTAAAATTTATTACAACAGATTATTTTATATATTATATTTCTTTTATCTCTAAATCTATAGAATATATAATAAAATATTTAAATGTATTAGATAGACAATTTAATTTTCTTTAATATTATTATATTAATACAATATATTTTTTAACTACAATAAAAAAATCTTTAAATGTTTTATATTTGATTCTGCACAAGGCAGGCACAAGTTTCAGTTTCGTACGTAAAGGCCGAATGAAACGTAATACATGTAAAAATGATATTTATGCAACTGAACTAAAAGAAATAAAAAATAAATAATATCAATTTATTTCTTTAATTAGTCTGAAAGTATTAATTTAATAGCAATTTAATAACTCATTATTATTTTCACGCTTTTCAATTTCACTATACATAAATTTATTTATTTATTTTTTCATGTGAAAATACTACAACTACATAGGTTCAATTTTTACATTGTCTTCATCTTTCACTTATTTGCATTTTCGATTGTCTAATGCCTAGTAAAATATATTTTATGTGCGAAAACTTTATTTAAAATGTACACATTTAACTACTTCCTGTCCGATTTCTATAATACATATGCAATTGTTAAAATGGGAAGTATTTTATTTGTATTCTAAAAGTATTCATTTTTCAAAAGTGAGAACAATATTTAGTGAAAATATTATATAAATATAAATAATTTTACATAAATTATAAATAATGCATAGAAATACAATGAGTATGCGATTAAGCTTTAATTATATTGCAAATTTGGACACTGCTGCTGAAGTCTATTATTATCTTAGAATAATTATTATTTACATGTATTTAATATTCTAGACTTAAAAGTATTCATAATAATAATATAAAATTTTCATATTGCAAAATTTTTAAACAACTACCATTAAAAATGTTTGTAAACAATAAAAAATATATTTTGAATTGAACTTAAGAATTAATATTATGAACTCAGTAGCGGCGCTTACATGCGTTCCTGGGGGGCCCGAAATATAGTTGCCCCTAACTGCTCCCTCGGGATATATAAAAGAAACTTTAAAAATTAATATAATGGAAATTAAATTTTGTATGATTTTCTAAAATTAATATTTCAAATTTACATAACTTTGAGGGTTACGCTAGAATAATTTAGAATAAGAAAATTAGGTTGCTCGTGGAAAACCAAATTTTCATTAACATTTATGTGGCATTTGAAGTTAAATTGCCAAACTTAAGTTAGTTAGAACTGAGAAATATATTGAATTTGACAATTTTTGAGTCGGTCTGATATTAATTGGACAGTTTTTTTAGTCCCCAGTAACTAATTTGACAGCTTTGGCAGTTTTAAGTCGCCAAAAATTAATTTGACAGTTTTTAAGTTTCCCAGAAGTTATTTTGAAAGCATTCCAAAAGAAGATTGGTTAGGAGCTTTTAAGAAGTGGAAGAATAGAATGAAAAAGTAAATAGAGAAATTAGTTTGAACATATTTAAAATAAAATTGTGAAAATATGAACCATGTGAGTTTTTAATAATTTTGATAAATATTATATTTCTCTAACATAAATAAAAATAAAATAAATAAATAAATATTTCATCACGGCATATTACCCATTGCTGGGTGTGCCAATCTGCTTCGTACACAGATATCGGTAATGATGGAATATTTGTACCGTGTGGGCGCTTACCAGGCGTCACCTCACGGGCACTCATTGCTGGCGTGGAGAGTGCGCCACAGGGGTCAATTTTGTGCCATTAAAATGCGATGTAATTTTTGGCGTCGGTCGGGATTGAACCCGGGTCCCCAGATTCGCGACCAGACACTCAGGCACACGGCCACGAGATCCCATATTTCTCTAACATGATTCAATAAATTGCAAACTATTAACGATGTCTCATAGATTGTCATCGATAAATATAGAATGCAACATAAGTGTAAATTATAAAACAAACAAAAACAGATTATCATCAAGCAGAGAGTTAACTGACAAAAAACTTGAAATTATTTATAAATTTCAAATAGGACAAAAGTGACTTCTAAAATGTCCAGCAATAGACAATAAGCCTTAATGTTATATTTTATTTATTTGAGATTAAAAGTTGGTAACTGTAAAACTGTTTAAAATAATTTATTATGCCAAAGATCTGAAAATTTTCGAAATTGCAAGATGGAAAAAGGAGACTTCTGGTTGATAACTATTTACCAGTGGTGTATTGGAGCCGGTACCTGTTTTACACAAATGGTTCACGAGCTAGCTTTGAAAAATATGTAAATTTGTAAATTTCACGTGAAATAATTTTATAGTCACAGATTTATTTGCCATGAAGTTTACTTATTTATTTATATATAGGTTTGAACCATCTGTAGCGGATTAATTTTAAAAATATCTTACGTATATAAAAACAAACATTTGAAGAAACCTGTGAAAGGTCAACCGGTTGTATGCTTGATTACAATAAAGAAAATTCGATTAGAATAATACAACCTTTTTTAGTTTAAATTAATTTTAATATTTGTTACTATGCCAATCAAAGCTGCATATAACTTAGAGAATATATCCCTCTTTATACAATATTCCTTCTGTTTATTAAAAAAAAATGATTACAATAAACAAAAATTGATTACAACAATGAAAATTATTAAATTTGCCGACCAATCAATAATTATAGGGGACATAAGCAATATGACATCTGGTGAATTAAACTTTAATAATTATTTTTAAGTAATTGATTTTCAAAACTGGGGAAGGGAGGTGGAATTCATGTTGGATGATGTGAGCCGGCACCTAAATACTGATACTTCAATTATTTAATTACCTTGTTGTATCTATGCTATTTTATATGTATGTATAAATCTGCAGATAGCCGCACGATAATTATAATATGTAAATAAATAAATAAATAAATAAATAAATAATGCAAAACATTAATCTTTCCTTAACAATCATATAGCCATAACCATATCCGGATAGTTCATACTCTCACTACTTCCTATTTCCATTTCCAAATGAAAATTCATGAACATCCGTAAGCATCATCATCAGCATCAGCTAATAACAACTTCCTTCGAAGCGCGTCGCACACCGCTCAGCTCAATCCGTTGATTATAACAATGCAGGAGGTAGACCGGAAGTGAACGGGATTCCGGCATGGTGACTGAGCATGTCAACGTGATCTGATGAATGGGAGGCACATGCTGCCCCAAAGGCTACCATTATTAAGGACTTATTAGCAAAAGCTATAATTTGCAATCATTGTTATGTTGCTCTTATCATATTCTTTCAAATTATACCTAATATGTATTGTTTTCAGTTAGAAAATGTAGAACAGAATTTGTACCTATTTTATATCTATTTCCACACTACTTATTGCTAAAGGGCAACTGAAGAAAGAAGTACGGTGAACACAAGCAAATCAGAGGTTAAGATATTACGAAGAAAGTGGAAAGTGTTATTTGGAAAAGCATAGGTTATCCCAGAAGTATTCCATAGGTATTTTGTTCATGAAATGATGCCTAGAAAGCACTTCAACGATATAGCATATCCGACTTATCCAGTCGTATACTACAAAAATATGTGAAAAACAGTTTAGTACACCCAGAAATAGGTACTATGAAGCTATGATGACATATTTATTAAAAAAATTATGATGTACAATAATTATCATTTAGAATTAATAATTGTACAAAGTGACTCCATTATTTGAATGTCCAGTAGTGCAGTCTCTGTACTCCTGCGCAAAAAGTTTGGATCATATGCTTACGATTGATGACGTGCGGATCAAGTCATGGAAACGGACTTATCGCAATACCGAAATCTTAGAAGAAAAAGGTAACACTCTAGACTAGAGCACCAGCAACATTATATTATATTTATTTAGAAGAAAAATATTAGGCATCTAAAGGTATATTTTTAATGGTAGTAGTTGTGATTTAAAAGATTTTTAAAACAATTTAGAATTTTATATAATATTGGATCCGAATAAAGTACGAGTAGTCTAGTCTAAATTTGAATTATAAGATAAATAGCACATCTACAGTGTGTCCCATTTAGAGCTGCCACTATTGGGATCTCGAGAACTACAGTACCGGCCAAAAATATATCACCTTTATGTTTTTTCTGTATAACTTTTATAAAAATAAATCAAATGCGCTCAAAATTTAACAGTATATATTTGATGTAGATTAGATCTTGTACATGATGTGTGATGAGTTTTTAAAAGAAATATCATGTGTTTCAAGCTATTTTTTGAATTTATTTATTTTTTCTCGCTTATTCTGCCGTTGTATCTGTAGTTGAAACCGCAAAATTTTGCGTTATTTATTATTTTGTAATATGGCGAAGACAAAAGGTGCTCTAAATTTAGACGAACGACAACAAAAAGCTATTATCGAGGGCCGGAAACAAGAGCGGACGCATTAAGGAGCTCGCGCAACAGTTTCACATCGCCAGATCATCGGTGAATAAAATTCTTAAACATTGGAACCTCCAAGGAGGCTATGTTGAGAAGAAGAAAAGCGGCCGACCACGTTGCACTACTTCCCTTGTCGATGGCAACATCCTCCACGTATCCCACAGCGATCCACGTCTTACAGCGCCCGACATTGCGAAGGAAATAGCGACTCCTGGTCAGTCTAATCCATGCATACGGACCATACGTCGTCGCCTACAAGCCGCAGGACTGAATGGACGGCAACCTGTGAAGAAGCCATTCATTTCTGCCAAAAATCGGAAGGCGCGAGTGGAGTGGGCTAAAGAGCATAAAAACTAGACACCTCAGCAATGGTCTAATGTCATCTGGAGCGATGAAAGTAAGTTTATGTTGTTGATAGTGGTGGCATAAAATGGATTCGTCGCCCTAAAGGCAAACGTTTCAATCCAAAATATCAACTGCCGACTATGAAGCATTGTGGCGGTTCAGTCTTGGTGTGGGGTACTTTCTCAGCAAAAGGAATGGATCCTCTTCACAGAAATCATGGTATCATGGATCGAAAAATGTACATAGACATCCTCAAAAATGTAATGCTTCCATATGGAAAGCGTCTTCATGGTCTTGGCTTCATCTACCAGCAGAATAATGATCCGAAGCATCGCGCGCGTGATTTGCAAGAATGGTTCCGACGCCATCGTCTGACTCTTATGAAATGGCCAAGTCAGTCGCCTGACTTAAATATTATTGAACCGTTGTGGGATGAGCTGGAAAGACATTTGGCCGGCAAACGAGCGGCAAGCGCAGCCAAGAAGTTCGCCCAACTTGAGGAGGAGTGGACGAAGATCCCTCAGCAGCAATAGACGCACTCATCGCGTCTATACCAAGACTCATCCAAGCTGCGATCGACGTAAAAGGATTTGCAACAAAATATTAATTTTATTTAGTGTTAATTATTTACTAACTTCATTATTAAATATTTCTTATTTTCAGATATTTGAATAAAATTATTTTTTCCGCGTTATTGTTACTATTATTTAGTGAAGAGTTTTTTATTAAGTAAATTATACCTAATATCAAAATATATTATGATTTTATAGACATCAATTCTCTATAAGTCAAGTTATGTTGAAAAAACTTAAAGGTGATATACATTTGGCCGGTACTGTATAAGAGATACAATGTCCGTTAAATGGAACTTTTTGTGCACCTATAGGGGGCCATCTCAGTTCTCAGATGTGTTTTTGTTTTTCCAAAAATTCTCATATGGCACTACATAATGACGAAAATCTTTTACCTCCCGCTACCCTTGGTAAGGGAGGTATAGGGATCGTGCTAAAAATCGCATATAGAGATTTTGGTAAATGACCACGTTTTAAGGTCCCTAGAATCCAATTTTAACATTTTCACGATGATATCTGTGTGTATGTATGTGTGTGTGTGTGTGTGTGTGTGTGTGTGTGTGTGTGTGTGTGTGTGTGTGTGTGTGTGTGTGTGTGTGTGTGTGTGTGTGTGTGTGTGTGTGTGTGTGTGTGTGTGTGTGTGTGTGTGTGTGTGTGTGTGTGTGTGTGTGTGTGTGTGTGTGTGTGTGTGTGTGTGTGTGTGTGTGTGTGTGTGTGTGTGTGTGTGTGTGTGTGTGTGTGTGTGTGTGTGTGTGTGTGTGTGTGTGTGTGTGTGTGTGTGTGTGTGTGTGTGTGTGTGTGTGTGTGTGTGTGTGTGTGTGTGTGTGTGTGTGTGTGTGTGTGTGTGTGTGTGTGTGTGTGTGTGTGTGTGTGTGTGTGTGTGTGTGTGTGTGTGTGTGTGTGTGTGTGTGTGTGTGTGTGTGTGTGTGTGTGTGTGTGTGTGTGTGTGTGTGTGTGTGTGTGTGTGTGTGTGTGTGTGTGTGTGTGTGTGTGTGTGTGTGTGTGTGTGTGTGTGTGTGTGTGTGTGTGTGTGTGTGTGTGTGTGTGTGTGTGTGTGTGTGTGTGTGTGTGTGTGTGTGTGTGTGTGTGTGTGTGTGTGTGTGTGTGTGTGTGTGTGTGTGTGTGTGTGTGTGTGTGTGTGTGTGTGTGTGTGTGTGTGTGTGTGTGTGTGTGTGTGTGTGTGTGTGTGTGTGTGTGTGTGTGTGTGTGTGTGTGTGTGTGTGTGTGTGTGTGTGTGTGTGTGTGTGTGTGTGTGTGTGTGTGTGTGTGTGTGTGTGTGTGTGTGTGTGTGTGTGTGTGTGTGTGTGTGTGTGTGTGTGTGTGTGTGTGTGTGTGTGTGTGTGTGTGTGTGTGTGTGTGTGTGTGTGTGTGTGTGTGTGTGTGTGTGTGTGTGTGTGTGTGTGTGTGTGTGTGTGTGTGTGTGTGTGTGTGTGTGTGTGTGTGTGTGTGTGTGTGTGTGTGTGTGTGTGTGTGTGTGTGTGTGTGTGTGTGTGTGTGTGTGTGTGTGTGTGTGTGTGTGTGTGTGTGTGTGTGTGTGTGTGTGTGTGTGTGTGTGTGTGTGTGTGTGTGTGTGTGTGTGTGTGTGTGTGTGTGTGTGTGTGTGTGTGTGTGTGTGTGTGTGTGTGTGTGTGTGTGTGTGTGTGTGTGTGTGTGTGTGTGTGTGTGTGTGTGTGTGTGTGTGTGTGTGTGTGTGTGTGTGTGTGTGTGTGTGTGTGTGTGTGTGTGTGTGTGTGTGTGTGTGTGTGTGTGTGTGTGTGTGTGTGTGTGTGTGTGTGTGTGTGTGTGTGTGTGTGTGTGTGTGTGTGTGTGTGTGTGTGTGTGTGTGTGTGTGTGTGTGTGTGTGTGTGTGTGTGTGTGTGTGTGTGTGTGTGTGTGTGTGTGTGTGTGTGTGTGTGTGTGTGTGTGTGTGTGTGTGTGTGTGTGTGTGTGTGTGTGTGTGTGTGTGTGTGTGTGTGTGTGTGTGTGTGTGTGTGTGTGTGTGTGTGTGTGTGTGTGTGTGTGTGTGTGTGTGTGTGTGTGTGTGTGTGTGTGTGTGTGTGTGTGTGTGTGTGTGTGTGTGTGTGTGTGTGTGTGTGTGTGTGTGTGTGTGTGTGTGTGTGTGTGTGTGTGTGTGTGTGTGTGTGTGTGTGTGTGTGTGTGTGTGTGTGTGTGGATCCTGTTTACGCTCTAACTCAAATACTGTCATTCAGAAAGTTTTGAAACTATGTATTTCTACCTTATTCTAATATGGAAAGAAGCCATTAGATGTATTTTTTCGCAATTTGTTATTATAAAAATTAAAGATTATTCCATTTTCTACAGGTTTGCTTAATACTTTTTCTCTATATTCTATGGATAAATTTATAAAGTAATATAAAAATTATACCCCATAGGTAAATGGCAGGTATTGTGTTGGTCACATCAGATTTTTTTTTTTTTTCAAATAACTCCTAAACTATTAGTAATCGAGAAAAATGTTTCAAATAAAGAGATATAACACAAAGTTATATTTTATTAAATGGAACCCATATTTAATTTTAATCTCAAAAAAATATTTATTTTTTTCTCTTTTCAATGATGTAAATGTTATTGTAATGTATTTATTTTACTTCGAAATATTTTTTTTCTAATTTTATAGTAAATTTTTGTTATTTTGAAAAGAATAGTAACAATTCTATTGATAAATATTAGTTTTATTTAAATAATTTATTTCGTTAGAAAATTTTGCTCAAAAATTAATGAAATTCAAATCAAAAAATATTTCTTGTTAGATCGCTCTTGACATGTTGTAGTGTAAATTGTAAATTGTGAGTTTAATATAAAAATATTGAACAAGAATGTCATAAATGAATGAATTATATTAATCAAATAGAATATAATCAATAAAAATAATAATGTATTTTGTGAAATAATTACTCATTTGAAAAAAGAAAAAATCAACAAAATTCAGTTTTTTGCCATTATCTAGTGCCCTATGAGAATTTTTGGAAAAACAAAAGTACATCTGAGATGGCACCCTATAGGTGCACAAAAAGTTCTATTTAACCGACATTGTATCGCTTATAGTTCTCGAAATCCCAATTGTGGCAACTCTAAATGGGACACACTGTATAGAAAGAAGAATTATTCTTTTATATACCAGGCTGAACACAAAAAGCGGATAGTTTTTCCTTTGCACAAAAGTTTTAAAGAATAATGCTTCAAATAAATGTTGCAGAGAATTAAATTCTGCGTCCAATTCAATAATAACATATTTTGCACGCTTTGTAACCGAGCAAATCGAATTAAAATTTTATAAACGCTACTTTTTATAGTATTAGCCATGGAACTGAAACAAAACCACAAGCAAATGTAATAACCAAGGGGATAATAACGTTTTATTAATTACTCACTTGTAAACTTTATTTATTGATACCGCCTACTACTTTTGAAAATTAATCTTTACTAATTACTATACTCGCCGTCAAATAAGTACAGACTGCTTCCAATTCAGTAGCCATGTAGAAAATGCTAATTTATGAAGAAGCGGCAATACCGTAGGGCAAGGAACAGAGTGTGGAGAAGGAAAAAGGTGAGCATCAGTCCATACTTATTTGACGGCAACTATAACTTGTGAAATTGACAGTAACTTTTAAAATTTTACAAGTTAATAACCACATTAGTAACGTTGTTTACATGTGTTTTGTACTGTCACCCATAATAAAAATAAATGTCAATTACAACTAACAGGTTTTGGTTATAATTTTATATTTGATTACAAATGCCTTGTATTTTAAAATACTATAACCTGTCAGAAGCGCTTTGTGTGAGTTAACAAATTTCCAAATTATAAAATATAATTTGATTAAACTAATAAGAATAATTTCCAATTTTTCTTCATATGAATAATTCTCCATTTGCAATACTGATGATGATTCAAACAGAGAGTTTCTGACAGGTAACATTTATTATTATTGTTATTATTATTATCAGTTATTACACTCGTTTGTGATTTTGTTTCATTTCAAAAGCTAACAATATAAAGAAGTAACTAATATTAAATTCGATTTGCTCGGTTAAAAAAACGTGCAAAATAAAATGTAATTTTTAAATTGGATGCAGAATTTAATTCTCTACTTCTCTATTACAAGATTTATTTGAAGCATAATTGTCGAAAATTAATAAGCCACTTTTGCGCAAGAAAAAACTATTTTCCCATGTTAAACGCTTATAGCCCGCTATTTGTGTTACATCCGTAGGTAGGTGTAATACTTACTAAACATAAATCTCTGTACATTACTAATTAAAATAGCCTTACTAATCATGTCGTTAAAAAATGTGAAGGAACTGTAATTGAATGCTCAACATTCGTTCTTTCCGTGGTACACTTCATTAATCTCACAACAAAGTATTCACGAGCAAAATAATGAAAAGTGTACCGCAACAAACATTTGAAGCGTGCTAAATATAAGTAAATGTTTGACACTGTCACGAATCAGGAACCGCTAGAGACTGCGTAATTGTTTGCACAACTAACAGTACCCCAAGTGCCCGAGTTGGTGTCAAACGCCCTCAAAACAACATAACAACATGAACTGCTGAATTGAGTTCAGATTACGATGTACATGTAATACCTAATTCAATTTGGGTGTGATGTAATGTAATGCATAACGGAATACGTGTGTTACACTGTTACACATACACCACTTTGAGTTTATTATTTGTAAAGTTAATTCAGAAAAAAACGAGGTCCGAACAAGATGTGGAGTGTTGAAAACCCTAGAAACAATAACCGTTAGCGTGAACAACTAATTATGGCTGTTTAGGAAGCAGTTGACTACTTGCGTGGCTTTTTTACCTTCCGTCACATTTAGGCAAGGAAGTTATTGTTTTGGTCAAAAAAATTGATGGTGAATTTTCAATAAATAAGCACGTTATAGGGTCCCTGTGACAATTCTTTCGGGTCCGATAACTCCAATACATTCAAAAAAAAATTTTTATTCCTTTTCCTTACATTTATATGCAGACGTGATTAGATTTTGGTTATAATTGGTCAACCAGAAGTACTCTCATTTGAAGATTTAACATTTTAAATTTGAAAAATCTGACATGGCCAGCAGAATACCTTCCGCCAATCTTGTGTATTATGTACAAATTCCATACATAAATTTTCTTGCAAATGATCCTATATTTCCAGTAAAATTATTTCATAAACAAATTATGCAAATTTCACTTGACACTGACATCTTCTTCTTTAGCTTTTCCCATTCGTTAGGGGTCCCTATGTTTGATTTTCTTCTTCCGCTCATTTCTGTTTTGCATGTCGTCCTCGTTTAGTATCTTTTCTCTCGTCTTTCACAATACAGTCCTTCCATCTTATCTTTGGTCTTCCTCTGTTTCGTCTTACCTTCTATTACTAAGATATTCATTTTTCCAATATATTCTTCATCTCTCCTCATTACATGTTCAAACCAATGTAATCGTCTTTCTTTGTATCTTTATATAAACTTCTATCACTCAAGCCATTTCCCTTATTCTTTAATTCCTTATCCTATTTCCGTGTCTTCCCCAATATCTGTCTCAACATCTTCATCTGTGCCACATTCATTTTCTTTTCATTGACACTGACTTCTGTCAGTTAGTTTTTTCTTAATATAGTAGCTATTTTCATGGTTATAGCATAGCTGGCTAATTTATGAAATTTAATATCTTTATAATTCTTTAACTCTATATCTATTGAATATGAAATATAAAATGCAATCAATTCGTTTAGTTACGAATATTCTTTAATATTTATATAACATTAAATGCCAAAAATAATAACAGCGTATTTTTAAGAAAGACTGTTAAAATCTGCAATTGTGGGTACTTCCGGCTGGCCAATTATAACCAAAATCTAATCAAGTCTGCATATGGATGTAAGGAAGAGGAATACGTAAAAATTGTAATTTTTGGAATTCTTGTATTGGAGATATCGCGGTCGAAATTATAGACACGCACACACACACACACACACACACACACACACACACACACGCATACACACACGCACACACACATACATACATACAGACATCATTATAAAAATAGTAAAATCATATTGTAGGGACCCTAAAACCTAAAACGTACTTATTCATTGAAAACTCACCACCGAATTTTTTGACCAAAGACAAAACCTTCCTTACCTAGAGGTGACGGAAGGTAAAAACGCTGTTAAATATCATTTTTCACATTTAATGTTATTATAATTATTAATGAATATTTTATTCTTTATACTATTTTTATGATTTATATTAAATGGATTTAGAGTTAGATGACTATAAAGAAATTAAATTTCATAAAGCAGCCAGCTATGCTATAACCATGGAAACAGCTAGATACTATATTAAGAAAATTCTGATTGACAGATGTCAGTGTCAAGTGCAATTGATATACGAGTCCAAACTCATAATAATTCAGGTAGTTGACATTTTCAACAAATTAAAAAATCGACACAAATGGTTATAAATTTCTACAAATTTTTTTCGGCTTCTTTAAATATAGACCTAAAACTTTAAAAAACTGTGGGCAAAATGACTTTGTGATAATAGTGCGACATACATTTTAAGGGTCATCTTCTAGTCCAGATTTGATTGATTGTTTATGTATTATTTTGGAAAAATATTCTTCAAATAAAAGATGCGTTTAATTTTTTTGTTATTACTTCAAGTATTTTTCTTTAAAATAATCTATACACGAACAAACAATTGGCAGAAAAAAACAATGACATAATATACGTATTTAGTACACTTTAATCACCCTTATGCCCAGTTGCACAGCTTATAGTTAAATTTCAACTATTGGTTAAATTGTCAATGTCGTATCGAAACGAAATGTCAAATGCGATTATTAAATATTACTGTCAAAATTTCAATGTGCACTTTTTTTGCTAATCTGTAGTTAGGACTTTAACTATAAGCGGTGCAAATAAGTAATCAGTTATTTATACTGACGGTCTATGCTAAACGCTACTAACAATATTTTAAACAGATAGACACAACGTAATTTAGGTGAAATTTATTTTGCTGATCGTATTTTCTATATGTCTTTTGACTTAGCCGCGTTTTATAAAACGACGGAATTTACAATTTGGCTACGACATACTATGCTGTTATATGCCTTAAATGCAGTTAGAACAAGGGGAGCCATCTCGTAGTACAGGGTGAACTAGCAATATTATCATTCTGCCAATACTCACCGTCACCGAAACCATAATTCAGTCACGAATAGATACGACATACGACACGCGCGATTCAATATTTACAGATTAGGGTGCCATCTCTGTATACAGGGATGAAACTAGTTGCAATTCCCGCCCTTTTGCGAAGGAAACTTCTATAATATATTTGCCATAGGGTTATTCGCACTCCAAAATTTTGTACACAATAATTACTTTAATATGTTCCATGGTTTTCCTCAAATTTCCATATAGGTAGTGCCAAATGCCAAATTACTCTCAAATAATAAGTAATTGGAATATATCATATTTTGTCTGCGAATTAACCTCATATATTTTTTTATTCACAAGCTCGTGTTTTGTGATTTATTAATTATTTTGATTAGTAATAGTAGTAAAATTAAAGTTAAATATAATATTCTACTTTATTATATATGTACTAGTTAACAGTTAACGAATAATAATATATTTCTTCCCATTAGTATTTTTGTTATATATTTATAAGTGAAAAAACTAAAAACAATCTTCAAAAAATCTGCAATTGTTGGAAAGTACCAAATAAATCACAGATCACAGTTGGCCCCGCAATAAAAACTGACAATCTACATTACTATCTTTGTTTTGTTTTATCATGCGACTATGCCCTACATATACCATTATAACTTCAATCTATGTAACTATAACCATGTATAACTGTATACAGTACATGATTTTATTTTCTATTATAGTTAAATGGTTTATTGTGCCATACGTTGGACTTTTAGCATGATTTATGTGTGCAACTTGCTATTGTTTGGCAAAAGAACTGGTTTAAAGTAGCCGGATTTAAGTGACATGAAGCACTTAAAAATATTAACTCAAGAAGGACAAGTTCTTTTGGTTGACATTAAAAAGCAAAAAATATGTCCTCAAAATGGACGTATGATATTCTTTCAACAATTCCTGAACGGAGAAAATTATAAGTTAAATAAATCCACAGAGGAGTCGGTGAACAAATCAATAATTATCGAACTTATAAAGGAAATATCTATCAATATAACATTATTTTCTCATAATTCTGGTGGTATCTTTCGAGACATAACTGTCAACTTATCGACCCCAAAGTATATCTTGAAATATCATTGTTAAATAAATTATCTTATGTACAGGTGTCCCAAATGTCAAAGACAACAATAGAAAAATTAAAAATCTGATGCGGCCAACCCAATGTCTCCCGTCATTTAATTTTTATTAATTTAAATACGCACCTACCCTGCGTTATATGGGAAAAAGGCTATGAGAAAGAAGAAAAAGAATTAAAGTACATAATGCTTAAACCTATATTAAGTTCCTTTCCATAAAACTATTGTTTTATTTACTATTTTCTATTTAAAAAGTTACTTTTATAATTTGAAATGATTAGTTTTTTGACACAAGGAATTGTATTTATCTTTAAAGCATAGGCTCCCGGATTTAAATTATAAATAGTTTTATAAATTTATCCATAAAATATATAGAAAATGTATAAATGCAAACCTGATTTTTTTTTAATACTCTTTAATTTTTTTCCTTACCGTTATCTTTTCGCATCTTCCTCAATATCTATCTCAACATTCATTGATACTGACATCTATCAATTTGAATTATCTGAATATATTAGCAGTTTCCATGGTTAGCGTATCTGACTGATTTATAAAATTTAATATCTTTATAATTCTTTACCTCTATAACTATTGAATAAGAAGTATAAAATGCAATCAAATCGTATAAAGAATAAAAAGTTTTCACATATCGTCAAAATACATACCGTAAACGATAAAATTCAAAATAACGAGAACCTTATGCGTCAAAATATGTTTTCACATACCGTACACGTTATTTTATCTGTCACAGAAGGAAAATGGAAAACGAATTAGAAAGGCTTATTTTGATTGCTCAGTAAGTAAATTTAATTGAGAAAGATTTCAACGATGCTTTAATAAACTGTGACATAAACAACATTTAAAATAGAAATATAACTTACAACCTCTACATATAACTACGCAAAATAAAATGTAAATAAAATGCGTAGCTATCTTCCTCTAAAAGCTTGGTTATGTCTGCTTTAACGCCAAAAAACGTAAAAAAATACGTACGCATGCGCGTTGAAGTCAAATTGCGCTATAGCGTTCACGCTATTTATTTTGACGTTAAGTGAAAACTGTGTAATAATATATTCTTTAAGTTATAATAAGGTTATATGTCAATAAATGATATTTAACTGCGTTTTTTCAAGAAATACTGTTAAAATCTTCAAATGAGGGTACTTCCGGTAGATCAATTATAACCAAATTCTAATCACCTCATCTCTGGATGTAAACTTGAGGAATACGAAAAAATTATAATTTTTGGAATCGTGGTATTGAGGTTATGCGATCACACACACACACATCATCGTACAAATGGTAAAATCGTATTACAGGGACCCTAAAACGTGCTTATTCACTAAAAACTCATCATTGAATTTTTTGACCAGACAATACCTTCCTTACCTAAAGGTGAAGGAAAACAAATACACCAGAAAATTGTAAAATAGCTTCCCAATGAGGCAATTGCCTAACGTATCTCTTGAACAGGCATCGCAACATATATTCCATCAGAGTATGCATTATAGAAATCATAATTTATCATAACCAATAAAAAATATAACATAAATAAGATTTTTTAGTTGCGAAGAGGAAAGTTTACAATTTACATAATTTGGGAAAATGCAGAAAATAATTATACATTAAATATTGAATAGAAATTCTTATTAATTATAAAACATATGAATAAATATCATGTATTATTAATTTGTAATAAGATTTCACTTCACTAGAGAATTTTATAGAAAAAGTGAAAATCTCAGTGAAAATGAAAGGATTACCAGCGTTTGATTAGGTTCATACACTGTCTATGTAAACACCAGTATAATTTTCTGAATATCACTACTTTCCAATGTTATTACCTTGCTATAATCTGACCATACGTTGAAATGTCAAGATGCACATCAACATCATCAGCAAGATGTATGAGAATATTTTTCTATTTGTTCTATTACGTAAAAAAAGAACAACATATACTGATTGCTTCCTTATTGAAGAAGAGCAAATGATCAGATTATTAAATGTTACACATTGTATAACTTGTTTGTTGAAGAGATTGACTGTTTAGATGAATTGAAAAATGTTAAATTAAGTCATGCACTGTTTACAAAGTATGCCCTGTAGATATATTATTTACTTATTACATATTTCTGAGTTGCATTACAAAATTGAATTACATTTTCACTTAATTTGACTTTATTATGGATTCAATGATATAAATTACTATTCATTATGAAACATAATTTACTATTAGCAAACGTTAAAGTGTATTAACAGTTATGTATGCAAAAAAGGCAAAAATATTATCTACACTTTATAAATACGAATAAATTTCTCGACTGTGGTAGGATTATCGTGGGTGTCAACAATTAATCAAAATATTTTCACACAAAATCGATATTTTACTATATACAGTAGAGTCGAGAAATAGTGAACATACTATATATTGTACTATCCAATGTAATGAGCACAATTAATGTCTCAAATTCTCAATAGCCGTGTTCCTTCGGGCTGTGATTGTGATTTTGTTAATCTTGATTAGTTTAATCGTGATCCGATGAATAATGATTTAAAAATTGTATCAAGTAAAACAATATGAATAATATAAACACCACCTAGCGTCAAATGTCATATGCAGACCAATGCAAACATTTTTTATTTTATAATAATTAATCTGCTTTCAAGTGTTATAGTCAGCATTAAAAATCTGTTGTGGCCAGCACAATACCTCTCGCCACTTCCTTTTTTTTTGGTTACATAAGTATAGGGCACGAACAGTCATGTTACATTGTTGGCCTTAACAAGCAGATGTGGGGGCCCGTTTCAGAATGATAATTAGTAATTATGTACATAGATGTCAAATGTCAGAATTTTTCATTAAAAATTTTAAGATTTTCTAAATTCACGTAGTTAATTTGTCACCAGAAATTCACGTAGTTAATTTGTCACCAGGAGTGTGGAATTTACTTGTCGAGGACTGCTCGCGCGCTAATGTATTTAAGATTTCTTGTATACCTACACTCTACACCAAAAATTCTACTTACATTTATTCCATATATTTAGATTATTTTAAATTTAAATTCATTCTATGAATAAATTTTGTCCTCTTCCAATATTTCGAGATGTTCCCGATTCATTGTCGGAAGTAACAGTATTTCAGAAGGGTATGTGTAATATACCTACAATATTTAACTATTAATACATTAAGAAATAATATAATGTATGTACTTCCCAGAAAAAGTCTTCAGTAATGTCCTCCGGATTTCTGACACTGACATTTATCTGTCAGTTACAAACAATTTAAATTTTCAACTATTTTCCATGGCATTCTTTCGGCTGTAAAATTTATTACAACAGATTATTTTATATATTATACTTCTTTTATCTCTAAATCTATAGAATATATAATAAAATATTTAAATGTATCAGATAGAGAATTTAATTTTCTTTAATATTACCAAGAAAAAAATAAAAAAATAATATTTAGAAGATTTTTTTTCAAGAATCTTCTACTTCCGGTTGTCCAATTGTTACCAAAACCTTTTCAGATCTTCCCATGATTGTCCGATTGGGAAATACGTAGTTAAACAAATTTAAAGTCTTATAGTTTTTGAGTAATCGTCTTTCCAACATCCCACATACACACACACACACACACACACACACACACACATCCACACACACACACAGACATCATCGTAAAAATGTTAAAATCGGATTGTAGAGACCTTAAAATGTGCTTATTCAATAAAATCTGGATATGCGATTTTTAGCATGAATCCAATACCTCTCTTAGCGAGAGGTAAAAATGGATCAAATAGAAGTAAAAAAAATGTTCTTGGTAGGAATATGAATTGTGTTTACTTATTATAGTCCGGTGAAAGTGCAATCGACATTTTTAATAATGTGTATCCTTTTTTTTTCTATTGAACTTATTGTCGATTTAGCTACCCCATATTTTCATATACTGGGTGTATTACGGAAAGTGAAACATAGGCGTTTAACATGGGAAATCAATTTTTCGGTTCGCGTTGCTCCCCTAATTATTTTAGACAAAAAGTTTCAAATGGGTGTTGTAAAGCAAAAAATTCTACATCCGAATCAAACAAAAATCATAGCTACAGAAATAAAATTTGAAAATTCAGGGAATTACAATTTAATAGTATTAGCCCCGGAATTAGAAACAAGATACGAACAAAAGCGTGACGTTTTATTACATCAGTGTCAGAATAATGATTGTCAAAATAAATATTTATTATCACAATTTGTCAAAATAAATACTAATAATTTAACGTATAAAACGTTGCGCTTTTGTTCGTCTCTTGTTTCTAATTCCATGGCTAATACTTTTAAATTGTAATTCCGTGAATTTTCAAGTTTTATTTCTGCAGTTATGAAATAATTAGGGGAGCAATGCGCACGGAAAAACTGATTCCCATGTTAAACGCCTATGTTTCACTTTCCGTGATTTACCCTGTATATACAAAAATTCACAAAAAAAAACTAATACATTCTGTACTCGAGACTCGAGATATATAATTTATATGTCCCAATTTATGATTGAATAAATATATATACCCATTTCTAGGTGCTTCTATTCCCAGATTTTAATAATTTCGATATTTCTATACCATTGAGGTTTACCATGCTTCACCTTATGAGCTTTCGCAGGTGTTGCGGAAAAAGCACTACCGAGTAATTTATAATAAATAGTATATATTAATATATTCCTTGTCAATCAATTTCTTATTTTTTCATAAAACAAAATTGATTTTTTCTATTCAAATAATATTTTCTACCTTTGTAATATTGCAAAATAAGATTTAAAAACGTAGAATTAAATAAAATATGGGTTACATTTATAAGCCATGGCCACATTTCAAAACATATCCTGTACAAAATTTCAATTTTCATTTACAATTCGATGTATCCAATTATCAAACGTAAATAAGAATTGCATGTGCTATTTTGCGATGGAAGTAGAAGTTGTTTTTCTATCGCTAATAACAGAACAACAGAGCTAACGACAATGTATGATTATCAGCATACAGAGCAATGAACAGTGAACCTAGACATTGAAAGGCAGAAAGCAGAACTGCTTCACGTATAGCAACATCCGACGATCGACGTTCAAGGCGATTCGTGATGACGAAGACACGGCTTTCCATTTTATAGAATTTTAATATGTATATTTATGCACTTCTAAATGTCTCACAATTTATTATATTTTTAATTGATATAAAAAAAAACTTGTTTACTATACTCAAATACCTTGGAACATTTATTATTACCATTAATAAAAAAAAAACATGAAAAAAATCTAACGTACAGAACCGTCCAAAAATATGGGTTACATCTGTTGATTCATAAAAATGTATTCAAACTGTTTTTGTTATATAATTCGTAATGAAATAAAACTGTTTACCCTTGCTTCCTTTGAAATTTAAAATAATAAGATTAAATTTCATAGTTATACTTAATAACATTCGAACATTCTTCCCAAATCATCACATATTTATATCAAAAAGTTGATAGTCTTTTAATAATCGGTGTAATCACAGGGACATAATACACTAGATTACTTACACAGTAACAACTTACAATATAACGTTACAACAACGTTGATACACATATGTATGTTCATATTATAAATACTTTTGTGTATTAGAGATTTTCATTGTTGTAATCAAATTTTCATTATTGTAATTAATCAGTTTTATCTCTCGCTAAGAGGGGAATAGGATTCATGCTAAAAATCGCATATCCATATTTTAATGATTAAGCAATCCGATTTTAATATTCTTACGATGACGGGTGTTTGTGTGTGTGTGTGTGTGTGTGTGCGTGTGTGTGTGTATGTGTGTATGTGTGTTTGTGTGTTTGTGTGTGTGTGTGTGTGTGTGCGTGTGTGTGTGTGTGTATGTGTGTTTGTGTGTGTGTGTGTGTATGTGTGTGTGTGCGTGTGCGTGGATGTATGTGTGTGGGGAGGTTAGAAGGACGATTTCTCAAAAACTATAATACTTAATATCTGTTTAACTACGTATTTCTCAATCGAACATTAATGGAAGAATTAAAAAGGTTTTGGTAGCAATTGGACAACCGGAAGTAGCAGATACTTAAAAAAATTCTTCTAAATATTATTTATTGAAAATTTTTGTTCTTGCTTGTGTTAAAGAAGAGTAAATTCTCTATCTGATACATATAAATATTTTATTATATTTTTTATAGATTTAGAGATAAAGAAAATAAATAAATAAATAAATATTTCATCATGGTATATTACCCATTGCTGGGTGTGCCAATCTGCTTCATACACAGATACGTGCGGGCGCTTATCAAGCGTCACCTCACGGGCACTCATTGCTGGCGTGGAGAGTGCGCCACAGGGATTAAAGAAATATAAGGTATATAATAATCTGTTGTAATAAATCTCACAGTCCAAATTTTTAATGAAAAATTCTAACATTTGACATCTATTTACATAATTACTAATTGTCATTCTACTTGTGAAGGCCAACAATGTTACATGACTGCTCGCGCCCTATACTTATGTAACCAAAAAACGGAAGTGGCGAGAGGTATTGTGCTGGCCACAACAGATTTTTTTTGTTGTAATCAAAAAATTGTTTATCAAGAGATATAAACAGAAGAGCCACAGGCACAGATATTTTCATCATATTTTAAATTAAAAATGTTAGCACTGGGCTTGTAACAAATGTTCACTAACTATTTGATATTCGGCAATATTTTTTTATCATCATCCTATTGCATTGTAATATACTGTCAATATAAATTTATTATTTAGTGGGATAGTGATGACTGGTTTGAAAAAACTGTTGGTTCTCCAAATGTACATAAATAAATAAATAAATCATAACATTCGGCCGAATACCGAATAGTTTAAATCTTTAGTTGTTGAGAAAAGAAATTTGGAGTATTTAATTGGATAATTACGAGTACATATGTATAATAACATTATACAAAATAACAAAATTATATACATTTTAGGTATATTTTAGTAACAACCACATAGTCTAGTTACATTTGTCATTTGTCTAATTTATGTGATAATGGTAGTAACCTCTCCCTTACCCATACCACCTTAAAAACTTCAAATCAAATCAATCAATCGCTTGCTCAATTAATTTGTACCTAAATAGCCAAACACTATTCGCAATTATTCAACCAAGGAAGCCGCCGAATATTCGGTACTCGACCTAGGGCCGTATACACTATAACACTGTTCGTTGAAAGTCTATAGTTGACGCAAAATTTTACACGGAATACAGCGACTCTGGGGTAGGATTGTGGGATCCCAAGACAACGCTGATAGCGTAGCGAAAAATACCCCTTACATTTCACCTTCATTTCCCTATCAACTTCCACGGTTGTTAGGGAAACGAAGTGATATTTGTCGCTACGCTATTATAGGCGTTTCTTTTGGATCCCTACCCTGGTCACCAAAATGACCGGTAAAAACAAAAATTATTTTTATTTATAAACCTTATTGAGAAAATAAAAACAAATTTAATAGTTAAATACGCTTATTAATAAACAAAAGATTCTCGATTTAATTAATATAACAGAAAAAAATGATCATTTTATTCCAAGGCGTTCATTATGTGGAAGATCAACAACATAAAATTACTTGCATCATATCAATAAAAACAGTTAATAAATTATACCTATACCTTTTAGCATTAACATTTACATGACCCAAAATATATAATATATTGCCCACCTAACCAAAACGTAATTTAAATTTAAAAACACCTTGCACCAATTTTCATCATTCTATCGGCAAAAAAAACTGATGAATTCAATGAGGCATGATATTGAAAAGAATCTTACTAATAATTAGGTATCTAATTTGGCTATGAAACAGAACGTGTCAAAGAATGAAGGCCTAAGGATACTTTCTACTAAGATTATCTCGATATTCGCTGGACATACATGTACTCATTTTCAATATATTATCTATGAATAATTGATATGTATATTTCCTTATTGTTGAGAAAAATATCCATTGAAAGGGAAGACAAAGTAATTTTTCTTGACATTTACTGTATGTTGTTATGCAATAAAATTCTAAGTACTGTGAAAATGTAAACAACATTCATAATATTACATATGTATATTTACAAGCTTGTAAAAGATGTAATAATGTAATTTATTATCTTTTAAGATTCAGGTCAAATAACCAAAATCAAATAATTTTATCGAAAATTTAGTACGGTGATAAGTTATCGAAAATGTTTTCAACATTTCGTGCAAAATATGTAAATAAATTAGTGTTAATCGCATATATTGCCAATTTGAAAACTGGTAGCAAATATAACTAGCAAACAAGTTATAATAAATATTGATAGATTAGTATAACCTACTTTGATTACTGCTGCAATAAATTTAGAAAATATTATGCTGATATGAAACTATAATTTTGATTTGTTACCTATTCATTTCATAATATAGTAGAACTAATAATTTTCCAATATAATTATATCTAGTGATACCATTTAATTTAGAAAATAATACCACTATATTCTAGAATTTTAATTCAAATACAATTTTATACGCAGTTTAGTGATTAACAAACAACATTTCCTCTACAAGGAATCTACATTATCTACGTATCTATTTTAGAACGTACAACAGTTTCATAAATATAGAAGAATTAACGATAATGATTTTACCGCTAACCTACTTTTAAGGTAAGAATGGTATTGTGTTTCCTTCCTCATTTTAGGGTTCCCAGAATTCAATTTTATTATTTTTACAGTGATGTCGTGTGTGACGGTTATTTTGTTATGATAGCATCAATTGTATTCTCAATGTTCCAATTTTTTACATTCCGTCACCTTTTAGGTAAGGAAGGTATTATCTTTGGTCAAAAAAATAGATGGTTAGTTTTTAATGAATAAGCACGTTTTAGAATCCGTAGAATACGAATTTACTGTTTTTACAATGATGTATGTATGTGGGTGTGTGTATATGTGTGTGTGACAAAAAATTCTCCTCTGATAACTCCAATAATACAATTCCAAAAATTATATTTTTTTCGTATGCGACTTCTGTCCATGTGGAGAGTTGATTAGATTTTGGTTATAATTGATCAACCGGAAGTACTCTTAATTGAAGTTTTTAACAGTTTTTCTTGTAAAAATGCAGTTAAATATCGTATTTTGACAATTTACGTATAAATATTAAAAAATATTTTATTCTTTATACGGATTGATTGAATTTTTTCTTTCATGTTCAATGCATATATAAGAACAAAGTTAGAAAATTATAAAGAAATTAAATATGCTATAACCATGGAAACTACTAATTTATTAATATAATTCTAAGTGACAGATGTCAGTATCAAGTACAATTTACATAGTTTGTTCCTGAAATAATTTTACTGGAAACTTAGTATCTTTTGCAAGAAAATTTAGGTATGGAATGTGTACAAAATACACAGAATTGACAGAAGGTATTGTGCTGGTCACATCAGATTTTTCTAGTTATTAATTATAACTGATCATCATCAGGATATGGAAAATAAAGGTGGGCATGTGCTCATCCTGCCCACTCCCTTAGCACCGCCCCTGCTCATTTCTTAAAATAACGTGTACTAAATTAAATATAGTCCTACCGTGTCTTTAAATTAAATCACTAAAGCTGAAAATTTAAATATTTTTACAATAAAAAATTTATACGAAGTAGAAAATAAAAACATATAGTATATTTATACCATAATAATCTGCTGAATTGGCTTGTGGCTATAATCTGTTATATTACCTTATGTGATTTGTTTTTGCCACATTTTTATAGTTCCAATCGTTCCAATAAAATCATTTCACAAAGATATTGTGTAAATTTTATTTGACACTGACATTAGTCAATTAGCAATATTTGAATATTCTAACTGTTTCCATGGTGCAGGTTTTAGCAGCATAGATTGCACCTTGCAACATATTTCTTTATAACTCTCTAAATTCAATGAATATGAAGAAAAAAATATAATTAAATCGAATAGAGAATAAAATATTCTTTAATATTTATAATAACAAGAGGTCAAAAAATTATATTTAACAGCGTTTTTTCAAGAAAAACTGTTAAAATATACAAATTAAGGTACTTCCGGTTAACCAATCGTAACCAAAATCTAATCAACTCTTCATATGGACGCACTAAAGAGGACTATGAAAGAATTATAATTTTTAGAATTGTAGTATTGGAATTATCGAAGGAGATTTTTTTACACACACACACACACACACACACACATACCCACCCACATACAGACATCATCGTAAAAACAGTAAATTCGTATTCTAGGGAATCTAAAACGTGCTTATTCATTAAAAATTAAGTTTCTCCAAAAAAAAAATTGTTATAATTTGAAATTTTTTGACTTCTTACATTTTAGCAATTAAAAGAAATAGAACCTACATTTTCACTTGAAATAACCTCCCCATTCCCCACCAAACTTGTAAACTGTATAAAATAAAAATAGAATTGGTGGGAGGTATGTAATATGCTATTCTCATTAGTTTTTTGTACAGAAATACAAATGCTTAAAAAATGAGAATACGTAAAATGTATTGTACATAAATATAATTGTCGCAACGTTTTATGGATTTAAAGGACGGTTTTATATCATGTTCTGTGAAAGCTCGATCTGAAATACATAAATAAAGTAACTAATTGATGCACATATCCGTTTGATCAGTGCTAATCCGTTCTTAAATCACCGTTATATGCAATAAACTAACCTTTCAAGTAACATGTAATTGAATTACATTTAATTACAACCGCACGCACCATCACCTACTTTTACAAAACTCTTCTATCCACCTACTTTTTCTGTCCTATCGAAACTATAATCTGGACAAAAAAATCACTAAATCCTTTCTCTTTCTCAGTTCAAAGTCATCACAATCAAAACATCATCGCAAGACTATAATTTACATTCTGATTGTATGCATATTAGAAAAATATCTATCAAATAATAAAGACAATGCTTTGTTTACGAGAACAAATATATTTTAGTGTGTGGAAATGAAGGAAATCCGCTGAAAGGTTTACAACTCTACTCAAGTAGAAAATTGTTGACAAAAAAACAAAGGATATTACAATATTTAGTGCTTAATTCTTTGTAAAAATCGAAATTATAATTCGCAATACTTTTACTAACAAAAAATGAAAATTTATTGCATGTTTTTCAGGATAATTAACTGTTATATGTGTTTCAGTTCATATAGCAAGAAAACGGTACACTTTTTACCGAATAATCGATGAATTAATTAATTTAAAATAATTATTTTGTGAAATCTTTAATATATTGATAATATTGCAATTAATTCACTCTTTATATTACCTTTCTAATAATTAATAAAATGATACTTCGATAGACGTCATGATTTCTACCGATTAATCATAAAGAATCTCCAACTGCTTCTACTATTTTCTACATCTCGTCCAATTTCTTATATTATTGCAGAAAGTTGACATTAATATTCCCTACTTATTATAAACTTGCGATATTATAACGGTAACACTTAATTAAAATAGTTAACCATTTTTTAATTCAAGTTCAGTGGCGTATCTAGGGAGGGGCAATTACCCCGTCCAAAATTTAAAGAAGCATGCCAGGGTCTCCCAAAGAATGATTTGTTTTAATTGAAATATTTGTTTTTTACCTTCCGTCACCTTTAGGTAAGGAAGGTATTGTCTTTGGTCAAAAAATTTAATGATGAATTTTTAGTGAATAAGGAAGTTTTAGGGTTCCTATAATACGATTTTACCATTTTTACGATAATGTCTGTATGTATGTATGTGTGTGTGTGACAAAAGTTTCGGATCGCATAACTTCAATACCACAATTCCAAAAATTATATTTTTTTCGTATTCCTCAAGTTTACATCCAGAAGAACAAGTGATTAGATTTTGGTTATAATTGGTGAACCGAAAGTAGCCTCATCTGAAGATTTAACAGTTAAATTTGATTTATTGACATTTAACGTTATTATAACTTAAAGAATATATTATTCTCTATACGATTTGATTACATTTTATACTTCATATTCAATAGATACAGAGTTAAAGAATTAAAGAAATTAAATTTTATAATTCAGCCAGCTATGCTAAAAATGGAAACTACTAATATATTCATATAATTCAAATTGACAGATGTCAGTATCAATAAAAAGTGGCAGAGATGAGGATGTTGAAGTAGACGTTGGGGGAAACACGGAAAGATACGGTAAGAAAATAACTCTAGTGTTACAAGTTTCTAGAAAGATACAAGAAAGACGATTACATTGGTTTGAACATGTCATGAGGAGAAACGAAGAATTATATTTGAACAAGAATGAGTAGTTTATTAATAGGAGGTTGAAGAAACAGAGGAAGACCAAAGATAAGATGGAAGGACTGTATTGCGGAAGGCTTGAGAGAAAATTAACTGAATGAGAACGACACGCAAAAATAGGGACCCCCTAACGAATGGGAAAAGCTAAAGAAGAAGAAGATGCCAGTGTCAAGTGCAATTTAAATAGTTTGTTTATGAAATTATTTTACTGCAAATTTTGAATCTTTTGAAAGAAAAATTATGTATGGAATTTATACATTATACACAGGATTGACGGAAGGTATTGTGCTGGCCACAACAGATTTTTTTACTTATAATTTGGTATGGACAACGTAACGTAACGATACCCGATAAAATTATAATAACGTTTCATTTATTATTTTTTTAATAACGTTACAATTACAAAATAACCTTATGTAACCGTAACATGACAAATAACGATTAGTGGTGGGATCCGGATCCGGATAGTTTCGGTTTCGAATCCAAAAATATCCGGATAATTGAGTGTTAAAGTATCCGGATCTGAGTTATCGGATTTTTGATCCGAATCTAAGTATTGGATTTTGGATCCAAATCTGAGTATCGGATCTTGAATCCGGATTCGAATATCGAATGTTGGAAACGGATTTTAGTATTGGAACATAGATTCGAAAATGAGTATATGTTAATTTGTATATTTTTATTCATCATTTACTGTATAGGACTGCATCCGTAAAAAGAACATCGAAACCGGATCGAAATCCGAATTAAATTTACGGATATCCGTTTCAATATCCGAACATCGGATATCCGAGGAATCGGATATTTTGAAATTCTGGTACTCGGATACAAGTTTTGTCGAATCCTCACAGCACTAATAACGGTTCACCAGGGCTATATTATCCAATAGGTTAACTAGGCTAAAGCCTAGGACGCCGTAAAGGAAATAGGCGCCGAACCCAATTTAGTTTTCTTTTTATTTTAATTCATTTTACTCCGATTTTACTCTTATGTATATGTTACCTTTATTCAAATGAAGTAAATATTTTTTTCCTTAATCGTTTTATATAGGGTAAGTAAAATAAAGAAAACAAAACAATATCACAATGGACACATTTGAAATCGTATCGTCTAGCATAGCCACAGTGCCACAGAGCGCTTCTCACTTCACAAATATAATAATCAAAATCTAAGCATTTCCCTCGCATTTTTATGTTAAATTCTAACATGTTTGTAAACAAACAAAAGAAAAAAAAATATTTATACTTTTCCAAATATGGATATTATTTTTACAACAAAGCGAGGAAAATTTACGAAATTCTTTAACGATGACAAAACTCTGATCTCTCTTTATTATAAAATCAGAAGTTTCAATCGTTAAATGTAGGAAAATCATGTAATCAATATTATGTTTACAATACAAATTATTAAGACATGTTCAATTCTAAGTACAGTGTGTTAAAAAAACCTAACTCGTAGTAGACTATGAACAAAAAAACGTATGGCTTAATTTAAAAATATTTAATTAAATGGCAATTTCATACGAGATATTGTCAAAAATGTTATCTATCAAAGCTTTTCTTCTTGAATCTCATTTTAGAAATGGAAATAAATTAGATTACGGCGATGGCAATATACTGTTTCCTTCTTTATTATCCTTTCTCCTTAAAATTACATTTCAAAATCAATTTTGATAATTTGACTTCTGAACTGAATAATGATCAGACACGTTTCTCTGTTCATAGCCTACTCCGAGTTAGGTTTTTTTTTAACACACTGTACCTACAAATTATACCATAGTTAATTTTTTATCAGCCGAGGGCGCCCAGATGGCTTAATCCGGCCCTGCGATTCACTATAACGATATTCAAGTATACAATTTTTACAAGATTTTTGACGTTTGAACACTTTATTTCATTCTTGAATAAAATTAGTGTGTGTTACATTGTTTATAATTTAAAAATTTTATTACTAAAATATAGTTATTGTAATTTTATAATAATAAAACAAAAATAACGATATTGTAATGTTCTATAACGTTATTTTGTTTTTTATTAAGTTATTTATAACATTATGTAACGATTTTTTTTTTTATAACGTTACGAAATAACATAACAATTCGTTAACGTTATCCATCCCTGCTTATAATAATAATTTGTTTGATAATAAACACTCCGTATCTATTACTTAATAAATTCCTAGTAAATTGTACGTGATTACGTCTATAATTGAAAGAATTTCTGGATTCGCCACTGTTCAAGTTGCAGTTTTAAGCAAAATCAAATACCTATGTGGCCTGCATAATAAATTATTTAGAGAAATTTCTCTATATAAATAATTACCCAATAAACAATGCATGATAACTCTTACGGTTCTATTATTAATAAAGTTGTATAAATTAAATGATCGTATTGTTATATTTAACGAGAAAATGACTTTCCCTTTTCTCATGTGCCTAACAATCTAATTATAAGAAATTATTTAGATCTCTGTCATTGTCATGATCTCATATGCGAACTAAGAAAGAAATTAAATCATTTTATTTTAATAAAATCTTATATAATTTGCTAAGTATGTAGCTCCACCACAATAAGTTTTGTTGTGCTCAGCTCTACAGCCACAGCCTACATAAAAAAACTGATTTTTATGAAACTTGAACCAAGTTGTAAAACGAATTTGTTTTGCAACAAAAACAATGCTTAACTACAATAAAGAAAAATTGATTACAATAATGAAAATGACTAATCAATACTGTTAAAAAGACAAAATAAGCAGAATCGTAAATTTCAAAAGTTAGGTGCAAGAACATTTCTCACCTTACACGCTGAGACATCTAGCGGATTTCAGCTTTGTAAACTTGATATTTATTGGGGTAAGGAATGTTTCTTGGCTAGATAGTTGATGAAATGAAAAAGTTTCTGGGATTCAGCCACATTTATTACTTCAGTCTCGATAGTCTCTACCCCACATGAGTCTTCTTCAGGAGCAACATATAAAAACAGTTTTTGTTTTATAACAATTACAAAGACAGCAGTGTGTAATATAAAAAATTATTAATAAAATGTAGAACTTACATGAAAATTGCTGTAAATGTACTGTACATAATATTTATATGTATAATATATTTAATTTAACATGGATAAAGTCTTCATAAAAATATAATTGCTAAACATATTATTTAACAAAGGCACAAATGTATATGTTACAGTTAAAGTATCAACTTAGTCAGTGCATACATTGTCTAGTTGATGTATGCTTCCACTAGCTGTTTTAGTGAAAGTATACATTATTTTATATAGTGCATACTTTATCTATTTAATGTATTCATTGACTAGTTAGTGTATACACCTTCTTTTGTCACATCTACCTAAATCCGAGTTCTGTGCGTTAGGTATTGTTTCTGTTTGTTTTTTTTTTATAAAATTATACGCCTAGATTGTTGGGTGGGCAGTTTGGGTGGGCATGTTGCGTGGGCAACACAATAATTTATACTTTCACTAAAACAGCTAGTGGAAGCATACATCAACTAGACAGTGTATGCACTGACTGAAATGTATACTTTAACTGTAACATATATATAAAAAAATAAAATAATATAAAAAAATTGTAAAAAAAACTTTTTCGTTTCATGATATTTATTATATGTTGGCACACCCATAGTACTTATACACCATGTAAAAAAACTGTTGAAAATTACTACATTGAAACAAAAGAGCTTAGTACTCCTTACAAAATGTAAGAAGATGAAAAACGTTGTCTGTCTCATTTGCGATGTCTAAACTAATGATACGCGCTTTCGATTTATCTCCGGGAGAGTAATGATATTTGTCTGATGACGTTATCAGATGATAAAGATGTTCAGAGTATTTCTGTAATATAAGAACGGACAAGAGCGTTTTATAGTACGAATTTCAATATTCTAATATTTATTTTACGTTTTTATGTTTGATATCAACGGTTAACTAACAAATTATCATGTCTATTTCAAATAAATGTAAAGCTATAGTACATTTAATTGCAAATAAATTTATTTTATGAAGATTTCAATGACTAAATAGAAGAAATTATTTTGAGAGAAATTATAAATGAGTGTAGTAAGACATAAAATGAAACATATTAAAATACACACAGTATATAGAAAAAAATGTTTGAAATTATAATATGGTCAATGATGTATTATAAATATTATATTTCTATTCACGATACTGTTGAAATTGCACAATTTAAATCCCATTTCCGATTAAAAATGAACGCAAATAGGTACGCTCTGAAACAATAAACGAACGCATACTATCCATCAGAGTTCTCCGACCGCCTAATAATATTTTAACGGCAGTTTCATGAACTACTACCATTCAGAAAACACCCTTCCATCAACAGCATAATATCACATAATACTGAACTACTAAATAAAATTATTACCAAAATCTTTTCCCTTACTGCTAGGCCTGATCCTGGTAGATATTGTGATCAATAATAATATTTCAATAAATAAATTTAAAACATATACATGGCACTTAGATCCCTTTCAATTTAAATGCTCCAAATAAGTCATCAAAATTATAAACCTGAAAAACTATAACATTAGAATGTCAAACTTCTAATGTATTTATATAACAAAAATTTCCAAACAAGTTCAACACATAGGTAATTAATTTGAAACACAAAAAACATTTCTACACAACATAAATCAAATGATATTTTCATAATTAATGGCGATATAAATAACTAAAAACTGCAGTTCTTAATTAGACTTAACATTTACTTAACACGTGGCAAAATAAAAATAAAATTTCTAAACAATTAAAAAGTAATGCCAGCACGTTCTAAACCAAATAAAAAGTTAAACAATAAAAACAAACACCGCAAAGTATACAGGCAATGAGTTTGGCAGTAAAACAATTTCTAAACAGGTTTTTTGCATTTACACCTGACATTTTTCAAGGACACTTTATGCAAACAGCAAACAGGTGGCTGTTCAAAATTAGTTTTGTCAACAATAATGTCATAATAGCACTACTAGTTTATAGTTTTATCTATGCAGTTAATTATTTTTCATTCTAAATTAATAAATGATATTAGAAAACCCAAACGCACATTTTAATGAATACTATTCAATAAATAAGTCCCTTGTAGTATCTCTGACTAGCGATCTATCAAGATCAAGACATCGTTTGTCAGCAATTTTGAATTTACCGCCAATAGTTTTGTTTAGTCGAGAATGGCCGAGGTCTTATAAGATGGCCGCGTTTTCAATAAAATATCTCCTAAACAAAAAATGCAAATTTCATACTGTAAAGGACATAATTTATCTTTTTATCTACTTCGAATTTTAATGGCACAAAATTGACCCCTGTAGTGCACTCTCCACGCCAGCATGGAGTGCCCGTGAGGTGACGCCTAGTAGGCGCCCGCACGGTACAAATATTTCATCATTACCGATACACAGCAGATTGGCACACCCAGCAAAGGGTAATATGCCGTGATGATATATATTATTTTCATATCTACGTTAGATACTAAGCTGAAACAATTTATTTTAATAATTATGTAATATTTAAATATTGTCTACCGTAATCATTTCAGCAAAACCGTATTTAGTAGAGAAAAAAAATCTTAATTTTCTTATACGCCGTTCGCTGAAACGAGAGAATGTGGAACTAATTCTTGAACAGAGACAAGTCATTCTATTGATCAAAAGAGGATAATTTTGGAGCCGAACCAATAGAATGACTAGCTTCTGTTCAAGAATTAGTTCCACGTTCTCTCGTTTCAGCGAACCGAGTATAGTGTCAAAAAAATTAAATTTACGCTTTCGATACCCAAGTAAACTGAATTTATACACGAGGTATAAATAGATTTAGTATGCGATTATTTCAAAATTAGAACATCAATTAAACTATCAAATCAAGTAATATGTCAAAAAATAGTTAATTGACGCTCATTTCTTAAATAGAAATTCATCATTTCTTTAAATAACGCATATTAAATCTATTTTTACCCTCTTTAAATAAATTTACTAGGTGAGTAAAGCGCGGTAAATTTTAAAACTTTAATACTCAAAAATTCAGATCTTTTTTCTCTACAAAAAACTATTTTCCTGTTTTGCTGAAAAATAATTAAGGAAGACAATATTTGAACATGATGCGTCTTCCGATGCACCATTACTCAGCTCGCTTTTGTCATAGCGTTTTCGATTCAACTGTTCTCATGCAGCAAATGACGTCATTGCCACTATACGCGTGTCGTGCTTCGTTGTCTCAGTACACTTTGTGCATTTTCAATAATTCAATGGAACATACCGAGTGCATATTTAAACTACATCATAATTTGATAATTAAATTTGCTGTTGACTATAATATTATATAATATGTAAATTTTAGGTAAATAATATAATGTGAGTGTAATAATTAATAATCTAATTTTCCTTTTGCATAAAAACTATATCTTATGTTATACTAGCAAGTGCACCTTTTGCTCTACCGCCTGGAGTAAGTGCAAAAAAACGGCACTCAGTGCGCACTGAGTTGGACCGTGCAGTTAGAATCGAATATACGTTTTCTGTTGCGCTCGTGCGATGCAACAGAACAATTGAACATAACATTTGCAGTCACTGCACTAGTGCAGTGAATCGAAAACGCTAATAGATTCATACAGCCAAACATTGCCTGAGAGATGCTGTTTACTGCAGTGAAAACTACATCAAAATCCGTCCAGTGGATCTCGTCTCGAGATTCGCGCCAACAGACAGACATACAGGCGCCTGCTGGGAACTTTAATATTTTAATAAATATGTAGAGATAACACTGATATGTACGAGGAAAACAACAGTTTTATTTATTGCTATTGTTATGTCTTGCAATAACAACGTAAGATTATTTTTGCATAAATAAATAAAATCTAAGAAGTAAATATAAGATAAACAATAATGAAATCATTTATTGTTATTATCTATAAATCTTTTGCAGATTTTGAGATATGGATAGTACGTGGGATAGTATGAGGAAAATAGCGTATGTTGTTTTAATTTTCTTAATAAGAACACAATTTATTTATAAGATCAAGAACGGAAAATGATTCAACAGGTGAGCTTACTGATATATGAATAACAATGTTTGACTCATAGTTTAATAGCTATTTTAATATGTAGAAACTTTTATATAACTCTTAGATGCGCAGTACCCTACCTAGATCTCTCGCTAGATCCTATATAATAATTATCACATGCTTTCTATTGTTCTAAAATGATGAAAATAAACAACAAATAATTAATAAGTAATAATAAATAAGTAACAAACAAATGTATACTTTGTTGATATTAATTTAACTGTTTAACATTATTACATTTTGTTTACTTTCACATAGCCACCTATATTATTTGAATAAAATTTATTTCCCATATTTCTCAATTATCTTATTTTTCTCGATTTTTTTTTCAATTAATAAATACTTTCCTCGTATCTTACGTCTAAATTTTGAAAAAATAAACGCCTTGACAAGCCCGGAACAATGACTCCCGCCTTTTGTTGACTTACTATGCGCAGATCCCATTACGCATATTTTTTACAAATACATTTCTGCCCTTACTGCGTAATAAATTATTTATTCTACATGTGTGGTGTAATTTTCCACTATGGCGTTCGAGGCCCCTATTCTCACCTCTTGAAGTAGCGCTACTTCCAAAAAATCGCTACTGTCACCTTTTAATCTTATAAATTAAAAAAATTAAATTGTAAATAATACTTATTTCAAATATTATAGATGTAAATAATTAAGAGTAGAAGTTATAGGAATCCTTGTTTATTAGTGATACATAAAAGGATGTTTCGTCCTGCCAATTAAGGATATCTTCAGCTTTGTAGATTTAAGTAGAAATACTTAAGTTCTAGGTTACAGTTTCATTCACAAAATGTCAACCGAGCTGGACATGAGGGATGTTACTTGCCGAAACGTCTTGAAACTTCTGCATTAGAAGCAAAATAAAAAATGTAACCTAGACCTTAAGTACATATTACCATTTAAACCAAAAAAGCCAAGTGTTAATTATTTAAAACATTTGGATCCTCCTACTTAAATTTATTATAGATTTAATTTTCCAAAAAATGTAACCTATGTATTAATCAACTAAAATAAAATTTAAAAAAAGGGCAAGAATACGGGCCTATAACTTTAACATAGAAATTCAACAGCGATAAAAATATTAGCATTGCCATCCGAAAGAGCATAAAAAGTGGCTCAAAGAAATGCATACCAAAATTCCATATTATTTCTTATTCTTTAAAATGATTTACTAATGAGGCAATTTTGACTTAATTTAACCGAATTCGTAATTCTTAATTGAGATCCCAATGGCGAGGGTCGAAAAACCGACACTTGTATTTGAAATTAGCAGAACAAAATTTAACATGTTTAATTTTGTTTACTTATAAATAAGCTAGAATTGAACGAATTAACTAAATGTGTTGTTTGCTTCTTTAAATTACTACACATATTTATTTTTAAATTAAAATAATAACCTACTTTCGAAGAAAACACAATATCTTCTTATTGTATACTATTATTCTGAACTACAATGTATAATTTTTTCAAACATAAAACCAAACTATACTGTACACTCTAATTGCAAGATTATAGTAATATTTTATGACGGAAAATCTCTATATTCAAACTATTAGAAACGCAAATAAACGTTGAGATATCGTGTAAACTGTTAATCAATTTTTGCGCATCGTGACCTAGACGCAACGTTCCACACTATTTTCATCAATGACCGACGTCAGAAGAAATTGAAAGAAGTCGAAGATGTGTGTCAGACAACTGAAGCCTGCGGCGAGGCTGTCTGCAATCTTCGCGAAATGTCTTTTTTTTATGCCGACAAACAAAAGTAAAACAAAGGTGTAAATGACATTTCATTGTTGTAATCAAATTTAAATGTATGCATATGCATATATGGTCTTGTTTCTTGCTATTCTTTTTTGCACACTTGTTTTGATATCTAAATAATAATTGACATGATATGTTTACATAGTTTTTGTTTAAAAAAAACTTACCCAAGAGTTATCCTTGAAAATGGACATGTTTACACCGAACAGGATTATCCAGAAAAGTCTGTAACAATGTACATTGTTTCAAAAACACCAATATTATTTAAAATATGAATTGTTTTTATATTTATTTATTTAAACACTGACATCACTAAAAAATATAAACATATACTGCAAAAATTAACAAAACATTGATATTTTTATATATTATCACGTGTTAATAATTTGCATATATCATAGTAGGCCTATTAAAACACGACGCTATCAAGTTACACACCGCACAACAACTGACAGTCAACCGAAAACATTTTTAATAAAACCACCTGACGCTCTGCCGCTCTACTTTTCCATTGGCGCTTCGTTGCACCATGTGACTTAAAGTTAACATTTACAATTGGTTGATAGTTTAAATTTTGAATTAAATATTTCCTTGTTATCTCAATTGAATTGTTATTTGCGCTAATCTATCCTAACGTACTTTGCAAAAAATGGGACCAACGGACAGATCTATTTATATAATTGTTGTAGTTGCAGAATATAATGTGAAACAAACTTTCATAATTGTTTATTTTTGACGAGTTAAAATTTAAAGACAGTAATGCCTCAGAGAGTGATAATATAACTAGCAGTCGTTATTTATTAATAACATTTACTATTTAGCAATATTTTTTTCAAAGATAGCATTAATTGTTTTTAATTATTTTACAAATATGTCTCCTGATGTCTCCATGGAAACGTATGTTGTAACAAATTGACATTTCCAATATTTACAAAACATTTTTCATCTATTGTCAGCATAACAAATAGTTTACGTTTTTCGAAAAAAGCTTTATCAGTATTTCAACAGTTTTATATTGTAAGTAAAAAACGTTCAATAACATGAAATAAGCTACAAAAGAGTACAATTTCAATATATTTAAATTACTTTTTTGATAAAAATTTAAGTTTCTATGTATGTTGAGTATTTTGCTAAAAAATATTAATTTATTTTTATATATTCCAAATGTACCCTTGAACTGCTTCAACGGCTTGAACCACGTTTTATATTTCAGCAGTCGGCAGCATTGCTTTGTAACGCTCACTTCAAGTCATTTATTCCGGTTTTGTTGTAGTGTGCGAAGCGCGAGTCGTAAGAAATATTTAATAAAATGACCACACAAGAGACGTAAGTATAATATTTACTATACGAAACAAATATATTACTAACAGTGTCCTACGAATTGAAAAATTTCGTCCTATGTTATATAATATATACTGAAATACATTAATAAAGTTTATCCTCGTGTGAGGAGTGCCGGCCATGTTGAAAACAAGAAATTTTATTGATCAAAGAATGTTCTAGAAGGAAATGTTGATCTTTGCAACTAATTACTTAAATCTAATTATTAAACATTAGATAAAAACATTTTTGTATAATGAATATTTAATTTATGCATAGTTCCAAAAAAGTCATGTCATTTCCGCACTCTGAACTTTAACCTTACTTTTGCAGAGCGCCGCCTCCTCCTTCTGTAATGTGGGCACAAAGATCCGGAGTTCTTTTAGTTACAATTAATCTAGAAGATTGTAAAAATCCGGATATTAAGTAAGCTATAAATGCACTCCTAAAAGCACATATTTAATGTTTTATGCTACTGTTTCAGGTTAGAAAAAGACTCGGTGTCTTTCAAAGGTGTTGGGGGTTCAGATCAAAAATTACACGAAGTTATAATTCCATTGTATAAAGAAATTGATCCAGAAAAAAGTAAAACGTTCAATCGAGATAGATGTATTGAGTTAGTCCTAGCAAAAGCATCGACAGAAGGACCATACTGGCCCACATTAACAGCAGACAAGAAAAAATACCATTGGCTCAAGTGCGACTTCAACAAATGGCAGGACGAGGATGAATCCGGGGACGAAGGTAAAGGTTTGTCAAAAAAAAATTACAACTAATTTGTAAGTAGATAAAGCGGCAGCACCGTCGCTGTAAGATACTGACGCATGTCTGTTTTTCTATTTTCCAAATAATGTTATCTGGTGTTAATTGGTCTTTTGTAAAAATAAATTAGAATATTTTGGCGATATTTTTCGCAGTGTCACTAATTAAAACGAACACAATAATTAATTATTCAAAAGTTGCAGTGATGTATTGAATAACGATTAATGATTATAGGAATGGGGGGAGGAGATTTTGAGGAAATGATGCGCCAAATGGGCGGCCTTGGTGCTGGCGGCGATAAACCCTCATTCGATGATCTCGATGCTGGCTCAGGAGATTCAGACGATGAAGAACTTCCCGACCTTGAGTAGTGACTGCCGTTCAAACTAACTTTTATACTGAATTCGATCTGTAATCGTAGCTACAAACCATTGAGCCGTTGCATTCATAACATTTTGTAGAGTTTCGTTTTGAATGTCTTTATGATTTTAGCTGCGATTACAAACGTGTATTACCAAATTATATAAGTTAAGATAGGTTTTTTTCGATTCCTTTTTTATTTCCATCAAACATTGGAATGTCGGATGTAAAATATAAATATTAGATCTATTCCGATTGCACTTTATTTTTCCTAACCCAAGTGTCTTAGCAGAATTTTTTTTGTTTTTATTATACAACATTCGCAAAATAATTCCACCAAACGGTTTAATGGGTTGTACTTTGTGTCTAACTACCAACTGGAACGAAATTTTTAAACAAGATTAGAACAAAACATTGTTGGTTGTATTTACGCTGTATCAGTAAAATACGAACGTAATAAAGCTGTCACTGTTTATATCATGAATGTGTTTTATGTATATCTCCTTTTCCAACAAATAATTTTTTATTGCAGTGCATATTTAAATATGAACATGGAAATTTACAAATGCATCTAAATACTTGATTGCCAATAATTATAAAAATATAAATTAAGCACCACCTTTACTTTCTTGTTGCTCAAATTTAGGATATTTACTCTCAACATCTAACCAGAGTATTTTCCTAAACGATAGATCTCGAACAACGGACGAAACTTCGTCCAACTGAAAGGAAAACATTAATTTTATTACTTCTTTTGTCTTTCTATCAGGTCATCGAACCCGAATCAAACCGTAACATTTTTGTGAACCCAGAACCGAACCTCAGATATATTTTTCAGTTGAACCCGAGTCGGAATTAAAATTCGGGTTCAGGGTTCAGCTCCGGTTCAGGTTCATTTTCAGTTTGAAACGTACACTGGCTTGCAAAAAAATCGCGTACACCTGTTTTTTGCTGTATTGAGTCGGTCTCGATTGTTAACTTGTCAGTGTCATTAGTGTCAATTAAGATGCCAAAATTATCAGAAAACGAGAAAGTTGTAATAATTTCTAAGTTAGAAGAGGGGTGGTCAATCAGATCAATAGCAGAACATTAAGATTAAATAAAGTACTGGACGCTGATGGAGCGATGATAAATTACTAATGTTACTTCGTCCATAATTTGTTTCAGTCATAATTTTTACTTATTTATAATCCATTTAAAATAAATACTTGGTTGTTCTTTAATTTTTCTAGAATATATTTGTAATTTAGTAGTAACTTAGCACAATGAAGGACTTGCTCCACGATACCTAAAATAATGACATGACGGTGACAACTTCATTGACAGTTGGTATTAACCTATTTTAAAAAAAATCGTATTTACATAGCTAAAAAAAAGTAAAAACTCGGTGACTTGATTTTTAAGGTGTACGCGATTTTTTTGCAAGCCAGTGTAAGTGTAATCGTAATACAGCCGATTATCGACGCCTTCAGCATCCGTGTTACTACCTGTGTTGATTGTTCGTAAAAATTGTGTTCGTGTTCATAATTTAAATAAAGATTTGTTATATAAAAAACATTAATTTAATTTTCATTAAGTCGAATCAAACCTGAACCCGAAACAAAACGGCAAATTTTATTAATGCTTGAACCAGAACAAAACAAATTAACCTGAACCGAACCCAGTTTTTGGCGGGTTTGATGCCTTGCTTTCTATTAACTTACAGGAATTCGAACTTGTCCCATGGAATCTCGTTCTCTTAATGTAACAGTGTTTGGTTCTTTTAAAGTATCAAAATCAATAGTTATTCCATAAGGTATAGCAATTTCATCGGTTCTAGCGTAACGCCTACCAATTGAACCAGAACTATCATCAACTTTATGGGATATATCCACTGATGTTAAGCTTCGTGCTGCATAAAAGAAATTAATAAAACAATACTATTTTTTACACAAATAACTTACACAGTTGTCTGACAAACGGTTGGAATTCAGCATTGGAAGATAATGGAAGTACGCTGCACTTAATTGGTGCAACAATTGCAGGCAATGTTAAATAAGTACGCTGTTCGTCGTTTTCTCTTGCACGGAAATTGTGTTCGAAAATTGCGTACATAACTCGACCAACACCAAAAGATGGTTCAATAACACTGGGAGTAATCTCTTCAACATGTACAGTTTTCTGATATTTTTTAACAGATACCATATCTTTACCCAGAGTTATTTCATTATCGCCAAGTTTAAATTTGTATTCACTGTAAATAAAATACAGTATGTAATTTTCCCGGGCGAAGCCAGAGTGGATCGCTAGTAAATATAAAATACAAACCCATTTGCTTCAAGTGACCGTTCCAATTCCTGAACTTGACTGGTTTCTAGGGAAGCTAAGTACTCTGTAACAGCTTTAGCGTCTTTTTTAAACGCTTTACCAATTACTCCTTTGTTAGCAACAGGTTCGACCACGTCGATTACTTTTGGTTCTGGCAGTTTTTTCTCTGCAGCTAAACGAACACCAGTAGCTTTTGTATGTTGCGTTAAATCGTAAGCAGATCTGTCTGCGCATCCAACACATTCAATCCAACCCTGTATAAAATTTTATTAACAAAACGAATACGAATTTTTATTTATCTTACATAACTGGTAAGACATTCGGCGTCCCAACAGTCGCATGCATAGTGAGCCATTTCGTTGGCCATATGTTGCCTGAATCGTAATTTATTGGGATCAACACCAACACGAACTAAAAATTGTTGGATTCGAGCCATGAAATATCCTAATGTTTCGTTTGCTACAAGGCCCTATAAAATTTATTTTATTGTAGAGAATATTATAAAACATTTATTAAACATACAGAATCAACCGCTGATCCAATAGTGTGTCTTTCGGCAGATTTTCCATCCATCTGATTACAAGCAGAATACAGAAGTAATTCCGTATCCCTAACAGATTCAAATTTAGGATGTTGTTTATCATTTGGATCACAAAAATGTTCTATTTCAGCCATTGTAAATTCTCTTACACGAATAAGGCCAGATCTTGGAGAAATCTCATTACGGAATGCATTACCAATTTGAGCAGCGGCAAATGGCAACCGACCCTGATTAAATTCAAGTAAACGTTTGAAATTTACAAAAATCCCCTGAGCAGTTTCGGGTCGCAGAAAACTAAAATAATTTGTGCAGATCAATTAAAACATTATTATTAAGGGCCGGTATTTCAATCTCCTAACAACTTCCTAATAAATATTTATTTACCTAACAACCATTTTTCACGTATTTCAGTGTCCAAATAATTTATTAAGCACCGTATAAATTGTTTATTCGCTATAAAATTTTATAGAAACTAGCAGTAGATAATAAATTTGTTAGCTGCCTAATAATATTTCAATTTTAAATAAAAAATATAATAAAATGGAAATGTATTGATGAAATTTAGTATATTTAGTATAGAGGAAATTTTACATTGAAATATCGAAATTTGTCACGTAAGAAAATAGTAAATGGTGCTTGAGAGCCGACCGTTTTTATATGCATTAAATAAATAATTTCAATTCGTGGAACCAAACTTTGTCAATAATAAATATCTTTATTTGTAAATATGTACAAGACTTGAATATTAAAAATTGTAACAAAACATGGTTAAACATCACTTAATTCGAGCAGAATTTATATCCCTATCTAAACCAACGCTATTTTCTTACATGAAATGAAGTATAATAAATTGTTTACCAAATAGTTGTTAGGAATATGTGTTAGGAAATTGAAATATCGGGCGTAAATATATTACCCTTTAATTAAACCAGAAGGTCCAATCTGAGTTCCAAACATTAAATTGAACTCAATTGGTTCTGTCAGTTCATTACCAGTTAATGGACTTCTCATATTGAATTTTTGCATAACTGCAGACATTTCAGCTTTAGTCATGCCATCCAACTACGAAATTAAATATTAATATTACAAATATTTGTTTTCCATGTTATACATACTTTAACAACAATGTCGTGGCATTCAGCTTTAACGTCATCCGAAGTCTTTTTATCGGCTGCTAATTTCTCAAGATGAGCTTTAATTAAATGATCTAAACGAAAACATTCGCCAGTCCCTATATCTTTTGTCATTAAATCAGCAAAGCGATCAACGTGACCTGATGCTCTAAACAATTGAAAATCAAGAAAAACAAAAACAAAAGAATAACTACTCTTACTTCAATACTGGTTCCGGTGTAAGGATAGAACAATCAACTTCTAGCATCTGTTCTTCTAAAACAAAAAACTGTCTCCAATTGTTGAGTAGATTAGCTTTAAATGCGCAACCCATTGGTCCGAAATCAAATTGACCTGTAATGCCTCCATAAATAGCAAAAGACTGATCAAAAAAGAATCTTCTTTTAAGAAGATCTTCCATTTTCGCTCTATCGAAAGTTGCAGCATCTGGTACTAAACTTAATTCTTTATCTTCTAATACTTTTTTGCGATGTTTTAATTCAGCTACTGCTTTTTTAACATCTAAATCGGGTGCTCCATCTGCTTTAAGTTGCCTTACTAAATCACCCTGAAAGTGATGCAATAATGAATAACCTATATGTGTTAACTGAAAAAAACAATTAATGGTTACCTGTTCTTTGACATTTGCTCTAAGAGGAGCTAAAATTTCTTCAATTTTTGGATCTGCCATGGTATCCACAGTAAAATTAAGCTTTATTTGACGATGTTTCTTCTTACTGCCCCACTGTTGATTGCAAGCCGGTGATACGCCAATATTCCGTTGAACAATAAAATTGATAACTTTTGTTTCAACAACTTTTGCATTTATGCTAAGAACTCGGGTGAAAGCAAAGATACCTCTCATTAATGATTCCGTCTGTCAGAGTTGCCACGAGGTTAGAGAGAAAGAGAAAGGTTTTGCATGAACTGTCATTACTTTCAACAAGCAATAATAGACTTTATAATACGTTTATTTAAAGAACTATTCGAACAGTTGAGGTTTAGTTAGGGGCAAGCATTGAAACGATGAAAAAAAGAGACGAATAGTCTTTCGATGTGGAACAAGTACACAATACATTGACCGGCAAAAAAATTAACCACCTTCAATATTATCAAACATAATGCGTTGATTCCATAGAGCAAAATCGTTTGCGCATTTCTTAAGACAAGATTGATAGTCGCCGCTATATAAATTTTCAATCGTCTTTTGTTTTTGTCTTAGGCTCAGGCTAAAACTTGCTTTTTGTGAATATTAAAATACCTCCTATTTCGCATATTATGAGAGATACGGAAAAAACGTTTAAACAATTTTTATTCGGTATCTTATGTTGAAAAATGTGGTATATTATGTATATGGAACATTCTCTTTTTACCTCCCGCCTTATGTAAGGGAGGTAATGTTTTCGGTCCAAAAATTCGATAGCGAGTTTTCAGTGAATAAGCACGAATTAGGGTCGCCTATATTAAAGTATAATCCAAAACTTTTCAATTTTAATATTTAAGAATTTTATATGAATGGAAACAACATATTAAATTTTAGCTAAAATTGATAAACCGGAAGTGATACTTTATTTGAAGTTCTGAACAGATTTTCGTGAAAAATATGTTATGATATAATCCAAAACTTTACAAATTTGGTATTTAATAATTTTATATTAATGAGAATGACATATTAGATTTTTGCTAAAGTTGATAAACCAGAAGTGGTACTTTACTAGAAGCTCTGAACAGATTTCCTTGAAAAAATATATTAAAATATAATACAAAACTTCTCAAATTTGGTATTTAAAACTCGTATATGATTGGAAACAACATATTAGATTTTGACTATATACGATAAATCAAATGTGGTATTTAACTTGGAGTTCTCAACAGATATTCGAGAAGACATAATAAAATATCCAAAATTTCGTATTACCTACTTTCTATTTATTGGAACAACAAATTACATTTTGTTTACAAACGAAGTAATATTTTAAAGTTTATTGCTATTTTAAACATGAAATCAGCGGAAGGTTATATGTGCTGGCCACATCAAATTTTTTTAGTTAACCGGGTTGAGGAATATTAAAAAATGCTTACATATAAATAAGTTTATTATGAATTACTAAACAATTTATTACTCTATACATTAAACTTTACAATGCCATGGAATACAAACCACTCCATCCCCTAAAACTGAATAGTACGTGGAAATGTTCAGTTGCAGTCCTTCCAAAGAATTTAAATTGAGTTTATGTTCTATAAGTGTTTCTAAACATTTAATCATTAAATCTGGAGTTACATTGTCGTCTTTTTGTAATGCATTCAATTTTAATTCTTTGATGCAAAGTGCGTGCAGAAATTTTTCAATATGTTTTTGCCTATAAAAACAAATAGATGCACTTTGTATAAAATAATAGCAATTATATTTACGCGTTGTAATTCATTATTTTCTGTGCAGAATTGTCTAAATTTTCTGTGATGAAATTGACTAAAAGTACACCTGGACAAGTAGATGGCACAATAAATTGTCCAGTTGGAGATACCATTAGTGGTCCTGCTTCACTATAAGTAAAATATTTAATATTTTTACAATAATGTTGTATCTTATATCTTACGTTTCAACTACTAGCTGATATTTATTTAAAGATTTGGGCCAACTTTTGGGAAATGAATTACGGCCAATGTAATCATTTATGTTCGTCATCAGCAATCGCAAATTATTTTCATAAGTTTTCGCTGTAACTTTAGGCATAAATTTCCTAAATAAGTAAAAATTAAGAATCATATTTTAAACAGGCATTCCTATACATAATGTAACACCAAAACCGACCACCGCCATTATTTTCTTTATTATTATAGTTACAAAAAAAATACTATAACATAGTTGTAGGGGGACATCCCATTAGAAAAGAATAGTATATTATGTGGCAAGTGTGTGAAGCTGAAATTTTTACATGAGGGTGGAGAACACCTGAATGTAAAATAGGCTTCACACACGTGTTACATACTATACTTTTTCTACGACCTTGCAATAAAATATTTTTTTTTTATAAATTAATAACACATTTCTCATGAAGTTGTTATTTCTACGGACCATTTACCAACACATGATTTACGTGTATGTAAAGATATTCATTGTATGTGTTAAAACTGAACTATTTACTTCACATTCACACACAGTGTATATTTACTTCACGCACAGTGTACAAAAAATCAAGCTTCACACATAAAAATTGATACGTGAAGTACTCACTTCACGCATGGGAGTAGAAAAATTTTTTTTTTAAACCAATGGTTCTCAAGTTACAACACAAAGTTATATTTTTTTAAATGGGTTGATATATATTTTTAGGCCCAATCGATACAGTATTTTTTTCTGAATTCAACCATTTGAATATTTTATATCCTTACATAACAAAAATATTGAGAAAAAATCAATTGAAATTTAAATAAATTTGATTTTTATAGTTATTTGCAGTAGGCTATGAATGAAAAACAATTGAGCTTAAATTAAAATGAAATAAATATTTGTTAACGACGTTATACACAGTATTCTATTTGATTTATATCCTATTTGACACATAGGATTTTTATTTTTCATACATAGCCCACTGAAAATGACTATAAAAATCAAATTTATTTAAATTTCAATCGCATTTTTTTAAATATTTTTATTATGTAAGGATATAAAACTAATGCATACTTGAATTCAGAAACAATACGCTATCGAATAGGCATAAAAATATGTATAATCCCATTCGAAAAAATATAATAACTTTGTGTTGCAAGTTGGGAATCACTGGTTTAAAAAAAAATCTTCTTTAATGGGATGTCTCCCTTGGTCTCCTATAACTTTGTTCTATAGTATTTTTTATAATACTCGTAATAAAGATAATAATGGCGATGGTCGGTTAATATTTTTTTAAAGATGTCCGATCAAGGTCATCTGTATCATGAACGAATTAACAAATTGGCATACATTTATCTCTCTCATTTGCAAAGACTACAAGCGTGTGCAATAAGGATGGATATAACACGCTTGTCTTTCAAAAATTCATATTGTTTCGACTAAGTTAGGACATTCCATTTTAAAACGATGTTCGATGTTGACTATACTTTCCCTGCAACGTAAGTTTATTTATTATTTTTTGTCAGTGTCACTGACATTGTGTCAGTATCATCACATTTGCTAATAAACTTACCAGTTGACTTAGTTTTGATTTTTGAATGCTTTTATTGTAACGTATATTTTTATAATAATAAAATAGTAGTAGTATCTTACGTACCCTCATAAAAACTAAGTAAACGACACTACTGAATTTATCAGAATGGGCCAAGCTAAAATCTTAATTCATACAATTCGTAGATAACCTTGATCGGAAATATTTAAAACAAATTACTGTACCTACGAACAATGCGAATATTTCTTAGAACTTGGGATACTGCTATTTCAAAACTTGGTAGTTTTAATAAGGCAGCATCGTGGGACTTGAGGGTTTTTATCAGCTGAAAAATGTAATAATAAAATTTACTCTAATTTTCAAGAGCTAACTTACATCTAACCATTTATGCCGAACGTCTCCACTATTTAACATAATATGGCCATCTAGACTCACGCCCGTAAACGGGGCAAATACTAATATCCTATCTGAACAATAACATTATAAATTTTAATTATTATTATTTAATTGTAAAATACCTTGTAGAACTGACATTTTTTCGGGATATTCATTACTTAATGAAATAAAACTACGTAAACATCCTCGTATATGAATATCATTCCATCCGCAGTCCCACCGAATATCTTTTAGATAGAATTTTTTGTAAAGATCATTGCATAAGTTTTTAATATCTTTTCTTAATTCTTCATTATCATCGTATTTTTGTCTGGCGGCAGCTGCATTTTCTTCAAGAAAATCTCTAAAAATATACTTTTATATTTCTTTTATTTTTTTAATATTTAATCCTTTTACCTTAAATTATTTCCATCTTTTTCTTTTTGTTTTTTAATTCGTTCTTTCATCTTTACCATATTATCCATATCGTATTCTTGATCATATTGTTGCTGATATTGTTGTTCGTAAGTGTAAAATGGTGATTTTGGTGGAGGACGAGGATAAGGAGGATAGAATTGTGGTGAAGGGGTAGGTTGTGAAATAGTATCAATATATTCTGTCGATAAGTTACAAGTTTTTAAAATATTTGTTATAGTATGGTGAATATTTGATTCCTTTAATGGAATCTGAACTGTTCGGAACATACCATCATTACTTTTAGATTCTCTTAAATAAAAATAAATGGTACACGGACGAAATGGTTTCCGCGTCCTTACTTTTTCTATATATTCGCTAAGTTGTTTTAAAGAATTTTCATTTGTTGCCTAAAGAAAATGCTAAAGTAAATTTACGACTGTTCAAGTTCAAGTAGTGCTTACACTTACTCTTTGATCTGGATATTTTCCAAATAAATCTGGATGCACAGAAAAATAAAATTGGCGGAGTGCTGTAGATATTTCTTTAGCAGATAAATAACGTGTTTGTGTAAAAGAATTAAAAGAGCTGGCAGAACGTTTAAAACTAGAAATAAATCATTTTGATATTGACACATAACCTTCAAATAATTATAAACACGCGATTTTTTCAATACACATAAAAAATTGTGTATTCTGATTTACATACCAATTTGCGAGTGTATTATACATGTTATTAACTTATTGAACAAAATATAACTGATAAAATATTACATAATTTTTCGATTCAATTTAGAGAACGTTCACACACACGGATCACATTTTTCTGATATTATTGTCGTAATTGTTGTAGCTTTTCTAAATTCGTATTTAATAATTTGTACTTCACATAAGTTCCAAAAAGTAATAATTATATTTTTAATAATAAAAACAAAACATACCAGATTTGTACAGTATATTGTTGCATGAAACGAAATTTCAGTGTTTTCGAAATTGAAATGGACGATAATATTAATAAGAAAGGTTGTAGATTGTTAATATATTCTCAAAATAGTTATTAATATTACAATTTTATAGTTGTACTTGTAGAGCGAAATCCAGCTCCAAATGGAGTACCTTTAGTTAGTACTGTAGCAGTTGCTAAAAGGGCTCCGAATGATTTAGTAGAATTAGCAGTGGAAATACAAAAAGTATGTTATATAATTTTTAGTACTACTTCTTCAACGTATTTATTTTTAGGCCAATGATTTTGTAAATGCAACTGCTTGCAGTAAATTAGGAGTTATAGCGGAACAGGTAGAGATCTTATTTTCATTTTTTAAAAGTAATGTACCTAGTAATAATAAAATAATGTTAAAGGTCCGATTCTTACATGAGCAAGCGCAACAAATATTATTAGAAACTAAAAGAAATTTAGAATTACATGATGTAGCGTGTAATTTTAAGAAAATTCCCGGCAATACTTATTATTTATATATAAGACCATCAGGACAGAAGTATTTTAGTATGCTTTCACCAGAAGTAAATACTGACTTTTCCTTATTTTTAATTATATTTAATTTTTTTTTTTTTTAAGGAATGGGTAAATCATCCTCATGAATTTCTCGGGGGTTTTCGTTTAGAAGCAGATCATTCATGGACACCGCAAGACCAAATCCCAAACAGAAATACTCAAAATATTATGTTACAAAAAATACTTACTTCGAAGACTAACATGCCCTCAATAACATTTGGCATTGAAGAAGCACCAATGGAAATGTAAATAAAACATAATTTTATTTTAAAAACATCTTTATATTAGCTTATAAAGATCTAACAAAAAATGAAAACAGCATTGTTACAACTTTATATTCTTCTGTTCGACATTTATTACTAGAAGTAAATTGAGGCGCAGTGTTTACCAAAAATACTGAAATAACCATCTATATTCGACTAATAATTTATTACAAGTTCAATTGTTTAACAACACAAGCTGGTAACAATGGTGTTGAAATAATCGCAACTAGGACTTGTCTATACCTGTTTTGTTTACTAGGTAACATTTGTACGATGAGCTAAAAAAGTATTATTGTTAAGTTGTCTTAAGGGAAAAAAATCTCATGTACTATATGGTTTCTAAATAAAGCACATTATTACTTACATGGTTTCGGTATTCTTAATGACTCGTTATCTTTAATTGTGACTACATAATCTGCGGAGTGGTTTTTGTACTCTATATGCAACCATTTATCTTCACCAACACATGGATCAAAAAATCCAGGTAATTGACTCTACAGTAAATAAATTATAAATATAGAGGACTCTTTTAACAAATAAAAAATATAAGCGAAGCAAAAGTAATACTTATTTACGATATAAGTGGGATATAGACATTAACGCACCTATTGTGAACTGCCCTACGATCCCACAGAGCGAGTTAAGGTAATCACATATTGCGTTAATAATGCAGTAGTAGCCCACGAATATCGTACAAATTTTTATCTATCACCGTATACCATATCGCACTCATAGAATTAATCTCATAGATAGTAGATGTTGCAATAATTTTTGTTTTACATGTTTTGTACAAGAACTTGGGTCCGTAAAACTGGCCAATCACGTCAAAGTACAAAATTTTGTAAAAAGTAATGATCAATGTATTAGCTGGATAAGATGTCACACTTGTCACAATGGGGTATTCCGATGATATGGAATTGATATGAAATAGTAACTTTTTACTATAATTTACAGCTTCATATATTAGGAAAATATAATAAAACATGTTTAATTAAAAATTTGAATTACTAATTTAATTTAATTGGAATTTTTACAACTCTAGAAACGTCCTTGAAAACTGTGACGTCAAATTAATTTGTTGCATCTGTTTAGAAATAGCCTTGTTATCCCATTGAGTAGAAAACAAGGCTATTGCATTATCTAAAGTGAGTACCTTATCCCACGATGATAGATAAATTTAAATTACGCGCCTAAAACATGTGTACCGTAACTGCTCCTGCAGTAATTTTCCAAATTTAAAATTATATTAAACTTAAATTTTTGCAATGAAAACAAATAATATATATTTACTATTCTAGTCTACCGCACATCTAGCAAATGCAAATATTTTCATTTTCAACTTTTAGATAGCGCTGTTAATTTCTAAATAATGCGTCAAATCTTTTAAAATTTGTATCTGGGTTAAATATAATGAAAAATATCTTACAATTTATAAAGTATTTAAAAAAAATCGTAGCAATCAAATAAAAAAGGATAAGGATTAAGCATAAGCGAAGAATAAAATAATATTTTTTCTTACCTTAGATTGCTCGTGCAAAATAAGTTTACTATCTTTTACAAGGCACTGCAGTGGAATTGTTACCTCAATTATTTCTCTTTCGTGTACTCCGTCGCCGATCTCTTGTTCCACATCTATAAAAATGTGTATTACATACTTCTGCTATAATTTTTGAATTAAAGATATTTACTCTCAAGAACTTTTCCATAAGTTGCTCGCACTATAACTAATCCTTTCTTGGCTTCTTCTTCATCTCTAATTCGTGAATAAGTAGCTCGCATTAATTCTATAGCTGCTTCGGCTTCTCGTCGTTTTTCTATTAATCTGTTAATAAATGTTGAAATATGTTTTCATTAATTATTGAAAGTATTTTACCTTGATCTATTATTTTCTCTTTGTTTTTCTAATTTACGCTGCTGTTTTTCTTTTAAGAATGGCTCTACAATTGCTTTTTTAACTACAATATATACACATAGAGGTACCACAGTAGCGTAGAATATAGGGGCTGGTATTATTTCTTCACATAAATGAATAGGAAAAGTGTATACTTGATTGGCTCTAGTCAACCTTATTTTTAATTTAACACCTGCTGGTACTCCAACAATAACAGTTGCTGATAAATTACTGTGTTTGGATACTTTTTTTTCGGCACCGTATTCTATCAAACCGCCAAAAGTACCAATTCTACAATAAAACATTATAATCTGCATATATTTATTAATAATGATGTATGACTTACTTAAAAGCAAACCGTAGTTTTAATTCATATTTTAACATTTTCCGTGAATAAACAACAGAACCGTATGAATGTGGAAGACCAAATTGAATTGAAACATTATAATGCGCAAATTCTAAGAACGATAAAATTTAATAATTTAAAACATAAAGATTGATTTTTATCGAACCTGTATCTCTAACAATGGACGTGGACAATAATGACTGTATACCGCCTCTATATGTAAAGTATCCTACGGAGTATTTATCAATTTGCATTGCTAGTGCTAAAATATTATTTTATTAACAAAAAAACATATCTTTATAATAAATTAGTACTTGACATAAGTCCCGGTCGAATTCCAGCGGGAGTGAATTGTAAAATAGTACCGCCATTCCAAAAGAATCTTTTGGACAGGGTTCTAAATCCTTTAAAAGTTAGTGATGGGCCATTCCCAGCACCAATTTCTGTTTCTATCCAGCCTTTATGCGATAATAATTTTCGCCAGCCCAAATTTACACTCCCAACCCCTAACAAATAATATTTTTATTTTTTGTATTATATTTACTGACCGGTAAAAACAACGGACCACTTAAAAATATCCATATATTTTCAGATTTGAGATATTAGATAATAATATGTGGAAACTATATTAAACTACGAACTGTCTCATTTGTTAACAACCTAAAGTGGGATTTCATATATGAAATTACAGTTTTTCTTTAACTACTAGCTGTACTCGTTTCAAATGTTTATGTATAGTTTGGTTTACGAAAGATGACTATTCAAGGTCACTTATAAGCCGTCTGACATAATATTACTTGCAGATAACTTCACTGCATTTCGTATGCATAAGCGTGCAAAATGAAATATTTATGTATACAATTAACTGAAAAAAATAAGTGTAATTTATTTGAAAATTAAGTTTCTTTTTAAATAATGCCTTTCTCAAATATTTACGTTCTTTACCTTTGTTTTTCCAAAACACACACATATAGACTTCACATAAATCATGGAATAATAATTTGATTTAAACTTCAACGTCACTGAGTAAACAGTAGCAGTATAGTAGATAATTAGATATCTGTAACTCTACGACATAAGTCATTATTATTTGTAGTGTGTTAGAAAGTAATGTCATCAATTTACGCATATTTGTCACACAACATAAGTTAGAAAGACATACGTCAAATAATCGTTCTCTTTCTAACATGAAATGTTGCTAAGCTACTGCTATATAAAGAGCTGTGTATTCTTTCTTCGAACAAGTAACCTAGAATAGTCATCTTTCGTGAACCAAACTATATCATATGGTTTATTTTCCTCTACACCATAAATTCCACATTCGTGATAAAAAAAATTGTTTAAACGTTTTTTTCCGTCTCTCATAATAAGCAAAATACGAGATATTTTCAAAATTGACCATTTTCACTGAAATTGAGACATCTATTGGTTTATTCTGAACTAAAAAGTATGTTAGCATTATGGGGTTGAAATCTCAAAGTCATAGCTGTCATCTGTCACGTAAGAGATGATACTGTTTTAAAAATGTGGAATGGTATGGTTTGTTTATAAAAATGAATACCAAAAAGACAATAAGTTTTGTTGTATTACAATATTTAAAAACAAATTCTTTGAAAATAATTTGATTGTCATATAGTTCCATTTTCAGTTCTTAATTCTTCGTAACCACTTGCTTTATCTTATTATTAGTGGGAACAAATGCCACGAGCCACGACCCCTTTTCTTTAGATTTACTACGACAATCTCGGACACAATATGCTCCTACCATAATGATGCATTAATAAATCAAGACAATACAGCTAATAAAATATTTTTAAAAAAAGTTTTAGCCTGTAACTCAAAAGACAATTGAAAATTCCGGTCTCAAAAAAATTGACTCAGGAATGTGAAAACGGTTTTGCTCTATGGAACAAATTCAACGCATTACGTTTGATAATATTGAAGGTAGTCCGTTTTTTTTTGCCGGTCAGTGTATTTACAAACATACCTGTTCCGTTTTGAGCTTGTAATTGGCCGGATAAGGTACATGTATCTTTTTGAGTTAAAGGAAATTCTACAGATTGCGTAAAACTCATACCAGATACTTCAATATTAGGTAACATGCTTGGACCACCGCTAAATAAAGATTGTAATAATTATAATTAAATTTGTCGACAGAAATATCAACTTACAGGTCGAGATCTTCATAATCTAATTCGTCAAAATAAGGGTTGAAACAGTCAGTAGCGTTTATATTAACAGTAACAGTACCTCGAGGGTTCGTGTTCTGTTGCATACGCCGGTCGGCTCTTTCCTGGGCAAGTTGCTCATATTCTGCCCGTATTTCTGCGGGTGTTTTTGTCCTTTGTACAATTTCCCATCCTTCTGTTTCTAAGCCCTTAATTCCTAAACTATCATATATTGCTCGTCGATGAGGGTCAGATAAAACTTGAAACTGCTATTAGAAAAGATAAAATATTTTTTTAACACATTCTTACTTTCATACGCGCGTTTGGTTTTATTGAATAAGGTTTCGGCTTTCTTTTTCTTTTCGGGGTCCACATGTTTGTCAGGATGATATAGTCTACTCAGTCTCCTGTACGCATTGCAAATCTCATCATTTGAAGCCTATAAGAGATAAACTTGTTAACCTCACTTTAATTAAAGATAAATTGAGTATATTTTTAAAAATTGTGTACTAAAAATGACGTATTTTTCATTGATAAACACGCTAAACAATTAAACTTTCATTCATAATTGATAATAATTAATATTATCATTTATAAATATATCTAACCTAACAAGGACATGAAATTCAGTTTTTACGTATTTATATACATTATTTTATAAAAATATTGTTACATAATTATATATTGCATTTACCTCTTTCGGAACGTTAAGAAAAGCATAATAGTCTTCGTCAATTACGTTTTCATCATCTGAATCTAAGTCCATGTTGAAGTTTACTTCTTCTTCGGTCAAAATTTCACGGGAGACTGATGAAAAATTTTGAAATGGACTGTCGAACTACACAGGCTACATAATGAATATTACTAATGAAAGAAAAAAGGAAATTATTATTAAAATTAAGCATTAAATGTATTTTCAAACCACCTGATGTCAAATGTTCAATTGTTATGTAAGATTGAATAAGTCAAAAGATAAAATACAAGTATTTTTATATAATTTTATTAAAGTACATTAGTCACTTTCATGAGAATCTGAATCAGAATCTCGAATCGCTTTACTCTTATCAACTTTCTTAACTCTACGAGTTTCAAAATCGGAGCCTTCTTCATCAGATGAATAAATATTTGCTCCACTTTTATGACTCGCAGCAGCTCCACTTTTATATTTATTTTTAATTGCGGCGAGTGATATAGCGCCCTCTTCGTCACTGCCTTCTTCTTCCCTATAGGGGTTGCTACTACTATGCGTCCTTGTTGATCCAGATTCTCCACGTTTTCGTGGTTTGGCTCGAGCTGTTTGCCGCAGTTTTTCTTCCTCTTTCTAAAATATAATTTGTAAAACCAAAAATATATTTATTTTTGTGGTTACTCACTTTAAGTAATGTCTTTCTGTCTTGATCGGGATCAACACCAACTTGCGACAATATTTTAATACCAGATGTTTTTTGTGAACGATCTGCTAACGAAAGAGTCATCTTGCGATGGGTGAAACTCTCTGTTGAATGTGGCCTGAAAGATAATTTTGTTCGGAACACTGCTTGTCCTTGCAACCCTGTACCTTGTCGAATGAATAAATGATTATGATCACCCTATAAAATATACATTTTATTTTCCTATAAATTTGATTTTGAAGAAATATACCTGTAATGGTTGTTTATAAACATCAAATATTTCTGAACCTAAATGCAGACTTAAACTACCATCCGACCATTTAATAAATCGTGCATTTGATTCTCGAACTACATTACCATCTTTATCAAACGAATCTTTCCAACGAATTGTATTTTCTACTTTCAATTTTAATCTAGCACGACCTTCTTCATCCAAAGTTTCCTCCTCATCAATTTCATCTTCATAAGTTTCGGGATCAAATGGTCGAGTTTCCACTGACAAGAAATTCGGCAGTTTTACAAAGTGGATATCTCTACCTAAATCAGTTGTAATTTTTGGTATTTCAACGTCGATTCTTGTCTCTGGAATAGGTTCTGGTTCCCGTTCTTCTTCCTATGTTTATAATAATAAAAAAAAATCAATAGAATTATACATATTTATAATAATTACATCTTCTATCATAGGACGCTGTTCGGCGGTCTCTTCTTCATCATCTGAGCGACCTCTATCTCGATCCTGATCATAATCTTCTCTTTCGTCTCTATCTGAAACTCGCTGCTCATCTTTATCTTTATCCTTGTCTTCATCACTGCTTATATCATCAGCATCACCGAATAATTCAGCTGCATTCTTAGGCACTTCTATATAACATAAAATTATTAAATAGTATTCTACATTAATAATCATTCACATATTCGTACCGCCATTTTCTTCATTTTCGCTATCAGATCCCATTGGTATTCTTTTACTACTTTTTTCTTCAGAATCACTCCGTTTTCTTTTCCTTCCAATCTCTGAAGCAGGTGATGAGGCATTAGAACCAGCATCAATTTGTAAATTTGGAGAATTTGAGCGACTATCATCATGTTGATCTCGTTCTTTTGAGCGTTCTGCACCAGATTTACGGGAATCTTGTGATTTTGATCTAGATCGCCGTGATTCAGCACTTTTAGATCTAGATCGCCGTGTATCAGCACTTTTGGATCTAGATCGACCTGTTGCTGCTGATCTTTGAGATGCAGCAGATCCTGATCTACGAGAGGCTGCAGATCCAGATCTACGAGACGCTGCAGATCCAGATCTTCGAGAGCCTGCCGATCTAGACCTACGAGATCTTGCTGATACAGCGGAGCCTGATCTTCGTGAATGTGCTGATCCAGATCTTCTCGAGTGAGCAGATCCAGACCTCCTTGACTGAGGAGATCCAGACCTTCTTGAACCTGATCTTCTAGAATGGGCTGATCCTGATCTTCTAGAATGGGCTGATCCTGATCTTCTAGAATGAGCTGATCCCGATCTTCTAGAATGGGCTGATCCTGATCTTCTAGAATGGGCTGATCCTGATCTTCTAGAATGTGCTGATCCCGATCTTCCAGTATGTGCTGATCCCGATCTTCTAGAATGTGCTGATCCCGATCTTCTAGAATGTGCTGAACCCGATCTTCTAGAATGACCTGACCCAGATCTTCTAGAATGAGCTGACCCAGATCTTCTGGAATGAGCTGATCCAGATCTTCTGGAATGAGCTGATCCAGATCTTCTGGAATGAGCTGATCCAGATCTTCTAGAATGAGCTGAACCAGACTTAGCTGATTGTGCGGATTCAGAACGTCTGGAATGAGCTGATCCAGATCTTCTAGAAGCTGCTGAGCCCGATCTTTTGGATGCAGCTGAACCAGATCTTTTCGATGCAGCTGAACCAGATCTTTTGGATGCACCAGAACCGGATCTTTTGGATGTAGCTGAACCGGATCTTGATCTTTCCGATACATTCGACCCGGATCTATTAGATGCAGCACTTTTGGATCTAGATCTGCGATTTACAGACCTAGATCGTCTAGATATAGCTGATTTATTTGATCCAGAATTAGATCTTGATCTATTAGATCCCGCAGAATGTGATCTATTTGATGCTGGTGTTTTTGATCGTGATCTATTTGATGCTGGTGTTTTTGATCGAGATCTATTTGATGCTGGTGTTTTTGACCGATTTGATCCAGGTGATTTTGCACTTCCTGATCTATTTGAACCTTCAGATTTATTTGAACCTGGAGAATTAGATCTAGATCTACTTCCACTAGCTTGTGATCGAGATCTATTTGATTCTGCACTCTGTGATCTAGACCTGTTTGAACCTGAGACACTGCGCGATCTATTTGATGCATGGCTTCCAGGTCTCGATCCAGAATTATTAAATGGAGAATTTGATCTATAATAATTATGAATTGAAAAGTTTATTATTACAATACAATAATTAAATATAGTCTACCTAGATCCTTGATCTAAACCATTTCCAGGTGTTGGGACTGGTCCTTGATTTAAACTGGGACTTGGACTTACACTGCGACTTGAATCACTATCTGAACCCGAAGGCATTTTAATATTTTTATCTAATTTTCATTTACTGCGTTTGAATTACTTTAAAGCATAGTCGTCTTAGCACACAAAATACATAAACATAACCTACAATATGGTTGACAAACAGCCGACGTCTTCGTTAAGAAATTCTAAACACTTCGTTTGATCGAAAATTGGTCTGTTCATATGACCGAAAACAGCAGCACCGAAAATGCGCCATCTGTATTTTGCACCATGTACTGTGCGTTAAACAATCACTCTCATAAAACGTTAGTTACGACTTACGATTACAAGCAGGGCATCGAACCCGCCAAGAACTGGGTTCGGTTCAGAGTAATTCGTTATTTGAAAAATGGGATCGTGTGCGGTTTTGGTTCAAGCATTAATAAAATTTGTGTTTTGATCCGGGTTCAGGTTCGATTCGACCTAATTAAAATTGAATTAATGTTTTTTTAAATAACAATCTTTATATAGAAATAATTTAAAATACGTGCTGAAATTTATAATTACTGCAACGCAAGACAAGAACACATTTTTCATGAACAATCAACACATACAGCAACGCAGACGACGTCGATCGTCTATGATCAGATACGATTACGTTTCGAACTGAATTGAACCTGAACCGGAGCTGAACTCTGAACTAGAATTTTGATACTCGGTTCGGTTCCGATTCATGTTTAATTGAAAAATATGTCTGAGGTTCGGTTCTGGGTTCGCTAAAATGTTACGGTTTGGTTTTATGCCCTGATTACAAGTATGTATTTATAAAGGAATAAGGTATACCAAAGGTAGACAGTAAATGGTTCAATATTTTCATCTTTCATACACATTTAATTACATTTTATAAATTATTTTCAATTCAAATTGAGATATATAAAAATAATATATTTCTGCACATTTGCATTCATATATTTAAATAAAAGTAATATACTTTCTCATCATAAATAAAATATATATTATTATAATAAAATGTATAATATGATAGTCTTCATATTGGTCGTGGTCATAGTATAGCTGAGATCTAATATCCTGGTCGAAATATTAAGTATTTATTGCTTAAGTATTGGATAATTTTTGTATATCTTCCGTAAAAGTAACATCTAGTATCTTTTGTACAAAATAAGTAATTTGTTTTGAGAATATTCCATATTCTGCATTTTTGCTCGCTACTTTTACACATATGTAGTAAACAGGAATACCTACAAAAGTTACAATTAAGAACAAAATACATAATTCTACATTCTTTTTCATACCTGTTAAAGTAAGAGCAATACTATAAACAGCATTCCACGGATTTGATGCTAGTGGGAATAAAACTAAAAACATACAACTAACTAAAAAGATAATAGGAATAATAGTATTAACGCGAATAGGTCTAGGTATATCAGGTTGTTTATACCTTAACCACAGCATACCAGCAATACTGGCAGCAACAGAAAACCATAATATCTGGCTGTAGTATTTAATAAGGACAAAAACATCATCAGTTAGTAACATAGCCAAAGAAGCTAGGCAGGTAAAAAGTAAGGAAGGAATAGGAGTATGACGAGATACATGAACATAGGAAAACAATTCTGGAAGATGACCCTCTTGTGAACCGGTTAAAAAAAGACGGGAACTGGTAAACAGAATGCCGTTTACTCCACCAAATGTTGACAATGCGACAAATATCGGCACAATCCAAGCAAGTCGACCAAATGTACTGTTGCCGAAACTCTGAAATAATAATAATTAAATAAATGACAATTAAAAATAATGCATCATTGTAATTATCGATTCAATGAACCGGATTAAATTTGGGAAAATAGTGGAATAAAAAATTAAAAATAGTTTTGTTAGATGTTATTTTTATAAAATGTTCCGCTTAAAATTAAAAGTATGTACTTACTACGAATAGTTCATTTTTTTATATCAGATCTACCGTAAAATGTCAGCTTATTGTTTATGTAAATACATAATGGGATATTTTACTATAATAAAATTGATAAAAGAAACTATTTTAATACTGTACATTACACAAAAAAAATAACAAATTGTATTATTCTGTTGTATACGATGTGTTGTAAAGCGGGAGCTGCATGTATGCCACTCATGAGCTTGTTATCTGATTCTTGTGTTTGGTTTTAATAGTTTTGTCACGTTGATTGTGTTTTACTTGCACGTGAAATAAAACATTATACAATGTAGATAACTAATATGGACATCGAATATCAATAAAATAAGAAATGAATAAGATATTTATTGTAAACAAACTCCTCCTCACACCGCCTACCAAACTACTGCCACAAACAATGAAGGAAGACCTATATATTTCAGTAGTAGGCGGCGCCTATCGTCACTTCTAATTGCCATCGGAAAAATCTACGTCATTCCGATATATTTTTTTTATAAATTATTATCTCGATCAAATTGAACGAAAAACAACTTGAAATTTTATATTTGCATTAAAAAAAAAACAATTCAGTAAAATTCAGATTATCCGAACTTTGATTATCGGAAATTCGCCTTAACGAAAACGACCCCTCATATCGTAATACATCGCATCCAGATTTTAATGAATAAGCACGTTTTAAGGCCCCTACAATCCGATTTTAACATTTTTACTTAATTTCTGTTTAACTACGAAGTTCTCAATTGGACATTAATGGTAAGAGTTAAAAAGATTTTGGTAACAATTGAACAACCGGAAGTAGCAATGATTTTTTAAAAAACTCTTCTAAATTTTTTTTGAAAATTTTTGTTCTTGCAAATATTAAAGAAGAATAAATTCTCTATCTGATACATTTAAATATTTTATTACATATATATTTTATTGATTTAGAGAATAAAAGAATATTATATAAAATAATCTGTTGTAATAAATCTCACTGTCCAAATAATGCCATGGAAACCAAATGAAAAATTAAAATGTTTGTAACTGACAGATAAATGTCAGTGTCAGAAATCCGGAGATATTACTGAAGAATTTTACTGGGAAGTACATACAAATATTATTTCTTATTGTATTAATAATTAAATATTTAAAATTATAGGCATGTTACATATATCCTTCAGATATACTTGTCAATCCCGACAATGAAAAATTAGAAAAGTAGAACAAAATTTCTTCATAGAATGACTTTAAAATTAAAAAATCTAAATATAAAGAGTGTAGGTATACAAGAAAAGTTAAATACAATACTTAAGTAACCAAACACGGAAGTGGCGAGAGGTATTGTGCTGGCCACAACAGATTTTTTAATAAGTTAATCTACATAAAAAAAATGATATACGTATTTTTTATTTTATCCCGCAAAAAACACTAGTATCTACTGACGTCACGCTCACGGCTTAGAAAGAGAAGCCTGGAATGAGCGAAACAGACATAGTGAAAATGCCTGACGTATTTCGTTTCTTTCTAAACATAACACACTCGCGGCGTCATGGAAAACTTTCGAATGGAGCCAGGACAAACGTTCTTCACAACCAAGTGTTTCCAACTGTTGTGCGCCTCCGTTAGCAGTACGGGTTACGCGGCTACGCCATCAAAATAGCGCTCGTTTTGAACAAAGTGAATTTTTAAATAATTAGTAATATTAGAATATTAATAATTACATTTTGTCTTTTTTTTATTATCTATTTGCAAGTAAAATGAAAACACATGTTTTTTTTAAAAAGCGGGATGCTGAAATGGGCCTATTTTAGAAAAAAATCTGATGTGGACACCACACGACTTCCTTGTACGATTATTAAACTATACATATTTTTTTAATAAATAAATTACAAAATATTAATTTTAACTTCAAAACAGTAAGATATTAGCGACCATAATCTAACCAGGTTCTTTTTAAAAAGAGTTTTGATTACAACAAAGAAATATTTGATTACAACAATGAATATGACTAATTTCACAATAAAAATATAATATTTGTTATTGTACGAATCATAAAATTGCACGTATTTAACGTAATTTGACATTAACATTTTTTTTATGTTTTTGTCCTAATCCATAGCAAGCTTTATTACAAAAACAAAAAAGTATATAATTTTTAAATTTACATATCTCGCTTATACAAAGAGCTAATTTAATAATACTTGATTTGCTAGACGCAGAAACTAATTCTCTAAAACTTTTATTTGAAGCATTTATTTCTAAAATCAAAGTAAAATAATTTTATTCAAGAAAAACTGTTAACAACTTCAAGTAATGTACCACTTCTGGTTAGCCTATTTTAACCAAAATCTATTATGTTATTTCGATTGACATAAAAGTCTTTTATACCAAATTTGAAAAGTTTTGGATTATATTTTAAAACAGTTTTTCATTAAAATCTATTATAGGCTTCAAGTAAAGTGCCACTTCTGGAAATTGTGTAATAACCAGAAAGGGAGGTGCACAACTAGATGTTATAGGAGTCCTAAATACAAAATTTCAACTTTCTACGGCTTACCGTTTTTGAGTTATGCGAGATACGTACGTACGGACGTACAGACGTCACGACGAAATTAGTCAAAATGGATTCAGGGATCATCAAAATGGATATTTCCGCTGAAATCTGAAAACCGAAATTTTTCGCGATTACAATACTTCCTTTACTTACGTACAAGGAAGTAAAAAAGTAGTAAAATATCTCATTATGTAACAAGAAATACGTATTTCTTAGAACACGGAAATGCGTGACTAAATATAATTAAAATATTTTTCATTAAATCGATAATTGCATTTGGTTTAAAAAATACTGACCACTGCAACTGCAGCCGAACTCAGCATCTCATCTCCTGAAAGGATTGTGAAATACGCAATGTTGGCGAAGACGTACACAAGCGTGACCGTGGGTAGGGCTATCCATATAGCTCGAGGCAAGTTCCTAAGCAATCGATCAAGAACAATCTCAGTTAAACGGAAGTGATAGTAGGCGTGTGCAAACATCATGCATTAAGCATGAACACTTCACAAGCCCAAGAGGATGAAATGAAACGTTTCGCTTCGTTTCTCAAACCCCATCCCCATCCCACAGCATCCCCCGCGCCCGCATACAGCACGTGCTTCTAACAAAATGAGGCCGCTCAAGCGAGCGCTTCGCATTTATCGACTGGAAACCACGCCAACTAGACGCTTCAGATGAAAGACGGCTACGTGCTCTACTTCATTTATAGCTAATTGTTTTATAATAAGTGACAGCGCGACGGAAGCGAAACGAAACGAATGTGAATTACTCCCACCCCACCTGTATGGGTCTTGCAACTCCTCTGTAACGAAATTCAAAAAATTCCATCCGCCGAAAGCGAACAAGCCGGAATAGAAAGCGATAGCGATTTCTTCTGGTCCATAGTCTCCATCAAATGCTTTATTAAAATTCTCCGTTCGACCTAAGGCAAGTGAGCATGCGTTAAATTTGTAACAATGTAACAGGTGGTTTATAAAATAACCCACCGGAAATAAACAGATGACATCCACCGACAAGAATGATAGCTGCCAATGCGGCTAATTTAGCTGCTGTGAAAATACTTTGAATTCGCATTGCCCATCGTACGCTTGCACAGTTCACGGCCGTCAACAAACCTAGAATAATAATTAAGTCGCAAAAAGATTAAATACATATGTAGAAGTCGTACACGTTAAGATCAAGCCGGCTGTCATGACTGAGTTCTGCAGATGCCTCTAATAAATTGTTCAGTGGCGTGCACAATATTAGTCCGAGCGCCAAGTGCTTCTTCTATCATCCAAAAAAATTCAGACCATAAAAAGACACAAAAGACCTTTTTGGAAAACATCTCATTCGATTCGGATTTTGGCAAATTAAAAAATATCAATTTTTAATGTTTATCTTGTAATTTCCCAGAAAGTGTATGATATATTTTATTCAAATTTTACATACTTATAACACTAAGCATGTAGTCTCTCACAGTTTTATAGAAAATGGAAAAATACTTTTAATAACCGAATAAATAAAATATAATTCTTGGGAAAACTCATGTAGTCAGAAAAGTACTCTATTACTAAATTTTGTCCTTTTAGAAATTTTATAATACATACGAGGTTTGTTCAAAAAAAAAGGTGACTTTTCAAATTTCGCGGGCTACGTATAATAGATTCTCGATTTTTTTTTGTTTGTTACGTTGGTATACATGTTCCCAACATATATTGCCATGATCAGCCATTTTGCATTTGTAGTTTGTTTTTGACAGATATAAAGCTTAAACTATTTTGGTGTGCTTGGCGATTTTTTGCAATCGAAAAAAATGGATTAAAGAATCTGTATTAAATTTTGTGTGAAAAATCAAATTAAGTGTTCCAACGCACTTGAAATGTTGTCTGTGGCATTTGGCGAATCTACTTTGAGCAAAAAAACTGTTTATAAGTGGTACAAGCTCTTCACAGAAGGCCGAGATGTTAATGACGATGCCCGCCCTGGAGGCCCCAGCATGTCAACAACCGATGAAAACGTTCAAGCGGCGAAGAAAAAAAATTGTTATGGAGAATCGTCGTACGGTCAATAAGGAATATTACCTTCAAGTTATGCGCCGTTTGCGTGAAGCAATACGAAGAAAACGCCCGGATTGGTAGCAAAACAATTCATGGCTTTTGCATCACGATAATGCACCTGCTCACACATCGTTGCTTGTTCGTGTTTTTTGGCCAAAAACAATACCATAATCTCGCCTCAGCTACCGTATTCCCCGGACTTGCCTCCCTGCGACTTTTTCCTGTTCCCAAAACTGAAAAGACCCATGAAAGGACGGCGTTTTGCCACGATTGAGGAGATAAAGACCGCATCGCTGGAAGTTAAGGCCATACTAAAAAGCGCGTATCAGAAGTGCTTCGAGGATTGGAAAAAGCGCTGACACAAGTGTATTATATCTGAAGGGGATTACTTTGAAGGGGACAAAATAGATATAGATGAATAAATAAATATTTTTCGAGAAAATAAAGTCACCTTTTTTTGAACAAACCTCGTACATCGGAAAAAATACAAATTGAGCAACTTTGTAACTTTGATAAAAGTTAAATAACGATCTGCCGTCGCATTTTTAGTTTCATTGTTGATAACGTTGTGTCACAAATGTAAAATTTACTCGTTAAAAAAAGTGCATGTTTAATCCTGATAAAACAATTTAGTATTTTGTAGGTTTTTTTTTATTAAGATTATTTTTGCTCATATAAAGCTTTTTTTTTAAATTAAAATAAGGATTTTTAATTGAATTACCATTAAATACATTCCTATAATATTTTTAAATTTACAACCAAAAATAAACGCTTTATTATGGAACCTAATTAGCTTCCAGTTCTGAACAAATCTCTCGAGTCTATGGATTCGGACTGCAGCCAACCATAAACGTCAACGTCACTGTTTTTCACCTTACCGCGCACCGGACGATTGATGACGCAAATGGCTTGAACTTAAAGTGTACGCACTCTACCTATGTAGGCGGAAGTACAAAATACAAGAATACTTACAAAGACATACCGCCGCAAGCAATTTGATGGCTTGTTCTGGTGGGGCACAAGTCGGGAAAAAAGGTTTGGCCGCGTACTGAGCGAAAGTAATAGCAACAATAGCTTGAGTCGTAGGTCTGATGATAAGAATTGCCATCCACAGTCGAAGAAAGGCTGCGAGTGGTCCAAAAGCAACATAGATGTAGGCATAATCTCCTCCAGACCGTGTTATTGAAGTTCCCAACTCGGCGTAACATAGCGCACCCAAAGTGGACAACAGCCCCGAAAGAATCCAAACAATGATCGACACGCCGACAGACTTCGTGCTTTCAAACACGCCGGTCGGCGACACGAAAATACCACTTCCGATGATTGTGCCTACGATCAATGCCACGCCATTCATCAACGTGATCTTCCTCTCGAGGACCACCTTGCCGGCGTCATTGTCCGTTGACGTAGAGGATGGTTGTTCCTCTGCTGTCATCGCGACTTGCACTTGTAACCGACGCGGCAGATGACGACGCTCGAAATGTGCAATCGCCGCGTGCTAGCTAACCGTTCACAACTTCCTCGCGCAAGCGCATCGAAAGTCTACATTGTTTACCTGCCGCTCACCCGCCTCTGATCACATCCTATCAACAGGAGAGTAGCTATGGTGACGTGATTCGGTCTTCGTAGTACTATACTCACACCCAAATACGTACTACCGATGCGTATTATTGGCATCAATATTGACTTGCGTTGAATTATGCGTGTTGTAAATCTTTTCCAGATTGCTGATTGAAAACGAATCGATAAGCAGTAAAAGTTTTTATTTGCTTTGATGATTTGACAATCATTTCCGTAAAATTTATGATTCATTATTTTATCGTTATAAAATTTAAAGGTTTATTTATATATTTATTTTGTACAACTGCCCAACAGGAGTATTCCCAATAAAAGGGCAGGAAAAACAATGAAATACACAAATTACAGTTTGATAAAATTTGAAAAAAATAGTTAACAGACAGGAATAAAACTTTGAGTCATACATTTTAGTAGGTGTCTAGTTTCAAACGTCAAAAGTCGAATATTTTAGAATTTAGATTATGATAAAAACATATGCGGTAAATGTGAGACACTGATAGGATATTAATTTCAAGAGTAGGTAGATAAAGGGTATAGGAATGACGGATGAATACACTAAAAGCATGGAAATTAAGAAGGCTGAGACATAGATAGAGGGTTGTCGATTTCCCCATGAATAAGTTTAGCTAGATAATAGACAGTATATTTCACGTCTTTCCGTTATACTACATAATTTGAACATTTCAAGTAAGTTTATATATTATATTGAAATATCGGGGTACACTGTAAGCAATTTGAAATAGGCAAATTTAAAGAACATTCATAAAAGGAATTCCAAACGATGGAGCAATATTTTATTTTAGATCGCGTACAAACGTATAATATAGCGTACAGATGGATGAAATATTTCTGAAAAGTCGAGTATTACGTATAATCCAAGCATACGAATAGATTTATTATAGATAATATTGATGTGTTGTGTAAATGATAATTTGGTGTCGAATGTAACGCCCAAGTCTTTAACACAAGATACACGATTTAAAGTGCTTTAATAAATCTTACAACTAAATGAATCGGCCGAATTTTTGTAAGACATAACATTACATTTATCAATAATGAACGACAGTTTGTTTATATCGCACCACTGAACTAAACAATCAAGATCATATTGGAGTCGAGAGCAATTGTCAATAGATGAGATGGAGTAAAAGATTTTAGGTCATCAGCGAATAGTTTTTCACAATTTAAAATTGATGGTAAATCATTATATATAAAAGAAATAAAGTGGTCCTTGATTCGAGCCCTGGGGTATTCCAGAAGTAGAGATTTAAAACCACGCACCTGAACAAACAGTTTACGTTGAAAAACATATGAAGAAAAAAGTTCGATTATAGAGGGAGTAAAATAGTAAGAACGAAATTTGCTAATTATGATACTGTGGTCTATCCTATCAAAAGCTTTAGCAAAATCTGTATATATTGCTTTCCATGAAGCCACATTGGACTGGAGATATAAGGTTTTATATCGGCTATAAATTTTTGTATATATAATACTTTTAAATACTTTGCCAAAGTTTGATAGGATAGCTACAGGTCTATAATTCGTGATATCAGATGTGCACTTACACATTTTTTTTTGGTCAAGATCACTTGAATGTGCAAAGATCTATTCACTAATTCAAATGGTGATGTACCGCCGACGCGGGAGACGCGCAATGCTTAAAATAAAACTGTCGGGAAGAGTCGCATCGTCGCCGGGCGAGCCGTGTCGGGGCCAAGACAGTGCACCGCGACAACTAGACCTCGCACAGTACGATCCCATTTACATCATCTTTCCTGTACCAAAAACAAAATTCCTCCCGTTTGTTTGTGCGTTGGCGACGCCGTCGATCTCTGCCAGTGTTACGAGCACGTCGTCACAATGTTTTTTCGTTTTCCCGGTAGCTGTTACTCAATTCTTCGGTAAGTAAAGTTTTGCGGGCGTCGAAAAGCATCGTCAAAGATTACTGTAAGTTTGTAAGTTGTTGTGCAAATAGGTGAACCTGTTACGGCAGCTTACAAGAAATGTTTTTGGAGCCGTCCACGTTGTGACGTTTTTGCTATACATAATATTAGCCGCAGAGCACGTGGTACGATATGGAGCAATCGGGAGCAGTGGGGCGAGTGGAGCGCAGGAGTAGCAGCAGGAGGCAGCACAGGTTAGTGCAGAAAACACGTAAACATGCATGCGTAATCGCCGTGTACATGTGTAACCTTACGAAAAAAGATATTGTTTTGGCGTTTTTCCTAACCAATCCAGGAAACTTTTCGCCGCATATTTTCTGTTCATAAAAAATTCCTTTTAAAAAAGAAACTTTTAAATTTATTTCATCATCACCTTATCGCATTCACAATTTCCTACTTGTTGATAACATTTTATTGCGGTCATAATTTTTTAAACACTATAGTGTCGCCTGAGTAAAACGTGAAACAAAAATATTGAGGCAAATGTGAAACACTATCACCATTTTATTCTGGTTTGAATTAAATGAAAATTGACAATTTAGTCTGATATGATAAAATGAGCTCAAAAGTTTCGTTTTGGTATGCTATCCTTTTATTTCAAAATATTATGCAAAATATGGATATTTATACTCATTTGTTATAACGATAAGATCTTTAATTTTTATTGAAATCAAATAGTTTTTGATTTATGTACGTTTACATGTACATGAAAATAAAACAAAAAACTATGTGTAATTATTTAAATTTAAACTAAGCTTATAATTATTTATAAACTGTATAGTTCAAATAACATTTTTTGTGCCTATTTTAATTTTTCAGGACTTTTCTTATAACGAAATGTTGAAATTTAATCAAAATATCAATTGACATACCGGCCATTTTTTTTTTAATTTGAACATATTTAAATTCTAAACAACTTTTCTAAGTAATTTTTAATGTGATTCTAAAATTAGGTACTTGAAACTGAAAATAGAAACATTGACATTGTTTATTTTATATATGGTGGTAGCGGTTTGGGTTGAACATAGGGATTTAACATGGGATTTTTGTTTTATGTAATTTCCTGCTCTCCTGTTCATTTTACACTAAAACATGTAGAGGGAAACGTTGTACAGTATTAAAAGTTGCATGTAAAACTGTTTTTACATTTTTTATTATGTTTCTGGTTTCTTCACAATTTTAAAATTAGAAATTAATAAACGTGAAACGTCAATCTGACTTAGAAAATAAATCCAGTATTCTTGGGTAACTATTTCCACCACAATAATAACACGTTCCTTATTCGAATAAACATTCATTATTTAATATACTTAAAAAAAGACAGAATATGCATAAAATAATATTGTTTTCCACAATGTAAGTCATGGTTATTGCTACTAGGAACTTTTAAAAATTCTCTTCAAGATTAAAAACTAAAACTATAAGAACAGTTTTGTATACAACTTTTAATTCTGTACAACTTTGCGCTCTATATAGTTTTTGCCGTAAAATGAACAGGAGAGCACGACATTGCATAAAACAAAAATCCCATGTTAAATCCCTATGTTCACCCCTAACCGCCACCATTCTGTATATCATAGAAATTATATCTGTGCATTTTTAGTAGTTTGAAGATATCCAATTTCTTTTTATCAGAGTAATAATAATAGTATATTCTACAACAAGTAATGGAATATGGAATGGCCCATATTCCACACGAGCAAAAAGTTTGTGGCCCGAGCCGAAGGAGAGGACTACGGTTTGCGCGTGTGGATTATGCCATTCCAAACGTGTTGTAGACTATACTTTCTCTAACAAGATTTTAGAAATTATACATAAAATGTTGATTGATAATAACAATATATTATCATATACCATTATTATTATTTTTTTTGACACCAGTCCATAAATTGCTTATAATAATTCCAATCATATTTTTCTTTTGATTTATTTGATAATAACTGACTCCCTGTATCATTACCAAGTTCCATTATATCTGGTGACGTACATTCTATATCTATATCTTCTCCATTTTATATGTTTTTTCTATAAAATATCTCCAGTTAATTTTCTAAGTAATATATTATTTAGATAAACTTATTAATGTTCAAAACTTTAAAACGTCAAACGCGAATACAGAAATAAATAAATATAAAACAAAGAGCCATAACCATAGCAACCGAACCAAGATATTTGATATACCGCGCTAATATGCGGCGAAATAGATTGATTCGTCGAAAGCCGTGCGGAATTATTCCAAACGGCGTACGGAATTATTCCACACGGTTTGTTGGAATAATATTAATTCCAACATAATTTTGAGTTGTGGAATGTGTAGTTTCCAAAATAGTGTTGGAGAAAAATGTTTTCCATATGTTAATCACATGGCGTAGCCAGGTAGGGGGGATACGAACCTCCCCCCTTGAAAACCAGAAAGATTCCGAAAAACAAAATTTGTAATATGGGGACACTACCAAGGGGCTAAACAAATGCGAGTGTGATCAAGCGCAAATGTGCATGCATCTTGTCGCAAAAATGTAAAAATTGATTAATTTTATATCTACCCCTCCCCCATGCGCGAAAGAATCCTCGCCACTGATTACACTGTTTATGTCGTTTTTTTTTTTTTAGGACGCATAAATCAAATATAAGGGTGTATATATTCCGTACCTACTTTTCATTTTTATTTCGATGTTTATGCTAATACACTATATTCGCCGTCAAATAAGAATGGACTGATGCTCAATTTTTCCCCACCTTATCCATTGTCTTGCGGTGTTGCCGCTTCTTCACAACATTTTCAACAGTGTCGATGATTTGCCAACAATGTAGAAATCTCTAGTCTAAAGTCTATACTCGTACTTTATTTGACGGCAATTATAGTATAAAAAACCTATTCACCTCTTCCCATTAACGTTAGATTGAGAAATCCGTAGTTATACAGGTATTGAATCGTAAAAATGTTAAATTCGGGTTCTAGGGACCTTAAAACATGCTTATTCACCAAAATCTGGATATGCGATTTTTAGCAAGAATCCAATACCTCTCTTAGCGAGAGGCAAAAATAAGATTTGTTCCACTTTTTATTTTTGTTGCATTTTTGTACCTAATTTGACATTTCTTTTTCTAGACGAGTGCATCCCTGCGGTGTAGAAGACCGCCGTCCAGCTAAACGTCTTTTTACTCCAGAAATTAAACGCTTCCTCAAAAGCTGGCTTGTCAGAAGACGCGATAATCCTTACCCGAATCGTGATGAAAAGAAATCTCTAGCAATTCAAACCGGACTTACGTATGTTCAAGTCTGCAATTGGTTTGCAAATTGGCGAAGAAAACTCAAAAATGCGGGAGGAGAACCACAACGCTCAACATGGGGTCACTTAATTAAAGCTTACAACAGTCAAGCACAAGGAAATGTAGAACATTTCAGTATTTGTTCCGATGACAGTATCTGGGAAGAACAACAAGGTCAGGCAGCTACCGTAGACCATTGCTACACAACTATAATAGACGAAGAGGAAGGAGTAAATGGCGGAGAAAAATACAAAAGTCATATAATGGAAAAATATCTTCGAGATTTAAGCACAGACACAAATAATGAAGACAACGAAGAGGAAGAAGAAGATAACAGTGAAATCATAGATGATCGGCCGCAAATTTTATCAAAATGGTTGCAAAGTGCTGTGAACTTCCGACCACGAAGAGAAAACTACGTAGGATGGGAGCAAAGAAGATCCCGAATGAACGGAAAGAAGAAACGGGAACCGAAGATAATTCAACATGGTCGAGAAGAACTAGATGCAGCCGAAGCACTAACTAGGTTGGCTTGTACGAGTGCTTCAGCTAGCTGATACGTAGTCAATTTAATTTTATGCTTAGAACAACGTCTGTGATCATAAAATATTTATTTGTTTGCAAATAAGATTGCTGAAAAAATACTCATATGAATTATGCTAATTTAAAAGGGAGTGTCAAGTTTGATCTTTACGGATGCTTAGTTCATAATTTATTATTTTTTATCATCACAAACCAAATCGATAGTGATATGAATATACCTATTAAACTATATACCGCTAAAAGGCACACAAGAAATGTCAGCAACATTTTGCACTCTTCAAGCGTGAACACGGCCTCTTATGCGCATGCGCCCACTTATACGAGAGATAGGGATTCAGCGGTATATAGTTTAATAGGTATATTGGGATATGTTAGTACGTTTCCTTAAAATGAATCTCATTCTAGTCACATTTAAAATTTAAATAAATTTATATTGTTTTTTGAGTGACATCTAGTCAATATTAAACATCTTTATTTGAAATTGTCACAAAGTGCACAGAAATCGTCATTAAAAATTTAGAAATCGGCGCAAAAGTAATCAATTACGATTTCATGCAAATGCAGTGTTCCCAACCTTATGATAATTATTGTCCATATAAAATAATTTGGGTAGGAATATGATGTACAATAGTAAATTTGTACGTAAAATTACAAAAAATATGTGCAAGAAGAACGAATTAAATAATTACGATGAAGAAGTTTGAGATTATACGTAATTTGGAGTATCCATTACGGTAACTTCAATGGCCAGAGGTTAGCAACATTGAACATTAGTTCGTTTGTTTGACTGAGACCAACTTACCGGTTTTTTCAACATAACCTATAAAATATTCTTTCATTTTCACGATGTTTCGATTTCAAATAAAATTTAATATGCACCTCGGCACTGAAGTTTCTTTTTATCACTCATATGATTATTTTCCTCGGCAACTAAATTGCACATTCGTGGTAAAAAGTAAATCTTCAGTACCTTGATACATAAATATTATTAACCAAATTACTTTTTATACAATCTCAAAGTATTGAATGCTTTATCTAGGGTTTATATTTTTATTTTACAAATGCAACTAACAAACCTAAACACTGAAACACGCTTATCATAAGTACAAATTTTTATATAAATATTTGCATATACTCAACATTTTTGTGATCATACCGACAAACAGGGCGATGCCCGCAATATTTCAATCTTATTTGCAAATATTGTATATTCATGCTTAAGTAGTTATTTTAAAGAAATTGTACAACTCATGTTAAAGTTTGTTATATACTTATGTGAAAAGTGTGTGTAAATAAATAGTTTTTAACATTACATAATATATTAAGTAATTATTTATCTACATTTAAGTTGAAGGTTCTTTTAACTGCTCGGCTCTATCTTGTAATCGATTTACAAGTGTATTTTGTGTCTGCGTAAGCCTTTGTACAAACTGGCCTCCTATATTTTGAAGAGTTTGTACAAATTGTCCTCGAGCCACTTGAATATCAGGAATTTCTGCATACTTTATAAGTTCGTCTCTACTTATGAATTTCCCCTCAAATATAGCAGCTAAAAATCATAAATAAAATAAGTATACATTACTGAAAAAAAAATATACTTACATAAAACAATCATTTGAGGAATCTTCTTACTGATTTTCAACATTTGTTTAATGTTCGCATCGGGACTAAATACAATAATGTTTTGTGAAACATAATTATGAGTAAAAACTTCATATTTTGTACCATCTAAAGCTAATTTTAATGTCTGTTTACCATATACTTTTAAGTGCATATTATTCTTTTTAAAAGCAACGTACGCATTAAAACTTTCATCAGAGGACATAGAATTTAAATGAAACAATGTTATTAAACTCGAATGATTGAACCAATTCAAACATTCTCTAGCTAATATTTTTTGAAATGGATTTTCTAAACTAGCTTTATCAACTTTAGGTTTTAAATTACCACATAGTTCAACCAAAGACAAATTTTTCTTTTTGCTTGGGTAATATGGTTCAGTTAACTTTAATATTCTAGCTTTTTCATAATGTGGTGCTCTTGGTTTTTGAATGTTAATCTTTCCTCGAAAACGCTTCGGTTGTATTAATACATTGTTATTTTGCACAAGGCGAGGTACTAAAAAGCAGTAACAATAATTAGTAATGTAACAATGCTAAAAATGTTACATGTACCTTTGTTTAATAAGGCTGACATATTGTTTATTCATTAACTCATAACTTAAATTACAAAGTATTTTTGAGAGCCACAAGGAACTGTGAGGTTACGATAAATAAAGGTTATGTTAATTTGACTTGAGCGCATGTTCCGTTTGAAGCGCCATCTTTGTCTAATGGGGCCATCTATATTTGCTTTGTATAAATATATTTTTGAAACTGTATTGTAACTTCTACAGTGTGGCTAGTGTTCTGCAGAGTACGCTATGTACACTAAAGAGAGTTAATATAACTTTTGCAGTTCTAAACTAAAATATTGTGCTTTATTTTATGACTTTCCTGCATATATAACTTAAATAATGTTTGAGATTAATTTATTGCGTAGTTGATTATTTAATTGGGAAGATATGTGCTTTCCAGAAGTATAATAGAAGTCACGATTTTCATTTGATACTTGAGCTGAATTCAATAAACATCAATAATTCTAGTAATTTACAGCATTGCATTGTTTATGGTGGCAATTATTTACTCTGGGGAGTTCATTAAATCTGATTCGATTAAGGTCCATGTCAGTGGTAAATTATAACTGGACAAGGCAGCCAAAACACAATATTGTATTTGGCGACAGTGACGGTTGGACCGCAGTCGTTAAACGCGTTCGCGGTGACACGTTGGCAAGACGGGCGGGGTGGGAGAGTTCCCGGAGGCAGCGATTAGTTCCGGAGCACGTCCCGGAGAGTCCGGAATCGCTCCCGCGTCCGCCGTTAACGTGATTTGATTTTTTTGTCGGCGGCGAAGCGAGGAAAGGGTCAATGCTAGCGGACCCGCGAGGTTTGCCTAATTTAACGCTTCACAAGTCTGAATTAAACGTGACGTCACTGACTTCAACAAGGAAAGAATTCTACGGTGATGCTCTTTTAGAATCTAGCAAGATGTTTATCAATGCTACTTTTCACTTACATGGAAATAATCGTAATGAATTTAATAATTCATTTTACGAATTTAATTTTCATTATTACATAAAGATGATTTGGAATATTGGAAGAAATATTTACACAATTAATATTTGGATATATATACCTACAAAATTATTAATAGTTATTTAACTATAAGGGTGTTAATGAGGACGATTAATGATTGAGACATTTTAATTGTTCAGATTATTAAACACCAATTAACGCACGTGTTAGTTACAATGTTTTTCCGTTGACCGTAACTTACTGAATTGGCAAATCTAATTTTATTCCATAAAAAAAACATTATAGTAGCGTTTGACATTGTATTTTGGTAATTGTTCAGCAATGCTATATGGTATCTATGGTTAACACTAAAATCGTTTATTAATAAAAATCATTCATTAATAGGGATCATTAATGAATGATTTTCTATACATTAACATAACCTATTAATAAACGGTCAACAGAAATTAGTTATTTAACTATCAAGTGTGTTAAATTAATCGCCAATTAACACACGTGTTAGTTACAATATTTTTTCGTTGTCCGTATCTTACTTAAATGGAAAATCTAATTTTATTCCATGACAAATTTTTTTAGGTTAGTAATGGTTGACCGAACGTCAAATTTTACGTCAGAAAATCAATAAGTTTTGTCATCAATTGTTTTCAGTGGGTGCGTTCAGTTTACTTAATACTAGACAACACAAGCAGTTTTTTTATGTTATTTGAGGAATTTTATTCTTTCAAATTCATTTTAAAGGTATGCTACGTGAATATACCTAGCTAGTAAGTGTCAAAAGCATGACTTTTAATTCTGTCTACCTTTTTGCTACAACTTAGCGTTAGCAATATATGCTGTGTTCCATGTGGTGAACGCACTCAATAAATCGTTTATTAATAAAAATCATGCATTAATAGGGGTCATTAATGAATGATTTTCTATACATTAAGATAGCCTATTAATAAACGGTCGACGGAAAAATAAATTAATGATCTATTTTTATGTGCCATGAAAATTTGAAGAACATGATGTGGCCAACACATGACCTTCCGTCAAATTATATGTATATTTCCAGTAAAATTACTTCACGAACTATGCAAATTGTACTTTCTTTATAATTTTTTATCTCCAGATACATTGAATACGACCAAAAAATCAAATCGTAAAGAAAATAAAATATTCTTTAATATTTATGATAACGTAAAATGTCAAAAAATGATATTTAACTGTGTTTTTTTGAAAAAGAGAGGACGGGGAAGACTAATATAAAAATGCGATGGAATGGCGTTGTGACGAAAATTTGTACAAGACATTGGAAACAGTGGAAAATGTTTGTACACCAGTAAATATTGAAACTCTAAACCTAACGGTAAAATGGTAACTTAGTCAGTGCCGAACTGACAGATTTTGATCCATCGGGATAAATATTTTTTAACCCGATAAAAATGATATATAGAAATATTAAAAAAAAACACACAAATAAATGTTGCACAAAAAAATTATGTAGCGGACAACGACCCCAGCAGACGATACTGTCTTTAGTTTTATATAAAAAAATCTGATGTGGCCAGCACATAACCTCTCGCCGTATATTTTACCTGGCTGTATGCATAAAGCAAAGATTATTTTTATAAATACAAATAATATATTCATATAAATCTATGACGTATAAACTTCTTTATTATTCAATAATAGCATGTCTCAACATGAAGATATTTTACCATAAATTATGTTACAATAAATTACAAAGTAGAGTTTACCATATATAAATATTAGGCTGGTAACAGCAATTTTCAATTCGAACAACTTTGTTTACTTTCTCTTCATATTCTTCTAGTAAAAACATTAATTTTGGGCGGTCTAAAATGTATATATCTGGATTGTGCATCTATTCTTATATATCTTCTTTTACATTTTATTTTTTCATACTTGTTATATCTAAATAACCTTAATTCCCTTTAATAAAGTGACGGATAGATTGCACTCCGATTTTGTCAATATTTACAACTTACTTGAGAAGAATTTGATAGCTTTTTCGCAATTCAAAGTTACTCTAGTCTACAGTACTGGTGTACATTGTCCCATAATGTTTGAAACAAATTTAAGTCCTTCAACCTAGACTTGTCATCTCCATAATAGTCACAGATCAAGAACTAAGGGATTCTCCAAGTACATTTTTAATTCATTACTCATTATTTCTGACACTGACATTTATCTGTCAGTTACAAATAATTTAAATTATCAACTATTTTTCATGGCATTCTTTCGGCTGTCAAATTTATTACAACAGATTATTTTATATATTATACTTCTTTTATCTCTAAATCTATGGAATATATAATAAAATATTTAAATGTATCAGATAGAGAATTTAATTTTCTTTAATATTACCACGAAAAATTTTCAAAAAATAATTTTTAGAAGTTTTTTTTTCAAGAATCTTCTACTTCCGGTTGTCCAATTATTACCAAAACCTTTTCAGATCATCCCATGAATGTCCGATTGGGAAATACGTTGTTAAACAAATTTTAAGTCTTATAGTTTTTGAGTAAACGTCCTTCCAACATCCCACACACACACATACACACACACACACACACATCCACACACACACACACACACACAGACATCATCGTAAAAATGTTAAAATCTGATTGTAGGGACCTTAAAACGTGCTTATTCAATAAAATCTGGATATGCGATTTTTAGCATGAATGCAATACCTCTCTTAGCGAGAGGTAAAAAATCATATATTTATTATTACAAAATGCTAAAATAAATAAATTCTTATATTCGTATTTAGATTTTAATATATCTACCAGTATTAATTATAATATAAAACTCATTATATTTGAAAAATATGTAAACGAAAAGTAATAGTATATTACATCCGACGTGGGATATGTTTCATTACAGCCGAGGGCTTACGTACACAGCACGAGGTTGAAATGAAATTCCCACCGAGGTGTATATACTATTTTACTCACAATCATCCTCTTTTTAAATAATTTTTTTTGAATAAATCATTGATTTTATTAATATTTTTTAACAGCTCTATTAAAATTTGTTTAACCTACTTTATTATAGGGATCTATGAAAATGTTAATAGGCAACCCCTGCATAAACATTTCCGACCCGTGGGGTGGAAGTGAAATCTGGTATTTCCCACCCAAGAAATTGTCATTGGAGTTAGGAAAGATGTATTTTCCAACCTTAAAAGGTTAGGAATCCACATAAATGATTGTGAATAAAAATTCTTACAACCTATCTAAAATTTTACCAAGAGAAATTTCATTACAAAATTTGTTGTTTTTAATTTCATTATGTCGTAGAGACATATTATTATGATGAGTGAACATTTATCTTGAAAAGGTAACGGCTAAATAAAATGTTTTTACTTATTCCGTTTCAGAATCAGAATCAGTGCTGCTTGCTCTACTTAAATTTATGTTGCGGTTTTCAGGCGACTCTTTGACTCTTGTGTTGTAGATTAACATTTTCTTAACCTTGTTCCTTTACTTTATCGTTTGTTTGTGCAGATTGCAATTGGCTAATTTGGCACCGCTCTCTTCTTTATATAAAAAGTGATGGAAGATGTAGATCCTATCAGACATTATTTATAAAAACAAATATTTAAACATTAGCTATTAATGTGGAAATATTTAAGTTAAATCCTAAAAATGGACACCCAAATATGGCTATTGGCACTACCGCAAGAGGAAAAAGAAAGATACCTGTTATGTGTATTACGGACTTGCGCATGAATAACAAAATAACTATATCTTGAATATTGCATGCATGTATGTATTTGGGGGGTCTCGTGGCCGTGTGCCTGAGTGTCTGGTCGCGAATCTGGGGACCCGGGTTCGATCCCGACCGACGCCAAAAATTACATCGAATTTTAATGGCACAAAATTGACCCCTGTGGCGCACTCTACACGCCAGCATTGAATGCCCGTGAGGTGACGCCTGGTAAGCGCCTGCACGGTACAAATATTCCATCATTACCGATATCTGTGTATGAAGCAGATTGGCACACCCAGTAATGGGTAATATGCCGTGATGAAATATTTATTTTATTTATTTATTTATGTATTTGGAAATTTTTCAGAGAGTATGATATATAATATTTTTAGGAATAGTTTAATTTAAAATATTCTATAATTAGTCAATCGGCCCCCATTTTTTAAATTATTTGGCCCACCGAGAATTTACCCGGTTGCCCAGCGGATCAGTCCGACACTGAACTTAGTATACTCGTAGTAGATATTTGTGTTTAATTAATTCTATAAATTTGAATAGTCTGGAATTTCCATTTCCGCATAGAAATAGTTACTTATTTATTATAAAGCAAATTCTTCGTATAGTAAAATATTGAAACAGGAAATATAAGTATAATTATCCAGTTGGTGGTTCAAATCATATTCGTTTAGTAATTATTTAACAGATAATAGATAACTCGAATTGAAGACAAATTGTACATGTATATAATAACTAGATATATGCAACTATTTACTTTACATATAATTGCAACGAATCACGAATAGGAATACATAATAATTTGCAATTTTTCTTTTGGACAACGACTGGTATTGCAAATGATTCACATCAACGTACATATAGCTAAAAACCAGCCGTAGTTACTGATCATCAATCTGATATTCCTACATTATGTCCCATTTAGGTACCACTGTTAGGGTTTCGAAAACTATAAGCTACGACTTAAATAAGTTTTTTTTCTATTTTGTATTTTGCATCTGTAACAAAGCTATTACAGCACCCAAAGGAATTCGTTAATAGCTCGTTTGAGCGTTGGAACAGCCTAGTACAATTTATTTTTATAAAGTTGGTAGCATAGCTGAAATGTTATGTCAAAAAATATCAAATGTCAAACCTCACTGAATAAACGATACTAACGATTGTTAAGATTTTTATTTTTGTTTATATATATTTAGGGCATAAATAATTCAAAACACTATTAATTGTTGATATTTAAAATATGTAATTTATTTTTATTTATTTATGAACTCTGTCGGTAAATTAGTTTGAGCTTTTTGGCGCTGATGTCATAGCCAAAGTTACGCAGGTTGTGTAGTAGTTCAGGCAAAAGCAAAATGGCGGCGGAGGAGAAATGTCAACAAGAATTAAGTGTTTGTTTATAAGAAAATAGTGTTTTAAATATAAGATGTGTATAATTATCTAGTTTTACACTTTCCACATCCTTTTCAGTTAATTTTATACAATAAAATGTAAGTAACTTGTACAATTTTTATATTTGGTTATGACTATCTGACTTTTTCATTGTTTGTTTTTGGAATTATAAAATGTATTTTCCGTAATTTCACGTATTTCAGGTGGAGTACACAAAAAATCGTCTGTATTCATTTTTAATTTGATATGAATTTGATTATAAACAACACGAGACAATTTTAAATTCAAACAATTGAATTTTCAAATGTCACATTATTACCAATAAACACAAAATTCCCTAAATTTTGAATTTACGATTTTTTATTTAAAAAGTTCATAAAAAGCGCAAAATAGAAAAAATAGTATAAAGAACTAATGTCATAAATGTCGATTATTTTGTTCGAAGGTTCTTTCTCACAAAATAAAATGACAATTATGACATTCGTTCTTTAATATACTATTTTGCATCATTGAAATGGGCCAAAGTTCACTGAAAATATTGAAATATTTTAAAATTTAAGTAAATAATTTTAAAACCCAACAACACATATCAGGGAAAAGAAAAAAAAATAATGTGGTCAATATGTTATCTCTCGTCATTTAACTTTTTAAACGCCCGCACGGTCAGTGCCGGTTTTATATATTTGGAAGCCTAAGGCGGAAGGATATTAGAGGCCAAAATAATAATAATGTATATTTAAATAGAAAAATTCAAAATACAAGCCAAGGAAAGAAAATGCACATTCACACGATTAATAAAAGTATTGATTATCAGTAAACGTAGATAAAATCACGTTCTCATACTAGTAACATAAAATTGATAATTGATTATAAAATGCGAAACTCACATTAATTAATTCAATTTCTTTGTGTCAATTTTACTTCAGCAAACATTGATTGCATTACAAATAATGCATTTCAAAATCTCTGCCAATATAATTCTATTTAATATAGCTTGTGAATATAATCGTTCTTGAGATACGGTCGAGCGTAGATAATGGGGTATTTCGACATATTTTTATTTTCTTTTTTTTTCATTAGTACAGACAAGTAGGACTAGCAATATCTAATTTTGAGTAAGAAAATGTGTACATCAAATGAGATATGAATTTTTAAAAATTTCACCGCAATTCAAATTTTGTTATCATGGCGCGCTTATGACGTCAAATCGATAGTGACATCTGCAACAAACTTCAGCGTCTAAATCCACATGTTCATGACAGCCATTGTTTGTCTACACGCGGTTTCAGTAACAGCGTGTATTTCAGTGTTTGTTTATGGTAGGAGTATTATTTAATAATTATGGAACCTAATTTTAAAAAGGCTGATCCTGGTAATTTACCTGTTGCGGATTCCGGCGCGCGTTATAACTACTGGCACCATCTGTGTTTCTAAACACATGCAACAAATCGATTTGACGTCACAGTTTTCGAGGACATTTCTAGAGTTGTAAAAATTCCAATTTTCTAACATTAAATTATGAATTAAAACATTTTATATAAACATGTTTTATTATATTTTCCAATTATATGATGATGTAAAATGTAAACTAAAGAAAAAAGTTACTATTTCATATCAGTTCCATATCATTGGAATACCCCATTTTGTACTCTTTGTAAACATGGAAAATATCTCTCAGCGGACGTATTTGACAAAGTATGCGTTAAATATTTTCAAAAATTCTGGATTACTCAGTATAAGAAACATTTCAAAATATATTCTATATTTCTGATAAACCTGCTACTTGGCTGTCTATGCAGCCGAACTAGTGAGGGAATCAGTTATTTACAACGCTTATTTGAATTTGAGAACACACCCGCAATATTGTAGAAAAAAATAATTATTTTTTAAAAAGTAAAAACAAATACTAATTTCTATGAGGCCGGTTAAAATCGGAGGCCTGAGGTAAAACCGGCCCTACGCACGGTATAAATATCTCATCATCCCATTACTGAAATCTGTGTACAAAGCAGATTGGCACACCCAGCAATGAGTAATATTCCGTGATGATATATTTATTTATTTGATTTAATTAATTTTGTTTAATTTTGGGTAGTGATATTTATTTGTCAATTAATTACATTGTTGAATATGTTAAATGTGTAATCAACCAGTCGTGTTTATCTTTGAAGTAAAGGTTGCAATATTTTAAAAATAAACTCATCATCGAATTTTTTGACCAATAACAACACCTTCCTTACCTAACGGTGACGGAAGGTAAAAACTATAAGAAAATGTTGATATATGTACTTGAATTATAATATAATCGTGCAAGAATGCAAGAAAATATTAGAAAATCTTGCTATTCTTGCATTTTGCTTGCAAGGCAGATTCTTGTTTTGTCTTGCAACGAAATATATAACTTGTCTTGTTCTTGTCTTGCATTTTCTGCAAGAACGAGACAAGAAGAAGAAAAATGCAAGACTCTCGTGGAACAATACTGCTACCTGCCTTAACACGGAAATTGTCTATATATGAATAGAATTTAACGGCAATTTTTGCCGTCATGATCACGACTGCTTGTTGCGACGGAAATCGAAACGAGTACGACAGCAGGAGTGATGATTTTCTAAAGCAACAAGCAAGAGTGACCTAGGCATAAATTACCGGTAATATTCTAGTCACGAATGGTATTCGGCATGACAATTCCTCGAAATACATATATATATTTATTAAATTAATTTTACTGAAATACTTGTCACTCAAAAAAGTTTGACAGACGTTGTGTCTCAGCAACACCTAGTCGTGAAATTGCAGTGTAATTCGAATGTGATTGGTTCAATTCACCAAAATACTGTGATTTAATTGGATGAAAGATTATGAGTGGTAAATTTTTGCGGGAATTTTTTTCAGATTGTTATGAGAGCTACTTGCCTAGTAATTTATCGAGTGGCATTGACAAAAAAATCACGATTTGTCAAGCGCGTGATTTTTGATCAATGTCACGAGATAAATTAGCAACAGGCTCGAGTAAAGTAATTGGAAAATTTTGCCAGGATAAAATTTAACCACGAATGGTATTCGGATGACTATTTTCAAAATAAAAATCAGGTAATAATTTAGTTTTTTGACAAAAAAGGTGTTATATTTAAGATTGCTTTTTCAATATACGGAACAGATTCCTGCCGAATCGACTCATTTTTTATAAAAACTGAGAACACTGAAAATATATGCTTGACAGCTATACAAACAATTTATTTCTAGTTACTCTTAACACGTCAAAAAAAATTGTTTATCAAAATTTACTTGTAAAAATACAGCATCTTATTGGCTCGAAGGATACGAAAATATGTTTTTCTACTCCTGCTCTGAAAATACAATTTTCTGGTTTGTTTTTCATGTTGAAAGTAACTCTTTGCAGCACTAGTGCTGCAAAATTTTGCAGCACGCTTCGGTATCCTAGCAACGAATTTTACTTATAAATGTTGTATAGAATGTTTGTTGTTGTCATAGATACGCATCACAAATACAAAAATTGAAAATAAATGTCAAATTATTTTTAAAAAATAATTCTTTATTTCCTTATTTTTTATCTTGCAGGAGTAGAAAAAATAGTGTGTATAACACGTGTTGAAAGTCCTTTGTCGAACGCAAACGATTGCAACCTTCGCTTCGCTCAGGCTGCAACTTTCGTTTTGGTTCGACAAAGATAGACTTAACTATTGTGACGGTATTTTGTCGAAATAAAACTTGGTAACTAGGTAAAATCCTCAATTTGGATTGGTTTATAAATTTATGAATGATATAGTCATTAAAATTATTTCGTATGTCACTAATAGCCGGTTGCACCAACGTAACTTAAATATTAAACTTGGCTTAAATTAACAATATTGCATCGAAATGAAATGTCAAATGAATTATAATATATTCCTGTCAACTTTTCAACTGGGCATAAAAGACAACAAAAATACCTACTTTTTATTTAACACAGTTTTCTCGATTATTGATAATTTAAAAGTTATTTGAAATTAAAATGATATGGCAGTTGTAATTGAGACATCCTGTATAAACATAAAAATACATTTAGCTACGTTACATTAAATTAAATTAGAACGGTCATAATAACCCCGATATTTGTTTTATTTTTTGTGTGTATTTCTGACAGCACGACTAATAGAATTAAGGGCTACCTACAAGGTACGTCGTTGTAGTTACAGTTGCTAGACAGGCGTCATTTTTCACACGGCTTCCATACTTTTTTCATCTATTAAAACGTGGTGTGTGGCCGAGACAGCGAGTCGTTGGCGTGTTCCCATCAGGTGTCTTCACGCGTTGGCACCGCGGTGGAGATTGCTGGAAACCCCGGGCTTCCAACGTCAATTATTCCAACGGGGAACGGATTTATTGCTCTGATATTCTCAGCAGTGATTGACGGGAGGCGAACCCAGTGTTTACTCGTCAAATATTTTTTGTGTCGAGTATTGAAAAGAATTTATACATACTGATTTGTGAGGGTAAATTTTAAACTACCATTTGCATATTGCTTGTACAATGATGGTTTGAATATTTAATTTTCATAACACAATATTTAAATAAATATATTATGGTTATTGATTGACAAGCATATTTTTCTTTCTTTTTTGTTGAGTTTGCATAGAATAACAATGATATTACCAAATTATTATAATTTATGTCCTAAAAGTTTTGTCACAAATTTCAACATTTTTTTTTTAAATATAAAATGCATTTACTAAAAGGTTTGTAATATTTAATAATTAACAGTTTCAGTAGCAACAAAATTATGAATTTAAATTAAATAAATATGGGCGTATTCTTCCACAAGGTGCAACTTTCTACGGACACCTAGCATTGGGTTTTAGACGACATTTACATCGATTTGTATGGATTCTCTATGGACTTTAAAAATCATATAAATGTGTTCTTAAAATAAAAATACGATGGCGTGCGCATAGAAAATATTTGACTTAAAGGTATATTAAATTTATTCACAAATTTTAATAGAGCTGTCAAAAAATATTAATAAAATTAAAGGTTATAACTCAATGATTTATTTTGAAAATTGTCGATTTAAAAGATGATTGTAAATAATAGTATATTACATCCGAGGTGGGATATGTTTCATTACAGCCGAGGGTTTATTGGTTTATGTATATTACCGAGATGGGAAGCCTCGACGTGAGACACTGCGCGAGGCTGTAATGGAACTCCCACCAAGGTATGTATACTATTTTATTCACAATCATCCTCTTTTTAAATCTACGAGTATAATTTTCAGAATAAATCATTGAGTTATAATTTTTAATTTTGTTAATATTTTTTGACAGCTCTATTAAAATTTGTTTAGCCTACTTTATTATAGGGATTTATGACAATGTTGCTAGGCAACCCCTACATAAACATTTCCAATCCGTGGGGTGAAAGCGATATCTGTTATTTCCCATTTAAGAGATTGTCATTGCAGTTAGGAATGATGTATTTCCCAACTTCCAAAAGTTTAGGAATCGTCATATTACTATAATGGTTGTGAATAAAATAGTATACATACCTCAGTGGGAGTTTCATTACAGCTTCGCGTTGTATTTCACCTCGAGGCTTCGCCTCTCAGTAATATAAACCCTTGGCTGTAATGAAACATCCCACCTTGGATGTAATAGTTACATGCGTGAATACAGCTATTAATGTAAATTTAAAGTAAAACTCATAATATGTATTTGTGAGTGAATGCAGTTTTACTCTTTTTAAAAAAATATGTGGTGGCCAGCACAATACCTCTCGACACTTCCGTTTTTGGCTACATAAGTATAGGGCGTGAGCAGTCATGTGCCATTGTTGGCTTTGACAAGCAGATATGGGGGCCCATGTCAGAATGACAATTAGTAATTATGTACATAGATGTCAAATGTCAGAATTTTTCATAAAAAATTTCAAGATTTTCTAAATTCACGTAGTTAATTTGTCACCAGGAGTGTGGAATTTAGTTGTCGTGGAAAATAAACCACATGAAATTGAAAAATCACTAAATTTAAAATGAAAAATTATGATATTTGGCATCCATGTACATAATTACTAGCTATCATTCTGACACGGACCCCCATATCTGCTTGTCAAGGCCAACAAAGTCACATGACTGCTCGCGCCCTATTGTATTTAACATTTCTTGTATACCTACAATCTGCACCAAAATTCTACTTGTATCTATTCCTTGTATATTTAGATTTTTATTTTTAAATTAATTCCATGAAGAAATTTTGTCCTACTTCTCTAATTTTTCGAAATGTTTGAAATTCATTGTCGGGATTGACAGTATTTTTGAAGGGTATATGTACTATACCTATAATTTTAAATATTTAATTATTAATACAATAAGAAATAATATAATGTATGTACTTCTCACAAAAAATCTTCAATAATGTCTCTGGATTTTTGACACTGACTCATTTATCTGTAAGTTACAAACATTTTCATTTTTCAATTGGTTACCATGACATTATTTGTGCTGTGAAATTTATTACAACAGATTATTATATACCTTATATTTCTTTATCTCTAAATCTATAAAATATATAATAAAATATGATGTATCAGATAGCGAATTTACTCTTCTTTAGTACAAACAAGAACAAAAATTTTCAAAAAATAATATTTAGAATATTTTTTTAAGAATCTTCTACTTTCGGTTGTCCAATTATAACCAAAATCTTTTCAGCTCTTCCCAGTAATGTCCGATTGGGAAATACGTAGTTAAACAGATATTAAGTATTATAGTTTTTGAGAAATCGGCCTTCCAACGTCCCTACACACATGTACACATCCACACACACACATATATATATCATCGTAAAAATATTAAAATCGGATTGTAGGGACCTTAAAACGTGCTTAATCATTAAAATCTGGATATGCGATTTTTAGTTTGAATTCAATACCTCTCTTAGCGAGAGGTAAAAAGAAATAACTTGATTATATTCGTGCAGTATACATATAGAATACTGCAAACCACAAATTTAAAATTATTTAAAAGTATAATCATAGGAATGTCAGCGTGTAAATTTATGCGATTCGGAAATATGAGTAGTTAATACAATACGAATTCCTACCTTCGGAGAACAAGATCGTGTAGATGAGATCAGAAACAGAAATAAAGATATGAGCGACATTTACATACAATACGATGTAAATGAATTTTATTTTGCTTTACTAACATAATACACAACTTATCCATGTAAAAGTTTCCTTTATGAAATATCTTAATTGCTATTCCATTTCTGAAATGGCTTTCAACAAATAATAATGTGTAGGAACCCAAGCATTCTCAACATTTCTGCATCAAACAATGCAATCTCCATTTTATGATATATTCAGTACATAGTTATGGTAGTTATGGACCGCACAGGGGCATATGTACATACATGCCTTCTAATCTTTTACGCATAGGCGCAGTGGCGTAGAGCCCAGCCCAGCTCATAAGCCATGCACGATTTACCGCAAGAACCACAAGTAGCGAGTGCGTTACTTATACTTAACTCGATGTTGGGTGTAATGAATCAGCTGTACATCAGCGAATACTCCTACAGAATTTTTACAGGTCAGAGGTGGTTTAATCAAAATGAAATCGTAAATATATAAGATAGTGTCTACAGTCCAAAACGTGGGATCGTTTAAAACTAATTAAAATCCCGATGAGGCGTAGTTTAACGCAATTTCTCTAAATACACTTCAACCGAACGCAGTTCGAGCCGAATTTTGTTCGTTAGTTTAAGTAGGTTATTGTTGTTATAATATAGAAATATATAAGGTAAGCTGTTTACCAGCGGTCTTATGTTCAGGTTTTCTGTTACTATTTTGCACAAGTCTCGATTCCTAACATAACTAGTGCTAAACCACGCCTTATCAACATTTAACTTTTTACCTCTCGCTAAGAGAGGTATTGGATTCATGCTAAAAATCGCATATCCAGATTTTATTGAATAAGCACGATGTATGGTCCTTAGAATCCGATTTTAACATTTTTACAATGATGTCTGTGTGTGTGTGTGTGTGTGTGTGTGTGTGTGTGTGTGTGTGTGTGTGTGTGCGGATGTGTGTGTGTGTGTGTGTTAGGTTGTTGGAGATACGATTTATCAAATTATATAAGACTAAAAACCTGTTTGACTACGGATTCCTCAATCTAACAGTAATGGGAAGAGTTGAATAGGTTCTGGTAACAATTGGACAACCGAAAGTGGTAGTTTCTAAAAAAAAAAATTCTAAATATTTTTTGAAAATTTGTTACTACAAATATTATGGATAATTTAATTCTCAATCTGACACATTTAAAGTTTTAATAACATTACGGGAAGATTTTTCTGGGAGGTACGAGTACATTTAATATATATTATTGTATTATTAATGAAATATGTATTTAAATTATAGGTATGGTAATATTACATATATCCTTAAGAAATACCGCTAATACCGTCATTGAATTTGAAATTTTTTGAACATATTAGAATAGTAGGACAAAATTTCTCATGGAATGAAAGAAAAGATACAATTTCAATTATTTGTGTGTACAAGAAATGTTAAATTCGTTAATTATAGGGCGCAAGCAGTCTTGTGACTTAGTTGGGCTTGTCAAGCAGATGTTATGAGGATCCGTGTCAGAATGACGGCTAGTAGTTATTTACATAGATGTCACAATTGTCATATGTCATAACTTTTCATTCAAAATTTCAAAATATTCTGACATATATTTGTCATCCATAGTCATACTTGTCGAGGAAAATAATCCACATGGATTTGGAAAATCATAATGTTTTGAATGAAAACTTATGATACTTGACATCTAGGCCAATAAAGTCACATAATTGCTCGCGCCCTATGCAACATAATAAGAAAATGGGTAGGAGAAATGACGAATATATTGGATTAAGAATGAATAGCTTAGTAATAGAAGGTTGAAGAAACAGAGGAAGACCAAAGATAAGGACTGTATTGCGGAAGACTTGAGAGAAAAGGAACTGAATGAGAACGACACGTAAAACAGAAATGAGTCGAAGAAGAAAATAAAAAATAGCGACCCCTAACGAATGGGGAAAGCTAAAGTGTCAAGTGCAATTTGCATAGTTTGTTTATGAAATAATTTTACTGGAAATTTAGAATCTTTTGCAAGAAAATTTATGTATGGAATTTATATATATATATATATATATATATATATATATATATATATATATATATATATATATAATACACAGGATTGACGGAAGGTATTGTGCTGGCCACAACGGATTTTTTAAAACAATACCACGTTCGGGACTGTAACCATAAGTCCAATAAATTAATATATTTTTACACCATCTGGAGTAGAAATTGGTATCTCTGATGTTAAAATCGTGACAAAATAGAAGTAAAATATTTTTTCTTCAAACGTCATAAAAGTAGCATCTTTTGTGACTTCATTCACATGGTAGAAGTTTAATTTCTATGCCGTCGGAATAGAAGTAGCTAATAAAATAAATAAATATCCATAGAAACTATACAGAATCAACGAATAAGAAGTAACTTGTATAAAAGAAACCTGTAATATCGCCCTAAATGTTACTAGAACACACTAGGTAACCTAAGAATAAATTTACTAAATACCATCAATAGCTGTCAAAATTGAATAAATAACCTATGAATTGAAATATAAACAGAGTTTACTTTTAAATAAAACTAAAACAATTACCCCTTAACCTTAAAATAATAATAAAATAAGCTATGAGCTATATACGTATTTCGAAAACTAAGTTCTCATCATCAGTAGAACAAAAACAAAAGTTTAAGCAGAGAAGTTAAGATTACTCAACATGTAAACCATGTCAGAGGTCTAACGACTCAGAGTCGTTAGACCTCTGACATGGTTTACATGTTGAGTAATCTTAACTTCTCTGCTTAAACTTTTGTTTTTGTTCTACTGATGATGAGAACTTAGTTCTCGAAATACGTATATAGCTCATAGCTTATTTTATTATTATTTTAAGGTTAAGGGGTAATTGTTTTAGTTTTATTTATAATTTAACCTTAGACTCCTCCTATTATTGTAGAGTTTACTTTTGAGGAAATAACATATTAAAGAATAGTAGACTTACAGATTACAATTACAGGGACGGTAATGAACATAAGAATACTTAGAATTAATGTGATAAGAAAAGTTTATATTGTTTTTCAGTGATTCCTGGATATATCTTTCAGCCACACTGTTAGATTTCCATCCAATTGAACAACTTCAGGGGACGTACATTATAATCCTTCAAATTCCGACATAATTGCACACAAGGTTACGCGGGTTTATCAAAATTACAAATTACAACTTTTCTTTGCATTATGCATGTTATTATTTTTATAAAGTATGGATAAAAGTGCAAAGTGTAGATGAAAATCAAAGTATAGATAAAAAATCTGATGTGGCCAGCACAATATCTTCCGTCAATCCTGTGTTTAAGTATACATTTCATACATACATATTCTTGCAAAAGATTCAAATTTCCAGTAAAATTATTTCATAAACAAACTATGCAAATTGCACTTGACACTGATATCTTCTTCTTCTTCTTCTTTAGCTTTTCGCATTCGTTAGGGGTCGCTATTTCTTATTTGCTTCTTCCATTCATTTCTGTTTTGCATGTCGTTCTCATTCAGTTCCTTTTCTCTCAAGTCTTCCGCAATACAGTCCTTCCATCTTATCTTTGGTCTTCCTCTGTTTCTTCAATCTTCTATTACTAAGCTATTCATTCTTCTTCCAATAATTCTTCATCTCTCCTCATGACATGTTCAAACCAATGTAATCGTCTCTCTTGTATCTTTCTAGAAACTTTTAACACTAGAGTTACTTTCCTTATTCTTACATTCCTTACCGTATATTTCCTTGTCTTTCCCAACATCTATTTCAATATCCTCATCTTGGCCACATTCATTTACTTTTCATTGATACTGACATCTGTCAATTTGAATTATCTGAATATATTAGCAGTTTCCATGGTTAGCATATCTGGCTAATTTATGAAATTTAATATCTTTATAATTCTTTAACTCTATATCTATTGAAGATGAAGTATAAAATGCAATCAAATCGTATAGGGAATAATATATTCTTTTAGTTATAATAACGTTAAATGATATTTAACTGCATTTTTTCAAGAAAAACTGTTAAAATCTTCAAATGAGGATACTTCCGGTTAACCAATTATAACCAAAATCCAAACACCTCTTCTTCTTGATGTAAACTTAAGGAATAAGAAAAAAATATAATTTTTGAAATCGTTATGCGATCCGAAATTTTCGTCACACAGACACAGACACACATCCACACACACAGACCAGAGACACATACATACATACATCATCGTAAAAATGGTAAAATCGTATTACATGATGGACCCTAAAACGTGCTTATTCACTAAAAACTCATCATTGAATTTTTTGACCAAAGACTATACCTTCCTTACCTAAAGGTGACGGAAGGTAAAAATTACATTATCCACTGTTGATGTTAAATTTTTAATTTATCAAGAAAAAATCGGTTGTGGCCAGCACAATACCTCTCGCCATTTTCATTTTATCTTGCATAGAGCGCGAGCAGTTATGTGAATTTTTTGGCCTTAGCAATCAGATATGGGGGCCCGTGTTAGAATGACAGCTAGTAATATACATACATAGGTGTCAAGTATCATAAGTTTTATTCGAAACATTATGATTTTCCAAATCCGTGTGGATTACTTTCCTCGACAAGTATATTCCATACTAATGGATGACAAATAAACAGAATATTATGAAATTTTGAATGAAAAATTATGACATATAACAATAGTGACATCTATGTAAATAACTACTAGCCGTCATTCTGACAGGGATCCTCATATCTGCTTGCCAAGTCCAACAAAGTCACATGGCTGCTCGCGCCCTATAAGTAACGAATTTAACATTTCTTGTACACACAAATAATTGAAATTGTTTCTCCAACTCAAAATACTTCAAATTCATTGACGGTATTAGCGGTAAATTTTAAGGATATATGTAATATTAACATACCTGAAATTTAAATAAATATTTAATTAATAATACAATAATATATATGTATTCATACCTCAAAATCTGACACTGACATTTTGCATTTATTTGTCAATTACAAAAATTTAAATATCGCAACTGTTTTTCGGGCAACGAGATTTATTAAGTACATCATATTATTCTATATTATTATATACTATATCTTCAAACCTATACGAGATATAAAAAAAAAATTAAATGTGCCAGATTGAGAATTTAATTATCTTTAATATTTGTAGTAACAAATTTTCAAAAAATAATATTTAGAATTATTTTTTTTAGAAACTACCACTTCCGGTTGTCCAATTGTTATCAGAACCTATTCAACTCTTCCCATTACTGTTAGATTGAGGAATCCGTAGTCAAACAGATCTTTAGTCTTATAGAATTTGAGAAATCGTGTCTCCAACAACCTCACACACACACACACACATCCACACACACACACAGACATCATTGTAAAAATGTTAAAATCGGATTCTATGGACCTTAAATCGTGCTTATTCAATAAAATCTGGATATTCGATTTTTAGCATGAATCCAATACCTCTCTTAGCGAGAGGTAAAAATGAAGTATAAAATAAAGTATTTTTTTAAAATTGTGGAGAACCCTATTCTTCTTAAATTTGCAACATTCCATCCTTCCTTCTATCATCTTTCTCTGTCACGACACCCTATCCTATCTGTTTCACGTCTTCTGCTTCCTCACCTTCTCGGCTTCTCCGCACCTTCTCGGCTTCCTCGTGCATCGGATCGCGCGGCTCGGCGGCTAATGACAAGCCGTGGCTAATTGACGCGAGACGAGGACTGTAATCGGCGGCGCTGTCGGGTGTCCGCCCACGTGGCCGCCGCGTTTCAATTACTGTTTTGTCTCCCGGGCAACCGGCAATTACCCTGCCGAGATCCGAGGTGGCTGCGGCTGCGGCTCAGCCTGCTGAGAAGCTGATGAGTGAGTTGTTTCAATGACAGTTCAACACAAAGATAAAAGAGGGATGCTCTCAGATTGGGAGGGGTGTTGTGACTTAAAAATCATTTTAATTTTACCCCTTTTATATTAGTATAGTTTTTAAATTTGGGGTGATTATTTTTCTTTTATTTGGGCTACAAGAACTATACCTTTTTCAACGTCATTTGTAATTTAGAATAATCAATTTAATTTCAGAACTAGTTAATTGTAATTCAAAATAATCAATTTAATATCAGACAACGGCAAATTTGTCTTTCTATATACATAGAGAACTTTTAAATTTTATACATTTTTAGTGTTTTACGAGTTGCATCGTGCAACAAAAGTTCTCTAGGGCCTGAAATAGAATTTAATTTTTATTTATAATTATTACAATGTAACCCATATTGCCAATGAATAAAATAAAGGTTACTTAAAAAAATCTGATGCATAATTTTTCCTGCAAAAGATTATATATTTCCAGTAAAATTATTTCATAAATAAACTATGTAAATCGCACTTGAAACTGACATCTTCTTCTCTAGTTTTTCTCATTCGTTAGGAGTCGCTCTATTTTTGATTTTTCTTCCAGTCATTTCTATTTTGCGTGTCGTCCTCATTCAGTTCCTTTTCTATCAAGTCTTCCGCAATACATTTCTTCCATTTTTTCTTTGGTCTTCCTCTGTTTTTTCTACTTTTTATTACTAAGCTGTTCATTCTTCTTCCAATATATTCTTCGTCTTTTCTCAAGACATGTTCAAACCAATGTAATCGTCTCTCTTGCATTACTCGAGCCATATCCTTTATCTTCTCAATCCTTATCCTATCTTTCCGTATCTTCTCCAACATCTATCTCAACATCCTCATCTCTGTCACATTCATTTTCTTTTCATGGACACTGAGATCTGTCAATTTGTAGTAGTTTCCATGGTTAGCATAGCTGGCTGATTTATGAAATTTAATTTTTTAATATTTATAATAACATAAAATGTCAAAATATGATATTTAACTGCGTTTTTTTTAAATAAACTGTTAAGAACTTAAAATGAAGGTAGGTACATCCGGTTGACCAATTATAATCAAAATCTAATCAGCTCTTCATATGGATGTAAAGTACAGGAACACGAAATAATTATAATTTTTTGTACTGTAGTATTGGGGTTATCGTCTATGAAAAAATTGTAACACACACACACACACACACACACACACACACACACACACACATACAGACATCATCGTAAAAATGGTAAAATCGTATTCGAGGGATTCTAAAACGTGCTTATTCACTAAAAACTCACAATACCTTCCTTACGTAAAGGTGACGGAAGGTAAAAAGACAAACATAACATTATTAATATAAATAATGAGCATGCTTTTTCAATACCAACCCTGCAATAATTACGAGGCTTGTAAAAAATAAATTTAATGCTGACGGATTCTTTTTCAGTTTCGTGATGCATTTATGAATATTTGGAATATAACCTACTAAACAAGGAGATGGACCTTTATGTTTTTAGGTTCGGGTTTGGTTTTGGGTTCAAGCAAAATAAAGGTTAGGGTTATCGCTAGCGGTTTTCAAAATTCAAAAAAATATGCTCCGGTAAACCGTTTAAAATAACGGTTAATATCGGTTCGGGTTAAAAAAATACAATAGAAAAATAAATTAATGATGTATTGTTATTAGGTCGAGAAAGACCTATATTTGACAATAGTGCAAAGTTGAAATGATTGTGAATCTAAATATTGACGCCCAAATAATTGTTATTTCGGAATAATAAAATGTCTTCTAATATTCTTTCCTTTAGTGTATTTTTACGGAGACAAAATAAAATTTTGCGATGAAAATAATTGTTCAACACTGACTTATGACGGTACAGACAATGCAATTTGCACTAAGGTATGCAATTCAGGTGCAATATTAAATTTGTTATTTTCCCAATGCTCTTATGTTACATGTTTCTATATTATGAGTTTCATCTTGCAAAGAATTGAAGAGTTGGGTAATAGCAAATGTTTACCATGATATGAACCCTTATGTATTTCAGATAACCCGTTAAGATATATCGGTTCGGGTTTGGCTTCAGTTCTTTTAAAATTGAAAATTAAGGTTCGGATACGGGTTCAGGTTTTAGAATTTTTTTGGTTAATTTGGGTTTCAGGGTTCGGGTTCGGATCCGGTTCGACTCCATGATTTTAAATTCCACATTCAACGATTAGCGGCTATGGTGACGCACATTATTTGCAAGGTCTATGTTATTTTGCATTTTGTTTTACAATATTGAAAATAAGAAATTTCAAGAAATAATGGACATTCTTTTAAACATAGTCGGTTTTTCGTTTTTGTTTCTTTTGTTATATAATACAAAAGATAACATTTCAGTCACTGTAATAAAATCTTCTGTATCAGTAATTTAGAATTAGAATACATCTACATCAATATAATTTTTACCAAAACAAGTTCACTTCATTTAAAAGAAATGTCAAACCAACAGTCAAATGACAAAACTAAGCACACCTACTTACTTACATCATAAAAAATCTGTTGTGGCCAGCACAATACCTCTCGCCACTGTCTTTTTTTGATTACATAAGTATAGGGCGCGAACAGTCATGTTTCATTGTTGGCCTTGACAAGCAGACGTGGGGGCCCGTTTCAGAATGATAATTATTAATTATGTACATAAATGTCAGAACTTTTCATTAAAAATTTCAAGATTTTCTAAATTCACGTAGTTAATTTGTCATCAGGAGTGTGGAATTTACTTGTCGAGGAAAATAAACCACATGGAATTGGAAAATCATTAAATTTAGAATGAGAAATTATGATATATGACATCTATATATATATAATTACTAGCTATCATTCTGACATGGGCTCCCATATCTGCTTGTCAAGGCCAACAAAGTCACATGACTGCTCGCGCCCTAATGTATTTAACATTTCTTGTATACTTACACTCTACACGAAAAATTCTACTTATATCTATTCCATATATTTAGATTTTTTAAATTATTCCACATAATTAGATTCTATGAAGAAGTTTTGTCCTACCCTTGTTTCTCGAGATGATTCCAATTTATTGTCAGAAATAACAGTATATATGAAGGGTATGTGTAATATACCTATAAATATTTAACTAATAATGCATTTAGAAATAATATAATGTATGTACTTACCAGAAAAAGTGTTCAGTAATGTCTCCGGATTTCTGACACTGACATTTATCTGTCAGTTACAAATAATTTAAATTATCAACTATTTTTCATGGCATTCTTTCGGCTGTCAAATTTATTACAACAGATTATTTTATATATTATACTTCTTTTATCTCTAAATCTATGGAATATATAATAAAATATTTAAATGTATCAGATAGAGAATTTAATTTTCTTTAATATTACCACGAAAAATTTTCAAAAAATAATATTTAGAATATTTTTTTTCAAGAATCTTCTACTTCCGGTCGTCCAATTATTACCAAAACCTTTTCAGATCTTCCCATGAATGTCCGATTGGGAAATACGTTGTTAAACAAATTTTAAGTCTTATAGTTTTTGAGTAACCGTCCTTCCAACATCCCACACACACACACACACATACACACACACACACACACACATCCACACACACACACACACACACACACACACACACAGACATCATCGTAAAAATGTTAAAATCGGATTGTAAGGACCTTAAAACGTGCTTATTCAATAAAATCTGGATATGCGATTTTTAGCATGAATGCAATACCTCTCTTAGCGAGAGGTAAAAATACGACGGAATAAAAAATTTAAACCATAATTTCTAAATAAAAAGACTAGCCGTAATAATGGCGCATTCAATCCTGCCAACCACATGATCGAGAAAACAAAAATGACCCTTTGCTTTTTGATTTTGTCTCCTCCATTGTCTGAATCTCAACACCTACATAGTGTGGCTTGGAGGTATAATTAATAAGTTGTTTGTTGGTAGGGCTTCGGCCGAGAGCGGCACGTGCACTTGGGCGTATGGCGGGGACGTCGTTAGGCCAACGTGACGCCGACGCCCCGTCCTTCCCGGGGCACAAATTGGCGCATCGCTCGCCGACGCCGCCGTACGCTTACGCTCAACTTAATCCGGTTCGCAGCTGTGCCGCCAGCACTTTTAAATAGCTTTAAAAGTTATTCAATATAAAAAGAAGTTCGGCCTCGCGCGTCAAGATTTAATAGCGAAGCGAGTGTCCCCTACTCTAAGATCCAACGGGGAGGAAGTACACTCCAAACAAAAAACAGAAAATATACAGTAAAATTTTTGAAAGATGTCCGATCAAGGTCGTCTACGAATTGTATGAATTCAGATTTTTGCTCCGCGCATTATGACAAATTCAGTAGTGTCGTTTGCTTAATTTTTATGAGGGTACATAAGATACTACTGTTATTTTATTATTATAAAAATATATGTTACAATAAAAGCATTCAAAATTCAAAAATAAGTCAGCTGGTAAGTTTATTAGCAAATTTAAAACCAAAAAATTAAGATACTGACACAATGTCAGTGTCAGTGATACTGACAGAAAATAAAGTTATTCGTACGGCTATGACTTAAGGTAATGTACAGTAAATTTTTTGAAAGATGTCCGATCAAGGGCACCTGTATCACGAACGAATTATCAAATAGGCATACATTTATCTCTTTCTTTTGCAAAGGCTGTAACTGTGTGTGATAAGGATGGATATAACACGCTTGTCTTTCAAAAATTCATATTGTTTCGACTAAGTTAGGACATTCCATTTATAAACGATGCTCGTTGTTGATAATACTTTCTCTGTAACATAAGTTTATTTATTATTTCAGATACATTACCTGGATTCATAGCCGTATGTATAACGTTATATTCTGTCAGAGTCACTGACACTGACATTGTGTCAGTATCTTACTTTTAACATATTTGGTTTTACATTTACTTATAAACTTACTAGGTGACTTATTTTTGAATTTTGAATGCTTTTCCTGTAATATATATATATATATATATATATATATATATATATATATATATATATATATATATATATATATATATTATAATAATAAAATAACAATAGTATCTTACGTACCCTTATAAAAACTAAGCAAACGACACTACTGAATTTGTCATGATGGGCGGAGCAAAAATCTGAATTCATACAATTCGTAGACAACCTTGATCGGACATCTTTCAAAATTTTACTGTATCTGAATTAATAAATAAACTTACGTTACAGCGAAAGTATTATCAACAACGAGGATCGTTTTAAAGTGGGATGTCTTTGCTTAGTCGAAACAATATGAATTTTTGAAAGACAAGCGAGTTATATCTATCCTTATCGCACATACTTATAGCCTTTGCAAAGGAAAGAGATAAATGTATGCCAATTTGTTAATTCGTTCATGATACAGATAACCTTGATCAGACATCTTTCAAAATTTTTACTGTACATCTAATATACTGTAGTTCATTTCAGTTAAGAATGGATCATAGATTAGAGAGGAATAGAATTTTGCCCTCAAGATGGTCAAACTATTAATCGAGTTCACAACAGAAAAAAATATCGTCTTTTCGACGTCTTAAAAGTCAGACTCAGTATTAATCAACAATACTTTGCGTTTACGGTTTACCGCCGCTGCAACTGAAACTAGATACCTATGTGTTCGATGCGCTCGAACGGTGTTAGTACGAGTAGTAAAGTCGCGGAGCCTAAATTCCTGCAGTTGCTCTGTGCTAAGTTAACTAATTTTCAGGACTATTATTTTTTTATCGACATTCGGGCCGGGTTTTGAGGTTTAGCTTGACTAGGCGAGGGAAACAAATTATGCAGGCCCGATTAAAAAAAACTGACCAGATTCAAAAATTGACTCCAAATTGGGTCGGGTTTTAGGCTGGATTTTGAAATGAAGCGAAATGTTTAACATTTTCGTGTCAAACTTATATTGTATTAAATTGTTAATGTTAAACTAAAACGTTATCTTAGATCAGTGCTTCCTAAACTTATGTAGCTCACCCCCCCCCCCCCCCCCTAAAGCAATGTCAATATTATCAATGAAACATCCTAACCATGAAAACTTGATAAAATATTTATTACGAGTTACAAACTACAATAATTTTAAAATACATAGTTCTAAGGCTAATGTGAAAGATGGATTTGATGGGCTGCTACCAATTTATTAGGGTTCAATTTTTCTTAATAGCATCCGTAAATCCCCCCGATGCGATTAGTTATTTGTAATCGATTTCTTTTTTAGTTAACAAATTTGTAATCACACTAAATCCGTGTTCTATTAAATATGACGAAAGAAATGCAATTAATTTTTTTTTCACCATAACCCATAATCCTGGATCAATCAAAACCGTTGGTAGCCGGTCTTAAATTTAATTTTTAGTTCTTCATTTGTAGTTACTTTTAATGCCTCTTGTAATTTTGCATCGCAACCGACTAGTTACAGTGTTACACTATGAATTCTGATTCTTGTAAAATAAACTATTTAACATGACTTTAGGTTTTCTGAGAAACGCATCAAATATAGTATTTTACTGGCTTCTCGAAACGTTCAGATATTTTCTTCTACCGCCCCTTTAGATTGATTAAACGCCCCCCAAATCCCCGAAGAGTTTTCTTCGCCCCCCTGAATCCTTCCAGCGCCCCCCAGGAAACAGTACCGCCCACTCTGGGAACCAGTGTCTTAGATACTTTAACATTGGTTCACATATCGTAAATTGCTAAAAATGAAGTGTTTATTGTTTGTAATTGAAAGATAAATATTATTGTCAAAAATTAAGAGTAGTTTATAAATTAAGTTAGTGATATAATTTTGCTGGAAATAAAAAATGTTAAGTAGTGAATAAATAATTTTAATAGAATTATCTCTTTAAAAGAAATGTTAAACACGATACTTACCAAGTTCAAAATAAAATATAATTGGCGAGAAGTATTCTGCTAGCTACAACATTTTTTTTATTAAAGTTTTCCTAAAATGGCTAGTATTTACTTTGCAAAATTTATTATTTGTATTTATACACATTAGAACAAAGAAGAAAAATAAGGAATTATATTATTTTTTCGGGCACAACGTTCGATTTATGACTATACGATTAATGTTGTTTGCAGTATCCTGTTGTATATTACATATTTTCTAATTCCAGTTGTAATATATTTGCAACGTAAACTCTACATGAAGTGATGCAGCGAGGAAATGAGCTTTTAATTAATCTCCAAAGCAAAAACCGCCAGGAATCAAGTGCTTTATGCTTTTTCTGCGAGGTTTAAAGCTAAAGGATAGAGCTGGTGATGTCATGCATAATTTATGGCCTTTCTTGTGCAGTCGGCTAATAGCTAATAGGGTTAAAATTACAAATTTCCTGAATTTATTGCACGCAAATTATAAAAAAAGGAAAATTTTAAATTTAAATATGCGTTTAAAACATTAAGCAAGTGCAGTTATTAATATCATAAGGATAATACTGGTAATGATACATCATTATAAACCAATTGTAAATGTAATAACGCTGAAAAACGACTACCAAAATTAATTTAAGATTCATAAATTCTGCCCAAATAGCCTTTGAAAATTGATATTCCATTCCATACGTTAAAACACCTATAATTTAGCAAATAAAAAAGGAATCCTCAACTGATAGTCAGGTATACAGGCGCCATTTTGCGCGAACATTTTCTCAAGAGTGTACCTAACCTACAAATTGATCGAAACGGAGTGAATACTAATATGCGCAACACATCTTGCGTTTTAATAATTGTCTCTCGTTCGTAGAGGGCTGCGCCCTGCTTGCAATTGTCCAAGGAGAAGATTACCATCGCCGCCCCTGCTCCATAAAACATAAAACAGTCGCGTCCTCAACTTTTTTAATGTCGCAAATCTTTGCAACGCGTGCGCAGGCTCGCATTAAAAAAGGATTACGCCAATAAAGAAAACCTACACGTCCTGTAATAACTCTTATTATTCCTGAGTTACGGGCACATTTTAATTAAAGTTCAAAGCCGCGCAACAATTACCACGCTCCGTTGTTTTTGAGGTTATTTGTTGTACGCTAACAGGTGTCTCTGCTGTCGTTTTGCGCATGCGTGACTATTAAGAATCTCCACTATCTTGGGGCTGAGAAATTTGCAGGGCACGGGCTATCCAAATCTGTTTTTAATCAATGTTTCTTGCCAAATTTGAGACTGTAATCACTGAGTATTAAATGACGTTTTGATTGTTATTTTTCAAGACGCGCTTGTAATGAAATGTGTTATTTGCTTGCAATTTGGAATATAATTCCTTATTTTCAAGTTAAGTTCACTTTAATGGAGTATTTAAGCGCTACACTTCGACAAAATGCACGCTGCAGAGCTTAAAATGGCGAATTGCATTAAGGACAGGTATTGCTGCATTACATTTTTGTTCTTTTATCAATGCTGTAGGTATTGTATCTAGATATATGCAGTATTACATTTTGAATAGAAATTAATTTAGAATTTAATTGTAACTAATCGCTATTCACATATTGAATTACAAATATAGATCTGCTTAGGAAATGATGTTATTTATATCTAATGGAGCTACAATTTATTTCATAATGCAGAAGATATTAGTAATTCATTTTGTAATTACATATACCAGAAACGTTGAAATTTAATTTGCAATTTGCAATTAAACATTCCACTTTTTTTTTATGAGCAAATTTCTAAATTTTGAAGGTAGATTTTTTCATACATTCTGTAAAGTATTCAATTTTTACCTCTCGCTAAGAGAGGTATTGGATTCATGCTAAAAATCGCATATCAAGATTTTATTGAATAATCACGATTTAAGGTCCATAGAATCCGATTTTAACATTTTTACAATGATGTCTGTGTGTGTGTGTGTGTGTGTGTGTGTGTGTGTGTGTGTGTGTGTGTGTGTGTGTGTGTGTGTGTGTGGATGTGTGTGTGTGTGAGGTTGTTGGAGACACGATTTCTCAAATTCTATAAGACTAAAGACATGTTTGACTACGGATTCCTCAATCTAACAATAATGGGAAGAGTTGAATAGGTTCTGGTAACAATTGGACAACCGGAAGTGGTAGTTTCTAAAGAAAAAAATTCTAAATATTATTTTTCGAAAATTTGTTACTACAAATATTAAAGATAATTAAATTCTCAATCAGAACACTTAATTTTTTTATTATATCTCGTATAGGTTTGGAGATATAGTATATAATAATATAGAATAATCTGTTGTAATAAATCTCGTTGCCCGAAAAACATTTGCGATATTTAAATTTTTGTAATTGACATGTAAATGTAAAATGTCAGTCAGATTTTTCTGGGAGGTAAGAGTACATTTAATATATATTATTGTATTATTAATTAATTATATATTTAAATTACAGATATGTTAATATTACATATATCCTTAAGAAATACCGCTAATACCGTCAATGAATTTGAAGAATTTTGAACATAATAGAATAGTAGGATAAAATTTTTCATAGAACAAAAGAAGAGAAACAATTTCAATTATTTGTGTGTACTTATAGGGCGCGAGCAGACCTGTGACTTTGTTGGCCTTGGCAAGCAGATGAGGATCCGTGTCAGAATGACGGCTAGTAGTTTTTACATAGATGTCACAATTGTCATATGTCATAATTTTTCATTCAAAATTTCAAAATGTTCTGATGTTTATTTGTCATTTATTAGTATGGAATACACTTGTCGAGGAAAATAATCCACATGGATTTGGAAAATCATAATGTTTCGAATTAAAACTTATGATACTTGACACCTATGAATATTACTAACTCTCATTCTGACACGGGCCCCCACATCTGCTTGCCAAGACCAACAAAGTCACATAACTGCTCGCGCCCTATGCTACATAAAATGAAAATGGCGAGAGGTATTGTGCTGGCCACAACAGATTTTTCAATTCGCGGCACTCGCATTATAGCCAAATTTTTATCAAATTCATATAAAATTTTATATGCATTTTCCTTAAAAAATTGTTATGTAAGGATATGAAAATACTGTACCACTGCATTCAGAATAAAATTCTCTATCGAATAAGCAACTAAAAAATATATATGTAGTTCCATTTAAAATAATAAAGTTACTAAAGTTAGTTTCCATAGTTTGTGAACAACTGGTTGAAAAAAAATGATACTCATTAGAATAGTTTTGTAAAATAGAAATTGTTTGCTAATTTAATTGACCTTGTAGCTGTTATACTTCTCGAGATAGCAATAGTGGACAAAATAAAATAAACACCTGTATATTAGCTCGTATATTAGAAATAAATTGTGAAAACGTGAAAAAATCATTCCGAATTTTCAGAATCATTGGTAGAAAAAAATATATTTTTTTTTCATTGTAATAGTCTTGTAAAATAGAAATTGTTTGCTAATTTAACCGACTTCGTAGCTCTTATAGTTCTCGAGATAGCAATAGTGGACAGAATAAAATGAACACCCTGTATAGATTGTTAATTTTATCTGTTCCCGCCTGAAAATTCATGAATAGGCAATCCATGTTACATAAGTGACTTGTTTCTTTAAAGTTATTTATGATACAAGTACGTAAAGCTAGTCTTTAGTCACGAATGGGTCAGAATTAAAACACGAGCGTAGCGATGCTTTACGTATGGGTATCGTACAATATTTTATCTACGATATAATGAAAAAACCCAATACCTAAATATGAAAAAAATACTTTTATTTATGAATCAGGATCAAAATATTAAATGAGAAGTTTGCCATGATAACAAAATATTAACCCTGGTTTTACAAATTTAGCGTGTTTAAAAATTTTAATCACCCGTTGCTCGGCAACCCGTAACTAATGAAATCTTGTTACTAAACAACCGTTTTACAAACTTAAAACTAACATCTAAACATCAATTCTACGCACTATATTAGATAAAATTATGTTTTGCTCTTATACCTACTGTGATTATTCGATTTAAAGTACTAATATTTACAAGTGGCTTATGAAATGTATTCTATTTTGTCTATTCTTAAAATTTCAGGCGGGAATATATAAAATGGATATCCTATAATTATTGTAGAATTGTATTGTGCTTAAAAAATTTGAAAAGTATAATAAACAATATCTAAATTTGTTATTTATTTAATGAAAAAATGATACAAGCTTCTCCTTACTGGGGTATGTTTGTCAAAAAATACGGGACTAGTATTACTAGTGAAGTTTACTGGTTTTTGTTTCTGAAATATACGAGTGTAAAATACTAGTTACAAGTTGGGAACTAGTATTTATTAGTGTATTTGATAAAAATTACTAGTATTTTGTTTCTTAAAATATTTGTTTTGTCTGTCAGACTAGTAATTTAGTAGAGAAAAAGCTACAAGTACCAAAGTCTTGTAAATTTTGAATATAAATTTTACTAGTCGTATTATTTTATAGTTTGTGTTTTTTTTCTTTTTCATATGTATAATTCAATGGTTCTTTGTTAATGTTTATTTAGTTTCATGTAGTGTTGGTCGTTGTTTAGTATTAATATATTTTAAAAAAAAATATAATAATGTGGTCAAGTGACTCTTTGTCTAGTGATGAAGAAGTAGCTGTTCGTCGTCAAACACTATTTAAAGCAAGAGCAAGAGTAAATTATGCCCATATAGAAACCTTATGAGTTCCACGAGAGGTTTGGACTCACGGCAAATAAGTAAGAAACATTATTTAATTTATTGGGACCTATTCTTCAGCGAAATACGAACAGAAACCATGCATTTTCCTAAAAGTGTCCCTGATATATTTGTAATCCTTCTCCTGTCTTACTAAACCCAAAGCGTGATAAGTTTGACAGATTTTTGTCCATTCATTTACTTTATCTGTATTAGTCAATTTATTAGAGAATGCTCCAAATAAAATACCTTTAGCACCTCGATTCATGCCCAAAACAATTAATTTCGCATCCAGCGTAGACATTTTTATTGATTTTTTTTTTAATTTCAATATAAAATATTTGAAAATGACAAGGACAGTCAGAAAACTGAATGACTTGATTTATAATACCTGTTTAAAAAAAAACTACTAGCTTTGAATATATAATACATATAAGAATGGCAACGTAATGTATTTAGATTAAATATTTCGAGAGATGGTGCCATCTATCCCTCCCTATTCGAATTATTTCTGAGTTAGTTCAAAAAATACATAATAGGTGGATGTTGCACAGTATTGCCACGTAGCTAGAACAGCAAGTTAAGATTTTATAAAGGTTTTTAAGTTTGCTACTGTAAAACAAGTATACATGTACATTGAAGATTCAAAATATATTATCTGGTTATTATAAAACAATATTTTTGAATTATTGATTATTGAATACCTCTAACAAATAGTATCTGGCAATGCTGTCAGCACGATTTACCGTAGTTCATAGTTTTATGGTAGGAGTCACTAGCTATCTATAATAATTTTGTGAATAAAAAGAGACAGATATAGTATGTTGCTAGGCCATATGCGTTGCCATTCTTATATGTATTATATAATCAAAGCTACTAGACTATTAAAAATATTTCAGAAATACTATTTTACTTGAATAATAAAATTTCATTTGTATCTAGTAACTTGTAACTTGTAAACTAGTATTTAGAACACTACATATTTTTCTTATTTTGTCCTTTGTAATACTGGACTCTCCAATTGTAATGGTTTGCAAATCTTATAAAGTCCAATAGGAAAGTTGTTGGAAAACTAGAATGACTGAGAAAAGGATGATAGCAGATCCCATGCAGCATATGACAAATACATATATAGAATGAATATTCAAAAAAATCACCACCACATTTAAGGGAGAACTATAAAGCACCAATAACTCTTGTCTCACAGTCCAATAGGAGTTAAGAAAATTCATGTTTACATTTATTGAAGAAATGTTAAACAATTACAGTAATATAATGTCTTCATCTTTATTTTTATCTCATTCAATAAAGCATAATCCCCGCCAAGTCGATCATGCTCATAATTTGCTAAAATTTTGTATCGTTTGAAGTGGCGTCCAGATGGCCAGGCCCGACCGCATCCTGAGTCCGCGTCGTTACGCCTGCACATCAAAGCGTCGCTTTACGATTCCTGCTCGTTGCTCGTCACCGCCGCGTTTAATAGCGCGTTGTTCTGCGTCGTTGTTCCGTAAACTTCCAGCAGGGATGCTCCAGACTTCGTTCTTTTTGATGTTTGCGCCATGGCTCACCGCGATCGCACATGCACAGAGCTATTTTCATTTAACTGTCATATATATGACTTTGAAGATGATGATTTGAATTTGTTTTTATTAAGATGTCTCTGGAAGGCTCAATAAAATTAGCGGCTACGCTACAGTCCAAAAATAGGAATGCACCTGATAATTATGAGAAATGCAACAAAAATAATTATATAAATTTGAAATAACTACTTACTTTTTCGAGTTTTTATGAAACAATTATAACAATATAATTTTAAACGTATTTATTGGTTTTAATTACTTTAATACAAGTTAAATATCAACATATTAATTTTTAGATCGTATGTCCTGAAGAAATAGAATTTTAGAAAACTATTTCATATGCGTTTTCTAAGCCCTGATATTTTTTAAAAACGAACACCATAGCGAATTTTAAGTACTCGTATCTGTAGCCATCCAATGCTAGCATGAAATGAATTTTGAGTGCAAATTCTTTGCCTTTTTACCTCCCGCTACCCTTGGTAAGGGAGGTATAGGGATCATGCTAAAAATCGCATATCGAGATTTTGGTAAATGACCATCTTTTAAGGTCCCTACAATCCAATTTTAACATTTTCACGATGATGTCTGTGTGTATGTGTGTGGGGATCCTCTTTACGCTCTAACTCAAATACTATCGTTCAGAAAATTTTGAAACCTTGTATTTCTACCTTACCCTTATATGGAAAGATGCTATTAGATTTTGGAGCAAATCAGATAACCGAAAATGGTACTTTACTGGAAGCTCAAGATAGTTTTTCTTCGAAAAATACCTTTAAATGCTATTTTATCGAGATTTATGTTATATAAAAATTAAAGATTATTAAATTTTCTACAGGTTTGCATTAATACTTTTTCTACATATTTTATGGATAAATTTATAAAACTATATATAATTTTAATCCCGGAGCCTACGTTTTAAACAAAACCCATACACATGGTTACACAATTCAGAGCTCAAATGTTTGTAACTGACAGATATATGTCACTGTCAATGAACTAATCATTTCAAATAATAATATTAACGTTTTATAAAGAAAATAGTAAATGGAACAACAATTATATGAAAAGGAACTTAATACAATTTCCAGCATAAGTAAATATGTAAAAATATATAAGATAATTAATAATATATATCATCATGGCATATTACCCATTGATGGGTGTGCCAATCTGCTTTGTACGCAGATGTCGATAAAAATTATGACATATTTGTTCTGTGCGGGCGTTCTCCAGGCGTCACTTCACGCGAATCTTGGGAACGGGTTCGATTCCGACCGACGCCAAATATTTTAGAATTTGAAATGGCACAAAATTGATCCCTGTGGTGTACTCTCCACGCCAGCAATGAATATAGGTAAGTATATAAATAAATAAAATAAATATATCATCACGGCATATTACCCATTGCTGGGTCTGCCAATCTGCTTTGTACACAGATTTCGGTAACGATGATGACATATTTGTACCGTGCGGGCGTTTACCAGGAGTCATCTCACGAGCACTTATTGCTAGCGTGGGGTCATTTTTGTGCCATTTAAAATTCGAAATATGTGGTGTCGGTCGGAATCGAACTCGGTATTTATATTAAATTTAATTTTAAATATTTACATTAATAAAAATTAAATTAAACGGGAGGTATTGGGTTAGCCACATCAGATTTTTTTATCATATTTCCATCGATTCCTGCATGTTGTTTTCTTTCTTTTAAAAACCACTTGTAACGAGCCTTTTCCATTATTCTAGGATATACTGTCGATTTTAATGTTTTCCTTTCTCCAGTGCAATCGACATTTTTCATAATTCGTATCCTTTCGTTTTTTATTGAACTTATTGTCGATTTAGCTATTCCTTATTTTCGCCATAAAAATGTAGCTCCTCTATCTGCTTTTAAATGTTCCAATATTTTCGCTTTTTCTTTCAATTTCAAATATTTTCTTTGAGGTGACATTATTAATTATAGTAATATGTATTATAACACACGAAACAAAACTTTATACGTATTACACTACGCAGGGAAAGTCCCTAAAAATGTATTCAGAACAACTGAGCTTCGCGTTACCCAAGACACCATCAGCGAAGCTAATGCACTACGCAGGACTGCTTTGTATTCACTATACAGGATGTTTCCTTTAAAACAACCAGCGCTTTTTTGGGTGAACTAATAACTTTAGAGAAAAATATTTTATGTAAAAAATGATCAAGAATAAGGGGCTAATTTATTAGTAATAACAAACTAAAAATTCAACAAGTGGTTCACAAACGGTAGAACAAAATTATATATTTTTTTAAATGGTACCGTATACAATTTTATAGTCCATTAGATAGAGATTTTTCTTCTGATTTCAATGATATAAATATTGTATAGTATTGAATAACAATTATTTCGAGAAAAACCATATTCAAAATTAGAAGTAATGTAATAAAAAATCTGTTGTGGCCAGCACAATACCTTCCGTCAATCCTGTGTATAATGTAAACATTCCATACATAATTTTTCTTGCAAAAGATTCTAAATTTCCAGTAAAATTATTTCATAAAAAAACTATTCAAATTGCACTTGACACTGACATCTTCTTCTTCTTTAACTTTTCCCATTCGTTAGGGGTCGCTATTTTTGCGTGTCGTTATCATTCAGTTCCTTTTCTCTCAAGTCTTCCGCAATACAGTCCTTCCATCTTATCTTTGGTCTTCCTCTATTTCTTCAACATCCTATTACTAAACTATTCATTCTTGTTCCAATATAATTCTTCATTTCTCCTCATGACATGTTCAAACCAATGTAATCATATTTCTTGTATCTTTCTAGAAACTTGTAATTTCTTACCGTATCTTTCCGTGTTTTCCCCAACATCTACTACAACATCCTCATCTCTGCCACATTAATTTACTTTTTACTCATACTGACATCTGTCAATTTGAATTATATGAATATATTAGCACTTTCCATGTTTAGCATAGCTGGCTGAATTATAAAATTTAATATCTTTAAAATTCTTTAACTCTGTATCTATTGAATATGAAGTATAAAATGTAATCAAATCGTATAGAGAATAATATATTCTTTAAGTTATAATAACGTTAAATGTCAATAAATCAAATTTAACTGTTAAATCTTCAAATGAGGGTACTTCCGGTTCACAAATTATAACCAAAATCTAATCAGTTGTTCTTCTGGATGTAAACTTGAGGAATACGAAAAAAATTATAATTTTTGGAATCGTGCTATTGAAGTTATGGGATCCGGAACTTTTGTCACACACACACACACACACACACACACACACACACACACACACACACACACACACACACACACACACAAACACACAGACACACATACATACAGACATCATCGTAAAAATGGTAAAATCGTATTATAGGGACCCTAAAACATGCTTATACACTAAAAACTCATCAGTGAATTTTTTGACCAAAGACAATACCTTCTTTACCTATCGGTGACGGAAGGTAAAAATGGCTTTACTACTAGTGTAACCTAAGTAACACACGTATCAGTACCTGTGTATAGCATAGCCTATTGCAATATAATAATATTATTTTTAATACCATTTTTCTCGAAATAATGGTCATATAACCCTATACAATATTTATATTGTTCAAATTAGAAAAAAAAAATCTATATAAATATTGTATAGGGTTGTATGACAATTATTTCGAGAAAAATAATGTTACAATATTGCAATAGGCTATGCTATATACAGGTATTGATACGTGTGTTACCTAGGTTAGACTAGTAGTAAAGCCATTTTTTATTACATTACTTCTAATTTTGAATACGATTTTTCTCGAAATAATTGTTATTCAACCCTATACAATATTTATATCGTTGAAATCAGAAAAAAAATCTCTATATAATAGGCCAAAAATTATTGTTATTACTGACAAATTAGCCCCGTATTCTTGCTCATTTTTTGTGTATAACATTTTTCTTTAAAACCATTAGTTCGCCCAAAAAAAGCTCTGGTTGTTTTAAAGGAAACACTCTTTATTAATATATTAATTGTTCACTATTATGGAGTTCAGTGTGAAGTGTGAAGTATGAAGATGTATTTATTTTTGTGTTCTTTACATTAAATAGTCCCCTATGTAGAGTGTTCAGTATTTCGCGGCTCTACTGTATATCATTTGATCATTTGAGGTAAAATACTTCCGGTTTCGGGGCCTCTTGATACTACGGGGCCTGGAGATTTTGCCCCCCTCCTCTATACCCCTTTTCATAGGGCCTGTTCATACACAAATATTTATTTCGTACCCCGACCTTTTCTTCCGCTAATTTTTAGCTAGCCATATTCATTTTAGAAAGCAGGTAGGTGTAACCGATTCATCTATTTGTTCAGTTTTATTATGTTTTTGCAGCTTGTATATGAGAGAAATAATTTGAGTACCTACATTCATTTTTACGAATCATATTGTGTACCCGTATATTTTGATGGTACTATTAGTACTGTAAAATTTAACATTTATATTTAATCGGTCTGTTTGAAAAAAATAATGAACACATTTACTTAATCTGCGTACCGATTTAAAAGTTTTATTATAAGACAAAAATAATATAAACGCATTAAAGAACCTATAAATAACATTTATTACTAAATAAACGTCATAAAAGTACCACATATGAGAATTTTCTAAGAAAGGTTGATCATCGATTAGAATAGTTCTTTCATGGGAATATTTTCACGTTCAGATAAAATGTTAATTATTCAAAATAATAAAAAAGCAACAAGAATTGATATATTAAAAAAATAACATAATAAAATGTACAAGAAAAGAAAAAAATGTGTGTAAAGTTTGAAGGCAACTGGATATATTTTTTCTTCAGGAAACTATGCTATTTTAACGGATCAGATATGTGGAAGAGCATAAAAATATTCTTAATTTCTTTCAACTCTTCTTCTAATTTGTCAGAATGACAAATATCTGAAGATCTTCTCATTAGGCATTTAATAGTGCCATATTTCTGAGAATGATGGTGAATTAGCATTAATATATTGATTAGTGTAGACTGTAGACTGAAGTAAAGATAAATCTTCTCTTCTTTCCAGTAATACATCCAGGAAGGGAATAATGCCATTTTATTCGATTTCTACGGTGAACTTAATATTTTCATGGATGTTATTCAAGTGGTTCAAGAAGATTGATAAGTTTTGATGTCGATGCGGTCAAATAGAGAAGACTTCATCAACATACCGTAACCATAATGAAAGTTTCATCGTAGTAGACTCCGTACACATTAAAATCAAGTCGGCTACATCATGACGAGTTCTGCAGACCTCGCCTCCAACAAATTGTGCAGTGGCGTGCATAATATTACTCCGAGCGCCAAGCACTTCTATCTTGCAAAAAAAATCAAACCAGGAATGTCAAAAGACCCTTTTCGATTCAGATTTTTTGCACTATCTATGCATGAAAATTTTGCAAAAATCCTACGTGGAATAAGCTCAAAAATAACATTTTTCGAAATATTTGGCAAATTAAAAAATATCAATTTTTAATGTTTGTCTCGTAATATCCCAGGAACTGTATGAGACATTTTATTCAAATTTTACATACTTATAACATTAAAAATGTAGTCTTTCAAAGTTGGTAAAAATTCATGTAGTCAGAAAAGTTTGCTATTACTAAATCTCGTCCATTTAGGAATTTTATAGTACATACATCGGAAGAAATGTGAAGAAAGGGCCAAAATTATTTTCATACGTAATATAACAAGTGATATGATTATCATCGATGATATTCTCGAGTGAAACCGAGCTGCAGATTTCACGAGTCCGAAGGACGAGTTGAAATGTGCTGCTTCGGTTTCACGAGCAATATCTTCGATTATTAATCATATCACGAGCTTATATTTAATGAGAGAATATAATGAATTTTTGCAATCTAACCTAACCTAACTTTTGATACATATTCATATTGTATTAAAACATGGTACTTACGAGTTTTATTTAATATTTCAGAGTTTGAATTATTGTTATTATTTATTTTTATACTCAAAATTAACTGTCAATGTCATAAATAAAGAAAACAAATCCCTTAGTAACGACTATAAATACGGTGTTTATTTCTTTGTTTTTTATCATCGCTGTGATAATCTTGTAGCTAGGGAGATTCTGAATGTTGATTGGCGAAAAACATGTCACGTGACTAAGGAATTATATTCTCAGTGAAAAAATGAATTCTATATATTGTTTATGTCACAATTGATTATATACGAAAGAACACAGCGTCGGTCGCTCGACGGGTGATTGTAGGCACTATAATATTACTAATAGGACGAGTACCCATGGTGCCAACTAACTTTAATAAAATACCTCAATTTTGTTTGTAAAAAGTCACCAGAATATTTCTAGATTATGATTTTTAAAAATCTCCAGTTATCTCTAGTAAAAGCTCCAGATTTTTTCGGAAATCTCCAAAATGAAATAAAATTTTATGTAAATAATATATTCTTCGATTTGGTGTCTTTATGAGTCTATAAACGCACTGAAAACACGTCGTTAAGAAGTTCTATAAACACACTGTTTTTGATGCTTTTCGTTTTCTAGAAGTGATATGACTATGGGTGCTTTAAAAATTGACAATGAATGAAATATAGGGCGAGAGCAGACACGTGACTCGAGCGACCTTGAAGTGCATGGAATCAGCTGATTTGTGTGCGCGTGTCACTTTGACAACAACAATGTCACTTTGACAAGAAAAATGTTTTGACTTATTTTGATTTTAAACTGCTAAAAAGTTATTATGTTGAATTTCATGTGTTTTACTGCCTTACAATTGTAAAATAATAATTTTAGCAATTCAAAATCAAAATAAGACAGTACATTGTTCTTATCAAAATGACATTGTTGTTGTCAAAGTGACACGTGCATACAAATCGGCTAATTCCAAGAGCGTCAAGGTCGCTCGAGTCACGTGTCTGCCGCGCTTTATAACCTGACTGAAATTGATATAGTTTAGGATGGAATTATGTAATACCGACAGCAAAACCAAAAAGTTACTGTTTTAAATAATAATGTAAATTTTGTAGTTGTAAATAGTATATTCAAAATCACAGTGAAAAAAATTAATATCTCTATAAATGTTTCTAGCCTCGTATCTAAAACTCAAACTATAGATTTGAGACAAGTCACAAATTCTTTTAAAAAGTCGCGATTCGATTTATAATGTCTCTAGATTTAGCGACAAAATATCCAAATTGGCAACACTGAGAGTACTTTTCTGACAATTAAGTTACAATTTGAGATGTGTTGATACATGTTTCAACTTGCATCTTGCTTGTCCATACTTAGTAACTTCAGTCAGTCATTTTTACTCAGTGATATTCTGAGAGGTTCTTTAGCTAAAATTATTTTATGAAAATGTGTTTAAAAAAGTTGGTGTTCAGGGAAAAAGAATTTATTATATTATTAATATTTTTAAATTTATGACAAGAAATAAACTCTATATTATGAAACGTAATTAGACTCCAGTTTTAAACAAATCTGACGAGCTTATGGATACGGACTACAGCCAACCATGAACGTCTACGTCACTCTCTCTCCCCTTACCGCGCGTCGGACGATTGGTGACGCAAATGGCCTGAAATTAACGTGTACGAAGTTTAGAATCCAAACCAAATTCTTCAAATAACTCCTTATAACAATTAGCTAGGAAGGAGACAGAGGATTGTCCATTGCAACACCATCAAGTTGAGAATTCTTTGTTGAGAACGAAAAAACTTAACGTTAAATAGCGCCAATATCTTCTGAAAAAAAAATCTCAAGCAGGTTTAGGGTGTCTCTGATGGGGATCTTCGTAAATAATGAAGCAACATCGAAACTAGAAGATCTTGTGATGAGATATATGTATGTCGGTTCTTGACAACTTCAATAAAGTGTTTAGTATTCTTAACATAGAATGATGAATTTTCAATGTATGGTCTTATGAGATTATCTAAATATTTAGATAAATCAAAAGTGCAAGAATTAATGCAATTCACAATCGGGCGTAGTGGTATATCTTTCTTATGTACTTTCGGCAAGCCATAAAATCGAAGAACATATGGGTCTTGATGAATAAGGCTCTTGATAATATCTTTATCAAAGCTTAATAGCTTCAATAATTTAGTTGTTTGATATTTAACTGTGTTTAAAGGATTCTCTTTTAGGTAAGCAGGAAAACGAAGAATCTTGACGTTAAACAATGTCGAAAAAGCTTGAATTATAAATATAAAATTATTTCACGGACTGTGCCCCCTCTTTATCTATTCGTATAAAAAACCACTAAATCATCTTTCACAATCATCTAATCTTATCTCCCACAATTCAAATCTGATCATAAATGAGTAACACTAATCCGCAAATCAAACACATTACCTCCCCCTCAATCTGCTAATTTGCAGCTGAACAATCACCAAGACAACATCCCGTCCACATTAACTTCTAATCCACCGTTGCAAATCAAGAAATCATCGAGGGGCGATCGTTGTGCTTGTGCATCCCTTAACGCGAATAATTGATTCCTGACAGAGAACAACGCATTTATGCACGGGGCATACATCAAGAAGAGTATATGTCAAGCTTTACGCGAACAGCACCACCGAGGAGTGACGTCGCCGCCGAAGAGCGACGTTGGCGATTCGACGCGCCGACCGCCGCATCAAGTTTAATGGCGTGCGTCGGATGAGACAACCCCCTTGTCATTCATCATGGGATTAGAGACAGATCGAGGAGATGGGAAATGAAATTTTGTGGTTCAGCAACTCGTAAGAAATTATCAATGATCCTTAAAGAATCCTACGGTAATTTGAGGACGAGTACGAGTACGCAAACAGGGGGAGACATCGTATTGTTTAAGAATGAAATAAATTGGCTCAGATGAGTTATAGTTCGTTTAAAAGATGTACTTAAATATGTTTTTACTTACATTTACATAATCAGTTATGAAAACAGTGATATTGTTTGATGAACATAATATGAAATTATGCGAGTCAAACAATATTTTATATAATTTCGCTAAAATAATTTAAAAATACCCAAATTCTAGAATTTTCTATGACAGCTTAATATACAAATTTCAAAATCAATTTACCGTTGCCTTATGCGTTATATCATGGAAAATGAGTTCTGAATGTGATCTGAAACCAACATAGATCTTCCTTCTTATGTAGAGGAATTAAATGTGAGTCAATAATTCATAAATTGATATTAAAGAAATCATTATTGGTATATTCTTGTTTGTTTTATTATCGGTTTATTCACAATCATTATAGTAATATGTCGATTCCTAACCTTTTGGAGGTTGGGAATACATCATTCCACGGGTTGGAAATGTTTATGTAGGGGTTGCCTAGCACATTGTTTTAAATCCCTATAATAAAGTAGGCCAAATTAATTTTAATAGAGCTGTCAAAAATATTATAAAATTAAAGGTTATTGGTTTATTTTGAAAATTGAGCACTGTGTCAACTTGTCCCCCTATAGTTACCATGTTAACTTTTGTCATATGGCTCTGTGGTTATTCTTGACAAAATTTGGGCTTTAAATACTATTGGAATACGTAGTTTATCAAAATGTAATACTACAATTTGTAAGATTAGCACTTTCTACAACTTTATAAATGTAACTTAATTTTTTTTTCTTTTAAATTCTGTTGATGATGGACAAATATTGGTGCGAAACGTCCTTCCAATTATATGTATAATAAACTGACATATTTATGGTCAAATTTTATTGGAACCTACGGCCTTCTACTTAGAATGTGAATAAAATAGTATACATACCTTGGTGGGAGTTTCATTACAGCCTCGCGCTGTATCTCACCTGGAAGCTTCGCCTTCTGCTGAAATGAAACATATTCCATCTTGGATGTCATATACTATTACTCTTTTCGTATCAATTATGTAAAAAGTGATATTTCATAACGTCATAAAGTTAGGTAAAATTCAACTTTTTAAAACAAAAATAGCTAAAAGCTATTACAGCACCCAAAATAGTTCGTTAATAATTCATTCAATCATTCAAGTGCTGTAATAGGCTAATACAATTTATTTTTTAAGGTTGGTGGCTATGAATGTTAAAAAATATCGAATGTGAAATATTACTACATAAACGAACACAAACGAATGTTAATAATTTTATTTTTTATAATTTTCAATTTAAAAGTAGTATAAAAAAATGAATTTAGAAAGATTTAGAAAATATTGCAGACAACATATGTCTTAAAAGTTTTGCCGCAAATTTGAACATTTTTTTTGTAATATAAAATGCATTTACTTAAAGTTTTGTAATACTTAATAATTAACTGTTTCAAAAGCAACAAAATTTTGAATTTAAATTAAATTCTTCCATAAGGCGCAACTTTCTACGGATACCCAGCATTGGGTTTTGGACGACATTTACGAGAACATTTCTCCGACATTCCTGTATTCCTGTATATTCTGCGTTGAAGTTCATCCTTATTTTGGGCTGCCCAACCTCCATCGTAAACTTTTCAAGATAAAAGAGCCCAAAAATCTTCTATGGGACGAGTCTGGGGAAGGTTATGGGATTGTCGTTTCACGGAACTAATGGTATCTTTTGGTCAGTAAGCCAATTTCGAGTTTGTGTTGCATAGTGAGAGGACGTCAGGTCTGGTTAGAAATAATATCATCCCCAGCGTGTTCTTCTTCAATAAAATTGGCCAATTTTGCCGGATGTACTTTGACTATCCAGGACATCACCTCACTCGGCCCTCATAAGGCCTGGACACACCCATTGTGGAAATAACGTACCATACCAACATCTTGTCTGAGAATTTGGCCTTTTGTTTATATCTGACATTATTAGGGACTTCTGCAATATTATCCGTATAAAAACGATCATTTGCCTTAATTTCGGAATTGCTCAGTGAGAAGTCCGAGAAATCGATGTGTCCGTTGAAAATTGTGCCTTGTGGAAGAACACGCCCATCTTTATTTAAGTTCATAATTTTGTTACTTATGAAATAGGAAATTATTAAGTTTTACAAAACTTATGTAAATGCATTTTATATTGCAAAAAAATGGTTCAAATTTGTACATATACGTTAGTTAGGAACAAACTTCCTTTTCACAAAATAAAATGAGAATTATGACATTTGTTCTTGAATATAAAGTAAAATTTCAGTAAAAATGGCATTCCAATAATGATGACGTCATTTAGTTAATTCATTTGAGCTAGATAGTGAAGGCGATGGACTCTCTAGCAAGAATTTTATTAAACTTATAAAATAAAATGAAATACAATTGATTACAACAATTAATACACTAATTGATTACAACAGTTGCTACATTAATTCATTACAACAATTAATATATAAGAAAACAGCTTTGAAGGCACAACTCAGAAATTATTTTTAATATAATTATAAAATAGACATACTCATAAAATTGATGATAAAACTCTCTAAAATGTCCTAAAAAAGTACATAAAAATACATAACAATTGTCATGTGATAACCTCAAAATATAATACTTACATCTTCTACAGACGAGAATGGAATAACTAGAAAATTTATACATTTTTGTTCCTCAAAGTTTGCAAAGGCATTTAAAATAATTTTTACACTGTTCCGATATTTTTTACCGCTCAATTTTTTGATTGTCACATACGTAAACGTAAAAAATATTCATATAGCTCAAGTTACGACATACGGACAAACACGTTGCTAAAAGCATATGTGATTTCTCTATTCATACTCTACAATGATGTGATCACATTGCAATGCCATCGTGAATGCCATTCTAAGAAAAAATTGACTATACTATGTATTTATTGAAATCGAAATAATAAATCTGAGGGTAAGAAATTCAGGTATATAAAATTTGCACTATTATTTTTTTCTAAAAATTGTGACAGATGACGAAACTTATATTTCATTCCATTCTTCGATAAGAGTCGTGTATGGCGTGTGTGGGTTCATAATATAAATATGGGGAAACGCCCATAATAACCAAAAAAAGCTATGAGAAAATAATGCATGCAGTATTCTTTTGACGTAGATTAATGCTATAATTCATGATTACATTGAAAGTATCCCAAAAGAAGATTGGTTAGGAGTTTTTAAGAAGTGGACGGAAGAGTTAGTAAATGTATTATTGTAGAAGGGAACAATTTGTGACCCTCGTAAATAAATGAATAATCAAAATCTTTTTGACTGACACAATTTTAGAAAACACATTTCCTATTGAAATTCTGCAAGTCACCATCATTCCCACAATCTCACCCTTCCAATTATGTCGACGTACACCTTCCCTATGTAAAAACACGTGTTTCTCCATCCTCTTAATATCAATTACATCTCCAAGTGGGGCGGAATTCCTGAGGGGCCCCCCGAATCAAGCTGCGGACCTCCATTCGTCCTGATCAGTGTCAGCGGTAAGCAGATTAGTGCTAGTGACGCGTGAAACCTTCTCGTAATCCAAGAGGGTATTGTCCGAACCGAAACGAGAACTCGGAATCAATGTCCAAGAGTGATCAATGTGACTTGGATTTTGATTTTACTGACGCAGGGGTGAGGGGTTATTAATTGTGGGGATATGAGCAAGGCAGAAATATAGAACATTTAATGATTTTTTTTATGACTGGACCGTCCAGAAATATGGGTACATCTGCTCATTTAAAATCACAAATTGTTTTCCTAATATAATTCGTAGTGAAAGTTACAAAACGCAATAAAATTGAACATTTTATCTTATATTTACTATCAGTGTTTATCTTTGTTTCCTTTAAATTATGTGCGATGAAATATGCAATGGAAAGATCAATAATCAAAATCAAATCAACCAATGCTAAGCAACTGCGAAAGAATTTTAAAAACATTTGGAAACCAGTTTCTTGTTAATGATTAACTTACTTTTTACCTCTTGCTAAGAGAGGTATTGGAGTTATGCTAAAAATCGCATATCGAGATTTTAGTGAATAAGCACGACCCTAGAATCCGATTATAACATTTTCACGATGATGTATGTGTGTGTGTGTGTGTGTGTGTGTGTGTGTGTATGTGTGTGGGGATGTATGAGTATGGATGTTAGACGAACGATTTTTCAAAAATTATAAGACTCAAGACCTGTTTAAGTACGTATTCCTCAATCTGACTTCATATACAAAGAGCTGAAAAGATTTTGGTATTGGATTCACGCTAAAAATCGCATATCTAGATTTTAGTGAATAAGCACGTCCTTAGAATCTGAATATAATATTTTCACGATGATGCCTGTGTGTGTGTGTATGTGTGTGTGTGTGTGTGGATTTTTCAAAAACTATAAGGGTATTCGACATTAATGGAAAGATATGAAAATATTTTGGTAACAATTGGACAACCGGAAGTAGTAGTATGTTAAAAAATCTTCAAAATATTATTTTTTATAAGTTTGTTATTAAAAATATTAAAGAACATAAAATTTTCTATCCAATACATTTAAAAAAATTATTATACGTTCTATAGATCTAGAGATAAAACATATAACATATAAAATAATCTATTGTAATAAATCTTCAGCTCAAATTATACCAAAGAATTATTTGATAAATTTAAATGTATGCAAATGACGGGATAAATGTGTCAAAAGATCTAATGACATTGAAAGTTCTCAGAAGTACATTTAATTTTTCTTATTGTATTATTAATTAAATATTTAAAATTATAGGTATATTAATATTATATATATATATCCCTAAGAAATATCGCCAATCCCGTCAGTGTGTAATGTTAAATACGATACGTATAGTAATTTTTTTAAAGATGTTCGATCAAGGTCATCTACGAATTGTATGAATTCAGATTTTTGCTCTGCCCTTTCTGGCAAATTCAGTAGTGCCGTTTGCTTAGTTTTTATGAGAGTCCATAAGATACTACTGTTATTTTATTATTATAAAAATATATATAACAATAAAAGCATTCAAAATTCAAAAATAAGTCAACTGGTAAGTTGACATTATTCGTACGGCTATGAGTCAAGGTGATGTATCTGAATTAATAAATAAACTTACGTTACAGTGAAAGTATTATCAACATCAAGTATCGATTTAAAATGGAATGTCCTAACTTAGTCAAAACAATATTAATTTTTGAAAGGCAAGCGTATTATATCCATCCGTATCGTACACTTTTGTAGTATTTGCAAATGGGATAGATAAGTGTATGCCAATTTGTTAATTCGCTCATGATATAAATGACCTTGATCGGACATCTTTATTTTTTTTACTGTAGGTACTTCATCTTCTTGGTAATCTTTCAAAACTAACCAATTGCAACACTGCGTAAATTTAAATGAACAATTAATGGTAAGTCGTGCGAAAACATAAACTTGTATTGGTCTCTAGAATCGTGGTAATAGAATATGGTGCGATATTCGTAGAACATATTGTGTACACACGTTATATCGCGTCGTCGTTACCACACTGTTTATTGTATCGCGGACGTGTGAAAACGGCTGATTTAAAAACACGTATTTTTGACATAAAGCGATATCGCGACTATTTATCGGCCGCGATATATAGCGCCTTGTGAAGACGCCCCAGGGTTAACTTAGTGTTCATGATTTAATAGACAACTTAAATTAGTTGTATCTGAGGAATCAAAATGAAAATGAACCACTTTCACACCATCCTCAACTAGCTATTCTATTCATCACTACGAAAACATCCCTAGTTGCCAATATTTGCTTCAGCGTGACATTATCCATCAAATTATCTCCTAAACGCTCGTATTCCGTTCTTTTCTGCGTGAATTGACCTGGCTGTCAGTCTGCGGCTGCCGTTGCACAATCCCGTGGACCCGTGCGACGTGTAAAGAATCGGCGCTGTCATAACGGCTTGACGGATGGGCGCGTGTGAGGTCCCATCGCTCAGAAATGACGGCTGGGTGTAAACCGGAGAATAGCCAATTGTGTACATGTGCTGGTTTGTGGTTATTAGATCAACCAACAACGGGATGAGGATGAGGGTAGATATCATATGGGATGAGATGGGATAGGTTAAATGTTTCACAACATTCTATTAAGATAGACATTTAAGATCGTTTCTATTGGAACATTATCTACTTGTAAATGAAGTTATTTGGAATGTGTATCCGGTAAGATAAATTAATAAATAAATATATCATCGTGATAGCAATATGTACTGTATTATTTTATTTGCAGAATTTGAATTTCCAAATGTTCTACGTACCATTTTTAATCAGGGGTGGATTAAAAATCAATGTGGAATTTTTTTGTACGGCCACATGTTCGATGGCCCTTTTTAATACCAGTATTAAATGAAACAAAATTTAACCTCCCACCCATGTTAAAAAATCTGTTGTTGCCAGCACAATACCTTCCGTCAATCCTGTGTAATATGTATAAATTCCATACATAAATTTTCTTGCAAAAGATTCTAAATTTCCAGTAAAATTATTTCATAAACAAACTATGCAAATTGCACTTGACACTAACATCTTCTTCTTTAACTTTTCCCATTCGTCGCTATTTTTTATTTTTTTCTTCCACTCATTTTTGTTTTACGTATCGTTATCATTCAGTTCCTTTTCTCTCAAGTCTTCCGCAATACAGACCTTCCATCTTATCTTTGGTCTTCCTCTGTTTCTTCAACCTCCTACTACTAAGCTATTCGCTCTGCATCCAATATATTCTTCATTTCTCCTCATGACATTTTCAAACCAATGTAATCATCTCTCTTGTATCTTACTAGAAACTTGTAACACTAGAGTTATTTCCTTACCTATCTTTCCGTGTCTCCCCCAACATCTACTTCATCATCCTCATCTCTGCCACATTAATTTACTTTTTATTGATACTGACATCTGTCAATCTGAATATATTAAAAATTTTCATGGTTAGCATAGCTGGCTGATTTATAAAATTTAATTTCTTTATAATTCTTCAACTCTATATCTATTGAATATGAAGTATAAAATGCAATCAAATCGTATAGAGAATAATATATTCTTTAAGTTAAAATAACGTTAAATATCAATTAATCAAATTATAACCAAAATCTAATCAGTTGTTCTTCTGGATGTAAACTTGAGGAATACGAAAAAAATATAATTTTTGGAATCGTGGTATTGAAGTTATGCGATCCGAAACTTTCGTCACACACACACATACACACATACATACATATAGATACCATCGTAAAAATGGTAAAATCGTATTATAGGGACCCTAAAACATGCTTATTCACTAAAAACGCATCATTGAATTTTTTGACCAAAAACAATACCTTCCTTACCTAAAGGTGACGGAAGGCAAAAATGTGTTCTTCTAACGCCATAAAAGTGGTATATCTTATGACTTGATTCGATTCACAAGGAATCCCAAGCAAATGCAATCCACAAACGTACTTGACGTGAAATATTTTTGGTTATATTTCTCGTAGTAAATTATTTTTTCCTACAACTGCCAAATAATGTTGATATTTTGTCATTAATAAAAGTGACTATTTGTTCTATTACCTTTGTTACCTTGACAACTATGCACTTCGCGCACGGTTTGCAAATAGTCATTTTTGTAACAAGTGCGGGATATTAGTGATTCTGAAACGAATGATAGTTTGCATGAAGTTTTAGAATTACGTTTTCCTCATGTGTTGCAAACAAGATTTTTTCGTTCAAAACAATTTACAAATGTATTTTACATTTTTGACATATATTTGCTACTTGTGCGGCAATGAATAATGTTTCCCGGACCAGTGCGGGAATAGGTTATTTCACGTATTCAATTTGTATTTCGGAATACCGATTTCCCGTAAGAACGCAGAAACAACGTTTTTTCACGGTTTCATTTCAATAAATTTAATAAAAATTCAATAAGTTTTTACTATTAATATATGTATATACAAGTTGTAGAAAATATATTGTTTGTATGCGAAATGTGTTTAGTGCGTTCGAATGACTTTTTTGACTTGACATGCTTTGTCAAACAAGTAACTTATCAGATAATAAACACAAATTATGTACACTCAATACAAAAATAATTAATTTAAAATTATTATGGAAGAAAAAAAAATATCTTGCCATTCGGAGTAAATGTAACTGTATGTGCTTCGCATAGTATCGCGTGTATTAAATTACAAATTATTGTAACGCGCTTTCACCCGACGCCACTGAGTCTAGTCAGAACGCGACCGTCGCCGCTGGTAGAACGTTCCAGAAACCTGAGCGATGACGTAATCGTCGGCGGGGTAAACACATCCGTCTAGATCTGCTTAATTACATCCGGTCGCCTGACCCTTTGTATTCGATGTTATTATCGCGTCGAATGTTCCAGAGGCACGCGGGATGATATAAATACCGTCAGGGAGGACAGCCGGACACATTCTGTTATATAGAAGCATCGTGAGATGAACAGTTAGTGATAAAAATAAAAAGTCGACGAGTAGTGAACAAAATAAATATAGTTATCTTTAAATAAATAATCTCAGTGTTTAAGTATTTAATAATATTCTTAGTCTTAAATTAGTGTTTATATTTGTTTAATCATAGTTTTAGTTATTTTTATTATCTTTATCTTATTTATTTATCGTTTAATAAACTTTTATTTTAATTAATAATATTTCTCTGATTTTTACACTTCACCCAAATAAATGTTACAAAATTCTGCCGTTGCCATTATTAAATTAAAAATTCCAATTTAAAGATAAAGTGATAATCACAATGAAAAATTATAGAACACGTCAGGTAGACAACTGATTTCTTGCGGCTAATTTCACATTACTTGTGTACTAATATTATTGTATAACAAAAAATTATTGCATTGATTAAAAAATATCCACGATACAAATCAATTTATAAAATTAGAAAAAAAGCATCAATGAACCAACCCTTAATCATACCGGCTCATATGGGAATTTCCACATTTTCCAAATAGCTGGTCCGCCACTGTTTTATTGGAGTAATAAATCAGTCCGTCATAGATATTCCAGTGGCGCGTCAATAATTGTTTACTAAGGGATAGTCGAAAGGACTAAATTCGATAGATATTGATTGTTTCAGTGCTCAATTATTTTTTCAAGGTCACCTAAGTTCATCTTACATTGAAATAAATATAAATTTTGATAAAGATTTATTGGCATATATACACAAATCCCTCTGAAAACCTTTATCTACGCCTATGTACCTCTTTACAAGAGATTACCGAAACGTTTATTGAGGTCTTTTTATTGTTACAAAAGTAAGTTTTGTTCTAGGTATAAAGCGAATGACATTTTATAAGCACCCTAGTAAAGTAATATATAATTTTTCTAGTGGGTTTATTTGCGTGTCCGGAAATTTTATCACCAGTAAATTGACCACGGTAAATTTATCGCGGAAAATCGATCGCGAAGAAATTGAATTGTCAGTGAATTGATCGCCTGGAAAATATATCGTCGGTAAATTGATCGCGAGAGAATTTGATCCCTGTTAAATTAATCGCGTGAAAAATTGATCGCCAGTTCCAAAGCACTTAGAATGTTTTTACCTTCCGTCACCTTTAGGTAAGGAAGGTATTGTCTTTGGCCAAAAAATTCAATGATGAGTTTTTAGTGAATAAGCATGTTTTAGGATCCCTATAATACGATTTTACCATTTTTACGATGATGTCTGTATGTATGTATGTGTGTGTATGTGTATGTGTGTGTGTGTGTGTGTGTGTGTGTGTGTGTGTGTGTGTGTGTGTGTGTGTGTGTGTGACGATCCTTTCGGATCGCATAACTCCAATACCACGATTCAAAAAACTATAATATTTTTGTATTCATCAAGTTTACATCCAAAAGAAGTGGTGCTTAGATTTTGGTTATAATTGGTCAACCGAAAGTAGCCTCATTAGATGATTTTAACAGTTTTTCTTGAAAAAACGATGTTAAATATCATTTTTTGACACAACGTTATTACAAATATTAAAGAGTATAGTATTATCTACACGACTTATACTTCATATTCAATGAATATAGAGATAAAGAATTATAAAAGGTATCTTTGATGAAGTTCTCCAGTTTAGTATACATGTTGATAGTATATCTTCTTCCTTTGACTCTACAATAACTTTTAATTTTCTTGAAATTTGATTTTCATTTATCTCACTCAATAAATATAATCCAACATTTTACACATGTTATTTTACGACAATCGTCGCTGCTAAACCTCTTAACGCTGGTAATGCCTGATGATGGGAATTGCCATTCCCGAAATCGATCGCACCATAGGAATGAATAAAAATATATAAAAAAAATCTGATGTGGCCAGCACATAACCTCTCGCCGTATATTTTACCTGGCTGTATGCATAAAGCAAAGAATATTTTTATAAATACAAATAATATATTCATATAAATCTATGACGTATAAACTTCTTTATTATTCAATAATAGCATGTCTCAACATGAAGATATTTTACCATAAATTATGTTACAATAAATTACAAAGTAGAGTTTACCATATATAAATATTAGGCTGGTAACTGCAATTTTCTATTCGAACAACGTTGTTTACTTTCTCTTCATATTCTTCTAGTAAAAACATTAATTTTGGGCGGTCTAAAATGTATATATGGATTGTGCATCTATTCTTACATATCTTCTTTTACATTTTATTTTTTCATACATGTTATATCTAAATAACACTAATTCCCTTCAATAAAGTGACGGATAGATTGCACTCCGATTATTCTTATATCGATGTGTAATTTTGTCAATATTTACAACTTACTTGAGAAGAATTTGATAGCTTTTTCGCAATTCAAAGTTACTCTAGTCTATAGTACTGTTGTACATTGTCCCATAATGTTTGAAACAAATTTAAGTCCTTCAACCTAGACTTGTCATCTCCATAATAGTCACAGATCAAGAACTAAGGGATTCTCCAAGTCCATTTTTCTGTCATTACTCATTATTTCTGACACTGACATTTATCTGTCAGTTACAAATAATTTAAATTATCAACTATTTTTCATGGCATTCTTTCGGCTGTCAAATTTATTACAACAGATTATTTTATATATTATACTTCTTTTATCTCTAAATCTATGGAATATATAATAAAATATTTAAATGTATCAGATAGAGAATTTAATTTTCTTTAATATTACCACGAAAAATTTTCAAAAAATAATATTTAGAAAATTTTTTTTCAAGAATCTTCTGCTTCCGGTTGTCCAATTATTACCAAAACCTTTTCAGATCTTCCCATGAATGTCCGATTGGGAAATACGTTGTTAAACAAATTTTAAGTCTTATAGTTTTTGAGTAACCGTCCTTCCAACATACACACATACACACACACACACACACACACACACATCCACACACACACACAGACATCATCGTAAAAATGTTAAAATCGGATTGTAGAGACCTTAAAACGTGCTTATTCAATAAAATCTGGATATGCGATTTTTAGCATGAATGCAATACCTCTCTTAGCGAGAGGTAAAAAATATATTCAATACTAGTATACTTATTATTATTTCCTCTACTACTCCTAATAATTATAAAGAGATTAAATTTCATAAATCAGCCAGCTATGCTATAACCATGGAAACAGCTACTATATTGAGAAAATTCTATTGATAGATGTCAGTGTCAATGAAAAGAAAATGAATGTGGCAGAGAGATAAGAACGTTGAGATGGATGTTGGGGAAGACACGGAAAGATAGGATACGGAATGAGAGGATAATGGAAATGGCTCAAGTGACAGAAGTATCTAGAAATATACAAGAGAGACGATTATATTGGTTTGAACATGTCATGAGGAGAGATGAAGAATATATTGGAATAAGAATGAACAGCTTAGTAGTAGAAGGTAGAAGAAACAGAAGAAGACCAAAGATAAGATGGAAAGGCTGTATTGTGAAGGACTTGAGAGAAAAGGAACTGAATGAGGACAAAAAGCAAAATAGAAATGAATGGATGAAGTAATTCAAGAATAACGACCAGTAACGAGTGGGAAAAGCTAAAGAAGAAGTTGTCAGTGTACTCGTATAGTGCAATTTACATAGTTTGATTATGAAATAATTTTACTGGAAATGTATAATCTTTGCATGAAATTTTATATATCGTCACCCTAATTAGAAAACCCCAACTACAATTTTTGTCGAAATATAATGAAAACCTTGTAACTCCACTAAAATAATAAAAATAAAATTCGAATTTTCACCGAATAATTTTCATACTACATATTATTTAAATATACAGAAGTTTTCATCACATGATATGAGTTCTCATTCTCTGTAAAAATAGTCTCTTGTGAAATTTACAAATTTTGAGTTACGAGGTTTTCTAATTAGGGTGACGATATGGAATTTGTACATAATACACTGAATTGACGGAAGATAATGTGCTGGTTACATCAGATTTTTTTCTGTTATTTTTTTTGTTGAAATTTTGTTTTCATAACCTAAAAGATGTTAGTTACTAATAGGCTTGTAGGTACTCGTATAAATACTTTCGCTGTAATTCTTCTTATTACATAAAGTGGAAGTGTGAATCTATGAGTTATAATGTTTTATTGTATTCTTGACAAAAATATAAAATGGTAAATAGAACATTCATTTATTGGTCTTTTCCACAAACTGTTACACTCGTTCTTGATTCAATGATTCAAGATCATGGATAATAGCTGATGATGATATAAGTTATGCTTATAACTCTCCTCTGTCCAGTTCGTCCATTCCAAAGAAATATTTCTGCTTTCGGTCCACGGAGATCATAATCCCAGATAAAATCTAAACGCTGAATGGGTTACGATGCTGTGATGTCTGCTCCACACCGATTTTTCTTTCTTCTCTTCTTCTTTTTAATATACGCATTGATTTAGGTTTTGAGTATCTGGTTGGAGATGTCAAAATTATGTTTTATTTTCTTTGGCGAGCTAGGTGTTATTTTATTGATGCTTGTGCTTGTGAAATTGGTGGAATTTTATAGTCATTAGATGTTAGATATAAAATGTGACAGGTGAATGAATGTTGTCTTCATCAAATTTAAATTTATTACCTGGACAAGATTTTGTAAATAATGTTTAGAAGCTAGTAGTTTTTAACTGTTGTAGTAGCTTCTGTTACAAACAAAAAAAGTATTGAAATAGTATATTGAAAGATAAGTATTACAATGATACTTATTATAATACGAGTACAGTTTGCGTAATCGAGTTACAAATGGACATTGTAATATGTGTTTTTCATACTATTTTTCCAATTTCGCATTAGTTTACTTTATTTTATAAAATTATTATTGAAAGGAATATTAAAATATCAAGGTTGGTAACACTGATAGTTTCAATAAACATTTGAAAAATAATTTACTTTGATATTTTGACAGTTACAAGTTAGGTTAGAGTTATAATTTATATTTATTATGTTATGAACCTACAAATAAATTCTTTAAATTTTAATTTAAAGGAGTCCTTTATTGTTTGATATAAATATTTTACTATAAAAAAATCTAATTTCATAAATTTTTCGTGAGTAATGGCTAGTAATGACAACTAAAATGAAAAATATTTATTTGACACTTACACTAAGTTACCAGCTTAATTTAAAAAATCCCCAAAAATTCATTGTAGAGATTAATAATATTTATGAAGGGTATATGTAATATACTCGTAGCTATAATTTTTAATGGTGAACTATTAATATAATAAAAAATAATACTTCCCAGACAAAGTCTTCAGTAATGCCTCTGGATTTTTGACACTTTCATTTATCTGTCAATTATAAACATTTTAATTTTTCAATTGGTTTTCATGGCGTTATATGGGCTATGAGATTTATTACAACAGATTATTGTATATATTATATTTTTTTATCTCTAAATCTATAGAAGATATAATAAAATATTTAAATGTATTAGATAAACAATTTAATCTTCTTTAATATTTGTAAGAACAATTTTTTTCGATACATCCCAATACACAAACACACACACACACACAGACATCATCGTAAAAATGTTATAATCGGATTCTACGGACCTTAAAACGTGCTTATTCACTAAAATCTGGATATGCGACTTTTAGCATGAATCCAATATCTCTCTTAGCGAGAGGTAAGAAAAAAAAACCTTACCATTGAATACGTATAGATTCACAATTTTTAAACTTATAAATATCCCGTTTCATTCATTGTAAGCCAATTGTTTGAAGATGTCCGAAAGGACGAAACGATCGTCACACAATAATTAATAAAGTGGATAAATCAAGTGTAAAGTTGTTTTTATTTTAACTAAAATAATGTTTGTCATAAAGTACTAAATAATTTAAATAATTCTGTAACAAACTTGAATGTTTATTTTTAAAGATGTACATAATAGATCATTATTAGTTAACAAATTTAGTATAAATAAATGAAAAAGGAAATAAATTTCAAGAACAATCACCACCACCCTTTCTCTTTCAACCATCTTTCAAGTATTGCTTCTCCCACATCGCTGATTACTATTCCATTAGTTGAACAAAACACAATAGCATCCTTATTGACATCTCGTTACAATGTCCTCTGTGGTATCTTGATGCGGGTGACGGCGACGCCTTGGTGAGCACCGCGACGGGCGGTCAGGAATGTGTGCGCCTGTGGTCACAGCGCCCCACGTCCGCGCCTGTCCACCCATCAATGAACCGGTTGCCAGACAAGCAGCAGCAACAGAATCAAGGTTTTACAAACGAAGCCTAGAAGCTACTCGTGGGAGGAGGATCAAGACGATAAAATAATGGTGACGATATTCATTCCGAATGTAATATGGATGATTTTTCATGGGTGACGGAGTCTATAAATATAAGCATCATGTGCTTGGATGTGGTTTTGATGACGTGAGTTTGAATACCAGGTTTGTTCAGAAAATAATCGAACATTTTGAATTAAGCGCCAACGGAGATATTTAGTGATATGCGGTTGGCAGCATTGCGTTGCGCACAACCTTTTCTGTAACCACATGTTCTTGGATTGTTGATATCTCGTTTAGTTTTCGTGATATTGTTATTTGAGTATTACTTGTTTAAGTGTTAGTTGCGATTTTTGAAATGTGCGATTTTCTGGAGCAACGCTGCAACTTAAAATTTTGCGTGAAACTGGGGAAAACTATAACAGAAACGTTACAACTTTTGAAACAAGCTTACTGAGATGATATTCTGGATTTTACGCAATACTACGAATGATTTTCACGATTTAAAAGTGGTCGTCAGTCAATTGAAGATGATCCTCGACCAGGAAGGCCTTCGACTTCAACTGATGACTCCCACGTTCAAAAAATCAACGATATTGTGCATGTAAATCGCTGATTGACTGTCAGAGAAATTGCAGAAGGGGTTAGCATCTCAACTGGATCATGCCATGAAATTTTGACTGAAAAAATTGAACATGCATCAAGTTGCAGCAAAATTTGTTTCTGGTGTGATGACCGAACAACAGAAAGAAAATTGAGTGGACGTGTTTCGGCAACTTCTTGAATAAGCCGACGATGAAACATTCATGCAAAGGATCATAACTAGAGATGAAAGCTGGGTTTACGCCATTTTCAGACTACTGATAACATCAAAGCAAATTCGTCACGGACGGACATACTGCTTTGAAAGGGACAAGACCAATAATCTGTAAAATTAATAATAAAGTTTAAAAATATAAGGCTAGGTTATTTTCTGAACAGACCTAGTATGGTTATAGTACAGTCTACAACTATATTTAATTATTTACGTAGAATAATTAATGTCGATGTTAATGGGAGTTTTGTTCACCACTATTTATTTATTTTTAGGAAACTGCATTTAAATTGTTATTCATTATGTCATAATATATAGACTCCGAATTTTTAAAAGGCGATAACAGAAGACTTAAACGTATATTGTAGTCGTGTTCCTTCGGCCTGTGATTCGCAATCTAAATTATCAAAGTGATCATGATTAAGAAGAAGTATGTTTTTTCGTTTCTTATTCGTTATCCCCACTTTCTCATTTTGTGATCACTAGATAACCTCCCCCTTTCACTTCTGAATCACCCTTTTTGAGTGACCACACGGATTCATTTCAGAACAAATTTAAAATGGCTAACTACAATAGGTTTTCGAGCGTAGAATTTTATCAATGTGGGGTTTGTTGCATCAAAGAAAATATGATTTTCCTACAAAATCATGTAATAACCAACTATACTTTTGAAAACAAAGAAAATGTCACATAAAAGATTTGTTTTAAGTAAACATACGTCATGTATTACCAAGACCATTTTTTTTCTATATAATCCGTTTTTAATGTGCTGACTATAAAACTTGACGGTAGAATATTTATAAAATAAAATAAATTAGTTTGCATTGGTCTGCATTCAATATTTGACGCTAGATGGTGTTTATATTATCCAAGTTGTTTTATTCATGATTCAAAGGGATCACGAATAAACTAATCAGGATTCACAAAATCACAATCACAGCCCGAAGGAACTCGGCTTGTATCTGGTTCTAGATTGCAATGGTGGGCGGAGCTTAATGAGATAAGTTTACGCAGCAACATTTTGAGGGTAAATACGAATCAAGTGTTAATTCGATAAGATAATAATGTTACAATAATCGAAACATCTTCAGACATACAATTTGGAGATGGAACATCTTCAATATCACACACTTGAAAACCATTTTGATCAGATATACAAAACTATAAATATAAAATATTTTTGACAGATTGTATACGAGGGTCATTTTATAAATAATGGACAGGTTGGCAACACTGCGAATTGGATGATACAACAGTGACATTTACATCAGTTGTAGTAGAAGGCTTGGGGAAGCAGCGTGTGTTTTGTTTTCAACCATTGCGTAATCTATTTTCACAAACGTCAGCTAGAAATGGAGCCTGCACGTGTGTTGGGTATTGTGACTGTTGAAGATCAGAGGTCGTACACTAGATCGAAATTTTACGTGGCACGAGTGGACCGTAGTACAGTGTCTCGTTGGACTAATCACAGTCCAACGAGTGGAGAGGTTCATCTTCCCTACAGCCAAAAAATTTCGGAGAGCTTAATCAAAATTCAAACAAATGATAATCTTTGTTTATGATTACAAAGGAATCATCATGACAGACAGAGTTCCATGTGGAACACGTGTCACAGAAATTTTATCATCGGGCCTTCATGAAAATACTGTGCAGAAAATTGCACAAAACCTCAGTTGCTCGAGGCTGGGCAACGTATTTTTTTATGACAATGCTCACCCCCACATCGCGAATGTAGTAACTGAAAAATTGTGTGAATACGGTTGGGAAGTGTTACCTCATGACCCCTACAGTCCAGACATGAGTCCACCAGATTTCGACGTATTCCCAAAGCTGAAACAGCCTATGCGTGGATATCGTTTTTAGTCTCTGGAAGAGCTTTCTGCTGCTGTTACCCAAGCCATTTGACAAATGAACAGAGATGGTGTCTTGGATGGAATAGTAAAGCTTCCCAGACGTTGGAAGTTGAAACTCAATCATTGAGAAGCAGGGAGACTATGTTGAAGGATTGCAAAGAGATAGTGTAATAAAAAAAGCAAGTGAATAAAGTAACAATTGTGTGCAATATTTATGAAATGACCCTCGTATATTATTTTTTTACTTTATTATTAATTTCCAATTTTTTATTTTATTTTTATATTTATTTATGGGATTAATTAAGTACAGCATTTATAAATTATAAATACAGTGCCATAATTATACAACTAAATGTTGTTTTCCCACTCTTCGTCTTCAGGCCTCTCTGTCGTATGCTACCTCCTCTTCTAAATCTCGATCTCTCATGGCTCTTCGAATTCCCTCGTTCCATGATCTCCTTGGTCGTCCTCTTCGGTTTGTTCCTGGTGGTTGCCACTTGAAAATTCTTTTTGGTCATCTCGTATCTTAAAAGATGCCCAAACCATTTTAAACTTCTTTTCTCAATTCTATTTATTGCTGTTCCTTGAGCCGACATGCGATTTCGTATATCCTCTTTTTTGACTCTGTCCATTCTGGACACTCTTGCACTTCTTCGAAGATAATCTAATTCTATGGTTAATATTTTCCGTTTATCATCCTCTTTCAAGGGCCCTATTTCCAATTATATATATATTTAAATTATTTATTTCATTATACAAATGCATTAAAAATGTTGCAATATTTACTAATATTGGAACAGTTTAAAACTGTCTCACGTATACACCAATCACAAGCTGTGAAATGTTGTCCCTATACCACGCTACACAGCATTCTTAAACCAGATACAGTATGGTATAAATTAGAAAAGAGTAAATGTGTGACGTCGCTGTTAAAGGCATTAAAGACACGAATATTTTAAAAACTAATAACTTTTTGCTGTAATAGCTCGCGAGCGACGGTTTGGCGTCCGCTATAAGATATAAGTGGCCGACCTTTCTTAATCCCTTTACTTTTGTAAAATATGTTGTAAGTTGTAAGAACTATATTTAATCGTATTTCTGATGCCTAGTATTGTATTTATTTATCAACTTTCTCAATGTTTTACCATGAGCTTACAATATCTCTGTCAATATTGTCATAATATTCAACAGATTAACATTTTCTATCACTAATTGAAGACCTTGGTGCAAAAAAGTTACATTTGTAAAATTTTGTTTTATATCAAAAAAAAATTGATGACTATTTTATTGCAAATTTAATGTATTCATACTAGTATTCTGTTTTTTTTTTTTAAATATTTCGGCGCATGAAGATTTGAATGAATATTTCCGAATAAACCCGAAAAATTAAAGTGCAAGAACGGGATATGTGAAAAAAGTTATCCCGTTCTCGCACTAAAATTTCAAAGGGGTCATGTTTCTTAACATTGAAGTTCCTGTATGCGACATTATATATACAGGGTGTTTCCTTTAAAACAACCAGCGAACTAATAACCTTAGAGAAAAATGTTTTCTACAAAAAATGATCAAGAATAAGGGGCTAATTTATCAGTAATAAAAAACTGAAAATTCAACAAGTGGTTCTCAAACGGTAGAATAAATTATATATTTTTTAATTGGTACCCTATACAATTTTTTATCCCATTATATAGAGAATTTTATTCTGATTTCAACGATATAATTATTGTATAGGGTTGTATTTCGAGAAAAATGGCATTAAAAAATAATGTTACAATATTGCAATAGGCTATGCTATACACAGGTGTTGATATGTGTGTTACCTAGGTTACAATAATAGTAGTAAAGCCATTTTTTTATTACATTACTTCTAATTTTGAATACCATTTTTCTCGACATAATTGTTATTCAATACTATACAATATTTATATCGTTGATATCAGAAAAAAATTCGCCATATATTGGGCTAAAAGTTATATAGGGTACCATTTAAAAATATATAATTTTGTTGTACCGTTAGAGAACCACTGCTTGAATATTCGGTTTATTATTACTGACAAATTAGCCCCTTATTCGTGATCATTTTTTGTATATAAGGTTTTTCTCTAAAACTATTAGTTCGCCCAAAAAAGCGCTGGTTGTTTTAAAGGAAATACCCTGTATGTATACCGTTCTTGCAGTATAGACGCAGACACAATTTTAGAACAATTTTGTACACAAATCTCTATTTTTCAAAAAATGTAACGTACCGTTTTTTCACCAGTCCTCAATTATAAATGTCACAAATTCTGTGATTTAAACTGTGTAAGATGTTAGAAATTATTTTCACTGCCAATATTCTATTCAATACAAGTACTGTACTTGTTTAAAAGTTATTGAATCAGTACCTATATTCGTTCGTGATGCGACCATTTAGGTTTTAAGTAATGAAATATTGTGGTTTCAATGCGGTCAGCAGTTTAGTCTAAATGCATTTTCTAATTTTCGAATAATATAACCACGAAGCTTGTTAACATGAATGGTTTCTAATACCGGAAACACATAGGTAATGGAAACCGCAAATAAGTAATAACGCTAATGGAACAACGAAATCGCTTCAAAATTTTGACTGGTGGTTATTGTGTTATTTGATCGCTGTTTGAAATTAATTATGAAGTAAAATGCTGGGGCTACAATATTGGCTTTTCTTTTTTTAGTGATATAAGACCCTAAATTTATATCTCTGTTCTAGACCCTGCACAGCGGGATAAAAACATAAAAAATTCATTCATAAAACAATCTTACACTAAAATTTTTTCCTACCGTGACAAACTTCTCCCATTTCATCTTCATTCATAATGTTTTTCATTTACGTAAATACTTTGTATATTTCTTCTTATATCTACAAAGATTGGGTTTTATTAACTTTATTTAGTTTGACAAGTTTCTTAACCATTTGCGTATGAAATTTACACCTGCGACCGTCGAAAAGATTTAATTTACTATTTTTACTTTTGTTATTTTTGTGTTGAATCGTATTTATAAAATAAAGTAAGGATGGGTACTGTTGTTATATGGATGGAGAAACCAATTGAAAACATTGTGTCCCATTGGCAGATCCAACAAAAGTTAAATTCATTAAAAATAATTTCTTATTTTAATTTTTATTTAAAGTTGGATTTGTGTGTACCATATTTACATGGTAAAAAATCTGATGTGACCAACACAATACCTCCCGCCATTTAATTTTTATTAATTTAAATACATACCTATGGGGTCTCATTGTCGCGTGCCTGATGTCTGTTTGCGAATCTGGGGAACCCGATTCGATCCCGATCGACGCTAAATATTTCGAATTTTAAATGGCACAAAATTGTCCACTGTGTTGCACTCTCCATGCCAGCAATGAGGCGACGCTTGGTAAACGCCCGAACGATATAAATATGTCACTATCATTACCGAAATCTGTGTACAAAGCAGAATAGCACACCCAGCAATGGGTAATATGCTGTGAAAATATATTTATATATATTTTTTTATTTAAATACATACCTGCATACTTACTAAGGCTAGAAATTCTGTATATTTAATTCCTTTCCATATAATTATTGTTTTCTTTACAATTTTCGTTTTAAAACGTTACTATTATTAATTTGAAATTATGTATACTGTTTCTTTCCATATATATTAATATTTATAATAACATTACATGTGTAAATAATATTTAATAGTTTCTTCAAGAAAAACTGTTAAAATCTTCAAATGAGGGTACTTCCGGTTAACCAATTATAACCAAAATCTAATCAAGTCTGCATATGGATGTAAGGAAGAGGAATACTTAAGAATTGTTATTTTTGGAATTCTAGTATTGGAGATATCGCGGCCGAAACCGCGGTCACATATACACACACACGCGCACACACGTACACACACACACACACACATACAGACATAATCGTAAATATAGTAAAATCCCTAAAACGTGCTTATTCATTGAAAACTCACCACCGAATTTTTTGACCGAAGGCAATACCTTCCTTACCGAGAGGTGACGGTAGGTAAAAACAACATTATTTTATTCATATTTTTTTTTGTAAGACGTAAAGTAAATAATGATTATTCGAATGAGAAACGGGTCTTTATCATAAAGAAATATTATGGGGGAAATAATTATAAAAGAATACGGGATTTATTTTCCATAAATTAGGTTGACATTTGACGTTTATAAATAATTTATAAAAATCAGGAAAAAAGAAATCAAGTGCCATGGCTATTGCTACTAATTGACCGAACTTTTTAAATTTCTTTTTAAAATTGTGATGAAATTAAACACGTAATAAAAAATCAAAAAACCGTTTTGTATGATATATTTAATATTTCAAAACTTTTCATTTTAAAATTTTCGCCGAAATATGAAAAAGAGGTCAGGAAATTGCATAAAATTTAAATCCCATGTTAAATCCCTATCTTCACCCCTAACCGCCACTACCGTGTACATATTGTTTTAAAAGGAAAAAGTTTGTGGGATTCAACCACATTTATTACTTCAGTTTCGACAGTGGGTCTTCGTTAGGAGAATTGAAGTTGATATAAACGTACTGTACATAATGTATGTGTAAATTAAATATATTATACACATAAATATTATGTACAGTATATTTATATCAAGGTTCACCTCCTGAAGAAGAACCATGTGAGGTCGAAATTGTCGAGAATGAAGTAATAAGCCAAGAAACAAGCCTTACCCCATATTTTGTTTAGTTAAAATAAAATTTAGACGCAATATGAGATTTTGATATTGGTGGGTGTGCCAATCTGCTTTGTCCACAGATTTCGATAATGATGACGACATATTTGTACCGTGTGGGCGTTTACTGCTGGCGTGGAGAGTGCACCACAGGGATCACTTTTGTAGCATTTAAAATTCGAAATATTTTTCTAGATTCGCGACCAGGCACACAGGCACGCGGGCACGAGAACACATTATTACAAAATTTACTGCACTCTCTATTACAAGAAAATTAAAAAGTATAAATAAAATTATTGTTTTATGAGATGTAGAACAAAGGATATACTTATCAAACATATTTCACTAGAGTTCGAGTTTATATATTATTGATAAAGTTGTAGAGCAGCTAGCAACCATTAGTAAATAGTGTAGTAATCTTATCAAAGTCGCCATATCTGCAGAGCCAATTACAATGACGAAAGTAAGAACTTCAGTGGTGGTATCCATTCCCCACAACAAACTAAAGTCTCCGTGGTACGACACGACAATAAAAACACAAGCTGGGCTCGGATCGGATCTCGATCGCGAGGTTGATTTATCGTCCGGATACAAATCTTACCTACAAATCGAATCACGCGCTCTGTCGCTGTCGGCTTGAGTTGGGATCGCGGCCCGCCATATTTGTTTATTACGTCCGGAGCCCGGATTGAATTACGCGCACGGCCCGACAGACGCCGGATCTAATCAGATACACGCTGGAGTGTGAAGCGAAGCCACGAAGGTGGTCATTCAAATATTGTTGTGATGTTTTGGGCTGGTTTCGGCAGTTGTTAATAAACATTCACCACATGAAATATGGACTGGCACTAGCTTACGGGCGATACAATACTCTATGATACCCATTCATCAGGCAATATTAGTTTCTCGGCATTTCCAATAATCCTTTATTTTAAAGGTGTTAATTACTTGAAGTCTCAGTCATTGTGTAAAAAAATGTTAATTTTAACATACCTTTAAAAATTATATTTTAACATGACTAAATAATAAATTCATTTTTTGGTGTTCTCTAATTTGAAAATGTAACACTGCTGTTAAAATCATAAATTTTACCATGTATGTTAAACACCATAATGAAGTGATCAATAAGACAGTAAAAAGGCACGTCTTTGCTTAAAGTCATATAGTTAGTAACCATAACATAAATAAATAAACATAATAAAAAAGAAAACAACTGTCAGTTTATCTGTCACTTTGAAATTTTAGAAAACGAATCTGTCACTTTGCAATTGTAGAAAAACGAATGCAAATAATTCTCCGGAAAAATAAATAAAAATCTACTACACAATCATCCCTCATTTTTAGGTTCCATATTAAATATGAATTATATTGAAATTTTAAATTATTAAATTATCATTAGATAAAATTTCTTCTCCTTCACCCTCAGTATTGGCGATCTAAAATGTTAGCTACGTTATGGTTTGAAGAACAACACAGGAATAAACTGTTTTAACTGCATGATGTGGCCAGCACAATACCTTCCGCCAATCCTGTGTATTATGTACAAATTCCATAAATTTTCTTGCAAAAGATTCTAAATTTCCAGTAATATTATTTCATGGTATTTGACACTGGCATCTTCTTCTTCTTTAGCTTTTCCCATTCGTTAGGGGTCGCTATTTTTTATTTTCTTCTTCCATTCATTTCTGTTTTGCGGGTTATATCCTCACGTCAAAATTTTTCATTCAAAATTTCTTTTTTTGGTACTTTATGATTTCTTCTTCGTAATTAGTAGCTGTCATTTTGACACGGGTCCACATATCTGCTTGCCAAAGTCAGCAAAGTCACGTCACTGCACGCGCCCTACACAAATTTTCTTGCAAAAGATCCTATATTTCCAGTTAAATTATTTCATAAACAAACTATGCGAATTGCACTTGACACTAACATCTTCTTCTTCTTTAGTTTTTCTCATTTGTTAGGGGGTCGCTATTTGTTATTTTCTTCTTCCACTAATTTTTGTTTTGTGTATCATCCTCATTCAGTTCCTTTTTCTCCTTTCATCTTATATAAATTTGTCTTTCTATGTTTCTTCCACCTTCTGTTATAAGCTATTCATTCTTCTAATATACTCATCTCTCCTCATGACATGTTCAAACCAATGTAATCGTCTCTCTTATATCTTTCTAGAAACGCCCAACACTAGAGTTATTTCCCCTATTCTTTCATTCATTTACTTTTTATTGATACTGACATCTATCAATTTGAATTACCTGAATATATTAGCAGTTTCCATGGTTAAGTTAGCACAGCTGGCTGATTTTTGAAATTTATTATCTTTGTAAGTCTTTAACTCTATATCTGTTGAATATGAAATATAAAATGCAATCAAATCGTATAGAGAATAATATATTCTTTAAGTTATAATAAAATTTAACTGAGTTTTTCAAGAAAAACTGTTAAAATTTTCAAATGAGGACACTTTCGGTTGACCAATTATAACCAAAATCTTATCAAGTCTGCATATGGTTGTAAGGAAGAGGAATATGCAAGAATTGTATTTTTTTGGAATTCTAGTATTGGAGATATCGTGCACGAAACCACGGTCACATACACACACACATACACACGCACACACGAATACACACATACACACACACATACAGACATTATCGTAAAAATAGTAAAATCGTTTTGTAAAGACCCTAAAACATGCTTATTCAATGAAAACTCACCACCGATTTTTTTGACCAAAGACAATACCCTCCTTACCTTCCGTCACGGAAGGTAAAAAGAACTATGTTCTACGAGACATCTAAATGTGCTCTCGGAATACCAATCAAAGGTTCATTTGTGAATTTTGTTAATTAAATATTCCTACTGGCATCAAGCTGTGATACACAAAGACATACGATGGAACGGATGGCCATTATTAAATAAAATATTTCGTAAATCAGTTGTATATTCTACTAAAATATTACCTACATATTTTTAATCATCATCCATGGTAATTTTTTCCGTTTTCTGCTACATTTCCATAATTACAAGTGCAACATATTCAAATGATGCTGTCATTTTATTGTATACACAAATGTTAAAATTGTAAAGGGATCGATTTATATGACGTTAAAATATAGTTTCAACACTTAATTTTAACACCTATGCTAAAATGTTAACAGAATTGATAGTTACAGAATAGAAAATGTTTTTAGCAGCAAGTTTTTTTTTAAAATACTGTTTAAAATTAACATTTTTCTTATCCTATACAGTATTTATTATTAGAAAATATTGTAAATTGCTTGTGTTTAAATGCAGTTATCAATTTGAAAGATTTCAATTTTCAAAAAACACAAAAATGAATTTGTTGTACTTTCTCCACAAGTTTGAGAGCACAATGTCTGTTTCCATATTCAGTACTTCGCCTCGACTCATACTAATTGAGTACAAGATTTCGTTTTATAGTCGCTATTTGTTTCTTCACTCATACTTCGATCGAAAGTTTACTTCAGTCGTGCTTCAAGCAACCTTGAGTTATGCTCGTGGTAATGCATGATGCTTTTTTTAAATTTTAGGTAGACTTGATTATTATAAAACAAACTGTCACATTATCATCTCCATCACATAATATACATTAAGTTCATGGATCGTGAAGAAATATAGAATTTTTAGAACTTGTGGACATACTCGTAGTAGAAGAGGCCTTAAGGTAAAAGCACCGGTAGTTGACACTACGAAATGAAAATTTGTAATATCGTTGTTTAAAAACATGGTTTAATGTTTAGCTAAAATACAAGCAATTATTATTTGTATTCATGACGTCTCTATTTATTTATATATTTATTTATATATTTATTTATTTATTATACACTATTTTACATACCCAGTAGTACGTTTAAAACATGTCAAGTAATTAAATTGTGACGAATACAATTTTTACCTCTCGCTAAGAGAGGTATTGTATTCATGCTAAAAATCGCATATCCAGATTTTAATGAATAAGCACGTTTTAAGATCCCTACAAACCAATTTTAACATTTTTACGATGATGTTTGTGTGTGTATGTGTTGGAAGGACGATTTCTCAAAACCTATAAGACTTAATATCTGTTTAACTACGTATTTCTCAATCGGACATTAATGGGAAGAGTTGAAAAGGTTTTTGGTAATAATTGGACAACTGGAAGTAACAGATTCTTAAAAAAATCTTCTAAATATTATTTTTGAAAGTTTTTGTTCTTGCAGATATTAAAAAAAATTAAATTCTCTATCTGAAACATTTAAATATTTTATTATATCTTTTCTTGATTTAGAGATATATATATATATATATATATATATATATATATATATATATATATAATATATATAAAATAATCTGTTTCTTCATAGAATGATTTAAAAATATAAATAACAGGTATAAGTATTTTTTTTATATAGACTGTATATATACAAGAAATGTTAAATACAATACTTAAAAAATCTGATGTGGCCAGCACAATACCTTCCGTCAATCCTGTGTATTATGTACAAATTCCATAGATAAATTTTCTTGCGAAAGATTCTAAATTTTTGGTATTATGTGATTCTCTTTCTCGGCAACTGAATTCCATACTCATGATAACAAACAAACCACATGAAATAAGAAAATTATGAAATTTTGAATGAAAAATTATAACACTTGTCAGTTATGGACATAATTAATTGCTGTAATTTTGACACAGGTCCCCATATCTGCTTGCCAAAGTCAGCAAAATCATGTTACTGCACGCGGCCCCATACTTAAATTTTCTTGCAAAAGATCCTATATTTCCAGTAAAGTTATTTCATAAACAAACTATGCAAATTGCACTAGACACTGACATCTTCTTCTTTAGTTTTTCCCATTCGTTAGGGGGTCGCTATTTTTTATTTTCTTCTTCCATTCATTTTTGTTTTCCGTGTCGTCCTCATTCAGTTCCTTTTCTCTCGAGTCTTCTGCAATACAGTCTTTTCATCTTATATTTGGTCTTCCTATGTTTCTTCCACCTTCTATTAATATATTCATCTCTCCTCATAACATGTTCAACCAATGTAATCGTCTCTCTTATATCTAGAAACTTCTAACACTAGAGTTACTTCCCTTTTTCTTTCATTGATTTACTTTTTATTGATACTGACATCTGTCAATTTGAATTACCTGAATATATTAGCAGTTTCCATGGTTAAGTTAGCATAGCTGGCTGAATTATGAAATTTATATCAAATTTATTATCTTTATTCTTCTTTAACTCTATATCTGTTGAATAACAAATATAAAATGCAATCAAATCGTATAGATAATAATATATTCTTTAAGTTATAATAACATTTAACTGAGTTTTCCAAGAAAAACTGTTAAAATCTTCATATGAGGGTACTTCCGGTTGACCAATTATAACCAAAATATAAACAAGTCTGCATATGGTTGTAAGGAAGAGGAATACGCAAGAATTGTAATTTTTGGAATTCTAGTATTGGAGATATCGTGCACGAAACGGCGGTCACACACACACACACATACATACACACACACGCACACACGAACACACACACACACATATACAGACATCATCGTAAAAATAGTAAAATCGTATTGTAAAGACCCTAAAACGTGCTTATTCAATGAAAACTCACCACCGAATTTTTTGACCAAAGACAATACCTTCCTTACCTAGAGGTGACGGAAGGTAAAAATAAAATAAATAAATATATCATCACGGCATATTACCCATTGCTGGATGTGCCAATCTGCGTTGTATACAGATATCGGTAAAAATGAAATATTTGTACTGTGTGGGCGCTTACCAGGCGTCTCCTCACGGGCACTCATAGCTGGCGTGGAGAGTGCACCACAGGGGTTAATTTTGTGCCATTAAAATTCGAAGTAATTTTTGGCGTCGGTCGGGATCGAACCCGGGTCCCCAGATTCGCGACCAGACACTCCACCAAAAACGGAAGTGACGAGAGGTATTGTACTGGTCACAACAGATTTTTATATATACATTTGTGAAATCATATTCAGGTATTCATCTACAGAATAAAATATTTTTGTATTAAAAACTTCTTTATCCTGATTTTAACTTATTCAATGTTCAATGTCTTTAGATGTTCAGGAAGTTTATTATAAAAGTTTAAATTGAGTGAGTTGTTCACAGATTTTTGTAATCTTAATTGTTTTTCGTAATAAACCCGCAAAGCGTCTATAAAAATAACAATTAAAATTAATTATCATATAAAAAAATATCAGAATGAGAAAATGAAATGCATTAGTTATCAAATTTTTAGAAGTTGAGACATAAAAGTACCAGTAGTAGACACCTTCTAAAATATGTCGTATATCTAATGTTTTTCAAAATAATAAATAATAAATGCCAGTTAATGACTCACACAATAGAGCCAATAGAATTTTGGAATTCACATTTCACTTTATTACCACATTCAGTAATTCGTATTTTTTTGCGTTTTCGTGATTTTTTGTTTCTTTTCTTTGTCTTCTAACTTGAAAATATACAGGAATTTGGGTAAATATACATAATGAATATACTATAATATATTTTTTTAAAATGCACTGTATTCTATGAAGAATACATGAATGACAATTGATAATATGTGCTTGTAAAACTTTATATTTATTTTATTGTAATTTGACGTGTCATATTTCTTGTAAGATCGACTGGCAGAATAAAAAATGTCAAAATGTGTATCAGTATTTGACACCCCGCTGCGGCTGAAAAGTGACCTAAAATCACTAATATTTTATATAATCTTATACTTAAATTAAATCCATTATCAACAGTAAATTTGGAAAAATTACTATTAACGATTTATTACAACATATTTATAAACTTATCTTCAGAAGGATTTACCCAACATTCAGCAAGTCGGATACAAGAAACTTCCACTGTTCAATGAAACTCTACTTTTATACAATGTCATGCTTTTGGCATTAACAAATGTTATACATTTTCGACACAGATGGTTATACTAGTATATTAAAATCAAAATCAATATTACAAACAGTCAAATTTATTTATTTTATTATAATCCTTAAAATGATTTAATTATAAAAAAGGTTCAGTATACGGGCTATAATAATTGGATAAATAATAAATGACAAGGTTCTTGGAAGGAGGAATTACAAATTAAACAAGTCATGATGATAATTAAAAATTTAAGTTCTTGTTAAAACCGGATTAATTACACACAATTCTTAGAATATCGGTGTCTATTCTAAAATTATATTTACGTTCAAATCTCCATGCAATTTCCATTACAAATTTTAAAAAATCCTATAAACCGAATGATCGTTTTCGATTTGTTCGTGAAAACTAACAGTTGAGAGCTGCAAAGTACGAGAAGAAACAGTGAATTCCCTGCAACGTCTTTTGACAAATGCCAGTCGGTGTCGCTTGGTGCGAATCTGTCGCTGGCGCAGCCGACGAGCCGTAAAATTGGATCGCGAGATTCGAGAACTGAAAACGGCAGCGTCGCGACGCCCTGATGTTGTGTTGTGTCTGTTCTGTTGCTGTTGTCATGTAGCGCATCTGCAGCCACACAGCCAAATAACAATCGAATGGGAAAGAGAGGACCGAGAGGAGGATTATGTTGAAATGAAATGTAATTACAAGACGTTTCTCTTTGTAATAATGGATCTAAGTTCATTATTAGTTAAAACTATCAAGATGAATACTGTAATACTTAAATATTATTATATTTATTATATTATATAATTAAGAGTTCCTATAGTTATTTGTCTATAAAGGGTTAAAAGTAACTTTCTTCAAGTAGTTGAAGTCCGCAAAAGATACTTTTAACACCTTTAACTAGATGTACATACAACATTGATTAATCTATCCACAAAAAGATTAATCCATCTTTTCAATGTAATTAATAAAAAAATCTGCTATGGACAGCATAATATCTTCCGTCAATTCTTTGTAATTTGTATACAATCCAAACCTAAATTTTCTTGCAAAAGATTCTAAATTTCCAGTAAAATTATTTCAGGAACAAACTATATAAATTGTACTTGACACTGACATCTGTCAATTAGAATTATCTGTATATATTAATAGTTTCCATGGTTATAGCATAGCTGGCTGATTTATGATATTAATTTATTATTATCGCATCGTTGACGCTTAAATTTTAAGTGTTCCTTAAATTGACAATATCGTATCGAAACAAAATGTCAAATGGGAAGATGAATATTGCTGTCAAAATTTCGATTTGCATTTTTTTGTTTATGCCTAGCTTAGAATTTAAGTGTCAGCGGTGCAAATGCATTGAACATGAAGGAAAAAATCTGATGTGGCCAGCACATAACCTCTCGCCGTATATTTTACCTGGCTGTATGCATAAAGCAAAGATTATTTTTATAAATACAAATAATATATTCATATAAATCTATGACGTATAAACTTCTTTATTATTCAATAATAGCATGTCTCAACATGAAGATATTTTACCATAAATTATGTTACAATAAATTACAAAGTAGAGTTTACCATATATAAATATTAGGCTGGTAACAGCAATTTTCAATTCGAACAACTTTGTTTACTTTCTCTTCATATTCTTCTAGTAAAAACATTAATTTTGGGCGGTCTAAAATGTATATATCTGGATTGTGCATCTATTCTTATATATCTTCTTTTACATTTTATTTTTTCATACTTGTTATATCTAAATAACCTTAATTCCCTTTAATAAAGTGACGGATAGATTGCACCCCGATTTTGTCAATATTTACAACTTACTTGAGAAGAATTTGATAGCTTTTTCGCAATTCAAAGTTACTCTAGTCTACAGTACTGGTATACATTGTCCCATAATGTTTGAAACAAATTTAAGTCCTTCAACCTAGACTTGTCATCTCCATAATAGTCACAGATCAAGAACTAAGGGATTCTCCAAGTACATTTTTAATTCATTACTCATTATTTCTGACACTGACATTTATCTGTCAGTTACAAATAATTTAAATTATCAACTATTTTTCATGGCATTCTTTCGGCTGTCAAATTTATTACAACAGATTATTTTATATATTATACTTCTTTTATCTCTAAATCTATGGAATATATAATAAAATATTTAAATGTATCAGATAGAGAATTTAATTTTCTTTAATATTACCACGAAAAATTTTCAAAAAATAATATTTAGACGATTTTTTTTCAAGAATCTTCTACTTCCGGTTGTCCAATTATTACCAAAACCTTTTCAGATCTTCCCATGAATGTCCGATTGGGAAATACGTTGTTAAACAAATTTTAAGTCTTATAGTTTTTGAGTAACCGTCCTTCCAACATCCCACACACACACATCCACACACACACACACACACACACACACACACACACACAGACATCATCGTAAAAATGTTAAAATCGGATTGTAGGGACCTTAAAACGTGCTTATTCAATAAAATCTGGATATGCGATTTTTAGCATGAATCCAATACCTCTCTTAGCGAGAGGTAAAAATCTGATATGGCCAACACAATATGTCCCGCCATTTAATTTTTATTAATCTAAATGCATACCTATGTACATGTTTACTTATGTTAGAAACTGTATTAAGTTCCTTTCCATGTAACTATTGCTCTATTTACTATTTTCTTTATAAAACGTTACTATTATTAATTTGAAATGATTAGTTTTTTGACAGTGACATTTATCTATCTGCTATATACAGTTTGAAGCGTACGCTCCGGGATTTACATTATAGATAATTTTATAAATTTATCAATAATAGTAAACGTATTAATGCGAACCTGTAGAAAATTTAATAATCTGTAATTTTTGTAATAACATAAATCTAGAAAAAACATTCACAAGTATTTTTCGAAGAAAAACTATTTTGAGCTTCAAGTAAAGTGCCATTTCCGGTTATCTGATTTACAACAAAATCTAATGGCTCCTTTCCATATTAGAATAAGGTAGAAATGTAATTTTAAAACAATTGTACTTGCGTTAGAGAGGAAAGATGATACACACACACATACACACACACACACATACACACACACACATACACACACACATACACATACACACACATACACACACACACAGATATACACACATATATACACACATACACATACACCAGCGTGAAAATATACGAATTCTAGCATGATCCCTATACCTCCCTTATCAAGGGTAGCAGGAGGTTAAAATCAAGCCGTATAGAGAATAAAATATTCTTTAACATTTACTGTAGAGTTTATTCTCGTGTATTACCATAGTTTTATATGTTATAAGTTTTTCCATAGTAACACTGACACATTCAGCAGTGACATGTATTGACATCAAGAAAGAAATATAAACTTATGATACAAAACGTTGTATCTTTATTAATAATACATAATAAACAATAAAGTAAATTGTCAAAATATGATATTTAAGTGCATTTTTTTCAAGAAAAACTGTTGAAAACTTCAGTTAAGAGTATTTCTGGTTGACCAATTATACCCACGATGTAATTAAGTCACGATATGGACGTACAGAAGAGGAATACGAAAAAATATATTTTTTTATATTGTAGTTTTGGAGTTATCGAAGGAGAAATTTTTATTACAGACAAAACACACATTGGCACACACACACACATACAGACATCGTCGTAGAAACAGTAAATGCGTATTCTAGGTACTCTAAAACGTGATTATTCATTAAAAACTCAAAGAAAATAAACATCAGAATGTTGCAACAACCGGATACCTATTTTTTCTTTTATAAAATTATTGTTTCATTTAATTTTTCGGTAACAACTAGTAATGTTTGATTTGAATATAGATAAGAGTACCTAGTAATCGACTGTATGTGGTTCTGATAATCCAAATTTGAATCTGAATTTTGAAATGATATTTACGTACTTGTGTTCTGTCTCATCAAGTAGGTATGTAAACTTGCGTAATAAAGTTTTGAATTCAAATTTTTAAATAGTTTTATTTATGTTGAAACAGTTTATTATATGGATTAAAATCTCTCAATTTTTAAATAAAAATGTGGTGGCCTACGTAACGTTTTTATCTGGGTGATATGAACATTTTAACGTAAAATAGGAGGCGTTGGTGTGATGATGACAAGTGACAAACATGTAGCCAAGGGCATTTGATAATCTGACATTCTCTTCTGGCCATTCTCTTTTCGACCATAACATACTTCACTTTAATTCTTTCTATTTATGATTTACGTTCGTTCAGATGGTATAGGGTAGAAACAATTGAATATAGTGGTATCGAGGTATTTTATATAAGAATTTACTTTTTTCGTTACAGTATTTCAAACATACATTTCTTTTAAAATACGGTTTTTTGTAAAATAATTTTTGTATGCTTTTATAGTGTACTTGAAAAACGTTTTACTGACCAGCACCATGGTTTTTAATTCATACTGGATGTATTATTTCCTAAAAGCAGATTTCGTTGAACTTCAATAGGGGGTAATAATTGGGAAAGGTGTCAGTTCTACCAAGACAAGAAAAAAATCTTAATATACCCATATCTGCTAATATGTTCAGATAATTCAAAATTGACAGATATCAGTATCAATAAAAAGAAAATGAATGTGGCAAAGATCAGGATGTTGAGATAGATGTTGGGGAAGACACGCAAAGATTAGGTAAGGAATTAAAGGATAAGGAAAATGGCTCGAGTGGTAGAAGTTTCTAGAAAGATACAAGAGAGACGATTACATTGGTTTGAACATGTCATGAAGAGAGACGAAGAATATATTGGAAGAAGAATAAATAGCTTTGAAGTAGAAGGTAGAAGAAACAGAGCAAGACCAAAGATAAGATGGAAGGACTGTATTGTGGAACACTTGAGTGAAAAGTAACTGAATTAGGACGACACGCAAAACAGAAATGATTGGAAGAAGAAAATAAAAAATAGCGATTCCTACCGAATGGGAAAAGCTAAGAATAAGAAGATGCCAGCGTCAAGTGCAATTTGCATAGTTTGTTTATGAAATAATTTTACTGGAAATATATAGGATCTTTTGCAACAAAATTTATGTATGGCCACATCATTTTTTTATATTTTTTTAACTCTATATCCATTGAATATATAATGTATAAAATGAAATGTAATCGTATAGAAAATGAAATAATCTTTAATATGTATAATAACATAAACTATCAAAAAATTATATTAACTGCGTTTTGTCAAGAAAAACTGTTAAAAGTTACAAATGAGGGTACTTCCGGTTGACCTATTATAACCAAAATCTAATTACCTCTTATTTTTGATGTAAACTTCAGATATACGAAAAAATTATAATTTTTGAAATTATGGTATTGGAAATTTGCGATCCGCAACGATGGTCACATACACACACACACACACACACACACACACACACACACACACACACACACACATACACATACATCATTATAAAAATAGTAAAATCGTATTCTAGAGGTCCTAAAACGTACTAATTTTTTGACCAAAGTTAATACCTTCCTTACCTAAAGGTAACGGAAGGTAAAAAAGGTTTAATTCCTAAAAGGATTCTCTCCAAATATATGTACATACACATATATTAGGATTTTTATCTTGTTTTAATACGATTGATGAATTTACTAGCCGGTACCTCACAGGACTCACAGACATTTAAACAGGTCGTAGAGGATAATAGCACACCGGAGGGTTTATTTTTATATGATAAACTCACATCCATACAAACATGTTTCATAATACTTCAAATGATAGGTACCATATTATTTCTTTAAAAAATAATACTACATTGTTCACCAATTTCCTCATCTCCTTTTTCTTCGTTTTGGGAGAGGTTCCACTGGCGTCACCCTCAGTCATCGCTGCCCCTCATTGGGGATAATTGCGCCCCGGTCGCGTTTGCCCTAGCGGAGATAAACAATGGGAGAGAATTTGTATAATGCGTTGTCTCCAGGGCTGGTGGCTTATCTACGCCATGGAACGAGCGGGGCAAACTTTCTCGCCATCCGTCGTCGTCGTCGCGGCGCAGCGCTAATGGACGCCGCCAAACCCATTCGGATGCCACACACAAGTTAAACAACCGACGAGGTGATTTAGAGGTCTGCTAATAATGCTATTTAACGTTATATTGATTGTGATTAGGAATACGAGGGTAGCACCGAAAGTTTCTGCAAACAAATATAACCAAGGTAGATATGAAAAATAAATGCATCACAAAACAAAAGTACATCCTTATGTAGTTTTACAGTTCTTGTTACAATTCGTTATCTGCTATCAGTAATTTTCTATGCAGTTTTAAAGTATGCACGTCGTACTGAAAATGCAGGTAACAAGAAAAAAATTTCGAGCTATGATATTTTACGACATTAAAAGTTCACTCTCGCTAAAACAATGCTTCGAAAGGCTTTGAGCTGTTTTTGGAAATACATAGTATTAGGTTTGTTCACAGTTGGTACAATGGATTTAAATTTGATCGAGTTTCTCACATTGATGACTTACGCCAGGGTTGACTAATTTCTGCAATTATGGAAAAAAACATAGCTGCTATTCGTACTATGATTAACCATTGTCTTATCAAAATCGGGTCAAAACTGACCCGATTATCGGTTTTTTGTTCATAATTCTCATGATAGAAATTGATTCTTGAGAATTCTCCTAAAATATATGTTAATAATTTGTTACATTTAATGGTCGTTAATAGAAGTTTAAGAAGTATTGAGTTTTTAACATTTATTTTAATTTGAGTCTACGATGACCCGATTTTGGTTTTCGATGTGATGATTTAATAACCATAAAAAATAAAGTAATAAAGGAAATATTATTTAATATAGATCAAGATAAAAATGGAGAGTAATTTTTGAAATATATTGTTTATTTGATTGCACGGTACAAATATTCCATCATTACCGATATCTGTGTATAAAGCAGATTGGCACACCCAGTAATGGGTAATATGCCGTGATGAAATCTTATTTATTTATTTCATAACAAAATGTCGCATAAAAATTTCGGGTCACATGTAACCCTATTTTGGACACCAATTGTATAAAATTAATATTGTCAGACAAGGGTTAAGGAAGATAATCGTGTCACATACAGAATTATATAGACTACTTTGGGCAATGGAATTAACGACGAAATATAACTAGACAAAGCATTCTTTATCCCTTTATCTCACTGAATGTTTTAATTTCACCTGGCCAGAAAGAGACAACTAGAGATAGAAATATATTTAGTCTAGTTCGAGTATTTCTCACTAGATGCCACTAAAAAGCATCCGTGTTAAAGTCAAAATTTGAGCGCCAATACGATGAAAAATACCTTTATTGTTATAAAAAAATTCAACGTAAAATATTGATTAATTATGTGTTATAATTACAAAATATAAAATTATTGACTTTACCGAACAATAAATACGTACGAAAACAAATTAACGTCACAACCGACAAATCAGTTCTTATAAAGTTACACCAAATTTCTTTTTCTTTTACATAGTATTCTAAATACTCTTTTCAGACCTATTATTGCAACAAGAAGGCATTTTTAAATAAATTTTGTAAGTGACAAGACCCACTAGCATTTGGCATTTGGTTCCAAATATTAAAAGGCAGAAATTTGCTATAATATATTTTAACACCATTGTAGGATCACATACTTGACCAATACCCTCTGAACAATCACGGAATACAATAATTATTAAATTTAATTTTAGATATTTATTTTAAAATTAGAATACACCACGAAATGAAAGGTATTTTAAACAATGTAACAAGAATAAGAAGTTATTTTTATTCCGGTATCTTAATTACTAAGGTAGATCGGTACTGAATATATCGACTTAAAATATATTGGATTATAATTCGTTTTAATCATAATTTAGTAGTTTTATTTTTTTATTTCCAAAGAATATATTAAGAATACATGTGCCTCTAGTGAACAATGACTAGACTAAACATATCTCTATCTCTAGTTGTCTTTGTCTTGCCAGGCGAAATCAAAACAAATCAAATGAAGTTTTGGCTAGCGTCTAATTATATTTCGTCGTTGATTGGAATGACCGTTCTAAAAAAAAACAAATTGCACGATCATCTAAAAGTCAGGAGACAACAATTTGTTTGCCACGGGTATTTGAAAAAGTGCGTGAAAATCGGCCTTGATGTAAACTAGTCTTGCATTAGGACAATGCATCCGCATATACTGCTGCGCCTATTAAAAAGAATCAAAGGTGGAATTACTGGAGCACCCACAGTCCAGTAGTGGCAGCATGCACTTTAGAATTCTATCATAGAAAACAGGCGAATGCGATTTTACTTTTACGAATCTTGGTAGCATGCACTTTAGAATTCTATATTAGCCTTTCGTTTCGGGCATTTTCGGGTTTTATACTATTAACATAGAAAATATTATGACAATTGAATATAATAAATTTATAAATTATATATAAATTATCTTTGAATTGAATTAGGACGTTAGTTTAATACTTTCGCCTCGAGTCGTACGCTTGCAGGCGAATATTTTGAGACACGCATGCTACCAAATTTTCGCATCGAGGCGAAAAGCGAAAACAAATGCATCATTTGATAGAATTCTAAAGTGCGTGCTGTCACTACTGACCTTGCATCTTGTGATTTCTTCCTATTTCGTAAATTAAAGGATAGAACGCGTGGTTTCCGATATACAAGTGTAAATGAAGATGTTGAAGTCTTTGAAAACTTGATCTCTCAGGTGTCTCAAGCAGAATGGATTTCTTGCTTTAACGATTGGTTTTGGAGAGAATTTCGAAAAACAATAAGAAAATTACTTCTGGAAAATGTTGTTTTCTATTAGTAGTTCGCAGGAACTTTCGGTGCTACCCGAATGAAATATGTGGTTCATATTTTACAAATTGTGAAGTATGATGTGTGATATAAATAAAGAATTAAGGAAATTGTCAAAGAACAGAATTTTCTGCCGTTACAAGGGAAACATAATTAATTTTGTTTATTGATTCAGATGCAGAATTTTATACCCTACAACTTTTATTTTAAGCTTTTTTACCTAAAATAATTAGGGAAGCAGGAAATTACGAAAGTCTAATTTTTAGTATGAAAATTGTTTCATTCATAATATACGATTCTTCGTGACAACCGTCGTATAAAATTGCACGTCAAGATCTAGTTTTTCATGCATGCAAGTAAATAAATAAAAAATGAATAACGAACAATAAACAAGGATATAACTCTAAAATCATTTTTTTATTGCTTGGAGACTAACAAGACGACAGTGTATAGAGACAAAAGAAGGCGTAAAACAAGGACGCAGAGGGTGGGATCATTTGCTCAGGTGCTACTCCTTGGAGACGCTACCCACACACACAGGCCAGAACTCACGCACACATAGACTGTCTCCCGCCTCTGTGAATTATTACCCTGTATTATGTTACTGTCGTTTTTACAGTGGCACGAGATAAAAATTAACAACACCGAATAAATTATTCAGGCAATTTTCGTTTTGAAAATAACAAAAAAATATTTATCAAGCGCAACCGGCGAAAAATATGTTTTATGTTGGTACAGTTTTATTTTCTGGATTGGTTTTCAATGACGAGTATAAATGTTTAGCTCAGAATATTTATCTGCTGGCTTTATGATCAGTTCAGTCGATAATTTATTAATGGTTTTATGTCCGCTTCTCTCTCCGAACAGAAAGAGGATGTTTTTGATGTTTCACGAACTTTTGGATGACGACCAATAATTTAACGCGCGTGTTTTTTCCATTTAATCATAATGTAATACAATTCACGTATAATATAATAGTAAAAATAGTTTTTTGTAAATAAATAGTGCCCGGCAGAAAATTAACATAATAGTACATTATCACCTGTATGTTATTTAATACTAATTATTTCACGTAAAAAAATCTGATGTGGCTAGCATGTTACCTTCCGCCAATTCAGTGTATTATGCACAAATTCCATATATAAATTTTCTTGCAGAAGATTATATATTTCCAGTAAAATTATTTCATAAGCAAACTATGAAAATTGCACTTGACACTGACACCTTCTTCTTGTTTAGTTTTTCCCTCTGGTTAAGTGGTCTCTATCTTTATATTTCTTAATTCACTCATTTTTATTTTGCTTGTTCTCCTCATTCAGTTCCTTTTCTCTTAAGTCCTTTGTAATACAACAATTCCATCGTATCTTTGGTCTTCCTCTGTTTCTTCTATCTTCTACTACTAAGCTGTTCATTCTTTTTCCAATATATTCTTCATTTCTCCTCATGACATGTTCAAACCAATATAATCGTCTCTCTTGTATCTTTCTAGAAACTTCTATCACTCGAGCCATTTCTCTTATCCTTTCATTTCGTATCCTATTTTTCTGTGTCTTCCCCAACATCCATCTCCACATTCTCATCTCTCTGCCACATTCATTTTATTTTCATTGACACTGACATTTGTCAATTAGAATTTTCTTAATATAGTATCTATTTCCATAGCTATCGTACTGAAGTTATACTTTCGTCGCACACACATACACACACACACACACACACACACACACACACACATACATACATTCATACAGACATCATTGTAAAAATAGAAAAGTCGTATTATAGGGACCCTAAAACGTGCTTATTCACTAAAAACTAATCATTGAATTTTTTGACCAAAGACAATACCTTCCGTACCTAAAGGTGACGGAAGGTAAAAATAGCGTACATGAAACAATGCAAGTAGCCTAAGTTGCCAAGTTGTAATAATTGAAATATTAATAAGCGCTTTGAATATTTAGCATAAATCTGTTAAAATGTTTCTAAAATCTAAAAGGTATTTTTTTACCTCTCGCTAAGAGAGGTAGTGGATTCATGCTAAAAATCGCATATCCAGATTTTATTGAATAAGCACGTTTTAAGGTCCATACAATCCGATTTTAACTTTTTTACGATGATGTCTGTGTGTGTGTGTGTGTGTGTGTGTGGGATGTTGGAAGGACGATTACTCAAAAACCATAAGACTTTATATTTTTTTAACTACGTATTTCCCAATCGGACATTAATGGGAAGATCTGAAAAGGTTTGGTAACAATTGGACAACCGGAAGTAGAAGAAGTAATACTAAAGAAAATTAAATTCTCTGTCTGATACATTTAAATATTTTATTATATATTCTATAGATTTAGAGATAAAAGAAATATAATATATAAAATAATCTGTTGTAATAAATTTTACAGCCGAAAGAATGCCATGGAAAATAGTTGAGAATTTAAATTGTTTATAACTGACAGATAAATGTCAGTGTCAGAAATCCGGAGACATTACTGAAGACTATTTCTGGCAAGTACATACATTGTATTATTTCTTAATGTATTAATAGTTAAATATTTAACATTATAAGTATATTTCACATACCCTTCAGAAATACTGTTATTTCCGACAATGAATTGGAAACATCTCGAAATATTGGAAGAGTAGGACAAAATTTCTTCATAGAATGAATTTAAATTTAAAATAATCTAAATATATGGAATAGATGTAAGTAGAATTTTTGGTGTAGAGTGTAGGTATACAAGAAATGTTAAATACATTAGCACGCGAGCAGTCATGTGGCTTGACAAGCAGATATGGGGCCCATGTCAGATTTTCTAATTCCATGTGGTTTATTTTCCTCGACAAGTAAATTCTACACTCCTGGTGTCAAATTAACTACGTGAATTTAGAAAATCTTGAAATTTTTAATGAAAAAAATCTAACATTTGACATCTATGTACATAATTACTAATTATCATTCTGAAATGGGCCCCCACATCTGCTTGTTAAGGCCAACAATGTAACATGACTGTTCGTGCCCTATACTTATGTAACCAAAAAGGAAATGGCGAGAGGTATTGTGCTGGCCGCAACAGATTTTTTTTATAAAGATAATGAGTATATAGAGTTTTGAGAGGCTACACTCAAAAATAGGTAGAGATTTAGATTTGTAGATTGTAGGATGGATATCAGCAAATTATTTTCCGGAAGAAGGATCCCCATTTTCTCATCACCTCAAGGCCATGCTCCTTAGTATAAAAAAAATTAAATGCAATGGCTGGGCCTCCCATAGAAAAATTCTGTGTGCGCCCCTGTTCAGTAGGGAAAAAAGGACAATTTTGTATTATGTTACTTACATTATAAAAGTACTGGCATAATTAATACCTGGAAAAGAAAAAAAATATATATTAGAAAACATTAAAACAAAAATACAAAGAAATAAATTCCATTACCTACACCAGGAAAGAACATATTCTTTTGCTGACAACTTTCTCATTGTTCGACATCTTAACGACGTACAAGATAATTAAACAACAATTAATAAACAAGGGTCTTTGTTATAGAGTATAATTATAAATGAGAAGTTCTTCATTTTTCAGGAAAGTGTTTACCTAAATTACGTATTAATTTACATCCATGAATCATTTCTTTCTCAAAGTATCCGGGCGCCATGATGACGCACGGTGAAGTAGTTTTATTATGACAGGCCGGCTTTTTACTTTAATAATTGTCAAAAAAGTTATTAACAGGAATTTAAATAATTGATTTTTTGCATAATTTACTTAATTGGACTAAAATGGAGCAAAAAGTCATAACTGTTAAATTGAATTTAAAACGCGAAGGGGAAAGGTGCACGAAACTCGTTAATTATTATTTATAGAATTTTTTCCCTCCATTATAAATATTGGCGGTTATTTTGTTATAAGTGTAGTCGATTTAATAAAACTATAAAATGTTAATGATAATGAAATTAGGTATTTTATCCTTGTTTACGTTCAAATTTACCCGTGCACATACGTTATATAACACATTAATATAACTATATTTTGTAACATATTACAGAAATTTCTATAAAATATAGCAAAATTTTGTGTTTATAACAATGTTATGTTATTGCGTTGGGAGCAGTAAAGATCAATGAATGTTATAAAACAGACCTGTAATAAAGGCCCATCCACAATGTGTAACATGTAATGTAATACATGTTTTATAGAGAAGTCTTTTTAGTTTTTACCCTCACTAAGAGAGGTATTGGAGTCATGCATATCCAGATTTTAATCAATAAGCACGATAATGTGTGTGTGTGTGTGTATGTATGTTGGAAGGACGATTTCACAAAAACTGCAAGATTTAATATCTGTTTAACTATGTATTTCTCAATCGGACATTAATGGGAAGAGTTGAAAATGTTTTGGTTTCAATTATTGGACAACCGGAAGTAGCAGATTCTTAACAAAAATCTTCTAAGTGTTATTTTCTGCAAATATTAAAGAAGATTAAATTCTTTATCTAATACATTTAAATATTTTATTATATCTGTATTTGTATTAATAGTTAAATATTTAAAACAGTGAATTGGGAACATTTCGAAAAATTGGGAGTAGGACAATTTCTGCATAGAATGAATTTAAATTTTAAAAATCTAAATATAAAGAATAGGTATAAGTAGAATTTTTTGGTGTGTAGGTATAAAAGATATGTTAAATGCAATAGGGTGCGAGCAGTCATGTGACTTTCTTAGCCTTGACAAGCAGATATGGGGGCCCGTGCCAGAATGATAGCTAGTAATTATGTACATAAATGTCAAATATCATAATTTTTAATTCTAAATTTCGTGATTTTCCAATTCCATGCCGTTTATTTTCCTCGACAAGTAAATTCCACACTCCTAGTGACGTGAACTTAGAAAATCTTGAAATTTTGAATGAATAATTCTGACATTTGACATTTTTGTACATAATTACTACTTATCAAGGCCAACAAAGTCACATGACTGCTCGTGCCCTATACTTATGTAACCAAAAATGGAAATAGCGAGAGGTACTGTGCTGGCCACAATAGATTTTTAATATTGTTATATAACTTTCGGACGTCCACATGTGCTTGTGTAATTATTTCAAATAAAAGTGAAAAATAAATTTAAAAAATCTGATGTGGCCAGCACATAACCTCTCGCCGTATATTTTACCTGGCTGTATGCATAAAGCAAAGATTATTTTTATAAATACAAATAATATATTCATATAAATCTATGACGTATAAACTTCTTTATTATTCAATAATAGCATGTCTCAACATGAAGATATTTTACCATAAATTATGTTACAATAAATTACAAAGTAGAGTTTACCATATATAAATATTAGGCTGGTAACAGCAATTTTCAATTCGAACAACTTTGTTTACTTTCTCTTCATATTCTTCTAGTAAGAACATTAATTTTGGGCGGTCTAAAATGTATATATCTGGATTGTGCATCTATTCTTATATATCTTCTTTTACATTTTATTTTTTCATACTTGTTACATCTAAATAACCTTAATTCCCTTTAATAAAGTGACGGATAGATTGCACTCCGATTTTGTCAATATTTACAACTTACTTGAGAAGAATTTGATAGCTTTTTCGCAATTCAAAGTTACTCTAGTCTACAGTACTGGTGTACATTGTCCCATAATGTTTGAAACAAATTTAAGTCCTTCAACCCAGACTTGTCATCTCCATAATAGTCACAGATCAAGAACTAAGGGATTCTCCAAGTACATTTTTAATTCATTACTCATTATTTCTGACACTGACATTTATCTGTCAGTTACAAATAATTTAAATTATCAACTATTTTTCATGGCATTCTTTCGGCTGTCAAATTTATTACAACAGATTATTTTATATATTATACTTCTTTTATCTCTAAATCTATGGAATATATAATAAAATATTTAAATGTATCAGATAGAGAATTTAATTTTCTTTAATATTACCACGAAAAATTTTCAAAAAATAATATTTAGAAGATTTTTTTTCAAGAATCTTCTACTTCCGGTTGTCCAATTATTACCAAAACCTTTTCAGATCTTCCCATGAATGTCCGATTGGGAAATACGTTGTTAAACAAATTTTAAGTCTTATAGTTTTTGAGTAACCGTCCTTCCAACATCCCACACACACACATACACACACACACACACACACACACACATCCACACACACACACACACAGACATCATCGTAAAAATGTTAAAATCGGATTGTAGAGACCTTAAAACGTGCTTATTCAATAAAATCTGGATATGCGATTTTTAGCATGAATGCAATACCTCTCTTAGCGAGAGGTAAAAAAAACGCAGAAAGAGGGGATTTTGGAATAATAATTTGATTTAATTGTCAACCTCACTGGGTAAATATTAGGACAGAGGGCAGTGCAGTAGATAATTAGATATCTGTAACACTACGACATACGTCATTATTATTTGTAATGTGTTAGAAAGTAATGTCACCATTTACGTATATCTGTCACACAACATAAACTACATAGATATACGTCAAATAATCTTTCTGTTTTTAACATGAAATGTTGCTAAGCTACTACTATATAAAGTGTTGTGTATTCTTTCTTCGAACAAGTGACCTTGAATAGTCATCTTTCGTGAACTAAAGTATATCAACATTGCTCTCTGGAATAAGGATGTGAAATATTATGTTGATTTTATTGAACGTTTACAAATATCACTCAACATACAACAATATTATTATGTAACTATAAATATATTATATATATTTTCGCCTACTCTTCGGTCGAATTTTGGGATCGGAGCTTCCTTCTTGGGCTGGCGCTCGTAGAAGTTTTCACAAAGGACGAGCCATAATACGTCCACATTTAAAAACAATGTTTAATAATATTTTCATAAAGTTCAGTTGCACTGTTCGTGAGTGTTGTGTGTGATTGTACAGTCTCTTTGACTATACTTACATGTACGCAAAGAAATGTAGTGGTGAAACGAATCCACTATTTAACTTCTTTTTTTTTAAAAAAAAATAGGTATTGTGCGACACGAAAACTAAAGATATCAAGAATTGCTAACGCAAACATGATGTTTGGTAAGATATTCCAGAAAGCTATATGACACTTATATTAAGCCGTATTTCATTTACCGCTCAACTGCATTAAGTGACACTTATATCCATTGTAACATTTCGTGCTGTCGAATTCCCTAGATTAATACGAGCAAGTGACGCTTAGTAAAGTTTTTCTTAAGTTGACTTCGTGCAAAGATACTATTATAAGGGTTATTTGTTTTAAGTGCTACTTGCTTAAATGTAACTTACATGGTGCAACGGTGCAAACGGACATTAGTCGTTCACCTGAAATCGTTTCTTGAAAACATTCCTATTTATTGTTATTCCTTTTACTTCAACATACATACATAAATTCATGCTTATCCCACATGGTATCGAATTCGTCATTTTACCTCTGTCAATTTGCCTCACGTATAACCTCAAAATATAAATTTATGTAAAATGTATGAATTAAAACAATCTGCAAATTAAATAAAATAAAATTGTCTTCCTCATGTCTTACTAAATTACTGAGTACGTATGTATTATTCAATCAGAATTTATATTTATATTCCTAAGAATCCTTATTTTGGCAATGACGAATTTATAACACTGCATGCGAAAAAATATCTTTGCTTCTTGGACCCTTGGGACTGACCCTAGTACCACCACAGATAAACCTAGCTTTATCTGTGGTACCACCATTTTGCGCATGATACAACAACGTACTTAGTAGACTGTCCTCGCTCAATCACTTTTCGTATACCTGCTTTTCGTTATGAAAAAAATTAAAGTTGTTGCCCCGTTTGTCGTTTTGCCCCACTCTCCTCTACCTAAATTTATTTGAAATAATTATATAAGACACCTAAATGTTAACTGTAGAAGTTATAAGCAGATGTGGACGTTCAAAAGTTTTATAACACCGTTAAAAAAACTCTGTTATATTCGCTACCATAATGGCAGAAGGTCATAAGTGAACTTTGTGTTTATTTGAGATATCGAGGTTAGAAAAAACTACACAATTTATAAGTTCAATATTATTTTTATTTTTGCTTAAAAACAACGTTGTTTTTTACAATCTTACTTTATTTGCTATTTTAAACAAAAATTAAATAATAAAATTAATATGACTCTGTTATTTAACAAAAAAACTACACTTATGACATTATGTCACACATATTAATGCAGAAAAGAAGAACATATTCTACGCTTATGACATTATGTCACATAAAAAAACTCAGCTATGGCAACATATTTATACTTTGTCTAGAAACAACTTAAAGAAAAGAACTGATAGTAAGTTGATGGGTATCTAAGATTCTAATATCTCCTCTTCCTCGTCCGACTTCAACACACAGTCATTAACAAATTCGCCAGAACTATTTTTGTTGGTCTTAAGTGACTTATAAAAGTCAAGATAAACAGTAGGAATGTCACCTCGATTGCAAAGTGTTATCAAACTGTTTAATTTCCTTTCATCTATTTGTAGTGGTTCTGTAATTTTTTTCTTTATTGCAATGCTATTGTCTAAATTTTCTTGTGGGTTTCAAATTAATTACTTTTAAGTTATTTCACATGTAGCACATACGATCTTATGTCAGAATGCTCATCCGTTGTCTTGGATACTTAATGGATCAATTTTGACATACGACATTTTGTCACAATCAATAATAAACCGAATGAATGTTTATGTGCAATATAATAATACATGTGACATTTTGCCACGTTCAAAGTATTACAGTTCTTCACATACTTATTTAAGTATTGGTTCAAACTCGATTACGTTTCATGTAGCACATACGACGTTCTGTTGTATTATAAAGTAGAGTTTCACGAATATTCCTATGTAAATATGTATAAAATGCAAAAAATGTTACATACGACCTTCCGCCATTATGGTAGCGATATAACGTGCATTACAATATGCTACAGTGTGAATGGGCCTTTATGAAAACAAAGTACAACTTATGTTTTATAACGGTACAAAGCACTGTTATGAAAATGAAACAAATTTTGTGTTTATTAACTTTTATCATTGTAATAATAATAAATAATAATAATATTAATATCATTACCGATATCTGTACAAAGCAGATTGGCATACCCAGCAATGGGTAATATGCCGTGATGAAATATTTATTTATATTAATATCTGGTATGATTTTATTACCTAGTACTAACTGTCAATATAATCATTCAAATTTGTTTTTACATATCACCTCTATGCAAAATAATGACAAGGACATAACATTTAAATATTGAAAATATCTAAAATTAATATTAATTCTAAACAATCGGCCAAAAATTATGTGTTCAACACGGCAAAAATGCAGATTCACTGTTTGTAGACTATACTTAAAGACGCTGCTTCTTCTTTCTCCACGTCGTTGCGGCAGTGAATCTGCTACTGTTTTGCCTTATTAAATAAATACCTATATTCTACGACCAATAAAAAAGCAGGCTTTTCAAACGTCATTTAGCTCCAGAAAGTGAATAATTACAGACGAAAGCCCTTTATAGACCATTGCATATAATAACAGGCTACAGAGTAGATACCTACTATAGTGTATTGTTTCCCTAGTTACCTATATTCAAAAAATTTGTGATGATGAGAGTGAAAAATTACAATTTTGTTGTATAAATCTTTCTGATCGTAGAAAAAATGGCTAAAAGTATCTTTGAAACATTAATTGGTTGCAGGTCTCACTACGCTCGGGCGGCATCTTTAGTCTCGGTCTTCAAAGACCTGTACTTGCCATAGAAATACTTGTTTTCTGACGCTTTGAGCGTATTTGTCTGAAAAATAAAACTTTAACAATGGAATTCTGCAATATTATAGATATATTTTTTATTAGTTTATTACGTGTTATTTTTTCTTCTTTTTTGTATTTACTTGAATAGTTATTAACTTCTAAGATTAGCAATATTTCTTTCAAAATATTTTAATTTCGAATATAGTAAATAGTTATTTTTGTAACATATATGATTGTTTTATTTCATAAATACAAAAATAGACGTTTATTTCATTTATATTAATATTTTAAAGAGTAGAAAAATGGCAAGTAAAGGTCTTTTTTCAGTTCGTGGGAGTTCTATTTCACTTATAAAGTTAAATAGTTAAATTTTATGGCGTTTTCTATGCATTGCACGCTGCACAGCCTTTCAAAATCTATTAAGTATTTAAAATTTTAGACTAACAATAATAGGCATATTTTATTGTTTTTCATAATACAAACAACAATACCAAAATATAGTAATTGAAAATCAACAGATTTTACAGTACTTACATGTATATTTATTCTGTAAGTTATGTATATACATATTTTAACATTGTTATTCTGTAATTAAAATTTATTTATATTTAGATTATATTATCAGGAACTTTTATATTGCTAATGCATATAAAAGAAATTAATGATCTTTGTGATCATTTCCTGTTATTTTATTGGTGCAAACTGAAAATAAAAAGTTTGTTGTATATAAAATACTTGCAGTACAATAAATTATATTTTTATTATTAATAAATAAATTGATCGACCCCGGTGGTTTACCTAGAGGGCAACAAGCCGAATCTTCAAGGATTAGAAGAAGAAGAAGGGTAGAAGAGTTCAATGACATTCAAAATTTAAAGTAGAGTCAAAATTAAAATACATAATTTTTAATAATGTTGAAAATATTATACTGATATAGTAGCATAGGCAATTTTAATTTCTTTGTTTTATTTATAGGTTATTAGTTTTATTACATAAAATATTAATTATCTTAAAGTAGTTCCTAGTTTGAAACTAACGATAATAGAACAAATAATTCAATAGCGATATTAGAATAAGTGGCAATGATTTAGAGAATAAAATATTAAATTTTTGGAATCATTTTCTTTTAATTTACGTTCTTGATATCGGAATAAACTTAATTTTAAAGGCGTAGTAAATATGGATTTACTACGCAATTATTTAAAAAAAATGAATGTCGAGCAAACTGTCAAATCAAGTATAATGTAAAAAATAGATATTTGACAGTGAAACAACGGTTATTTATGGAAATAACGCGTAATGAATTTGTTTCTTTACTTTGGTTCACGAAAGATGACTATTCATGGTCACTTGTTCGAAGAAAGAATACACAGCACTTTATACAGTAGTAACTTAGCAACATTTCATGTTAGAAAGAGAAAAATTATTTGACGTATGTCTACACAGTTTATGTTGTGTGACAGATACACGTAAATGGTGACATTACTTTCCAACACATTACAAATAATAATGACGTACGTCGTAGAGTTACAGATATCTAATTATGTACTGCACTGCATTCTGTCCTAACAGTTACTCAGTGACGTTGACATTTAAATCAAATTATTATTCCATAGTTTTTGTCAAATCTCCGTTTTTGTGTTTTGCAAAAACATAGGTGAAGAGCATAAATCTTTGAGAAAGGCATTATTTAAAAAGAAACATAATTTTCAAATAAATTAATTTTTTTTTTCAGTTCAAATGTATCCATAAATATTTCATGTTGCACGTCTATGTAAACGAAATGCAGTGAAGTTATCTGCTAGTAATATTATACTATATGGTTAATAAATGACCTTGAATTGTCATCTTTCGTGAACCAAACTATATCACGGATTTATTAAATTATAAAAAAATATGTGAATATTGAGCCCCATATATCGAATGTCCTTAATAAGATTTTATATAACTTTTACCTTCTGTCACCTTTAGGTAAGGTAGGTATTGTCATTGGTCAAAATATTCGATAGTGAGTTTTTAATGAATAAGCACGTTTTAGGGAACCTTGAGTACGATTATACTATTTTTACGATGATGTCTGTATGTGTGTGTATGTGTGTGTGCGACAATTCTTTCAAAGACGATAACTTCAACACTAGAGTTCTAAATATTATAATTCTTTCATATTCAACTTCTTCACATTCATATGAAGAGTTGATTAGATTTTAGTAATAATTCGATGGTGAATTTTGAATGAATAAGCAAGTTTTGGGATCCCTAGAATACGAATTTACTATTTTACGATGATGCCTAATGTGTCTGCGTGCGTGCGTGCGTGTGTGGTGTGTGTGTATGTGTGTGTGTGTGTGTGTGTGTGTGTGTATTATTTGTACAAAATACACAGAATTGCCGGAAATAATGTGCTGGCCGCATCAGATTTTTATATTTTAGTTTTATTCATTTAACATGAGAAAACAATTTGTCCAAACTGTTCTGTAAATTTTATGGGATTTTTTGATAAGGGAGTCAGATAAAATCTAGTATGAGATTATTTAAAAATTGAGATTACGAGTATTTAAAAAAAACAGTTAACTATAAAACACCACTTGAAACTTCAACCACGAATTCCTATTTTTACCGTGCTTTTGAATTAAGTTTACTTGGTTACCAAATTGGTAAATTTATTTGGGTATCAAGCAGAATTTTATGCTCTAAAATCTTTGTATAAAGCACTCCAGACAGATAATATTCAAAAAAGAAAAATACTGTTTTCTTATGTTAAATTGCTATATCAAGGATTCTTAGGACATTGAGTATACTCGTATATTGATTGTAATAAGTTATTAATAATAAAATACTCTTAGCAAGTAAATAGTTATTGAATAGGCCTTGCCAAATGTGCGTTTTTAATATGACATAAATCCGTCCCCATTGTAAGCAGCTACTGGAGATGATAATCATGAAAGAAAACAACATGGAATAAAGTATCAGTAGGGGTCATAACCACAATCATACAAGTCAAGGTTTATTAACTGACCGGTGAGTATTTCACAACAATAAATCGTGTGTCCAGTTAACCCATGCAGATGCAGCTTAACAGTCCATATACACCATTCTTACCAACTTTAGAGTGGCTATCTCATCCCCTTAGGTGATTAAGCTGACAGATACTGATACAAACAGGACGGGCATAGGATATTTTCAAAATCGTATTAAATACCAACATTTCGCATTTGAGAATGAATTTAGTTTGCAATATACTAGAATAGAGATATAAAGTATAACATTAGAAATAAATTGTGGAAAGATCTGTCAACCATCGGGATTCGAACTCAAGACCTTTACTTTGCCGGAGTAACACTCTTACCTTCTAAGCTATTGGCTGCTCTATCTTGATGGCTGAAATGATCTTCCATTTAGCGAATAATTGCTATATATCTCTTAATTGAATATATTATTAATATTCGTCACATATGACATCTCTTGCAAAATTTGTTTATAATTTCATTAAAAAATATTTTCTGACCGTATTACAATTTTTATTTAAAACAATAGTATCTTGAAAGACAAGTATTACAATGATCCTTATTGTATTACGAATACAGTTTGCACAATCGAGTCGTAGGCGAGTTACGCAAAGTACGAGTATTACAAATGTATATTGTAATACGTGTTTTTCATACTATTTTTCATATTTTATATTAATTTACTTTTATTTCAAAATTATTTTTCAAAGATATATAAAACATCAAGGTTGATAACATTAACAGTTTCAATAAGAATTTGAAATTTAATTTATTTTGACATTTATTTACAAGTTAGGTTATAGTTAGCATTTATATTTATTATGGTAGGAACCTACAAATAAATATTTTGAATTTTAATTTAAAAGAGTGTTCTACAGTTTGATGTAAATATTTTACTATAACAAATCTAATTGCAGTAATTTTCCATGACTTATGAGAGGTAATGACAACTAAAATTAAAGATATTTATTTATCACTTGACTAATTTATCAACTTCCCAATTTAAGAAATCCCCAAAAACATTTGTACAAAACTGTTCATTATACCACTGTTTCTGACAAAAAAAATTGTACAAAATTCATTTTGTGAACGCGAAATAGGAAAAATTATATACATAATTTTTTTTGCTGAATTTGGCAAACAAGCTATTGATATTAAAAAAAAGTAAATGAATTCTGTAATGAAATTTATGTTTCTGATAAATTTTTAATTATATTTGAACTTTACAGTTTTTAAACTGCGTGTGTATGTCATGGCGCCGCAGTATGACGTCAGCATGTGACATTGCTATGATGGAACTCGGCTAGATGGTAAAACAGTAGGACATTGCACAAAAATCCGAATTATGCTCGAAGCATTAAACTTTACAATTAAATGACCACCAATAACAAAAAGCTAAAAATGATTAGAAATGTCAATTTGCCGAGTATAAGTGTTCCTTTGCTTACTACGTGGTTGTCATCTAGTGGTGTTGCCAGTATTACTGCAAATTTAAAAAATCTGATGTGGCCAGCACATTACCTTCCGTCAGTTGTATTTTGTATAAATTTTTGCAAAAGATTCGGATGGAGTTTAGAATAGGGTCCGGGTCCAGCTATAAAATGCATTTTTTAAGGACACTAAACACACAAACACACAATATAAATTGCATTTGATACTGAAATCAGTCAATGAGAATTATCTGAAATCTGAATATAGTAGTCGTTTCCATGGTTATAGTATAGCTGGCTGATTTATGAAATTTTCTTTTTTTTATAATTTTTACCTTTCGTTGCTTTTGATGGTTAGTTTTTAATGAATAACGTTTTGTGATCCCTAGAATACGAATTTATTAGTTTTACGATGATGCCTGTATGTGTGTGTGCGCGTGTATGTGTATGTATGTGTGTGAGTGTATGTGTGTGAGACGATCGTTTCGGCCGCGATAACTTCAATACTACAATTCCAAAAATTACAATTTTTTCGTATTCCTCTTTATTACATCCAAATAAAGACTTGATTACATTTTAGTTACAATTGAACAACCGGAAGTTCCTTAATTTAAAGCTCTTAACTCTTTTTCAACACAGTTAAATATCATTTTTTGACATCATATATTATTATAAATATTAAAAAATATTTTATTATCTATACGATTTAATTGCATTATTTTCTTCATCTGCAATGTATTTGGAGATAAAAATTTATAACGAAATTAATTTTCATAAATCTTGCAATCTTTGCTGCGTCGCCATGAAAACAAATAATTCAATATTACAAGAAACTTTCCGTGTGTAATTTATATAAAATTCATAGAAATGACGGAAGGTATTTGGTTGGCCAAGTATAAAATGAAATCAAATCGTATAGAAAATAAAATATTCTTTAATATTTATAATAACATAAAATGTCAAAAAATGATATTTAACCGCGTTTTTTAAGAAAAACTGTTAAAAGATGCAAATGAGGGTACTTCCGGTTGACCAATTATAACCAAAATCTAATCACCTCTTCGGTTGGAAATAAACTCAAGAAAAACAAAAAAAAATTTTTTTAGAATAATGGTATTGTAGTAATGAGATCCGAAACGATGGTCACACACACACACACACACACACACACACACACACACACACACACAGACATAATTGTAAAAATAGTAAAATCTATTCTAGAGATCTTAAAACATGCTCATGCAGTAAAAATCACCATCAAATTCTTTGACCAAAGACAAATCTTCCTTACCTAAAAGTGACGGAATGTAAAAAAAATCAGTGAAATGAGAAAATGAGATATAAAGATATTTGATAAATAATTTTGAGTTCACCAAGCGCAGTTTTTAATTGTTGTTTTGTTATAAAACTAATAGGAAATAAAAAGATAGCTATTGCTAATTGACAATTTTAACATTATATTTCCTATGTTCAGAGAAAGTAGACACCTGGTATATCTCTTATCTACAGTGATAAGAGATAATAAATACTCCACGTTTCAACCAAATGTCAAATTTAATTTCATCCCTTACATATGTAATTCAATAATTTCATCCTTCTCCTTAGTTCTACCCTGAGCTAATTCCACTTTCATCCACTATCCTATCATCCAGAAAGACAACACCTCGACACAGATTTAGCACCATCCAGAGTGCCGTGGAGCGTGAAGAGGCTTGTGTGTGTGGGGCAGATGGACAATACGGGACACAGACTCCCCAGGCGATCGGTTGACCGGTGTCCGCACACCTCGCGCCTTCGGGATACACAAGCGAAGTGAGTCATCACGGGAGACCGACAGGACCAGCTGCAACCGGCTGGATCATGGTAAGATGTGATTTATACGATTGTCTAAATAGTGGATGATGAGAGAATGATGTAAAGTAGGAATAAATGAAGAGTTGTTACTGTTAAGGGATATAATAATATTGTGTATATCAATGGGAGAAAATTGTTACGACACATAGAAACTATTCTGGATACGCCAGGTTTTCTATGTAGAGTGTGGGGGTAAAACACTAACAATTGTCTTGTATGTACGTAAGTAGACATACTCGTAACATAAAAAATGATGTGGTCTAACACATTACATTTCGTTTGTTCTTTGTATTTTGTACAAAGTCCATACATTTTTTACCTCTCGCTAAGAGAGGTATTGGATTCATGCTAAAAATCGCATATACAAATTTTAATGATTAAGCACGTTTTAAGGTCCCTACAATCCGATTTTAATATTTTTACGATGATATCTGTGTGTGTGTGTGTGTGTGTGTGTGTGTGCGTGCGTGCGTGCGTGAGTGCGTGCGTGCGTGCGTGTGTGTGTGTGTGTGTGTGTGTGTGTGTGTGTGTGTGTGAATGTATGTGTGTCGTTTGGAAGGACGATTTCTCAAAAGCTATAATACTTAATATCTGTTTAACTACGTATTTCTCAATCGGACATTACTGGGAAGAGCTGAAAAGGTTTTGGTAATAACTGGACAACCGGAAGTAGTAGATTCTTAAAAAAAATCTTCTAAATATTATTTTTTGCTATATTTTGTTCTTGCTAAATTCTCTATCTGATACAAAATAGTTTTTCTTCGAAAAATACATTTAAATGTTATTTTTTCGAGATTTGTTATTATAAAAATTAAATGAACTTGATTGATAGTCGACTGAAGGAATGGATGAGGGTCCCAAGGGAAAAAATGATCGTAAGAATTACTTAAGTCAGTCAACCACGTGCAATACTTTTTGTTAAAAAATTCTTTATTTTATATCTTTAACTACAAAAAGTTTTTACATACATTCATAATTATTATTTTACAATCATTGACTGTTACGTTTTAAATGTTATTTATTTATTTATGTTTTTATCATTTGACGATCAACTCTGTGAATATTTTATTACTACTGTTCCTCATGGGTGGTTGCCATACACACCATTGTTTTTAAACCATTTCTTGCCCTGAAGAAGACTACTGTAGTAGTCGAAACGTTGGCTTCGTAATAAAAAAATTTACATCAGTGACTGCTAGTCCGATCATTTTTTCCCTTGGGACCCTCATAAAAATTAAAGTTTTTTAAAATTTCCACAGGTTTACATTAATACTTTTTTGTATATAATTTATGGATAAATTTATAAAATTATCTATAGTTTTAATCCCGGAGCCTACGCTTTAAACACAACTCATACACATGGTTACACAGTTCAGATCTCAAATGTTTGTAACTGACAGATATATGTCACTGTCAACAAAATAATCATTTCAAATAATAATATTAACTTATATTAAATAGTAATTGGAACAATAATTATATGGAAAGGAACTTAATACAGTTTCCAGCATAAGTAAATATGTAAAAATATAGGTAAGATAATAAAAACATATAATATATCATCACGGCATATTACCCATTGCTGGATATGCCACTCTGCTTTGTACACAGATTTAGCTAACAATGATATATTTGTATCGTGCGGGCATTTACCAAGTGTCATCTCACAAGCACTTATTGCTGGCGTGGAGAGTGCACCACAGGGTTCATTTTTGTTTTGTTTAAAATTCAAAATATTTGGCGTCGGTCGGGATTGAACCCGGCATTTAAATTTAATTATAAGTATTTAAATGAATAAAAATTAAATTAAACGGGAGGTATTGTGTTGGTCACATCAGATTTTTTAAAAATATTCTCATTCAGTTCAAGGAATAATTATATAAGCACTACGTAGTCATCTCTATTCACTGTACTTTGGAAATAACAACCAAAATAAAGAGATCTAGTCTAAATGTTATTCAATTTTGAAGTAGGTATAGTATTCCCACCCCCCACTGGTGAGTTTGGTGCGTCAGACAATTGACTTGAGCGCTCGCGCCTGCTGCCAATTCTCGGCCCGGTCCATCCTGATAAATAGCCGGTGATTATTCTCCCGTATGGCTTCCTATCTGGATCTGCGGTCTGCATGTGCTCTACCTGGATGATTCAGATCCTGTCACTTTGGTTTTACCGACCGCGTATTTGTCAACTTTACGGCAGCAGCTTTTGTATTCCGTGATTGTTTTACAATCCACCATCGGTTTGTAGTGGCATGAGTGAGAGATTGTTTATTAAACAAAATTGAAGCATTTCAATTCAAAAAAGATCAATAGTGGATTCAGTATACAAATTGATAGATTGATAGTTATCAGATTTATATATTCTAGGAAATATTTATAAATGTCATTAAGAAAAACAATGTTAATTTTTACCTCTCGTTAAGAGATTCATCCCATATCCAGATTTTAATAATTAAGCACGTTTTAAGGGCACTACAATCCGATTTTAATATTTTTACGATGATGTATGTATGTATGTGTGTGTGTGTATGTGTGTGTATGTGTTTGTGTGTGTGTGTTTATGTGTGTATGTATGTTGGGATGTTGGGAGGCAGATTTCTCAAAAACTGTACTATTTAATATCGGTTTAACTACGTATTTCTCAATCGGACATTACTTGGGAAGAGCTGAAAAGGTTTTGGTAATAAATGGACAACCAGAAGTAGCAAATTCTTAAAAAAAATCTTCTACATATTATTTTTTGATAAATTTTGTTCTTGCTAGTAAAAGAAGAGTAAATTCTTTATCTGATACAAATAAATATTTTATTATATTTTTTATAGATTTAGAGATAAAGGTATATACTAATCTGTTGTAATAAATCTCACAGGACAAATAATGTCATGGAAACCAATTAAAAAATGAAAGTGTTTGTAACATTAACATATCAGTCATTTTATTTTGAATACTCCTACGCACTCACTACTAAGGACTCTGTGTTATTTTTTACCTTTTGACATTGCCCAAGCTAGAGCTGTCCTTTTCTATGTGCGTCAATGCTTATACAGTAAAGGAGCATATAATGATTGTGAATAAATGTCAGTGTTAAAAATCCAGAGACATTACTGAAATTTTTGTGGGATGTACTACATTATATTATTTCTTATTGTATTCATAGTTAAATATTTAAAATTATAGGTATAATAGGTACATATACCCTTCAAAAATACTGTCAATCCCGACAATGAATTGGAAACATTTCGAAAAATTAGAAGAGTAGGACAAAATTTCTTCATAGAATGAATTTAAAATTAAAAAATCTAAATATAAAGAATAGATGTAAGTAGAATTTTTGATGTAGTGTAGGTATACAAGAAATGTTAAATACAATAGGGCGCGAGCAGTCATGTGACGTTGTTGGTCTTGACCAGCAGATATGGGGGACCGTGACAGAATGATAGCTAGTCAAAAAAAAACATAAATGTCAAATATCATAATTTTTCATTCTAAATTTCGTGATTTTCCAATTTCATGTAGTTTATTTTCCTCCTGGTGACAAATTAACTACGTGCATTTAGAAAATCTTGAAATTTTTAATAAAAAAATCTGACATTTGACATCTATGTACATAATTACTAATTGTCATTCTGACATGGGCCCTCTTATCTGCTTGTCAAGGCCAACAATGTCACATGACTGCTCGTACCCTCTACTTATGTAACCAAAAACGGAAGTGGGGAGAGGTATTGTATTGGCCACAACAGATTTTTTTCTATATTGCAGTATTTACTTATTCAGTTTAAATAAAAATGTGTTAAACAAAAGTTGTAGAAAATTAAATTCTATACCTATCTCACTAAACAGATCATATTTTGCACGTAATTGTAACCTGTAATCTAAGGTGGGGAATGTTTAATTGCATCCGAGGGCTTGTGTATATTATCGAGGGGCCAAGATATTGAGATTGCAGTCAGGAATGACATATTTTCCAACCTCTAAAAGGTCAGGTATCGACATGTTAAATTGACGTATTATATAAATGGACCCGACGTAGAGAAAGATAGGAATTGACGCTCACCTTAGAAAAGGACAGCGCTAGTTTGGGCAAAGTCAAAAGGTGAAAAATAACACAGAGTGCTTAGTATAGTGGTTGAGGTCTATTGTTTTGCTAACCTTGACAGAACGTCAAGGTTTGTAAAATTGAAACACATTTCAAAATATTACTACAAATAAGATTCTGCTTTCATATCACTCTAAATAAGAGTTACAAAGTGAGTAATTTTGATTTAATGTGAAATAGAAATAATTTTAATGTAGCATGCTGGTAATTTAGGTTATGTTTTGTCATTCATGCTATGTATATTAATTGTGATTTATTTAATATATTTCAGACTTCTTTTAAAATGGTAATGTCATGCAGTGCATGTTTACACCCAGAAGAACAATTGATCAGATTTTGGTTATAACTGGTGAACCGGAAGCAGCCTCATTTGAAGATTTAACAGTTAAATTTGATTTATTGACATTTAACGTTATTATAACTTAAAGAATATGTTATTCTCTATACGATTTGATTGCATTTTATACTTCATATTCAATACGAGATATAGAGTTAAAGAATTTTAAAGAAATTAAATTTTATACAACCAGCTATGCTAAACATGGAAACTTCTAATATATTCATATAATTCAAATTGACAGATGTCAGTATACATAAAAAGTAAATGTGGCAGAGATGAGGATGTTGAAGTAGATGTTGGGTAAGACACATTACATTGGTTTGAAAATGTCATGAGGAGAAATGAAGCATATTTTAGATGAAGAATGAATAGCTTAGTAATAGAAGGTTGAAGAAACAGAGGAAGACCAAAGATAAGATGGAAGGACTGTATTTCGGAAGACTTGAGAGAAAAGGAACCGAATGAGAACGACACGTAAAACAGAAATGAGTGGAAGAAGAAAATAAAAAATAGCAACCCCTACCAAATGGGGAAAGCTAAAGAAGAAGAAGATGTTAGTGTCAAGTGCAATTTGCATAGTTTGTTTATGAAATAATTTTACTGGAAATTTAGAATCTTTTGCAAGAAAATTTATGTATGGAAGGTATTGTGCTGGCCACAACACATTTTTTCGAGTAGATTTCCGAAGGATTAAAAACTGTAAAAAGTAGCTTACAGCTGCTATAAAACATAATTTCAAGTCATACAAACATTCTACGATATGCAGAAATTATTTCCAATCGATGGACTACATCTTAAATGTACATAAAAATAAAATTTCAAATAAAAAATATTAGCTAAAGAAAATGTATTTTTCCATATTTGTTATTTCTACAAATAATTTAAGATATGAATTAAATATTGTATGTTAAATCGAATATGAATTATATTTAACATTAACATATCAGTCATTTTATTTTGAATACTCCTACGCACTCACTACTAAGCACTCTGTGTTATTTTTCACCTTTTGACATTGCCCAAACTAGAGCTGTCCTTTTCTAACGTGTCCGTCAATGCTTATACAGTAAAGGAGCATATAATGATTGCGAATAAAATCATATTTGAAATTTAATAAATGTAGCTCATTTGTAGTGATAGCCATGGAATTAAAAAAAAATTACAAATAAATGCATAATGTTTGTACTGTTAGAACAATACCATTTCATTATTTGCAACTTTTCTTTGTGATAAAAACGTTCTATTTATAAACCTATAAACACATTAAATAATAGTTTAATAATTATAAATTTTCTTTTTATAAATAAACTATTTTTCTGACAGTTCAAACATAATATTTACTTGAAATTTGTTTTAATTAAACGGTGTCACATTTTAAATGAAAGTTTATGCAATGTTGTTTATAGTAAAAATCTTATGTGGCCAACACAATACCTCCCGTAAAATTAAATTTAAATAACGGGTACGATCTCGACCGACGCCAAATATTTCAAATTTAAAATTCTACAAATATTTGACGTCGATCGGAATCGAACCCGGTTATCCAGATTCGCTTGAAGTGACGCCTGGTAAACGCACGCACGGTTCAAATATGTCATCATTGTTACGTAATATCTGTGTACAAAGTAGATTAGCACACCCAGCAATGGGTAATATGCCGTGATGATATATTATATATTTTTATTATCTTACCTATATTACTATTAGTACATATTTACTTGTGCTGGAAACTGTATTAAGTTCCTTTCCATATAATTACAGTTCCAACGGTACTATTATTATTTGAAATGATTAGTTTGTTGACAGTTACATATATCTGTCAGTTACATACATTTGAGATCTGAACTGAGTAACCATGGAGTTTTGTTTAAAGCGTAGGCTCCGGGAGTAAAATTATAGATAATTTTAGAAATTTATCCATAAAATATATACAAAAAGCATTACGCAAACCTGTAGATAGTTTAAGAAAACTTTAATTTTTATAATAACAAATCTCGAAAAATAACATTTAAGGTAGTTCACCAGTAAATCGAGTTTCTATAGAAGTTTATAAAAATTTAACTATGTGTTAAGAATGACCTAATACATGTACAGTTAATTTTTTATAAACTTCTGACGTACAGAAAATGAGTTATTCGCCTCGAAAGTCGGACATTTTAACACGTGAAGCATAGGACCAATGCTATCAAAACCAACGTTTTGATTAATAGCATCATTTTGCTTCTATAGATTTTAATAAAAAACTAATATGTAGTAGTTTAATATGTTTCGAATGTTATTTCAAACGATGAAAGCGATCTGACGTACAGTTTCAGAGTAATTGTAGTGTAAAATAATGTACTCGACGACAGAAAAACTCGAGGGAGAGAGGCAGCGGCTACACTGTATGTTTACGTCAGGGGGAAGGGTAAAACTAATATAATATATAGATAAAAATATTACTTACATTTGCATTTAATGTATGTTTTATTCATTTATATTTGTAAAAACTGTATAACAACGTTAGAACTGCTAAATTGATTTATTGACAGTTTCAAAATGACATTTAAATGACAGCAGGCATAAATCACGCCCTCATTACCGGTTTTAGAACTAGTGTTTTGGGCAGATTTTGAAACAAAATTTGAGTTGTTTCCCGGTCTTGTATTAATAAAGTAGGCTACGATCCAGCAAATATCAAATTTAAATGTCATTTTTAGAATGTCAGAAAATCAATTTAGCTATTATAACGTTGTTATATGGTTTTTCAAAGATATAAATGAATAAAAAATATAAAATATAAAAAATGTAAATGTAAGTACTATGTTTTATCTATTTTTGTTATATTATTTTTAATACGTCAAAATTGACAGCGGGAATAAGTCACGTCAAAACGGTGAATTTGTAACTACCGCTGGATTCAGCGGCTCCCTGCTAGAACTGTTCCCCCCCTTCCCCTTCCGATTAAAGCGCGACGTTGCCAGCTTTCCTTTAACAACGTATCGTAGCGGTGTGGGTGTACATACTTGTGACATACGGCACAAGAAAGTACAGTCACCTACCAAAAGTTTTCTTTAGAGAGGGGTTATCGTAGGATGCGCAGTATACGTTCAGCGCGATCAAATTTTTGGCCTGGACAGTACCTAGTGAACTACCTTAAAGGTATTTTTCGAAGAAAAACTATTTTGAGCTTCCTGTAAAGTGCTATTTCCGGTTATCTGATTTACTCCAAAATCTAATGGCATCTTTCCATATAAGAGTAAGGTAGAAATACAAGTCTTTTACTCGTTATTACAATAGCATATTATAATTACGATTACATTTCGATTTGTCCAAGTATCAAATTTAAATTCTGCGCCTTCAAGGTCAGTCTCTATACCAGTGTTTCCCAACCTTTTTTGTGCCATGCCCCACCTTAGGCTTTCTAAAATTCTTTTGCCCCCCTATGTAACATATATAATTTTTAATATTAAAAAATTGAATTGTTCACTTAAGAAACTTAAATGATAGGTTTTAGGAAGAAATCACTAGGAAATTGTTAACGAAACACAGTAAGTAAATTTTCAGAACATATAATGAAAAACTGAAATTCAAATTCCAAATAACATTAATAAAGATTTTTCTATATTAATTTATTATTTTAATTTAGTTAAATGCTTGCTGCACAGAGATTTTATATTAGGTTCCAATTTGGTTAGCTTCAGTCTCAAGTCTCCACGTTGTGTTATATCCAGCCGATTTCTTTTTTTACCAGTAAATCTTTTACAGCACTAAATCCACATTCAGCTAAATATGAAGATGGAAACGGTACCAATAGTTTTCTTGCACATTTGGTTGAATTTGGGTATTTGATTTCTGTTTCCTCACAAAGCCATGCCATCGCTCCTTTCATATTAAATAAAGTTTTAACTGAATGCTGTGAAACACTACAGAAGTTGCGATGGGCCATTCAGGTGCGAACAACTGCGTTGTTTAGCGAGATTTTAAAACGTCCGGTGTTCCCCGCGGAGCCTGCCGTCTGCCGCAGGGAAGTTTACTTGACGACGCCAAACACCCAGTTGATATTTTGGTTTCATCAAGCGAAATTATACCTAATAATTATTTACCGCAATTATTTAAGAATTTGCTTTTTTCGTTAAATTTGGCACCGAAATCTAGCATTCCATTTAAATGGCCCGGAGCGAAAGGGTTAAACTCGTGTCGAGCCCATTTTCGAATTGCCCCCATTAACAATCAAATTGCCCCCCTGTGGGGCGTGGGCCCCACGTTGGGAAACACCGCTCTATACCTATATTATTTATATAAATAAAGGTAGGATATACTTTGTTTATTGAGCTGTATGAACATTGACGTTCAATTAAGTTTCAGATCACCTGAGTTTTTAAAATTTTACACAAATTTCAATAATTAATTGGAAATTACCTAATGGTAATTTAGTGATATTTTCAAATTTGAGGCTATTTAAAGCCTCGTTCACAGCTACTTTTTTAATGCATAACGTTAATATATAGTGCTAATAGATAATGCGTAACGAAGTTTGTTATATGGCAACGCCCAGAAACATTCACAACTACTATTTAATATTAACGCATAATGCATAAACACAATGCATTATGCATTAAATAAATTTGTGACAGCTATCAAAATAAATTGTCAAGTAATCTCAAAATCTTCAATGTCAAAGAAAACAAATAGCTGCATCTAATGCTATATTTGTAATACAATGTGCTCAAATAAAGTTAAACAAGAAAATACGCTTCAGCAGTCCTTTTTTGGTATGATAAACTTCAACTCTGACAGGTCATTTTTATAAATACAGATATCCACTATCAATTCAATTTTGTTGCAGAAAGTGCTATGATATTCTTAACCTTATGCATTAGCTCTACGTATTAAGTTTATGTCTTATGCATTACGCATTAAAAAATCTGTTATGGCCATCCCATACCTCTCGCCATTTCCATTTTTAGTTACATATAAGTATTGTATTTAACATTTCTTGTATACCTACAATTTACACCAAAAATTCTACTTATACCTGTTTTTTATATTTAGATTTTAAATTTTTTAATTAATTCTATGAAGAAATTTTGTCCTACTCTTCTAATTTTTCGAGATGTTTCCAATTCATTGTCGGGATTAAGAGTATTTCTGAAGGGTATATGTAATATACCGATAATTTTTAATATTTAACTATTAATATAATAAGAAAAAATATATGTATGTATGTACTTTCCAGAGAAAGTCTTCAGTAATGTATCCGGATTTCTGACACTGACATTTATCTGTCAGTTACAAACATGTTAATTTTTCAATTGGTTTCCATGACATTATTTAGGCTGTGAGATTTATCACAATAAATTATTTTATATATTATATTCTTTAATCTCTAAATCAATAAAAGCTTTAAAATATTTTAATATAAGATAGAGAATTTAATCTTCTTTAATATTTGCAGGAACTAAAATTTTCGAAAAATAATATTTAGAAGATTTTTGTTTAAGAATCTGCTACTCCCGGTTGACTAATTGCAACCAAAACCATTTTTACTCCTCCCATTAATGTCCGATTGAGAAATATGTAGTTAAACAGGTATTAAGTCCTTTAATTTTTGAAAAATCATCCTTCCAACATCCACACACACCCACATATATATATATATATATATATATATATATATATATATATATATATATATATATATATATATACACGCAAGCATCCACACACACACATAGACATCATCGTAAAAATGTTAAAATTGTAGTGACCTTAAACCGTGCTTATCCATTAAAATCTGAATATGCGATTTTTAGCATAAATCCAATACCTCACTTAGCGAGAGGTAAAATTAGCTGTGAATGTTAGCTTAAAGAATAATAATTTGTAAAATTTAATACTTCGAAGGCATATACATTTTTTTGCAACAACTCTATCCATGGCTATCTATAAATGAGCAGTATTTATAAAATTCCACATATATACAAAATATAATTTATTTAGTAATTTAGATGTGGAAATTAATTGTTTACAACTTTTATTTGAAACATGTTTTTTTAAATTAATATGTAAGAAAAATGTACAGAAAAATAGAAAAAAAAATTGTATTGTATTCCTTCAAATTATTTGCTTCGTGTGATAACTTTTATACTTAGTGCAATTATGCATACTTTCAGCAACTTTGTGTCTCATATATCACCTTAACAATGACGTAAGGTCACTTTAAATAATAGAAAAAGATACGATAAGAATAGAAAATGTTGCTAAATTAGGTGTGGTTGTAATTTAAGTAAATATTGCAATTTTTCACAAATAATCATCACAATTATTGCCCATTATTTTCATTATAGTTCCTAGAAGTCTATCAGTTGAGAAATTGACTTTTTTTCGCTGATAAAATATGCAAAAGCGCACACTTATTTTTCTTTAAGTTCGATTAGTTCATTTATTTATTATTATTTGTGTGTGACAATAATTATCGTTTCATATTACAATTTAGATAATATTGCATTACGAAGGACTATAAAATGAAAAAGTTTTCTTGAGATAAGACGATTTATTTTTGATGATTTTTTTTAGACCAATTTACTGTTTAGTGTTATATTTAGCATATTAACAAATAGATAACTGATATATTGAAGCTCGACTTTATTAAAATAATAATTTAAAAAAGTTTTATCATTTAAAGAACGCTATTCCAAGATTAATTTTTTTACTACATTATATTATTCATTTTAATAAAAGATTCGTTTAAGTACAGAATATTCAATAAACAATTTTAATGAAAAAAATCTGATGTGGCCAGTACAATCTTCCGTCAGTTCTATGTATTTTGTAAAATTGAAAATCCCTGTTACCTGCCTAAAGTTTATATATGGTGAACTCTAATTTGTAATTTATTGTACATAATTTATGGTAAAATATCCTATAGATTTTGTAAATATATGTGAAAATTGTTTTATGTTGAGACATGCTCTTATTGATTAATAAAAAAGTTTATATGTCGTAGACTTATATGAATATATTATTTGTATTTCTAAAAATATTCTTTGCTTCATCAATTTTTTTTTTTGCTATTATTGCTTCTATTTGGCCACACTGTGACACATACTATAATAATAATCATTAATATAGACCGACGCCAAAAATAAAAATATTTAGATTTTTAAATGACACAAAACTGACCCCCTCTGGTGCTCTCTCACGCCATCAATGAGTGCCTATGAGGTGAGCAATGGGTAATATGTCGCGATGATATTTTTTATTTTTATTTTATATGGAAAGAACTGATAGATAGTTGGCGGCGGCAAATTTCCTCATTGGTGTGAAATTTACTGATGTCATCAGGCAAAAGAAGACACGACAATTTAAACAATTATATTTTCAAAGACAATTTTTTCTTGAATAAAGAGTTATATGAAAGAAAATGAAAAATACGGACAAAATCTTGTAATACCTCATTGTAAAGTGATCTGCTGTAAATGAGTGAACAAATGTGATATTGTATGTATTTACCGTATGTTACTCGTAGCATTTGACAAATAGCATGACACGAAATTTACTACCATTGGGACATAAAACAGGTATTTAAATTCCTTTGCATTTAAAATAGTTCCATGGTTCCTATACTTTTTTTAGTCGACTACCTACAAATATTGTGTAGCACCTTTCAAAACTCTTGTTGATAAATATTTATACATATTAATATCCCTTAAATCATTTTCAACATCTGAATTTCGAAAAATCTTCATCGATTCGATTGCGCCCTTTAATTATCGATCAATTTAAACATTTATTCATCATTGAGGTGAAAAATGTAAATCAATGATTTACGATCTGATGTTAATAACCACCCATAAAATCAGTTCTTTCGCATTTCTCGGGGCAGTCATACATAAACACATCTTCACTTCGCGTTCGCATCTGTACCTGGGGTGGGTAGCCATAGCCGAGCCAGTAACGGATCTACGGCGACCAGACGGTTGATTGATCGTGCTAATTTATTTCAAGCCCCTAATGACTGAGCTGGCGACCGGGGCAAGTGATAATTTTTAATAACCGGACCGCTTTTTGCCCACAAAAGAAACGAAATCAATCAGCATAATGGACTGGTTCCGGTGCTCTCTCCCGTAATGCGGATCACATATCATGTAGGTACCACTTTGCTATTTAATTTTTTGTATTAATATATACACCTTTAAGGCATGAATGTCATTTCTACTTATTTAGTTTGAATCACGATCTAGATTCTAGAATATTTATGATGCACGCGCGGCCGTCCAATTGGCAACTGCACATTCAATAGCGCCACTACTTTCCAAGATTAACAAATGCGTAATTTAACTACATGTGCTTATAATAAACTCTTTGTGGTTATTAATTTTACAATAAAAAAATCTTTAAAATGATTAAGATATTAATAAATTTATGAATTTATACAGTTTCCAAGTGTGAAGAGAAGAAGAGCATGTATGAATTCGATTATGAGTGTGGCCGAGGCGAAAGAAGTTGTTACGGTTTTATTTTTAGTTTAATTGATAGATACAGAATACTACATTGTGGGCGCAGTCGAGTGATTGATGGGGATTCCACAGATGTCGCTAACAATCTTAACTTTAGTCAGTTTTAAATTTTACTGGGAATTGTGGGATTTAATTAAAATATTCTTAACTTGCAAAGAACACTTTGTGTCAAGTTTTTGAAGAGTGTAGAGCGAAATACGCCACTTTGTGATACTATTGCACATGGAGATTGTTGCAAAGAGATTAGTGATTTTCGTGGCACGTTTTTAGTAAACGGATTATTTTTCACTCTATTGAAGAAAAGAATACAGTTGGTATTTAGCGTCGTTCTGACGGATTATCTCCTTCAAAATTGTCACTTAGATATTCAATATCTTTATAAAGGAAAAAAGGGCAGTTATTTAATGCGTAAGTGTGGAATTCTTTCGTTGGTCATTCGATTGCTAATATAGTGTAATATTTCTGCGTAGCCTTTTTTTTTATACCTATATATATATATATATATATTGGGCTCGTGTGGTGAGGCTGTCCGTAACGCACGAGACATTCGCTGCATAATCGCGCAGAGAGAAAGGAGAGACATTGAACACAGGACCGGCTTGAGAGAATTTTGGGAAACGAGGCGGCGGTAAGCGGCCGAGTACGCTGTACAAGGATTCAACACATATCCTGGTGAGCCCGTTTCATTTTGTAACTCGTCCTGTCGATGATTCGTGTACGATCCTGCATTTCGGACGAACGTTTTGACACCCGTCTGAACTTATTCTTTAATCGTCGATGCGCGATGAACATTGCTTATTTTGATGTTGATTATTGATTATTTGAGATCGAGAGATTTATTTTTTTATATGATATTTATATTTTTTTGTGAAGCCATACAGCGTTGTGCTTTAAGATATTTATTTGGGGTCGCGAGTTTAAGGATGCATCCATTAAAATCGTAGATAGGTTGTTGACCCAAGTGAGTCAGTTTTTGGTTCAGCGAGACTCTGTTGCGTGGCTAATTTTCATAATATATATATATATATATATATATATATATTGGTTTGTAGTTTTCTCAAATTCCTCATTTTATATTAATAATTTAAACAATTAATAAATCTGGTATTTAGTTAAATTTATGTACGATTTTGATTTCATTCAACCTTTGTCCTGTTTATTATTATGTTTTTTTGATTTAGTAAAAATCCCTTTGCTATTCAGGATTTCATATACCTGTAAGATTGCTTTTATTTTCCAAATTTGAATAGCATGGCGCCCTTATAAAAAAAATGAAATCTAACATTTTTCTTTTATCACTTATTTATAAACTTTTTTGAACCAGCCCTTACTCGAGACTGAGGTTAGCGGCACGAGTTATAAATTTTTATTACAATTTAGTTCATTGTCACGTTGGCTAACTTTTAATTGTAACATTTTGGCGCCCAACGTGGGGCATCCCAAAAAAAAAAAAAAACATTTTTTTTGATTGTGAATAATAAAGTAATAATTTTGTTTCTGTTGACTCGAATTACGTTAAAATGGAGGAGAGGAAAACTACAATCAATACTTACGAAGTAAACCGATTGAATCAAGACGAATTAAAGTATGAGTTAAAGATTAGAGGTTTCGAGGATGTAGGAGCGGTAGAAAAAATGCGTTCAGCTCTGAGGGAACTTAGGAAATTAGAACGAAAAGGAACAAAAATTGAACGGCCTAGGTATCCATAGACGGTTGCGGAGGATATAACGGCGTTAACGAAAACGGAAAAAGAAATAGGGGAAATTATTAAAGAATTTGATGGGGATCAAGCCTCAAATACGTTTAAAAAAATTAAAAGCAAGTTAGCGTATGCGTTTGAAAGAGTAAATAGAGTAAAACCGGTAGCGACCGACGCGGAAGCAATTGCAAGTAGGAACAAACTGTTATTAGCTTTAGTTAATCATTCCGCAGAGATAACAGAATGTAAGAAAATCTTTCAACATAGTACAATAATTGAAAAAGGAGCTCCGGTAGATTTAAGCGCTATATAGCTAGCCGATGATGATAAATCAGATGCTGATTCTGAGGTTAGCTCGGATTCGGATTCAAGGGTAGAAAATTATTCTAGAAGTAGTAGAAATAGTAAACTTACGCAGTCGATGCCTGTATATAAATGGAATTTAACCTTTAATGGTGATAAATCACAATCACTTAATGCATTTTTAGAACAAGTCGAAGAAACGCGAATCGCGCGGGGGGTCACCAAACAACAATTATTTATTTCAGCATTAGATCTTTTTGAGGGAAAAGCTAAAAGCTGGTATAGAGCAATTAGGAAAACTCTTCATAACTGGGAAGAATTAGTAGTGTTACTTAAAGAGGAATTTCAACCCGCGGATTATGACGAAAAGCTTTATGAGGAAATTAAACGAAGGACACAGGGAGAAAATGAGTCTGTAGGCATGTATTTCGCAATGATGACGAATTTATTTGACCGTTTAACAATTCCATTAACGGAAAATACTAAATTAAAGATATTATCTAGAAATTTAATTCCATATTTTCAAGCGTATATCGGGTTACATGAACCCAAAACTATTAGCGAATTAAAAAAGATTTGTAAGCAATTGGAAGCGCGGAAAACGATTATGAATAATTATATACCACCTCCAAGTAGAAAAGAAACCATGGAATCGGATTTAGCGTATGTCGAAGCACAAGAATCGAGTAGTAACGTTAATGAAATATCGGCACAGGATAATCGATCCGAAACAAGAAAATGTTTTAAGTGCGGAAAAATTGGACATATATCTCGTTATTGTCGCAAACAAGCACCAGTTATAAAATGTTTTGGCTGTGGAAAAGAGGGAGTTACGAAAAATAAATGTCCAAATTGTTCGAAACTAAAGTCGGGAAACGGGAAGGTTAAAATTATTTTAGATTATATTATGGCACACGCGAAGGGTGACGAACGCCCTTATATTCAAGTTGACATTTTAGGTAAAACGGTTTTAGGTTTATTAGATTCGGGAGCGACACATACCTTTGTAGGGGCGGAAGGATTAGAATTATTAAAGTCATTGGGTTTTAAATTTGCGAATAATAATGAAATTTCTTGTAAAGTCGGAAATGGCGAAATAATTAAAAGTATCGGTTCATGTTATATTCCTATGAAGCTGCAAGGAACAGAACGATTAATAAAGGTTATAGCGGTACGGGAAATCACGCATCCTTTTATTTTCGGGATAGACTTTTGGAGAATTATGAAAATAGTTCCTGATTTAACTAGTGATAACTGGCATTTTGCATCTCCGAGTAAACTTATGTCGTTACAGGGAAAGTGTATTGAGAGCAAGGATCATTTGAGACCAGAACAACGCGCGGAATTAGATAAAATAACCGATAAATTCTTTCGTGAAACGGGTAATAAATTAGGCTGTACAACGTGGATTGAACATGAAATAATTTGCGAGGTTCCACCAATCAAACAACGGTATTATCCGGTATCGCCATATGTTCAAAAACACATAGATTCGGAATTAAATAATATGTTAGAACAGGGAGTGATTGAAAAATCGCAAAGTGCATGGTCATCGCCGATTCTTCTCGTGAAGAAGAAAGATGATACATATCGTTTTTGCGTTGACTTTAGAAAATTAAACCAAGTATCTAAACCTTGTGCGTACCCTTTGCCGTATGTGAATAGTATCCTAGACAAATTAAGAAATGCTCACTATTTATCTACCTTAGATGTAAAATCTGCTTATTGGCAAATTCCAGTAAAGAAGGAAAGTCGTGAACTTACAGCATTTACAGTACCCGGTAGAGGGTTGTATCAATTTAAACGTATGCCTTTCGGATTACACTCTGGCGGCGCAACATGGCAAAAATTAATGGACATGGTTATTGGACCTGAACTAGAACCATATGCTTTTGCATATTTAGATGATATTGTTATTGTTACCGACACTTTTGATAAACATTTAGAAATCCTTAGTTGCATTTTCGATAGGTTAAGGGAAGCAGGGTTAACACTTAGTAAAGATAAATGTCAATTTTGTAGGGAAGAATTAAAATATTTGGGATATGTAGTAGACAAATTAGGGTTACATGTAGATCCGGAAAAAGTTAAAGCAATTATTGATATGCCGAGTCCCACCAATATAACGGAGTTGAGACGTATATTAGGAATGATTTCGTGGTATCGTAGATTTTTACCGAATTTTTCAACGATTATTGCTCCAGTTACGAAATTATTACGAAAAGGCCAAAAGTTCGAATGGACAGAGAAATGTGAGGAAACATTTAGAATTATTAAAAATTGTTTAACCTCGGCACCAGTTTTAAATTGTCCAGATTTCACAAAATCGTTTACAGTACAATGTGACGCGAGCGGATACGGAATTGGAGCCGTATTAACCCAAAATATCGATGGAGAAGAACGTGTAGTTTGTTTCATGAGTAGATCGTTGACGCGAAATGAAAGGAATTTTAGTACTACTGAACGTGAGTGTTTAGCGGTTATATGGAGTATAGAAAAATTACGGCCATATCTTGAAGGAGTTAAATTCACGGTGATAACTGACCATAGTTCGCTTATTTGGCTGAATAAATTAAAAGATCCAACTGGGAGATTAGCAAGGTGGGCGGTGCGTTTACAACAATTTCAGTTTGATATAATACACAGAAAAGGAAAGGATAATATTGTACCAGACGCGCTATCCAGATTATTACCACAAGTAGAATGTCTAACAGTAGATGTTAGTAAAGTCAAGGATAAGTGGTATCAAAAGATGGTTTCCTTAGTTCAAACAGATCCTCTGAAATACCCAACTTACAAATTTGAAAATAATGCGTTGTATAAACATATTAAAAGTAAAATGCCGAGCAGGGTCAATGACGAATATCCGTGGAAGCTTATCCCACCAAAAGAACAACGATTGGCGTTATTAAAACAGTTTCATGATTTACCTACGGCCGGCCATACGGGAATATTCAAAACGTTCCATCGTCTTTGTCAAAGATATTACTGGCCGAAAATGCACGTCGATACTACCCGATATGTACGGAATTGTAAAATATGTCAACAAGTAAAGCCGTCATCATCAGCGAAACAAGGGTTCATGCTGCAGCACCCGCGAGTAAACAAACCGTGGCAATTGATTTGTTTTGATTTTGTTGGTCCTTTTCCCCGAAGTATAAATGGGAATACTTGCGCTTTAATAGTAACGGATTATTTTACTAAATTTACACGTATTTTTCCTTTAAGATCTGCGTCAGCTGCCAAGGTTAGGAAAATACTAGAGAATGAAATATTTTTGTTATTTGGTGTACCACAATATGTCACATGCGATAATGCAAAGAATTTTGCTAGTAAGGTCATTAAGCAGTTATGTAACGAATACGAAGTTACAATGAGATTTACGCCATTTTATCATCCTCAAGCTGACCCCGCGGAAAGAGTAGTCCGTAGTGTTAAGAATATGATTTCATGTTATATTAAAGAAAATCAGAGAAAATGGGATGTAGAAATAGACAAAATAGGTTGTGCCCTCCGGACTAGTGTTCACGAAACGACGAGATGCACTCCTTACTTCTTAAATTTTGGGCGTGAACAAATATTGCGTGGTAGTTATTATAAAGAAGACGAAAAACGTAAGGGTAACGAGAACGGTGAATGTGAAAATTTCAGGGCTAAAATTTTAGAACGGATTTATATAGATGTCAGGGCTAGATTAGAGAAGTCATTCCAGAAAAGTAAAAAACGTTATGATTTGCGCAGACGGGATGCAACATTTAACGTGAATGATCGGGTGTGGCGTAAGAATTACGCATTATCGGACGCTAGTAAATTTTTCAATGCGAAGCTAGCTCCTAAATATGTAGGCCCATTTGTAATTAAAGAGAAGATTTCTCCGTGGACGTTTATATTGAAAGACGAGTTTGGCAATATGAAAGGCACTTGGCATGCGAAGGATCTAAAACCCTGGATAGATGATACTAATACTTATGATAACGGGTAAATTAAGTGCAAATAATTTTAGGAAATTTCGGGTAGTTTGATATATTTAAGGGTCAGGTTAGTTAGAGAGATAGAATATAATTAGCTCGGTAAGTTCTCTTCAAGAACATAACCTTTTTTTTTTGTAAGGGGGGTAATGTTACGGTTTTATTTTTAGTTTAATTGATAGATACAGAATACTACATTGTGGGCGCAGTCGAGTGATTGATGGGGATTCCACAGATGTCGCTAACAATCTTAACTTTAGTCAGTTTTAAATTTTACTGGGAATTGTGGGATTTAATTAAAATATTCTTAACTTGCAAAGAACACTTTGTGTCAAGTTTTTGAAGAGTGTAGAGCGAAATACGCCACTTTGTGATACTATTGCACATGGAGATTGTTGCAAAGAGATTAGTGATTTTCGTGGCACGTTTTTAGTAAACGGATTATTTTTCACTCTATTGAAGAAAAGAATACAGTTGGTATTTAGCGTCGTTCTGACGGATTATCTCCTTCAAAATTGTCACTTAGATATTCAATATCTTTATAAAGGAAAAAAGGGCAGTTATTTAATGCGTAAGTGTGGAATTCTTTCGTTGGTCATTCGATTGCTAATATAGTGTAATATTTCTGCGTAGCCTTTTTTTTATACCTATATATATATATATATATATATATATATATATATATATATATATATATATATATATATATATTGGGCTCGTGTGGTGAGGCTGTCCGTAACGCACGAGACATTCGCTGCATAATCGCGCAGAGAGAAAGGAGAGACATTGAACACAGGACCGGCTTGAGAGAATTTTGGGAAACGAGGCGGCGGTAAGCGGCCGAGTACGCTGTACAAGGATTCAACACATATCCTGGTGAGCCCGTTTCATTTTGTAACTCGTCCTGTCGATGATTCGTGTACGATCCTGCATTTCGGACGAACGTTTTGACACCCGTCTGAACTTATTCTTTAATCGTCGATGCGCGATGAACATTGCTTATTTTGATGTTGATTATTGATTATTTGAGATCGAGAGATTTATTTTTTTATATGATATTTATATTTTTTTGTGAAGCCATACAGCGTTGTGCTTTAAGATATTTATTTGGGGTCGCGAGTTTAAGGATGCATCCATTAAAATCGTAGATAGGTTGTTGACCCAAGTGAGTCAGTTTTTGGTTCAGCGAGACTCTGTTGCGTGGCTAATTTTCATAATATATATATATATATATATATATATATTGGTTTGTAGTTTTCTCAAATTCCTCATTTTATATTAATAATTTAAACAATTAATAAATCTGGTATTTAGTTAAATTTATGTACGATTTTGATTTCATTCAACCTTTGTCCTGTTTATTATTATGTTTTTTTGATTTAGTAAAAATCCCTTTGCTATTCAGGATTTCATATACCTGTAAGATTGCTTTTATTTTCCAAATTTGAATAGCATGGCGCCCTTATAAAAAAAATGAAATCTAACATTTTTCTTTTATCACTTATTTATAAACTTTTTTGAACCAGCCCTTACTCGAGACTGAGGTTAGCGGCACGAGTTATAAATTTTTATTACAATTTAGTTCATTGTCACGTTGGCTAACTTTTAATTGTAACAAAGTCTGCTTAGATAGGAATGTGTGGCGAAGGATGATTGTTTCCTAACTATTATTGTGATCCGGATGCGGTATTTCGCTACCGAAAATCGGTCACTTTAATATGTTAAGAGTAAGGATTTGTTGTATGATTGATGTTGTTCTTATTGTTATCGGGTTTGTGCGAACCCACTAAGTGGGACACGCGTGATTTTATGTATGTATGTATGTATGTATGTATGTATGTATGTTTTATTATACCTTCGGTCGACGATATAGGAATGGCCGTATTGTCTGAACAAAAAAATCAATGGATAGAATTTTACTATTTCTTCGATTATGTTCGATTATGTTCGTGTGTGTGTACCACAATTCTAAAAATTATTTCGTACCTATTCTTTGTTTTTAAATCCATATGAAGAATTGATTATATTGGTTATAATTAGTGAACCGAAAATATCTTAATTTGAAGCTCTTCACACTTTTTCTTGAAAAAACGCAGTTAAATATCATTTTTGACATTTTACGTTATAATAAATATTAAAGAAAGAAATTAATTTTCATAAATTTACAACTTGGAAATGCTGTTACACCATGAACAGGTTAAAAAACTTTCTGTAACGAATTTATATAAAATATTTCTTCAGTTTAAAAGAGATGTCCGTTTAAAGGCCTAAACCTTACGAAATTTCCTTAGCTTTCGCTATAATTATAGGTCCGGAATGCTTTTATTTCGCGCCTTAATTAACCATTCATAAGTAATTGGTAGTATTTTTTGACTGTGGATATAATATGAAGGCAAAAGATAATGGAATTTCAGTTTTAATTTTGACTGATTTTAAATAAAATTTATTAAAATCAATCAAACTCAAGACTGAAACTCCATTATCTTTTCCCTTCATTCATAAGTAATTTTGTCTACGTTGAGGCCTTCAGTTTCAAAAAAGGTCCTTTTATGTTGTGGATTAACATGTGAATCAAAATTTTTCAATAACTGTGTTCCCTTTTTATAATTTCACCTGTTTGAGATTTCCCGATATTAAACTGGGCTGCTAAGGTACAATGTTAATGATTCTAAGTAATGTTTGTATATGAGATGTTATTTTTACCTTCCGTCACCTAGGTAAGGAAGGTATTGCTGTTTGGTCAAAAAAATCAATTGTGAGTTTTTAATGAAAAAGCACGTTTTATTTACTGTTTTTACGATGATAACTGTATGTGGGGGTGTGTGTGTGTGTTAGTGTGTGTGTGTGTGTGTGTGTGTGTGTGTGTGTGTGTGTGTGTGTGTGTGTGTGTGTGTAACAAAAATTTCTCCTTCGATAACTCCAATACTACAATTCCAAAAATTATAATTATTTGATATTTATCTTTCGTACGTCCAAATAAAGTTGATTAGATTTTGGTTATCTGACTGGAAGTACACTAATTTGAAGATTTTAACAGTTTTTCTTGAAAAAACGGTGTTAAATATCATTTTTTGATCTTTTGTATTATAAATATTTAAGAATATTTTATTCTCTATTCGATTTAATTATATTTTTTTCTTCATATTCAATGAATTTAGAGATAAAGAATTATAAAGCAATATCTTGCAACCTATGCTGCTAAAAGCTTCACCAAGGAAACAGTCACAATATTCAAATATTACTAATTGACAGAGGTCAGTCTCAAATAACATTTACATAATATCTTTGTGAAATGATTTTACTGGAAATATAAAAATGTAAAATAATTTAACGTAGCAAAAACAAATCGTATAAGGTAATACAACAGATTATAGCCATAAGCCAATTCACCAGGTTATTATGTAATATTTTTTTTATTTTCTACTACTTATTTAAAAAAAACATACTGTTCTTTTTAGGAGTAATTCAGTTCAGTACAAGGTAAGATCAGTTTATTTCTCCCCTAAATAGAAAACATCCATAGAATACTTTGTAAAAAAAATTCTGTGTGGAATTTATACGAAATACGTAGAATTGATGGTAATGTGTTGGCCACATCAGATTTTTTTATAAATGGGATCCTAAATATGTGTCCGTGTCCGTGTCCGATTAATTGGTGGTCCGCTTGCTTAATAGAGATATGAAAATAAATATAAAAATGCCAGTTTCAATAGAATTGTCCAGTTAATAGAGGTGTCCGCTTATTGTAGATGTCTGTTAAGCGAGATTTTATCGTATATAGAATTAACAGAAGGTAATGTGTTGGGCACATAAGATCTAATAGAAAAAAGAAAAGTTCTATTAATTCCAAATAGTTTGGTCAAATATATAAATGTATAAACTATTTATTATTTTTGGGGACGCATGGCTATAAGATTTAGGTAGGTAGGTGACCAGTAGTGTTTGAGGTTTTCGGACGGCGCCGGGTTCGATTCCGACATCTGGTAAGCACTCTGGTCAGTACAAATATATCATCATTATCAAAATCAGCAAATTAAAGTAAACGGACACATGAGTTTAACGGTACATTGTTCACACATAAATAGCTTGGTTTGAAGTTTGAAAGTTTGGTTTCTCAAGCCTTTTTAAAGAGCTTGAGATTTCAAGCCTATCCCGCTTTATTTTCATCAAGCCCAAGGCCCAAGCCAAGCAAGGGTAATAAGCCTTGAAATTTTTTATTCCGTAATCTTTTCTATTACTCATTTTTTCAAATAAATGTAAAAAGCATGGCCGACTGAAATTATAACTTGAATTCCCCATGTTAAATCAATTTATCGAACAAATATAACCCCTATATGCCTCTGACGCCATAAGAAAACGTCTGACAAACATCCTTTGTGAGGGTACAAAATATTATAATTACTAAAATCTACATAAAGTAAATTGCAACCCAGTAATTGATAAAGACCGTAATGGAGACGATTCTCACAAGGTAAAATTTAAATCTTTATATTTTATTTGTGAAACATTATAATCTATATCTAAGATTATTTATGAGTGTGAGAAATATTAATTTTTGCTTCAATGTCATCTAATACGAACAATTTTATTATTCATTGTTCATTTCAATTATATTCCTAATTTTTATGAACTTAAAAAATGAAGACGATGTTGATTTTTTAATGTAATATGCATCGTAATTTTTTAAAACTTTAATTAAAAAATCTGTTGTGGCCAGCACAATACCTCTCGCCATTTTCATTTTATGTTGTATACGCCGCGAGCAGTTATGTGACTTTGTTGGCCTTGGCAAGCAGATGTGCGGGCTCGTGTCAGAATGAGAGCTAGTAATATACATAGGTGTCAAATATCATAAGTTTTCATTCTAAATTTAGTGATTTTCCAATTCCATGTGGATTATTTTCCTCGACAAGTATATTCCATACTAATGGATGACAAATAAACATCAGAATATTTTGAAATTTTGAATGAAAAATTATGACATATGACAATTGTGACATCTATGTAAATAACTACTAGCCGTCATTCTGACGCGGATCCTCATATCTGTTTGCCAAGGCCAACAAAGTCACATGACTGCGCTATATAAGTACACACAAATAATTTAAATTGTTTCTCTTCTTTCGTTCTATGAGAAATTTTATCCTACTATTCTATATGTTCAAAATTCGTCAAATTCATTGACGGTATTAGCGGTATTTCTCAAGGATTATGTAATATTAACATACCTGTAATTTAAATACATAATTAATTAATAATACAATAATATATATATTAAATGTACTCGTACCTCCCAGAAAAATCTGACAATGACATTTTGCATTTATTTGTCAATTACAAAAATTTAAATATCGCAACTGTTTTTCGGGCAACGAGATTTATTACAACAGATTATTCCATATTACTATATACTATATCTCCAAACCCATACGAGGTATAATAAAAAATTTAAATGTGCCAGATTGAGAATTTAATTATCTTTAATAATTGTAGTAACAAGTTTTCAAAAAATAATATTTAGAAATTTTGTTTTTAGAAACTACCACTTCCGGTTTTCCAATTGTTACCAGAACCTATTCAACTCTTCCCATTACTGTTAGATTGAGGAATCTGTAGTCAAACAGGTCTTTAGTCTTATAGAATTTGACAAATCGTGTCTCCAACAACCTCACACCCACACACACACACATCCACACACACACACACACACACACACAAACACAGATATCATTGTAAAAATGTTAAAATCGGATTCTATGGACCTTAAATCGTGCTTATTCAATAAAATCTGGATATGCGATTTTTAGCGAGAGGTAAAAACTGATCCATTTTGCGTTTGTAATTATGATCATACTTATAAACGAAAGCAATAATAAGAAAATGTGACTATAATTAATCATTTATAAAAAATATACATTAATATTGACGAACACATCCGTCAAAAATATCATTTACTAGAAATAAAACATATTTTACATTTTAATTGACATTAAAAATGCGTTAAAAATTAAATATTTTTTTATTCGATTTTTAATGTGTTCACTGATATGTTGGTAAAAAGTACCAACATAAAATGGATGTATTATACGGGCGTAACAAACGTCTTGCATTATAAGCAATTAACCATGATTTTGGAATTGCTTTGGGTTTATAATACAGCTGGCAAAATTTTCTTTTTTCGCCATGGTTTTTGGGTGACGTTATTTTCAATAATTTGATTTAATTTGCGCCATTATCGTCTTAAAAACTATGGTCATCAGTGGAAAAGTAAAAAATCACTAGTGTAAACTAGAAACATCCATATTCAAAGCCATGAAAATATTCATGACTTCTCCATAGGAAATGCTACGTTTATTTTTGTTAGGTTATTATTATTATTTAAATATCAATTGCTCATTCCGATTTTGAAAAAATAGTATACAAAATCGCTGAAAAGTTTCATTATGTCTCGGGCTATAGCTAATCACGTCGCTTCTCGCCTTTGTTAGCTATCGTCGTTCTCAACAGTAATGAAATACTTTCCACCTCGGTTAGTAATATACTATTACTTTATCAATTTGTACTAATTTTACCAGATCTGTCATCGTCTACTTTATAAATAAATGTAAAATTTTCATCCATTTTTAACCTCTCGTTAAGAGAGGTATTGGATTCATGCTGAAAATTGCATATGTGGATTATCATGAATACGTACGTTTAAAGTCCCTACAATCCGATTTTAACATTTTTACGATGATGTGTGTGTATGTGCGTGTGTGTGTATTTCTCAATCGGACATTAATAGAAAGAGCTGACAAGGTTTTGGTATATAGCAATTGGACAACCGGAAGTAGCAGATTCTTAAAAAAAATCTTCTAAATATCATTTTTTTGAAAATTTTTGTTCTTGCAAATATTAAAGAAGATTAAATTCTTTCTCTGATACATTTAAATATTTTATTATATCTTTCATTGATTTAGAGCTAAAATAATATAATATATAAAATAATCTGCTGTAATAAATCTCACAGTCCAAATAATTTCATGGAAACCAATTGAAAAATTAAAATGTTTGTAACTAACAGGTAAATGTCAGTGTCAGAATTCCGGAGACATTAGTGAAAAAAATGTGTGTATTGCATCAAGACTGAAGAAGTTACTTGTGTTATTTTTTTTGTAAAACATAAATCTTTTTTACATTGTCGCGAAAGAAACTATTATCATTTTCGATAATTTCCAACAAACTCCAATATCTAAAACCTTCCTAAGTAGTCTATAAATTAATTTAGCAAAGTTTCTCCGTCATTAAGTGAAGACACAACTTCAGTTATCAAGTTTCCAAATTGACAACCCGCAAACAAACTCTTTACAACCTTAAACACTTTTGGCAATGTGGTGTTTGGTTCCAGAGTGTCTGCTGCTTAGATAACGAACACTTGCGATGATTTAAGCGTTTCATCCGAACCAGGAGACTTGAGACGGTCCAAAGAGCCGAAAACAGACGAGATATGAAATCTTTTAAAAACCAGACACCCTGCTACTAAAATGAGAGTTTTTATGATGGCTCCTGTTTAAGTAAATGGTAGATAGCGTAAATTTATGATGGCAGAATTATAATATTGGTCGATGGTGTTATATTTTTGAATTTTAATGATGTGCGCGTATGTTCTAATTATAGTATGTCACTTATCATAAAATAGTGGAAAACATTGTATAAATATGTGGATAATGTGTAATCCTGCATAAAATTATACCAGCATTGTCGGTTTTAGTTTTGCAGCTAATAAACATGATCAACTTTGAGGTTGAACATTTTCATGATTAATTATTTCATGTTAATTAGCGAAATTGATATTATCTTTCTTGGCGCAGAAGTATAACCGTCATATACATACTTACATATAATTATTTTATATATATTAAGTATTCATATGCATTTGCAGTACAGTTGCTACAAAATTTAATTATACAGGCTGTTTACTCTATTTTGTCCACTATTACTATCTCTTGAACTATAAGAGCTACGAGGTCCGTTAAATTAGCAAAAAAAATATGTTTTACTAAACTATGGGGTCTCGTGGCCGTGTGCCTTGTCTGGTCGCAAATTTGGGGAACCGGATTCGATCCCGACCGATGCCAAAAATTATTTCGAATTTTAATGGCACCAAATTAACTCATGTGGTGCACTCTCCACGCCACCATTGAGTGCCCGTGAGGTGACGCCTGGTGAGCGCCCGCACGGTACAAATATTTCATCATTATCCATATCTGTTTACAAAGTGGATTGGCACACCCAGCATTGGGTAATATGCCTTGATGATTTATTTATTTTATTTTATTTATCTATTTTAACGAGTGTAAAATTAATTATTTCAACCAGTGGTTATCAAACTATGGGTACTAACTTTGTTATTTTAAATGGGACTATATATTTGTCTTTGCTTAGTAGATAGGGAATTTTATTTTGAATTCAGTGATATAATATTTACAAACTCTTATTTTTTTTTGAGAAAAATTCAAATAAAATTTTATATTAATTTGATTAAAATATGGCTACAATAAGGGTGCCAAGCATGGAAAAATTATAATACATGTTATTTTTTACATAGAATTAGAGAGCCCTGGCAGAAAACAAGTGATTATTTTGTTCTTGATCATAAATGTCAACGTAGATAAATCACGTATTTCTTTCATGGCATTCTAATTCTATGTAAATAAATCTGATGTGGCCAGCACATTACCTTCCGTCAATTTTGTGTATTATGTACAAATTCCATACATAAATTTTCTTATATATGTATATATGCAGTTTCCATGGTTAGCATAGCTGGCTGATTTGTGAAATTAGCTTTATAAGTCTTTAACTCTAAATGTATTGAATATGAAGTTTATTTATTTATTCGAGTCTAATCCACACAGAATATTATATAATGCAATTTATAGCGTCAATCTTCCTTGGTAGTAATCAAGTCTTCCACATTTACAGTGTTAATGTGCAAACCGATGGTTGGCGCTGTTTTTCATTCTTGAGATTTAACCCTCAGATATTAGTATAGATTAGTTGTAGCAGAATTAGCTGATTCATAGGTGAATTATTGCCCAGGGGTTGCGACATGGACGTTTCTGCTGTGACCCCCGAATATGAAGTAAAAAATGTAATCACATCGTATAGAGAATAACATATTCTTTATAATATAATAACATGTCAATAAATGATATTTAACTGCTTCTTTTTCAAGAAAAACTGTTAAAAGTTGCAATTGAGGTTACTTCCGGTGGACCAATGGGAAAGTTTAGCGTGATTGAAATTACATGACAAATATTTTTAATCGCAAATATATGAATAATTATGACTTAAAATGTAATTGAAAGTTAAAATTATGTGCCCATTTATTTATAATTAATTATTTATCATCAAACTTTTGTGACGTCACAAGTGACTTATGCGCATGCCTAGAAAGGATGGTGAGACATGACTTTTTGAACGTATGTTGAGGCATTACACTACATACTGCTGGATAGTTCACGCGGGTTTGTTTACGTTTTTACGAAGTGAGGTTATGGGTTTTTAGTTCGAAATGGAATTGTATTTGTTTTCAAAACTATTATACGATACTTAATTTTTAATATTGAATATAATAATACATTAAATAAAATAAATAGAACCAGTCGTTTGCACAAGAAGAACAATAAAACTATAATAGTCACAACACAGAACTGTCACTGCTTATAAACGTCAAAACAAGTGGATGCATCTGCTTAAGGTAGACTATACGTTCTCTGTGAACTTCTGTGACGTCATTATTTTAGAAAAAATATTTTTTGAGAAATCTAGGCATCTTTGAGTGAAATACAATATAGAATATCACTTTTGAAGACATTCTTAATAAAATAAAAAACTAAAAAAAAAAAAATCTGTTGTGGCCAGCACAATACCTCTCGCCACTTCCTTTTTTTGGTTACATAAGTATAGGGCGCGAACGGTAATGTTACATTTTTGGGCTTGACAAGCAAATGTGTGGGCCCGTTTCAGAATGATAATTAGTAATTATGTACATAGATGTCAAATGTTAGAATTTTTCATTAAAAATTTCAAGATTTTCTAAATTTACGTAGTTAATTTATCACCAGGAGTTTAAAGTTTACTTGTATGCCTTAGATATTTAACATTTAATTCTGCTCCACATGGAATTGGAAAATCACTAAATTTAGAATGAGAAATTATGATATTTGACATCTATATACATAATTACTAGCTATCATTCTGACATGGGCCCCCATATCTGCTTGTCAAGGCCAACAAAATCATATGACTGCTCGCTCCCTATTGTATTTAACATTTCTTGTATACCTACACTCTACACCAAAAATTCTACTTACGCATATATCTATTCCATATATATTTAGATTGTTTAATTTTAAATTCATTTTTGATGAAGAAATTTTGTCCTCTTCTAATTTTTCGAAATGTTTCCAATTCTATTAATGCATTAAGAAATAATATAATGTATGTACTTCCCAGAAAAAGTCTTCAGTAATGTCTTCGGATTTCTGACACTGACATTATCTGTCAGTTACAAACAAATTAAATTTTCAACTATTTTCCATGGCCATTCTTTCGGCTGTAAAATTTATTATAACAGATTATTTTACATACTATATTTCTTCTATCTCTAAATCTATAGAATATATTGTAAAATATTTAAATGTATCAGAAAGAGAATTTATTTTTCTTTAATATTATCAAGAAAAAATTTCAAAAAATATTATTTAAAAGATTTTTTTTCAAGAATCTTCTACTTCCGGTTGTCCAATTGTTACCAAAACCTTTTCAGATCTTCCCATGAATGTCCGATTGGGAAATACGTAGTTAAAAAAATTTAAAGTCTTATAGTTTTTGAGTAACCGTCCTTCCAACATCCCACACACACACACACATACACACACACATCCACACACACACACACACACAGACATCATCGTAAAAATGATAAAATCGGATTGTAGGGACCTTAAAACGTGCTTATTCAATAAAATCTGGATATGCGATTTTTAGCATGAATGCAATACCTCTCTTAGCGAGAGGTAGAAATACACTAAACCCCATGATAACCAAAATCTAATCATGTTTGCAACTATAGCAAAATCCGTTTTTCACAAACGTCAGCTAGAAATGACGCCTTCACGTGTCTTGGGTATTGTGACCGTTGAAGCTCAGATCTCGTACATTAAGATCGAAAGTTTACGAAGTACAAACCTAACAGAGTTCCACAGTGCTTTAAGTGAAGTTTGCGGTGACTACTATGAACCGTAGTACAGTGTCTCGTTGGGCTAATCGTTGAAATCACAGTCCAACGAGTGGGGAGGTCCAAATTCCTCACGGCCAAAAATAATTTTCGAGAGCTCAAACAAAAGTGTCATGACAATGATGGCCCCCACATCGGGAATGTCGTAACCGAAAAACTGCGTGAATATGGTTGAGATGTGTTATCTCATGCTCTCTACAGTTCGGACATGACTCCACCAGACTTCAACTAAAATTCCCAAAGCTGATACAGGCTATGCGTGGACATCGTGTTCTGTCTCTGGAAGAGATTCAGGTTGCTGTTACCCAAGCCATTCGACAGATGAACAGGGATGGTGTCTTGGATGGAATAGTAAAGCTTCCCAGACATTGAAACTCGGTCATTGAGAAGCAGAGAGATTTTCTTGAAGGATTGTAAAGAGATATTGTATTAAAAATAAACAAATGAATAAACCAACAATATGAAATAACCCTCGTACAAATTATTTTATGTCATGCTAGTTTCTAAAGCAACGTATTTTGAACGATTTATAAAACAAAAAGTGAAACATTAAAGTTCTAGAACTTTACAATTTTTATCTTCATGGTGAATCCTTTATTTATGCGACATTAAATTGTCCTTCGCCTCAGTAGCTTCATCCAAAATATCTTGAGGAGTGTATTCTTCATCAATTACAGCGAATAAGAATGTTCATGAAACCAGAAAAAATCAATTTCAATCTGTCAATTTGTCAAAATTTGCTAGGATTTTTGAACAATTGCGACTTAGCCTACTTATACAAAATTCATACTGCTGCAAATTGCTGCATATTTCTTTTAATAATTTAATAAGTAGAAACGCGTATGACAAAATTTTGTATGAACCTCAGACGAAAAGTGTCTTTAAGGTAATCACAAGTAAAACAACTTGCTCATACCTTAAAGACTTAACTTTTCGTCCTAGATACATAAAATACTATAACCGTCTTGGTGGCCCATTTAAAATGAATACCCTGTATACTTTGGAATTGGAAGAAGATAATCGCCCCTATTCTGTAACTTAATTGATAATAGTTATCGATGGATAATAATTTTTGATAAAAAAAAAATATCATCTGTCAGTTTTATTTTTTATTCATTGTGTACTATAATTATTGGCTACAATTTATTATCGATCGATAAAAGTTATCGATTATATTACAAAATAGGGTTGATTATCGGATACATCAGATTTTTACCCAATTATTTATAGATATGCAGTGCATTTTATTATTGACCTTGATTTGGGTACCAATAAATAATATACATTATAAACCGAGCTGAAACTTTAATAAAATAACCACTTTGTACAGTCTACAATATTAAAGATCCATTTTCCGTTAATGTAGAGTACTTATTTAAAGGCACAGTATGCGCCACGTTTCGTCTTCGGACTTGGAAATAGAGTCATAAACAGTCACTTACGAGTTCGAGTAGATTTTAATATCAAACCAAATGACAAATCTTATTTGTTTTCCTTGTCTCTTATACGTTTTTCCCTTCTCAAGTGGCGTTATTTGCGCGAGGGTCCAGGTGCCCTGTAAGAATAGTATACCTCGTGTGACATAATGTAATCCGAGTCCAAGAGGATGTATGAAGATTATCCCGGCAGACGCGTGCCCGAACCAATTACCTCGAGATTACATGCCACTGGGAAGTGTCAGGCCAGCACGTGGCCAGGATGGTTAGTGTTAGGTTTTTCTAATCTAAAATTCTACTATTCTGATATGGACAATCGGGGAATGGTAATTTTAGTCTTTACAAATTAATTTCAAAAAGATAAAGTAGTAACGAATATACAGGGGTCATGTTAAAATTAATATTATTAATTAAAGAACATTAAATTTTCCACGTGAAATATATTTTTTTATTATATTTACTACAGATTTAGGGATAAAAGTAAAATATATTATAAATAAATAAATATATTATCACGGCATATTACCCATTGCTGGGTGTGACAAGCTGCTCTGTATATATTATAATCTGCTGTAAAAAAATGCACAGTCCAAACAACTGCAAGGAAACCAGTTGACAAATTTAAGTGTTTGTAATTGACAGAGAAATGTCAGTGTCAAAAATCAACAGTTTTGTGTTTTTATTATTATTGAAAGCTTTTTCTGGGAAGTACATTTAATATTTTTAATTGTATTATTAATTAAATATTTAAAATTATAAGTATATTAATATTACTTAAGAAATATCACTAATCCCGTCAATGAATTGGAGGAATCTTGAATATAGAAGAGTAGGACAAAATTCCACATAGAAAGATGAAATAGATATTAAGAAATTAGAGAAATTAATTAAAATAAAAGTTTATTAAACGATAAATATTTAAGATAAAAATAATAAAAACTACATATGTGATAACTCATTATTTTTATTAAAAATTTCATGCCGACCAATAGAACTAAAGATGTCCACGTCAATTGCCATGCCGTTAATTTTGAAAAAAAAATCTTTTTGACTGAGAATCAGCATGTGATCATGTACATACCCTCAACAAATTTATCTTTTTTTAAATACTCTGCATATTGGATTACTGTAACCTTTTTCAATAATCTTTATTTTTTTTCATTACCAAACTTACGATACTTTTCCTCCAGCCTTTTTATACGGGTGGCGGGGTATTTTAATGTGTCAAAAATCACAATGGGTAAAAATGATTCTACTATCTATGAACCTATGAGATTTTATAGACAACAACGAATTGAGCATATTATTATTATGTGTATATTCATATTGCCATTATTTTGTACTAAATTCTTCTTATTGTTTCCAATATAGAAAAATTGTAGTTTTATTTTTTTGTAAAAACTATGTGAAGTGTTCCCAAGTTGACATAATTCTGGTGTGCTTGATGGCAGCGTAGGAGGGTTAGTTGGGGTTTGCATGCGTTGCGTTAGGATTGTAATCTTTCCCTGGGTTATATTTCACCGGACGACAGAGACACATCGCAGTCCAACCGACCCTGTTACCATATTCCGAATCTATGAAAACGCGCGATCGCGACTTTTCCATACATCAAACCAACCGTGTGGCTGTGCCCTACCTGTGCGCTCGGAGATTCATGCCGCTCGGCTGCCAGTTTGTTTTATGTATAAACGTAAATGGCTGCCGAATCATTCTTTTCCTCGGTCGCTCTGCCAGCACCCAGATGTGCTCTACATATTTATAGCTCGGATAAAGCAATTTTTCAGCCAAATAAAGATGGCTCTGCTGCGGCTACCCGGATTGCAAGCAAACTTGGATAATCACTTACAGGGTGTAATTGTCTCTTTGTTATTTCTTACGAGTACGGTTGTCATTTTGTACGCGACATCGCTGAGGATCTGTGGATACTTTGTAATATGTATGCTGTGCTTATAAGGATTTGCTTCCGTAAAAATTATACGGTTTTACAAATACCGGAAGAAAAAAGCTTTGTTACATTTTTTTCTTGAAACGTCTTTTCTTTCATTATCATAAGTTTTTACTTTTTTTATATACAAGTTCGTAAACCTCAAAGAATACTTTTGATTTTGTAAACAATAATGGAATTGAGGATAATATTACCAGTAGCATTAGACAATGATAAGAACAAAAGTTAGTGTGTAGCCATTACCAAACATAGGGTTGAGTCTCAACTCAACAGATCGCAGCGTAAAGGTGGATACAGACAGCGCTAACTTTCATGTTAACACACATTATGACGTATTACATGAAAATCTAATTCATTATTCATTATGGGAATGTTCAAATTTTTCTGATGTAATGTGTTCGGATGTGTTATTGCTTCAGATAAACAGCCTTATGCTCATGACACTTGTATGGAAAACAATATTGTGTCGTATAGAATATTGAAAACAATACAGTTTAAGATATTGTATGAAATTTGTATTCCCGTGACTCTTTGTAAACTCTTTCTATACAATTTATTGTATTGTAATGTATACAATTATGAAGTTAATTCATTTCCTTATTTAATATTTGTTTACTTGATTTTTTGACATAACTGAGATTTTCTAAACCCAAAAGAATTATCATATTTGTTATTAACACGTTCGCTGCGTATAAATGTACGCGTCGCAGCCGTAACGCGGTAATGAGTTTTGGTGCAATTCTAGTTTTTTTTTTCTCAATTTGTTAATATTGTGTGTATGTAGAACTCTTTACTCTTATTTTTCAGTATTTTTTTTAACGCATACGGTGCGTCGGCAGCATTGTGGACACCTTTTGTTCGGCAGTGCTAACGACGCACCTATACGTCCAGCCTCTTGAATTCTGAAATCAACATATTGTTAGACAATTCATGTTTATTTGCTTGATGTTTTATCTTTTATTTATGTAATAGCCATTATTTTAGCCCTTTTGACTTGTAAATAGCACTGGTCGTTGTCCCCCATGACGAAAAAAAAAACAAACTGTAAACTAACCCCACAAATCACTTTTCTATAGTCGTCTGACAATGCTGACCAACGCACAGTGTTCTCTTTACAAGCCTGACGAAACGACGCCGGTTGAAACAAGATAGAGTACTGGACGCAACTGTTGCGGCGTGCGCAAAGGTTCAACAACATAAAGGACGCAACGTATGCGTCGTACGCAACGAAAGTGTTAATAGTGTTGTGGAAGAAAAAAAGGAGTATATAAGGCTCAATAACTAATATAAGTACAAGAACATTTAAAAACCGGAAGAAAAAAGCTATATATAAATTCGTATAAATTTTAGGTATGTCAAGAAATGGTTTTAAATTTAGATTTTTGTTGAAATGGGTCATATAGAAACGAAGAGAACTGGCGAAAAACATAAAAAAATACTAGGGCTCTATCTATCATAAAATTCTAGTAATAATAACAACAACTACCAAGATTCCCATTTTCTGAATCTGCTGAAAAATTCATTTACGTTTTTGTTTCTGTTGATCTTCATTATAAAGTACAATAGTACAAAATTATTGAAATTAATCATATAATAATTATTGATTACATTTGTTAACATTCCATTAACTGATATAAAAAATAACACTACTTAACATCAGTAGATAACTTCTTTCATTGAATAAATGTAATATGTATTTATAAATGAATGAAGAATATACAAAACAATAAGGTACATAGTGTTATTGCTTTAAAACAGAAAATTTATCTCGATCTGGATTTGTATAATTTAGCAGCAATGATACTTAAATTTATTCATTTGCATATTCAATTGATAATCTGTAAGTTAATTTTTTGTAGAAGTTCAAGTTTAAGTTTTAAGTTACTCTTAAATTTATTATTTAATTCATAAATGTAAATTTCACATTATGTAAGTACATTGGCTACATATTAATTACTCTAAAATATCATATTTCCTCTTTTCGAAGTCAATAATAGTACGAATTGATGTAATAAAAATTGTATTCACAATTTAGATAGTATTTTAAAAATTTTTTTTTCGTTTCAAGTAGCTCAGTTTCTTGTTCAGAATACAATATTTTAAAACAATTATTGTTTTCCATACAATACAATTTTGATCATTTGAATACCAAAAATTGTATAGTTTACGATACTTTATTGTTTTGTATACAATATTGTTTCAGAAACATTGTTCACGTGAATTACAAAATTACAATTTATTGTATACCAATCAATAATTGTTTTGATTACAATATAGTTTTCTAAACAAGTGTTACGAGAATCAGGCTGAAAGTCAGATGCGCATTATGACGTGTTACATGATTTCCAAACTTCCAGATTTTGTCAGGCATCAGTGACGTCAGAAGGGTATGTACGGTATATTTTAGATTAAATAAATTATTTTAATACATATTATAATGTATAATGTACACTTTCGATAGGTACACTATTAAATAAGGTTGATTTTCATTACAGTATTTTGATCACGGGGAAACAAGGCTAAAATTTAGAATACCTACAACTCAAGAATTTTATTTTGATGGTTATATATAGTTGTAAAACCATTAAAAACACTATATTCTACAAAAATTAGGGCGACAAAAGTAATATTCATAGTGATTTTGTCATTTTTTTCTGGAAAACATAGTAAGGTTAAATTCCTATAAAATGAATATAACTACTCGGATAGATTAATCTAACTTAATTTTTGCAAAAAAATATATAAATATCTGCTTCCGCGCTCTAACTTTGTTTCTTTGTTATATTTAGCTCAAGCACACAAGTCGTTCTTTTGGTGAGATGCAATCCCTCAGTTGAGTACTAGATTTCTCAATTTTTGAGGTTATCACTCTCAGAAGGGTGTGGAATTCAGTTCGCGACATTCTACAAGTAAAGCAGAAAATGCTTTTGTCTGCCAGAAGTTGAGGCATTATTAAATGAAGAATTTCACTAAAAATTTCTCTATTCAAGTTGATAGGATGAACCCAATCTCTATTTTTACATAATTTCAAAGCAATAGCAGCCAGGACTTCTATCCTCCTCATCAAAGTCATTAATTAATAATATAATTCGTTCTGATCACGAATCTGGGGAACCGGGTTTGATCCCGACAAACGCCACATATTTCGAATTTTAAATGGCACAAAATTGATCCCTGTGGTGCACTCTCCACGCCAGCAATGAGTGCCCGTGCGGTGACGCCTGGTAAACACCCGCACGGTACAAATATGTAATCATCATTACCGAAATCTGTATACAAAGCAGATTGGCACACCAAGCAATGGATAATATGCCGTGATGTTTTTTTTTTATTTTTTATTCGTTCTACATTCATAATTGTGCATTTATTTCTTGTACAGAAAATCACCTTGTAACTACCAAACGAAAGACTAGTTCATAAACTATAGATATAACTTATAATAAGATATCATAATAGTATGCACAGTGTGTTTCTGATGTGATGTTATTCCGAATATAAATAAAATAAAATATAAATAAATATATTATCACGGCATATTGCCCATTGCTGGGTGTGTTACTCTGCTTTGTATACAGATATCGGTAATGATGAAATATTTGTACCGTGCGGGCGCTTACCATTCGTCACCGCACGGGCAATCAATGCTGGCGTGGAGAGTGCACCACAGGGATCAATTTAGTGCTATTAAAATTCAAAGTATTTTTTGACACACGGCCACGAGATCCGAATATCGAAATATATTAAATTGTGTAACCCACGTTAATCTGGTTATAGAACGGTTTAACAAAATCAGATAGTTAATTGAATTTCTATATCCAAGAAATTAGGCTCGCGTAATTGACAATAAGAATATCTAGTATAATAATGCAAATAAATTTGCCAAGAAATTTCGTGATTAGTGGCTTCACACTACCGCCCACTCGAGTGAGTGCTTGAGCAAACGTCGGAACCTGTAGATCATCTCGTATTAACAATGAATCTTATTTTATTACTCGTAATATCACAAAGACATCAGTGGGGTAAAACAAACATGTCTTACGACGGTACAAGAAAATCAGACGAATAAAAAAATATCCATATAAATAAAGTTTGTAATGGCCAGTTGCACCCACGTAACTTAAATTTTAAACGTTCCTCAAATTAACAACATTGCATCAAAATGAAATGTTAAATGAATTATTACGTATTGCTATCAACTATATGAATTTGTCTCATTTTCCTCGTTTTCATTTTTATCTCAGCCCTCTTAGCCTCATCCCTTCGCAGGTTGGGTCTGCTAACACGTTTAGTACCGTGGGTGGCCGTGACGGATGGTTCGGCGCTCTCATTAGCGCTGCTGGTCCTACAGGATACGGATACCGGAGGTATGCCAGGCAATTACTGCGAGGGTGTTACTACTGGTGTCGGAATGGTGTTGGAGTTAGCAGTTTTGAAATAGATGTGGGGGATGTTCCATTGGAATTTGTGGGGATGTTATAAGAGAAGAAATAGATGTAGAAGTTGCAAATGGACGAAATATGAAGAGGTTAAGGACAGTAAATTTGAAATCAATTTACACGATATGAGGAGTAGAAAATGATATAGTTATAAACAGTAGAAAATTTTGATTAAATAAAAAACTAAATTTGTCATTGTTTATTTTTTTTTATTTATTTCATATGCTCTACAGGATATACAGGATGTATCACGGAAAGTTAAACATAGGCGTATAACATGGGAAATCAGTTTTTTCCGTGCGCATTGCTCCCCTAATTATTTTAGATAAAAAGTTTCAAATGGATGTTGTAAAGCAAAAATTTCTACATTGGAATTATAATTTAGTAGTATTAGCCATGGAATTAGAAACAAGAGACGAACAAAAGCGTATTATTATTATTAAATTTCTATTTAGAATATTAATATTTACTACGTAAAATATTTATTTTGACTATCATTATTCTGACACTGACGTCATAAAACGTTACGCTTTTGTTCGTCTATATATAAATTACAGAGTGAATGAATGAACGATCGAGCAATATTTAACACCTCAATAAATGATAATCATTCTTTAGTAATGGCTAATTTTAGGTATTATATTATACCGTCATTTGTTATTTGTTGTAGATGTAGAATTACCAATACAAATATAAAAGACAGAGGGTATATAATTTTTCAAATACATAGCTTTTTTGGCGTTCCCCGAATTTTGCCGATGTGTGTAATTTAGTCTAGTATTTTCACCTCTCGTTAATGTTTAATTGTCTGTTAACTTAATCACCAGTTATAAGTCTAATCACACCGAAAAATTGACACATATGTAATTATTAAAACTTATGCTATAATATTGATGTTATTTTTCTTTAACTGACAGTTAACAGACAGTTTAACCAGAGATAAAATACCGGGCCTTAGACTTTTGTATGAAGAACAGCGAAAATCTGACTCTAAAGGAACCTGCATTCATATCATAAATCAAAATAATGTAATTATTGCAATAATATCCAATGTAGACATGTCAGTATAATCTTAAAGAGCTTCTGTGCTATAAACAGTTTAAATCTTTAAATAATAGAATTACTGACAATTAAAATCAACGTTAACATTGGTGTTACTAATAACGAAATGAAAATATCTAATTTTAACCACTCATTCTCAAAATTGCATAATGTCGTTATTGGTTCTTCTTGGAATAAACCCCAGATACCTTGTAATAAATTACTGTAATAAGTATGAGTAAAATGCGATTGTTACCTACATTTATAGAAGGTATAAAACCAATCAATATAATCAAGGAAAAAAGCAATCAACATGATATTAATCAAGAAAAAACAACCATCTGTCCAGCTCACGTGCGCAGTTTAGCGTCCCAGAGGGCCGTACCGTAACCTTACTCTTCCACTCATTTTAATTCTGAATACTTAGGATGAGTGCGAGTGGTCGCATTAGCCGTGTCTCGTGCAGATAATCGTCCTCTGCTCACCGCGATTCAATATCCGTTGTGTTTTAATAAATTAGCGGCGCCGCGCATGCTCTGCGATAGCACCCCAGGGACGAGGGAGGCACCCTATGTTCTTTTAATGTGGTACAGCGTCTGTTTGTCTGTTGCGTTGCGTGTATGGATTGGTGAATTGTCTAGCTCTAATTATAATGCTAATCGTCTGTAATCATATTTGAATTTATAAATAGGAGTCATTATTTACAAAGATGTATTTAGATGGTTACAAATGAGTATACACTAGTGTTCAAAAATGTACACTACCAGAATTTTTATTTAACATTTGGTGAACGAGTATTTACAAAATAGTTTATACGAGTCACATACTATATACATATTTTCTACGACTACAATAAAGAAACACACATTTTAGGTTATTTAAAGTATTTTCACACACTCATAGGCTGTATGCATTAATGTCATCTATATGGCTGATAAAACGAAAACTATAAAAAGCTTACTTCAGCTTACGTGCTTAATGATTTACCTGTTAGTGGTTACTAGCTTCACAAAATGTTCAGTACGTTCAAAACAGCGTATCAACTTGTTAGAAAATAGTATATTATATATCAAACAGAAATGCATATTTTTTTTCGAACTACAAGGCATTGAGGGAAAATAGCATTCTTTCCTGACATGTATATACCTATACTCCATTTTTTTCAAGGAATCACTAACTAGAAACCTGATTTACACTGTGCCAAAGTGTTCTAAATTCAAATATAGTTTTATGTATTTTTTTTTATTGATACAGACCTTTGTTTTTTAAAAATTGGTCTGGAGCAATGTAGTTTTACATTTCTAAATTTCTAGATTGATTGCCTGGATAAATGTTACAATTGATTTTATTATTTTACAATTTCCCTCCGATAACAATGTGCTGCATTTTGTCGGAAATGCCACTCTCTCTTGAATTAGATCTTCCAATAATTTCTCTTATCATGCATATAATAAGAGCATCTGAAAAGGTCTATATCGGCTTCATCACTTCCATTACAACTGCATATTTCCGATTCAATGATTTTAATTTTATGTAATTATAGTAATGTAATTATATTTAAATATAAATTTGAAAACTTAGTATTTATTTACTTGTTAGAATATTACAGCAAAATAAAGACTTCACACAAATATGTATATTTACGAAAAAAAAAAAATTTTCATTTTTAATTTAAAATTGGAAGAAATTATGAATACCGAATGAGTGGATGAATGAATAATAATTAGAACAGAAATACTTAAGGAAAAAAAATTATATCATAAAGAAAAAATCGGATGTAGCCAGCACATTACCTTCTGTCAATCCATTGTATTATGTACAAATTCCATACATAAATTTTCTTGCAATAGATCCTACATTTCCAGTAAAATTATTTTATAAACGAACTGTGCAAATTACACTTGACACTGACTTTTTCTTCTTTATCTTTTCCCAATCAGTTCCTTTTTTCTCAAATCTTTCGCAATACAGTCCTTCCATCTTATCTTTGGTCTTCCTCTGTTTCTTCTACTTTTCTACTGCCAAGCTATTTCTTCTTTCAATATATTCTTCATATCTCCTCATGGCATTTTTAAACCAATGTAATCGTCTCTCTTGCATCTATCTAAAAAATTCTATCACTCGAGTCATTTCCCTTATCCTTTAAATACTTACACTATCTTTCCGTGTCTTGCCCAACATCTATCTCAACGGCCTCATCTCTACCACATTCATTTTCTTTTCATTGATATTGACATCTGTCATCTGAATATATTAGCAGTTTCCATGGTTAGCATAGCTGGCTGATTTATGAAATTTAATATCTTTATAATTCTGTAACTTTATATCTATTGAATATAAGTATAAAATGCAATCACATCACGTAGAGAATAACATATTCTTTACAATATAATAACATTAAATGTCAATAAATGATATTTAAAAAAATACTGGTGCGGTGCAATTTCGGAAGTAGGCTTATGATGGATGTAAAATTGTATGTTGAAGTTATTTGATTTCATGGATTTACATCATGTAAACGAAGAGATTAACTTTTGCTTTATGCCACAACGCAGTGCTCGGAGGTAAAAACATAGCATTTACACCAAAGTATCTCCCCAGGCGAGAACTATTGAAACTTTTTGGGCGTTAGTTACAAGAAAGGTGTACGAAAATGTGTAGGAGACACAAAATAATTAATATTGTGTTTACTATAATATTCATATAATTAGAGAAATTATTTATTTACTAAAAAGAAGAGGTAAATGTAGTGAATTTTGGATTTAAAACTAAATAACTAAAACACCATAGATATCGGGGGTTGTTTTACGGAGTTCAATTGTTAAGTTTGTATTTGTAAATTAGATTTTATTAATAGTACAATAAGATATTTTAAATGTACTTACCTACATCCCAGAAAAAGCTTCAGTAATGTCAGTTAAACTGTAGATACTTGACACTGATAGTTTGCATTTATCTGTCAATTACAAACATTTAAATATCTCAACTTATCAACTCTTCCCATAAATTGTAGGTTGAGGTATTTGTAGTTAAACATGTCTTAAGTCTTATAGTATTTGAGAAACCGTACTTCCAACATCCATACACACACACACACTCGCACACACACACACATACACACACACGGACATCATTTGCTTATTTACAAAAAATTTGATATGCGATTTTTAGCATGAATCCAATACCTCTCTTTGCGAGAAGTAAAAATGAATGTTAAAGCTTAAGCTATGTTAATTATTGTAGTAATAAGCAATTTGAAAATACTTTCCTCAAACCATAATATCGTTCAATCAAAAATTTTCCGAAAACTTTTGTGACACATGTTACTAACAGCAAAATCTAGAAAGTTGTTCAATGTAGCCTTAAACTATAAACTATTTTCGACAACTGAACTATCAAAATAATATAAACTCTAGGGTTCAATTTTTAAAGTTGTACTTGTCAAGATTTTGTGAATTGTGATAAATATCGATTTTTTACTTCCGGTGGTGAATATTATTTATTTAATAATAAGTGAATATCCATATCAACTAAAAGAATATGAGTTGAAAACTACAAAATTGAAATATGAATGGTTTAGTAAACAAGATTTCGTAATATAAAGTGTCACTTTTAAAGTAGGAATTGGAAAAAGTATTTTATTTGAAGTTTTGTCTTGTAACACAGAAACATTTTGACTTATGAAAGCTGACTGTTGTTACGTTTGAGAATAAGGAGGGGATAAGAGAAATGTATAATAATTATATAATGAATGTACTACATTTCTATTGGTTATTGACTAGTTAAGGCATTCAGTTATAAAATAAGTTTATTGTTGCAAAAAAATCATAAAGAAACATGTTTTATCGCTAGTGTTGATAATTTTCTTTGTTATTGAGTTGTGCCATTCTAAAAACCATTAAAAAATCCATTTAATTTTATTGTTTCAGATATGGCTTCAAAAATATTTATGTATTTAGTATAGTAGATCGAATTTCTTTTCTTTAAAGTAATTCATAAATTCAATAACTATTAAATTAAAAAAGAATCAATTATGTTTTCAGTTAATAAATAAAGTTTACAAGTAGGTACTATTTTGAAAACAAACTTATTGAAATTTCACTTGTTTAATATGATTATTGTTTTGTAATATATTCATTAGAATATTTAGTAGCATTTCCCTAAATGGTATCTTTTCATTTAATAAAGAAATTATTTCACGATGAAAACAATTTTTATATACAGGGAGTTAAAAAAAGAGTAAATTTTTTTGAGGATACATTTCGATGTGCTCACTCGCAATCAAACATAATATTTCCAAAATTCGGAAACCGATTTTTTGTTATTAATCATTTAATTATTGAAGCGTACATTTTTAGTGCGACACTGCGGACATCAAATTTTTATTAAAAATGATGAATTATCTAACCAAGTAACTGACGCTGAATAGCAAATAAATTAACTCGTAATTATTTAGGCTCTTGCAATCGTAGATAAAATTTGCACTAAGTGGAGCAAATCGGTACTACGGAAAGATACAAGCACCATATTGAATAAGTGACAGCTGAGTGAGTAGTTTAATAATTAATAATTAAATATATAAACTTCTCAGCTTCATTTAAATATTGTTTAAAACTCGGTTTGTACGAGGCCAACTCATATTAGTTCGACAAACAAATTATACAACCTACGCAAATAGTAAGAAATTTTTACAAATTTCTTTCGATTAGTTTAAAATATAGATTTTGTACTTACTAAAACTTAATAAGTCATTGAAGTATTCCGCCATTTAATATTGGTTACATCGCGTTTATTACTAATACCAGCTTTAATTCTATTAGGCATTGCATCCCTAAGCCCTTTACATTTTCCTGCGAGTATCGTACCGTATGTGTTGGAAGATAGATCTTACTGTACTCATTGGATTTTAACGTAGTTGCTTCTCATTATGCCAACAGTAAAGGGTCTTGGTAGAAGCTAATTCTGGACTGGAAGATGACCCTTAAAATACCGGTCGAACTATTATTACCAGTGATCTGGCCCACAGTTTTTTAATGTTTTAAGTATATATTTAAAGAAGCTGAAAGAATTTTACCTTTAATTATCATATTTAATAACTTACTTCTTCCCATAACAAAGATTTGGATTTATGGAAGCAACCCAAAGATCAGTATTTCAGGAGTCCATAGGCCTTTTTTATTACCTTGTTATTGTTGATTTATATAATAGGTTAACGAAAAATTAAATCGATATAAGACATATTTTTCATTGAACAATGAAAGACGTCAGATTGAACAATAATATTCGTGGTCAGAAATAATATTCTTTAAGTTCTTGATTTACAAATGTTCTCAGAAAATTGTTTTTAACATTTACCGGATTATTACCTCCCAATAGGGATGTATTCGGACCAGACCGGGTTGAGCTTTGAGGCAGCCAAACTCATAGATCGACTCGACAATAAATAAGCAGGCCCGGCTCAAAGTTCGAAATAAGTATATTCGGCATTCTTAATTTTGATATAAGACCATATGTTTAACTTTTTTCGTGTCAAACAAAAAAATCTATGCTTCACTATATCGTTCCGCATTGATTAACATAAATTGTTGAAAATGAGACGCTTCTAGTGTAAGCTTTTCAGTATTTTTTTTTCTTTATAAACAGTATTTAACAATTTGTTCACCGAAGACGTCCGAAATTTTATACTTTTTTAACAAATCTTGTATTATCTTTTACGCAATGGATTATTTTATCTAACAAACAAAAATAAACTTTTTGGCATTCGTTGTGGACTCAATTTTAACTTGAAATGGTTGTAAAGGCGATTCTTGAATTCTTGAAGTAAAGTAATTGTTTTCTTTTTTACTAGGATGTTATTAAATCGTTATTATCCTGTAAAAACTATCAATTTTCATTAAATAATAAAGAAACTATGTATGTAAATTAACTATTTTTTTTTAGATTTTTCGCGCCAGGCCAAGATGGCAAGTCCAACCCGGCTCAACTTTGCCAAATGATCGGGCCGAAAACGAAAATAGGCCCGACTCGATGATCACCTAGAAATCGGGCCGGGCCAAAGCTAAAGATCGAATACATCACTACATACGGTATATTAATTATATAGCAAGAATGAGCACTTCACATTCGCGACTAGAAACTAAATCTATTTATGGGGTAAATTGCATCAATATTATTTTACTTTTATTTTAACGACTAATATCAACCCGGATACTTTGATTCTGTTCGTCTAATGAAAATATATGTAAATTTTGTTTGATGGGGCCCTGACCTAATGCCCTTTCAGACAAGGATCCGAGGGCCCTTTCGGACGATAGCCTAGGGCTAGGAATCAAGTGTTCTTTTCCTTACCGTTAAATCCGCAACTGCCGCAGATCACATTTTAATACGTCTTATATGTTCAAGTAAACTTATTAAAACATGACGTGATTGTTTTAGTGATATTTTATTTATGACGTAAATCGCTTGACTGACTAGATACACTATACTAGACGTCTTTGCCTTATACCGTTCCATTGACGACGATGAAGCATTATCATTTTCATTCGTTTAATTTATGTGTATCTTCCAGTTTCCAATTAATTCATTTATTATTATTAAAGAGTATGGCGGAAGGTCGTATTTTACGTAAGATTAAAGTGTATCGTATTAGAGTAGAATGTTTGTTGGCGACGTGAGAGTCTGCGGAAGAATCAATTAAGCGTGGTGGTCTGGTGCCGGTCGTCTTGAGCGGATGTGACGCGGCGCGTCCATTACCGGCCCCGATTAGCGGACAAATCACGCGCCCCTGGGGACGGCCGAGGCCGAGACTTATGCCTCGGCTCCCGCTGCACGATTTACGACGCTCGGACGTCGCAGGGGACGGTTTTGTTTTCCGGTTCGATTCGTTTAGCGATCGCGTGCCACGTTAAACGCTCACTCTCCTTAAATGAGCTGCACACCAGCGCACAGCGTTTTTAAATAAATGGAGACTATGTCTCTGCTCGGGGACTCTCATTTGTTCAAGTAGCAATAGCAAGGTATATAGAGGTACAGCGACACAACTGGAAATTACCACTACCAATCTGCAAATCACCCTTTATTGGGAACTTAATAATATACATTATATCCAGGGGTTACGCGATTGAGCCCCTTAAATGATAATTTATGCTCGTAACACACAATTTTTTAGAATTGAACAAAAAAAATCTGTTGTGGGCAGCACAATCCCTCTCGCCACTTCCGTTTTTGGTTTCATAAGTATAGGGCGCGAGCAGTCATGTGACATTGTTGGCCTTGACAAGCAGATATGGGGGCCCGTGTCAGAATGACAGTAATTATGTACATAGATGTCAAATGTCAGAATTTTTCATTAAAAATTTCAAGATTTTCTAAATTCACGTAGTTCGTCATACTTGGCCTAGACAAGCAGATATGGAGGCCCTTGTCAAAATGGCAGTTAGTAATTATTTACATAAATGTCAAATGTCATAATTTTTCACGTGGTTAATTTCTCACCAGGAATGTGGAAATTACTTCCCGAGGTAAATAAACCACATGGAATTGAAATATCATGAAATTTGGGATGGAAAATTGACATTTGATATCTATGTACATAATTACTAGCTGTCATTCTAACTCGGGCCCCCATATTTGCTTGTCAAGTCCGACAAAGTCACATGACTGCTCGCGCCCTATAAATTTCTCATGTCTTTTCTATATGTTTAGATTATTTTTATAATTTTAAATTTATTTTTTGAGGAAGTTTTCTCCTTTACTTCAAATGTTCGAATTTCTTCCAATTTCTTGACGGGTTTTCTGATGGGTATATGTATATAGCTATAATTTTAAATATTTAATTGTTATTATTGTTATACACCAAGAAATAGTAAACTTACCAAAATCACAGAAAACGTAAAAGCAAAATTTGACGTTTTACTACTATGTTGCCAAAAAAAATTCTAAGAATTAGTTTCAGCTGCAATCTACATAAAACCATATTCGTTCTATGACAAATTTTGAATCGATTCTTATCCACTGTCATATGTTTAGTTAAACTAGACTTAAGGTCAAGTTTTAGAATTAAGCTGCCAATACCGCCCAAATAGGTGTATGAACTACTGTTGCTTTTTGACACTCACATTTTTCTATCATTTACAAAAAGCTGATGGTTACTATGGAGTTGTTTAGGCTCTGAAATTTATTACAACAGATTATTTTATATATTACTTTTTTATCTCAATATATAGAAGATATAATAAATTTTTAAAATTTTCAAAAAAATAATATTTAGATTTTTTTAAGATACTACTACTTCCGGTTTTCCAACTGGTACCAAAACCTATTCAACTCTCCCCATTAATGTTAGATTGAGGAATCCGTAGTCAAACAGGTCTTTACTCTTATAGAATTTGAGAAATCGTGTCTCCAACAACCTCACACACACACACACACACACACACACACACACACACACATCCACATCCACACACACACACACACACACACACACACACACACACACACACACACACACACACATCCACATCCACACACAAACACACACACAGACCTCATTGTACAAATGTTAAAATTTATAATCGGATTCTATGGACCTTAAATCGTGCTTATTCAATAAAATCTGGATATGCGATTTTTAGAATCCAGTACCTCTCTTAGCGAGAGGTAAAAATGAATGTTAAAGCTTAAGCTATTTTCAATATTTTAGTAATAAGCAAGTTCAAAACATAACGGTTATAAATCATTCTCACATTGTTGAGTTACACGTTTAAAAAAAAAAACCCATTTTTTTGAAAGTTAATAATTATATTTAATTACAACTTGTTATACCCATGGGTCGTATGGGGGTTCCCCATGTTACCATCTATAATTGACAATTTCTAGCCCTGATGAAGACTTTAGTCAAAGTCGAAACGTAGGCCAGGAAATAAATAATTTTACACAGACTGCGTGTCCGATTATTTCCCAATTCTTTTTCAGAATGCTTTCATTTTTCAGTTAGTCGTAATTTATGTTGTAGATACGAAAAAAAAAACTTTTTCTGTTTCAGAATTAACGTATGTCTTAAAAGTTTTAGCACAAATTTCAACATTTTCTTTGTAATATAAAATGCATTTTCTTAAAGTTTTGTAATACTTACTAATTAACTGTTTAATAAGCAACAAAATTATGTACTTAAATTAAATAAAGATGAGCGTATTTTTCCACAAGTGCAACTTTCTACCGACACCTAGCATTGGGATTAAGGGCAATAATCGTTTTTATACTGACAATATTGCACAGGTCCCTAATAATTTCTGATATAAACAAAAGGCTAAATTCGAAGAAAGGTTTTGGTATGGTGTGTTATTTCCACAGGGACTGTATTCAAGCATTATACGGGCCGAGTGAGGCGAAGACTTGGATAGTCAAAGATACAAAATTGGTCAATTTTATTGAAGAAGAACAGGCTGGGGATGATTTTATCTTCTGGCCAGACCTATACACTATATAACACAAACTCAAAACGTATCATCATTTCCGCGAAATGATAAACCTATAACCTTCCCCAGAGTCGTTGCATATAAGGTTTCTGTGCTCTTTTATCGTGAAAAGTTCACGGTGGAGGTTGGGAAACCCTAAATGACGACGAACTTCAACGCAGAATATACAGGAATTCAGGAATATTCAATGTAAATGTCTTCCAAAACCCAATGCTAGGTGTTGCGCCTTGTGGAAGAACAGGCCCATCTTTATTTATTTTAAGTTTATAATTTTGTTGCTTATAAAACAGTCAATTATTAAGTATTACAATACTTTAATTAAAGGCATTTTATATTACGTAAAAAATAAATTGTTGAAATTTGTGCCAAAATTTTTAGGAGATACGCTAGAATAATATATTATAGCGCGCTTATTGATGTTAAACGTCATTTTAAATGCGGGTGCACAAATAACATGGAAACGAAAACAAGGATGGTAAGAGATTTTGTCAATACATCAAACCATTTATTTGGCGAAATTTACAGTAAAAATGTAAAAATAAATAAAAATCATTATTTACAATAGGATTTAAAACATTATCAGCGGTAATAATAAATAATTTCCTATTTCCAGATTAGGTATTCCGAGAATATCTCTTAACCTTCTGTTAAAATGACGTTTATGGAGAGTTTATTCTATAGTCAAGTCTTATTCCATGTTTATTATTATACATTTGTGGGATAAGCTCATGATAAACTAAGAATAGTTATTCCTGTGTTAAAAAGAAGCTATTCTGACCTTAACCATTGTTTATTATTACAGCTGTAATTCTTGTATGAAAATATTTGTTTGGCAGCTAAAACTGAGGTTGGAAATGTTGGAAATGTTTCTGAACTATTATGCAGGCGATTCACTTTTAAACGATTTCTGGTGGCATATGAGAGGAGTTTGAAGAAACAGAGGAAGACCAAAGATAAGATGGAAGGACTGTATTGCGGAAGACTTGAGAGAAAAGGAACTGAATGAGAACGACATAAAAACAGAAATGAGTGGAAGAAGAAAATAAAAAATAGCGACCTCTAACGAACGGGAAAAGCTAAAGAAGAAGAAGATGTCAGTGTCAAGTGCAATTTGCATAGTTTGTTTATAAAATAATTTTACTGGAAATTTAGAATCTTTTGCAAGAAAAAATACATATGGAATTTATACATTATACACAGGATTGACGGAAGGTATTGTGCTGGCCACAACAGATTTTTTTTGTATTGCAAAATGCATTTACTTAAAGTTTTGTAATACTTAATAAATGTCTGTTTTATAAGCAACAAAATTATGAACTTAAATGAAGATGGGCAAGTTCTTCCACAAGGCGCAAGTTTTTGGAAAACATTTACATCGAATATTCCTGAATTCCTGTATATTCTGCGTTGAAGTTCGCCCTCATTCTGGGTTTCCCAACTTCCATCGTGAACTCGCCAGCCGGTTCTAGGGAGGAGTAACATTTTATCAAAATATTCTGATAAGGTTTTACCCCAAATTAGTATCGAGCATGCGGTACTATATAGATCAGCTCTTTCCATCTGTAGGTAATTATATTTTTTCTTTAATAACCTTACATTATAAATATAAAAAAAGATGTGTACCTACTTGTTTATTATTATAAAGACTGATAAAAAGTTTTGGGTATGACTGATTTAAAAAACACAAATTACTGTCACCAACCTTTATGGAAATTGTTACCAGTTTTAAATACCTAATGTAAAAAACCGAAACAAGGAGAATAGTATAATACAATCATTACAGAATGCTTTTCATGTCGGAACAAAGCTCGTGCTAGAATATGCTGCCTTCCGTAACTTGTCATCTACGTCAATTTTCTGTTCTTAATAAACAGCTTGAAACGCCTATATTCCGTCATTACTGAAATTTGCGAATAAAAGCAGTTTGTCACAGATCACAGATTTTTTTTAACAAAAATTTCTCACATATAGATCCTGATCCTGATATTTTAAATGTCAAGTCCAATTCAGCCTTATTCCCACCAAGCCTAAGTGAAATCAAACTTGATATTTTCTTCTTTTTCTTCTTCACAGATCCTTATTACCCTTTATTGGGTGTCGGATATGGTTTGCTACTTCTCGTTCTTGACCCAATGTTTCCATGATGTCCGGTCCTTTGCTAGTTTTTTCATTTCCTCCATGTTTTTCCCTCTCCTTTTGCCTATCTCTCCTATTCGTCCCTCCCATGTTTTTCTTGGTCTTCCCCTTGTCCTTTTCCCTATCTTTTTTGATTCTATTACTTTTTTAACTAGATTATCTTTCTTCATTCTTCTAATATGCCCAAACCAGTTCAGTTGTTTATTTTCTATTTTGAACAGTATTTGATCTTGATCCGCTTGTTGCCTGATGCTTTCATTGATTTCTCTGTCCCATTTTGTTTTCCCCATTATTTTCCTCAAGTGCTTCATTTCTATTGCTGTTAGTTTTGATTCATTTTTTTCTGTATTGTCCAGAACTCACTTCCGTAAGTAATTATTGGGATTACTACAGCGATATATATCTTTAGTTTTATATCTGTTCCGATTTCTTTCTTTCCAAGTATTGTTTTATTTATGTCAAGCTAATTAGATTGGTAATATAAACTTAATTTAATTAAACATATACCTATATTTACATACATCTAATTGAAATTTTTATCCTTGGAAACAGTTTACTGTCATACGTGTATATCACTATATAACTTACCGGGCAATTAAATCCAGAATGCTTCAGAACATAAACTACGGTCTTGTCTGCGTTAATTGTATATGAGATATTACCTAACGTCTGTGTATGTTCAGTAAATCTTATGTGCAGAACGCAAAATGTCAATAATTTTAACTTCAAAAGAACAGAAAAAGTTAATATAAAAATTTATTTAGAAATTATTTAAAGCCCTATTTTAAAATTATAACAGTTTTTATTTTATAATTATTTAGACCCGATCCTACCACTTCTACGAAGATAAAGTGACTGTTAAAGTTAAGAAGTATGGCTACTTCTGTACTAAAATATGAAGCGAAAATTTAAATAATTTGTTTCTGTAGGTACTAGAACTATTAGCATTTTAAAAAGTGCAACAATAGTCAAATATATTTCTGATATAAACTTGCATTTAAAAAATCTGTTGCAGCCATCACAATACCTCTCGCCCTTTCCATTGTGGTATATTGTATTTAACATTTCTTGTACACACAAAAAATTCTATTACACCGAATCCTTCTATTTACGTATTTTCTATAATTTTAAATTCATTCTATGAGCAAGTTTTCTCCATTTCTTCTAAATGTTCGAGGTTTTTCCAATTCATTAACGGGATTGGCGGTATTTCTGAAGGGTTCATGTAATATACCTCTAATTTTAAATATATAATTAATAATACAACAAGAAATATTAAATATCTTTCCCAGAAAAAGCCTTCACTACTATCTCTGAATTTTTGACACTGACATTAGTGAGATTTATCTGTCAATTACAGACTTTTTAATTTCTCAAGTAATTACCATGGAGATGTTTGAGCTGTGAACAGGCTGTGGGATTTACTATATCAGATCATTTTATAGATTATATATCTATTTCTTTAAATTTATAGGAGGTATAATAAAACAATTAAATGTGTCGGATAGAGAAGTTTGTAATAACATAAGTTTTCAAAAAATAATATTTAGAAGATTTTTGTTAAAATACTACTACTTCCGGTTATCCAATTGTTACCAGAATCTAATCAATTCTTCCCATTAATTAACACAGGTCTTTAGTCTTATAGAATTTGAGAAATCGTACATACAACAGCCTCACACACTCATACACACATCCACACACACACACATACACACACACACGCACACACAGACATCATCGTAAAAATGTTATTATCGGATTCTAGGGACTATAAAACGTGCTTATTCACTAAAATCTGGATATACGATTTTTAGCATGATTCCAATACCTCTCTTAGCTAGAGCTAAAAAGTATCATTGAAATATATTAGTATTTGACTTTGGTTGTATAAGGAAACCGAAAAATACTACTGAATTTTGATTTTTCTTTTATAATCAAAGTCAAATACCAATACATTTCAATAAGACTTTTTTAAATGCAGTTTCATAACAGATATATGTACGTTTAATATTGATTTTTTTAATGTTAATAATATTAGCACAGGAACAATTTTTTTGAACTTTCATATTTTGCTACTGTAGTAGTCATTCATCTTAATAATTAAACTGAAGATTAGAAGCGATGCGAACAACAATTTTAACTTCCAGTTGGCTCTAACCAAAGGTGGTAACAATAATTTTGTAACATGACCATTGGTTAAACTATTGCTTTAACTAGAGGTAGTAGGAGCGGGCTTTAGTGATTCATCATGCTGAGTAGCTTGTCTTGAAATAAAAAAGCTTGGTTTGACTTGTAAATGCAAGCTTTTTAAAATTTCAATATTGACTTTGTTAAGATTTGATGAAAGCAAAACTTGGCTTGGACTGGATTAAAACTGAAGGCAAAACTGGGCTTGCTTAGACTTGAAATTTCAGTGATTTGTTTGGTTAAGCTTGATTTTCAAGCTCTACTTAAGTAGGAATATTTAATTTCACGACTGATATATTAATACTGTCTTTTTGATACTGTCCTAAGACCCCAATTTCTTAGGTGTTCTTTCAATCATGCCGAATATTGAATAAATACATACCCTCCTTAAAATTACGATTTTGTCTGACTCGATAGCAATATTTTTTTTAAAGGTTGAAAACACTTGTTTTCATCTAAACTACTTGATAGTCCAAAAACAGGGCTTGGTTTGAAACTTCAAGCCTTTTTAAAACTTAAGCATGGCTTGGCTTGGACTTGAAATTTCAATCTTTTTAAAATACCAGGCATGGATTGATTTTTCAAGCTTTTCTAATCCAAATTGCCCCATCATCAATAAGACGTACCGTCGCAATTCAGCTGAACCGAAAAAAAAATCGGCATTGTGTTCGTCCCTAAACTCAATATCTATGAGATACATAGCTTCAGTGACACCTTTACTGACATGTATCATCAGTAAATTTGCATCAGCAAATAGTTATTATTTTTGAATTTATATTTGTAGATATTAATTTTAACATTTTATTAAATACTTATACATATTACAGTCGGTACCAACAAATATATAAAATATTGTGTACTGGTTTTAATGTTATTAACACTAAATATCAAATTTTAAAAAAAGTTGTGATCTTTTGTAGTAAAACTCATATGATAGCAACATATTTAAAAAAATCTGATGTGGCCAACACTTTACCTTCCGTCAATCCTGTATATTACAAACAAATTCTATACATAAATTTTCTTGCAAAGATTATAAATTTCCAGTAAAATTATTTCATAAACATTTGTTAAGGGTCGCTATTCTTGATTTTCTTCATCCACTCATTTCTATTTTGTGTGTCGTCCTCATTCAATTTCTTTTCTCTCAAGTCTTCCACAATACAGTCCTTCTATCTTTTCTTTGGTCTTCCTCTGTTTCTTCTACCTTCTATTACTAAGCTGTTCAATCTTCTTCCGATATATTATTCATCTTTTTCATGACATATTCAAACCAATGTAATCGTCTCTCTTGTATTTTTCTAAAAACTTCTATCACTCGAGCCATTTACCTTATCCTCTCATTCCTATTTTTCCATGTCTTCACCAACTTCTATATCAATTATCTCATCTCTGCCATATTCTTTTCAATTCATTGACACTGACATCTTTCAATTTGAATTATCTGAATATAATAGCAGTTTCCATGGTTAGCATAGCTGGCTGATTTATGAAATTTAATAGCTCTATAATTTTTTAAACTCTAATCTATTGAATATGAATAAAAAATATAATCAAAACGTATGTAGAATAAAATATTCTTTAATATTTATAATAACAGAAAATGTCAAAAAATGATATTTAACTGCGCTTTTTCAAGAAAAATTGTTAGGAACTTAAAATGAAAGTAGTTCCAGTTGGCCAGTTATAACCAAAATTTAATCAGCTCTTCATATGGATGTAAAGTAGATGAATACGAAAGAATGATAATTTTTATAATTGTGTTGGGTTATCGTCTATGGAAAAAACGTCACATACACACACACACACAAGCACTTACATACATACACACACATATACACACACATACAGATATCGTAAAAATGGTAAAATCTTATTCCAGGGACCCTAAACGTATTTATTCACTAAAAACTCATCATCGAATTTTTTGACCAAAGACAATACCTTCCTTACCTAAAGGTGCATGACGGAAGGTAAAATGTGAAGGTAAATACATTAAAATAAATAATTTTGCATATATTTATTTATTTTAAAATAAATTACCTAATATTTAAAACAAGTAGGTAAATAATTAATAACATGCATTTCCATTTAATTTTTATTTGGAGAGAGACTGAACCTAATTTGCCTATTGTGTACAGCTACTGATCTGTTGGTTACATATGTGTATGCGTTTGTACCTATATGTGTATGTGGGTGGGTGTGTGATGTGTATGCGGGGGTACAGGAGCGAGGGTGAAGATACCCCACCAAACCAACGTTTATTCTATTGCCCGAGACGACGACGACGACGACGAGTAGGTATTTTGAGGTAATATAAAATTATGTTATTGACAATAAATACAGGTAGAGTTGGTGTGTGTGGTGGGGCAGCGACCTGCTGGGACCTGCGCTGCATGTCGCTCGCCCCTCCCCAGGGCGGAGTCCCTGCTGGCACGCCTGCTCTGGGGAGCCGCGACCCGGAGAAAAGAAAACAGAAGAAGCCCCTCCCCCGCGCTGTCAGCGCTGCGAGCCGCGAGCCGCGAAAAATGGCAGCATCAGCTCAGTCTGACGCTGGACATCGCGACGTCTGCACGCGGTGAGCCTGGCATCTCCGCCCGAGTAACGCCCTGTCGGCACTCGCGGAGTGGGAGGCGACCAATCACGCTAATCTCGTTAAATGAGTGAGTCTAAACATCCTAAATATTCATTCTGTCAAAACATCGCCGAGGTTGAATCGGTGCACGCGAAGCGAAGCGGTGCGAGTGATGTCGACAAGACACGGACTTTACTTACGTTAGGGTAGTTTGTTAGTGAGATAGTTTGTGCAGTATGGATGACCTGGTGGACAACTGCACCATGCGGCCGTGCGCGACGGACTTCAGCATCGCGGCCATCATGTCTCGGCACGGGAGGGCTCGCGCTGCCCGCACTTCCATCGAGCCTCTAGGTGAGTGCCAGCCAACGCCAGATGAAAATGCTATGCCATCAGCCATGCCATGCCCTCTCACTACTACCCCCTAACGTCCGCTCTGTTCTGCTCTGCGCACGATCTACATATGTGTACCAACAAACACCAACATCCAATGCATTCATCGCTAAATGTCATTTTGCATTATTTACAAATCTAAATGAGCTCAAAATCCCTTTAATCATATGTTTGTGTGTTAATATTAATTATTTGCAATATCATTTATCTCGCAGCATCATAAAAACATTATATGCCAACATTTGGCGGGGTTACTAAACATTTATACCCCATATTTGTCTTTACATAGCAGTGTAGTGCGGTTATGACCCGTTAGAAATCAAACTACTTTTTAAGCGCTTCAGCCTACAGAGCCAGGATTCACTCAAGAAGAAAATTTAACTAGAACCGTAAACGATTCAATAATTTAAGTACCTACTTAAATTTGAAGAAAGATTTTTGTGAAAAATAAGAGCATCCTTCTAATTAGGGTTCAAATCCTAGTGAAATCCATGATTTTTTGCCAAGAATAAATTTATACCGAATTGTTATGACGGGACGGGTACGGAAAATATAGAGTTGTCACAATCTGATAGTGCTATTAGAAAAACAATTTGTAAAGTTCTAATTGTTGCCTTGATGCATTTCGATACTTAGTTTAAAGTACCTACAAAACTAGTATGAAGCTGCGGATTTAAGAAAAAGGACCCCTAACCAATTGCACAAAATCCAGGCTTATTTTTACATTCCGTTGTTTAATTGATTAATATAATAGTGTTTAATGTTTGATTGGGGCCCTTTTAGCAGAGGACCTAGGCGAAAAGTGTCTTTTTAGTACCTGTTAAATCCGTTACTAATTGTATTTGTATTTTTTGGTGAATATTAAGATAAATGATTCATAAATACTTTTTTAAACTGTTCAGACGTTCTATGTTCTATGATGAAAAAATAAAACCAACAGACGTCAAGAATAATTTAGGAGTAGGTATATCCACTGTGTTGAAAATATTGCTTAAAATGATTAAAAGAGTTAATAAATTATTTAGTTTGTAAATTAAGAAAAGGGCACTAATACATGGTTGTCAATAGAATATGTACAACACAATTAAAATATGTTATAATAATAAGTTTACAATAATGTAACTATAATTATAAAGTGGCAATGCTATTTTTAATCGCAATTAACTCAAATCTAGCAAATCTTTATGCTTTAAGTCAGTGAGTCTGAAACTTATTGGACTCGCCGCCCCCTTTCTAAATATATATTTTTTCACTGCCCCCTCAGAAAATTTACTCTAATCTACATAATCTCAAAGGATCGGCATAAAAAATTTACACGCATCTGTACTATGAAACTGCAAAAAAATCTGAGCACACGTACCAAAAATTGCTTAATGCCTGTAAGATTTGTACAACATACGAGGTTTTTGTTTTCCCTCTATTTGTGGCAACAGCATAAACACATGACACTTCGTAAATTTGTTAATTTGTCGGCTTAAAGAAAATCAGATAATGATTTTTTCCTGTAAATTTTGATAGTTAATAAATAATGATAAATTAGTATTGTCCGACGGAGATGTTACATTTCCAAAAAAAATTTTGATTTCATGTTCGCTGAAAGAGTCCATTATTATTTCCTGCGATGAAAATCAAATAAAATATATATTCATAATAAGGAAGAACTGTGTGCAGTACTCATGAAACCAAAGACAGTGGTTCTATTTTGAATTACGGTGGTTATAATTTTAAGAGTTTGTATTCGTGAATGAGGAGAGATTTATGGTTTTATGTCGATCCTTCGAATATTATAAAAATAAACTATGTGTTATATTTTAATTCCTAAAATCTTGTTTCGAAATAAATCAATTTGAGACTGAAAATTTAAAACTAATGTGACGATGCAATGCTGTATATTGGTACATTCAAGAGGAAAAATATTGAAAAATATTTTAGTTGGTTAAATTTTTGAGCGTTTTCTTAATGCTGAGGCCACTATCGCCACCTTGGATCTATCCTGTGCCCAAAATGGGGCGATATCGCGTACTTTGAGAATTAATGCTTTAAGTCAGAGTAATATAATTTTTTTCAATCGACGCCAAAGGAAACATTTGGAATTTTAAATGGCATAAAAGTGACCCGTGTGGTGCACTCTATTCGCCTGCAATGAGTGCTCGTAAGTAAATGCCTCACGGTATAAATATGTCATCATCATTACTGAAATCTGTGTATAAAGCAGATTGGCACACCCTACAATGTGTAATATGCTGTGATGATATATTTATATTTATTAATTTTTCGGCAAAAATGGCATTTTTGTTATGAAGGGTACAGGATACAGAAAAATATTCAGATAATATATAGTAGATACCATTGCTTTTTACGTTGTTAATAATATTATTATTGTTAGAAGGCCCCTAAAAATCAAAAGTAGTTTATACATTAAGACTCGATATTTTCATCTCTGATTGAACTGTCTGTTAATTGTCAGTTAAAAGAAATATGTAGCATCGATATTCGAAAATAAGTTGTAATTATTACGCATGAATCAATTTTTCGACGCGATATTTTTCTTGTAACTGACGATGAAAATTCAGGCCTTAGAATGTAAATCATTTCTTTACCAATACCTTTTTAGAAGTTTTATTGCAATCTCCAAACAAAACAAATAAAATATTAGCTTCAATTTTATGACATTTCTTGGCATATAAGAATCTCGCAAACAAACTAATTAAACAGCGATAAAATGAAAATGAACCGCAGGAATGAATAACACCTTCCAACTTACTCGTATAATTAAATCACGTTCTTTTAATGTCAAATAAATATAAACGTAATCTCAGCACCTGCACGGCATAAAAAATGCTCTGGAATATCTCAACAGTTGGCGTTTGCGGCCAATCGGGACTAGGGCTTGAAAGATGTTCGGTTCCCCTCAGGCGAACTGCGTGTCGCCGCAAACAAAATGTCAACCACGAACTGCAGTCTTTCAGGCTGCTTTCCAAAACCTAAACGGCCGTTATTATAATGAAAGCTTTTCAAATTTAACAATGGGCTAAAGTAATTCACTGTGACATGCTGTTATTGAGCTGAGATGTTTCAAGTTGCTTGTTAACTTTGGGTGGCATACAACGGTGGTACAATTAAAATGTAATCTTATATCCATGAGAGAAAGAATACTTTGTATAAATTGATATTTAAAATCTAATAAAGAAACTGGTAGTCATCAAGTAATGGCTCATTTCATAATGCAATATTGCTTATGATCTCTAAACCACAAAATAGATATAAGCAAATATGGAATATATATATATATATATATATATATATATATATATATATATATATATATATATATATATATATATATATATATAAGTCTAGTGCCCACACACTACCCCTATTCAAATAATATGTTGTGTATACTTATATCAAATTTGTGACTAAAATATATCTATGTGACAATTTGATGACAGTTTAATAAAGGATTATTGCTAATTATTATTGTAGCAATTGTTTTCATACAAATATAATTCATAATTTAGTTTAAATATAATAAAATGGATGCATATACAGTATTTTTTTTTTGTGGTAATATTAACTACAGAGTATGTTAGGACTCATGTAAAAGAAATTAATAGCGTATTCCTGAGATCATTTTGACTACAATATGTCATATGAACATAGGTCCTATTCCTTTTGGTTACGAAATTAAAAGGGCTCAGAGTTTTATAAATAGCAACAAAAAAAATTCAAACAAAAGAATCAAATAATGAAATATTAAATATATTTAATTTATTTATTATAAATACTTATTCAAAATGTGTCCCTTGAACCCGAATGCAAGCTAAAATCGACGAATCAGAGAATTATGATCCATTTCGCAATAAATTAAATTAATAAATTAAAAAAATATGTCAATTTCAGAGTAATTATACATTTATTTCAAAAGTAGGAACCACGGTGAAAGAATTTAAAAATTATTGTAGCTATGTATTTATAAAAATATTGATTCCTTGTAATTCCGTAACCAAAATGTATAGGACCTTTGTTCATATGACTATTGTTATCTCAGGAATACGGTATTAATTTGTTTTACACTGTCACATTGATGATTCTTGACGACAATGTCACATTTTATATCTTAAATATTTCGTGCTGCAAATGTGACCAAATTTAACCTTAATGTAAAATTTAATTCTAAACAACAATTTTTACTCTAAAAGTCACAAGAGAGCAAATATCCGCACTTGTTTAAAATCCCGTATTAAACTCCTATATTCCGTGTTTCGGTGCACACCCGCTATGGATTTCTTTATTATTTAAAAAAATGAGTGCCCACCCTTTCAAATATTTTTTTTGATTGTGCCCATCCTACATTTATATTCTGGCGCCGCCAATTTGTATATACATTTAATTTATGGAAGGAGGGGTACTATTACTATAAATCCGGCCCTGACTATAGCCTCTAAACCTAAATACACCAATTTTCCCCAAAATCTTAAAAAATCATAGTTGCAATTTACATATTTACTCGCTGATACCAAATTTTCATATACGGCAGCTCGATAATTCTTTTCGTTTTCAAGGTATTTAGAGAAAGTCCGGAAAAGTTGACCACAATTCAAAAAATCTGTTGTGGCCAGCACAATACCTTCCGTCAATCCTGTGTATTATGTATAAATTCCATACATAAATTTTCTAGCAAAAGATTTTAAATTTGCAGTAAAATTTCATAAACAAACTATGCAAATTGCACTTGACACTGACATCTTCTTCTTTAGTTTTTCCCATTCGTTAGGGGTCGCTATTTTTTATTTTCTTCTTCCACTTATTTCTGTTTTGCGTGTTGTTCTCATTTAATTCATTTTCTCTCAAGTCTTCCACAATACAGTCCTTCCATCTTTTCTATGGTCTTCTTCTGTTTCTTCTACCTTCTATTATTAAGCTGTTCAATCTTCTTCCAATATATTCTTCATCTTTTTCATGATGATCAAACGAATGTAATCGCCTCTCTTGTATTTTTTCTAAAAACTTCTATCACTCGAGACATTTCCCTTATTCTTTCATTCCTTACCGTATCTTTCCGTGACTTCCCCAAAAGCTATCTCAACATTCTCATCTCTGCCACATTCATTTGCTTTTCACTGATACTGACATCTGTCAATTTAAATTATCTGAATATATTAGCAGTTTCCATGGTTAGCATAGCTGGGTGATTTATAAAATTTAATATCTTTAAAATTCTTTAACTCTATATCTGTTGAATATGAAATATAAAATGCAATCAAATTCTATAGAGAATAATATATTCTTTAAATTATAATGATATTTAACTGAGTTTTTTCAAGAAAAACTGTACTTCCTGTTGACCAATTATAACCAAAATCTAATCACCTCTTCTTTTGGATGTAAACTTGGGGAATACGAAAAAATTATAATTTTTGGAATCGTGGTATTGAAGTTATACGAGCCGTCACACACACAGACACAGAAACATACAGACATCATTGTAAAAATGGTAAAATCGTATTATATGGACCCTAAAACGTACTTATTCACTAAAAACTCATCATTGAATTTTTTGACCAAAGACAATACCTTCCTTACCTAAAAGTGACGGAAGGTAAAAATTCTTCGCATTTATTTATATTTTATAATAAAATTTAAAAAAAAATACATGCATAGTTAACATTGGTATAGCTTCAAATATACATATATAAAAGAATAAACGTAAATACAACTATACAGTACAAAAAAATGAGAAACATATTTTTCTGTCAACGAAAATCTTTCGGGTGAGATGGCTTCACTTAGCGGTGAGATGAGTTACTTAGAAAATAAATTATTATCGTATATTAACTAATTACGTATAGGTTTTCTTTTCATAGTAATTACTTTCCCATACATGTTAGCGAATTTTGTGCAATTTTCATGGATCTATTTTTTACAAAACACGCACTGAATCTAATATCCCGTTTTCTTATTGCACTGATAATCTTCATCCTAGTTCATACACTCATTGCCGTTCATATTTATCACCGTTTTCACGAATGTTTATTAAAATTTCATCTTCTGTCGATGATAAATCATACTACTATTTTTTTTTCGTTTCAATTTGTTTTTAATGTTTTTCTATTTTTCACATTTACTATTTTTCGCTTCCAATGTTAGTTTTAAGTTTCCCTCCACCCACTATCCTCTATTTGAGCGTCCAGTACGTTTATAATTGGTCAGTATAGTGGGTTATCTATACCTTGATTTCTGAGCCATCTATCTTAAAATGGCTCACATCTGTACAGCGACACGTACAACAATACTATAACTTTAGGTTAGAATGTTATATTGAACTTCTTTCAGCTTGAGAAGTTAAATTAATTATAAAAATATACTACTTTGTTTGAAGAAAATATCAACAGCAAAAATTATTCAAGGTGTATAAAAAATATCTAGTAATAACTTATTTGAAAGAAAATACACAAGTAAAATTTACTGACTGACTAATGGCCAGTTGCACCGCTTATAGTTGAATTTTAACTACTGGTTAAATTGACAAAATCGCATCGAAACGAAATGTCAAATGAATTATTAAATATTACTGTCAAAATTTCGATACGCACTTTTTTGTTAACCTGTAGTTAAGATTTTAACTATAAGCGGTGCAAATGGCCATTAATGTACTTTCCATGTAGACACATTCGTTAACATTGTTCATCTATTATTTGGATTTTGACAAAAAAGCCTCTCACTGACTTGAAATTAAATTCTTTAACGAATGAGCAAACACAAAATTATATGTTCTCAATTGAAAAAATAAAATTGGTTCCCGTTTTTGATAACCACCGGACGAAATAAATAAATTTTCTTTTCTTTAAATTTGTCTTGTAAAATAAAAATTGTTTGCCCATTTAGCCGTCTTTGTAGCTCTTATAGTTCTCGAGATAGTAACATTCTTTATATAAAAATGTATACTTGCGCTTAGAATATTAAAAAAATTGAATAAGGTGTTAATTTTGTAGAAAAAATATTTCATAAAAAACAAGGTTAAATATCACAAAAATTAAAAAAAATGTGTCAAGCAAGCACAAGTAGCTATCAGTAAATTATTCTAAATTGTTAGTAATTTAAGCATTTAAGTTTTTCTGTATAACAATAATTGTTTAAGTTTCTCGTTTTTCTGTAATTATTTTTTCAAATGCTTGCACGCAAAGTTGGCTTTGATAAAACAAAATTTGTAGCATTTGTTTGAGGCGTGTCTTGCGGTCTCCAGATTTCGACAATTTTGTCAGTTTCCGGTTTAGAATAGGCCCACTTATATACCTCGCTTGTTTTCCCATTTTTGATACAATTATCTGGAAGAATTCTAAGGTGTTATGAAGAAAAACTGACAATAAAGTCATTATCTACGTTTTTCCCATACTTTGACATAATGTTCTATTTTTTGCTTAACTATTAACAAAGAAGTTGTAAATTTGTATAGTTAATAAATGTACAAATAAAGATATATTTTTATTGTTTTTAATGATAATTCTGTCATTTTAAAGTGGTAAATGTTTAGTAACACTACATTTTCTACAGTATTTTTATGTAAATATTTACTGTTTGTTATAATTTTTGCTGTAATGCACGTAAACCATAAAATGTTAAACAGAATTATTGCCGTCTGTGGAAGAAAAATAAATAAGTTTGTGTATTTTATCTGGCATTAACTTTGAAAACTAGTTTAGATAGTTAATAAGAATATTTTAAATACAATTTTGTTTTAATACGATGCATGGTACCAAAACAGTACTTTAATTACAAAAGCAATCAATTTATCGTATGAAATAATACTAATAGCATTTTAAAAAATCAGTCTATGATTTGATACATTAAATAGAAAATGCAAAACATTAAAATTAATAAAACACCTTAATTTAAATATTCATAAATTATGACAGTGTAGCCCTAGAGAAAACTTGAAGTAGCTAAGTATTCACTACTGTTTTTAGATCATAAAATTATAAATTTTTTGATACTAAATTTTTTTAATTTACGTCTTTGGTAACCGAAGCCGTGTTCCTTCGACTGTGATTGTGATTTTGTGAACCCTGATTAGTTTAAATGTGATCCTTCTGAATCATGATTTAAAAATTATATCTAGAATAATATAAACACCATCTAGCATCAAATGTCATTGCAGGCCAATGCAAACTAACTTTTTTTTTTATAAATAATCTACTGTCAAGTTTTATAATCAGCACATTAAAAATGGATCATACAGAAGTAAAACAATGTTCTTGATAATGAATATGAAGTATGTTTACTTGAAACAAATCTTTTATGTAACATATTTCCTTTGTTTTCAAAAGTAGGTGCTTTTGTAGGAAACTCATATTTCCTTTGATGAAACGAACCCCACATTGATAAATTTCTACGTTCGAAAAGCTATTGTCGTCAGCCATTTTTAAATTTGCTCTGAAATGAATCCGTGTGATCACCGTGTGATCACTCAAAAAAGATGGTTGAGAAGGGAAAGGGGAAGGTTGTCTAGTGATCACAAAATGAGAAAGTGGGGATAACGAATAGGAAACGGTAAAACATACTTCTTAGTCATGACCACTCTGATCATTTAGATTGTGAATCACAGCTCGAAGGAACACGGCTCGAGTAAATATCATTTATAGTCGCGGTAAAAATAATCTAGTATCCGATTAAATATATCAAAATGAACATCGAATTAACTGTCAAACACCACTTCGTCATAACTTTTACTTGGTTGCATGCTAGATCAATTTTTATTGTGACTTTAAATTTTAAATTAAGTTTGGTATCAAAAATTCAGAATTTTATGCTCTAAAATTCTATGTACAAAATACTCCATAACATTTTACGCACATTTAATATTTAAAAAAAGATACTGTTTTCCATGTTAAATTATTGTCATGTTATAAAATGCTGTCTTCTATTCGAAGGAAAATCTAAGAAAACTAGTTTCTTTACTGATTTTAAATAATTTGTTCCCTCTTTTCTAACTTGTGTTTGTCTTACTACTACTTCGTAATGGCCAACAAAATTGTACCATTTTCATATTGAAGTGTCAATTGCAAACTTTAGGAAATGCGTAATTTTTTGTGCATCAAAAAACAAATACCTAGCTAAGTAATTTCTAATTGAAAACATGCATTGCTTAGTCGTTGGTAAAAACTAAATTTTGCTAGGTTCAAAAGTGACTCCTGCTCCGTGTGATGCACTCTCCACGCCAGCAATGAGTGTCCGTGTGGTGACGGTCGATAAACGTCCGGACGATACGAATATGTCATCACCATTACCGGTAGCTGCGAATAAAGCAGATTGGCACCCCCCCCCCCCAGCAATGGGTAATATGCCGTGATGATATATATTTTTTAGTGCCTGTATGAGACACATCGGACACGTAGGCCCGGTTAATTAAATAAAGTGATGATGAACGCTTCTGCAACCGGGCAATAGTTATTACTTAAATTTTAGGGATAGTTGGTGAAATCGGCTTTAAATATTGTTTCTTAAGGGCCGGTATTTTCACTTCTGCATAAAGCTATAGATAAATTTAACCTTCGTATATACATTACATTTCTACATAGTGTAGATTTATTAACAAAGTGGATAAATTAAATATTTTTAATGATTCTGATGATTATTTGAACTATGAATGAATAAATAATGCGATAAATCGAAAACGCACGATCAGACAGCGACATAACCACACACATCAAGGAATTTTTTGACAGATTGCGATTATGAAAACAAACAGTTCTAATTTTATTATTACAAATTTGGTTTCGTATTTAATCTCAAACAGTGCATACATAAGTAAATCCTTCCTTGTGTAAATCATTATAAAGATCCTGACATTTGATGCTAGTAAAATATTTTCGGATTTTTAATACTTTTATACAATTTTCATTTACCTACCTCGTACTGAAAAGAATATACAAAAATTATAAGGACAATTTTACAATATACATAATATATTTCTTTTACCGCGTATGATTACTGCAATAGATTACTTGTTAAACTACACTTTCCCGGGGATAAAAATGCAGAAGGATATAGATGGCATTAAGGATGTCAAACAAAATTTTGACAAGTACGGATTCAACAGAAGTTCACACATTTCATCCTTGTCTGCTTATCGTGGCTACACAAAACTCCATTCTTCTCCACTGACACAAAATTCACTCTGCAAGTTACCACGAATGTTAAACTTATTCGACAGATAGTTATTTGTTTTTGTCAAATGTATGAAAAGGCTCAATGGAGTTATTCGTTCAATAAATATATAGAATAAATTTATTTAACGAATACTTATTCGGAAGTGAAAATACCGGGCTTAAATTTATCTAATTTTTGCATAAAATATTTTTGTACTTGTTTTCCACTGAGTCCTCCAATTGTTCAATATATTCTAATCCTGTGTCTATGAATCAATTGAATTTAATATAACGAGAACGAACAAACCCAGTTGAAAAACAAAGTAAAAAAATTCCCTTCCACTATTCTCTTTTGAAATTCAGCACCACTCACACCGCGGCAAACAAATATCATTCCGGCTGACGTCCTGACAGTATTTTCCAAACACTTTCCAAGCCTTGTAAAAACGCGACGCGTCAGCCGAGAATCCCGGGTGTTAGTGGAAGTTTTTCTATTCCGCCAACAGCCTGGCGCTTCTGCGGAGATACTCTCGTATACAGTAACGTGATCGGATCAGCAACACCCGTGCCAAATGTTGGCGAAGCAGATTGCAGGGGAGGGTATTAATTAAGATGGTAGATATTAAAAACACATCGACCGAGGGGGATGCTTCCGAAAAGTTTAATCTAAGATGGTTTTTCAACGAATATGCGGGATAGAAAATAATTATTGTACTTTGATGCAAAAGGAAAGATATTCAGTTACGAGTATAAACTAGATAAAAGGCTATTATATCTGTGGCTTAATGCAAGGACAACCATTGTTAATTTTTGACCAAAATGACATTGATTATGAAGAACAACCAAAGTAATAACTGTAAAGGAATCTATAAGAATCGGCCTCCATTGAACAAATATCGCTAGAATGATTTAGAATAAGATCAGATACATATGTCATGGAAAATAAAATTTACACTATCATTTTAAACAGTGATTTATCTGTCATTTAATTAAAACTTAATTATTTAAATGTGGGAACTTTCTCGAATGTAGTATAGATTAGTTCTTTACCTTCTTCTGGGTATGTAAGATCTTACAAAATATTACATGTACAAGGGGGAGCAAATTCGGGTGCCTTAAACGAAAAACTTTCTTATTATGCACGCTACAAAAAATTGATTTAGGTCTTTATGAGTCAACTTTTTGAGACAATTTTAATAGGTAGGCACAGGAATTTTCTATCGTCTTTTGTTTTTGAGCTACAGGCTAAAACTTGATTTTCTCTTATTTTGGAAATACTTCATACCTCGCTTATCAAGAGAGATAAAGAAAAAATGTTTAGATAGTTTTTATATGGTTTTTTACATAAAATATTGTCGTGTAATTGCATATTTTCAAAACTTAAAAATTCTGGAGATATAACTCAAACAAAATATTTTTTAAATGGGAACATATGTTGAAAGTAGTCTCGTCTTTTTCTTATTTTATAAGCTTTTCAATGATGTATAACAAGTCTATATTCTATTGTTTTAAACGTGAATAAAATATGAATTATTAATTAATTGGAGTGATAAAATTGAAAGTTATTAAAAATACAAACGAAAAAATCAATTATAGATAATCATTATTTTATTTTGGTTCTATGTCTACTAATTAAGTTCTCAAAATTATTTTCAGTTAATTATTTTCGGATTAGTTAATTTATTTTTTATCGGCGTTTTAGTTGGCTTTGACACGATTCGAAAAATGTGGTTTAATATGTTTTCTGAAGTATATAAATTAGAAAAATGAGTATGAATAAAGAAAATAACATTAGAAATAAACTGTTGCCGATCTGTAATTGATTTTTTCATTTGTTTCTTAATAATCTTCAATTTTCTCACCTCAATAAATTAATAATTAATCTTTTATTCATGTTTGTTATACATCTTTGAAAAGCTTATAAAATAAGGAAAATGATGATATTATTTTCAACATATGTTGCCATAAAAAATATTATGTTTCTGTTATACCTTGAGAATGATTAAGTTTTGAAAATATCTAATTACACCACGATATTCTTCGTAAAAACCATATAAAATTATTTAAACATTTTTTCATTATCTCTCAAAATAAGCGAAAATTTTAGCCTGTAACTCAAAAACAAAAGACGATAGAAAATTCCTGTGGTGCCTATTAAAATTATCTCAACAATTTGGCTCATAAAGACCTACATCAATTTTCTGAAGCGTGCATAATAAGATAGTTTTTCATATATAACGAACTCGAATTTGTTCCATTCTGTACACAAAATATATTCGTTTTCTTGCATTCAGTTGTACAACATGGTACAAAAATTCATAAAAATTACATACACATCAGTTGTCTGTCAAATTTGACAACAGATAAAGAATACACCGAAACGTCGGTATTGTAAGAGAATAAATACTGTTTGAGATTTCGAGTAATTGGTAACAATTAGTTATTTGATTTTTTCAAGTATCGTTGCGAATAATGATATAAAATTAGCCAGAGAGCATTTTCGAATTATGATTTATAATTAGAGACCTTTGACAGTTTTTAAGGCAACCAGAAATTAATTTGCCAGCTTTGACAGTTAAGCCTCCCAGAAATTATATCGAAAGCATTCCAAAAAGGATTGATTGGGAGATTTGAAGAGGGGAAAGGAAAGAATGATGAAATGTGTGAAAGAAACTACTTTTAACATATTTCAAATAAAATTGTAAAAAATATGTAGCATGTCTTATTCTCAATAATACTAGTGTGACCATCCTTATAACCAATGAAAATATGCTATTAAAATTTTGAAGAGCTGTAATACTGTAAGACAATATAAATCACAGAATTAGTGATATTTTTAATCAACATTAATAGTGCAGAATGTTGTTTTTACAGAAACATATTCTTGGTATTATTACTAACAGTGAAAGTTTTTTTAAATTTTAAATCAATTATTCTTAAAATTACAAAATATTGACATTGTTTTCAACTAATGCTCCGTGTTCTTGATTAACTATCGGTTATTTTAACATCGAAATTCATTGCTTTAATTTGACGAAATAATTTGTAGCAAAGAATTTTGTAAGAAGGATATTGGGAAGTCTTTCTAAACACTTGACCAAAATGTAGTACATAGTGAGAAGATGGTTCAGTCTTTATTCCTCTGCCGTCGGAAATCTGGAGTCTGCGTTATAAATATTTCATAGTCCATAGTTTTCAGCATATTTTTTAGTTTACAAGAAAAAATACTAAATGAGTCTTTGAGAGGCATTTAGTACAATTAAATTTTATCCATATATGAGCCCTCAAAATAATTCGACAGGGTTGCATTTTCAAAACATCTGATGTGGCCAACACAATACCTCCCGTTTAATTTAATTTATATTCATGTAAATACTTAAAATTAAATTTAAATACCAGGTTTGATCCCGACCGACGCTAAATATTTCGAATTTCAAATGACACAAAAATGACCTCTGTGTTGCACTCTCCACGGCTAGGAAACGCTCGCACGGTACAAATATCTCATCATCGTTACCGAAATCTGTGTACAAAGCAGAATGGCATATGGGTAATATCCCGTGACGATATATTTATTTATATACTTACCTATATTCCTACATATTTACTTATGATGGTATTAAGTTCCTTTCCATAATTATTGTTTTATTTACTATTTTTGTTTTAAAAGGTTACTATTATTATTTGAAATGCTTAATTTGTTGTCAGTGATATATATCTATCAGTTATATGCATTTGAGATCTATACTGTGTAACCATGGAGTTGCGGTTAAACCGTAGGCTCCGGGATTAAAATTATAGATAGTTTTATAAATTTATCCATAAAATATATAGAAAAAGCATTAATGCAAACCTGTAGAAAATTTAATAATCTTTAATTTTTATATAATATAAATTTTGAAAAAATAATACTTAAAAGTATTTTTCGAAGAAAAACTGTTTTGAGCTTCCAGTAAAGTGCCATTTCCGGTTATCTGATTTACATCAAAATATAATGACTTCTTTCCATATAAGAGTAAGGTAGAAATAACAAGTTTTCAATTTTTTTTGAACGATTGTATTTGCGTTAGAGCATAAAGAGGATCCAGACACACACACACACACACACACACACACACACACACACAAACACACACATACACACACACACACACACATACACACAGACATCATCGTGAAAATGTTAAAATTGGATTCCAGGGACTTTAAAACGTGGTCATTTACCAAAATCTCGATATGTGATTTTTAGCACGATCCCTATACTTCCCTTACCAAGGGTAGCGGGAGGTAAAAATTATAAAATGTACAAAAATGGTGAGAAATTTCTACAAAATTCTTTGGAGTACTTTAAATACAGACTTAAAATTTACAAAACAGTGGGCCAAATGACTAGTGATAATAGTTCGACCGGCATTTGAAGGGCCATCTTCTCATTTAGATTTTGGCGCAATATAAAACACTTGCACAGGACTTAATAGAATTAAAACTGTTATTACAATTAAATGCGATGTAACTTAATATTAAATGGTGGAATCACTTTCCAAGCATTTTGATACTATTCCAATTCCTCTTTTTCTTGTCCTCATCTTCTGTCTCTTGCTTCTTACACCTCATCATTCCCTCGTTCTCTTCTTTTGTATGTGGGCGGACGAGCCTTCCTCATGCCCCTGGTATTTACATGGCTCTTGGGGGCGATGCGCCACGCCCGCGTTTCATCTCAGCTTCACAATGCGCTGATGCTGATGTAAAACGCACTACCTGTACCCGTACCTGACACCGTATGAAGAAGCCGTGTGATGGTATCGCACACGTATCGTATCGTGTATCGCATCACAAGTCACAAAAGACAACTTCAACTTCTTGAGGAGGATGGGATTAAGATGGTGGTAAATAATGTTAATTGTTGGGTGATCAGTGTGACAAGAAGTTCAGGTTTTGATGTGGAAAGTTAGTGCAGAAGTTGATTTTAATCAAGAAGCTACTTATATACTTTAAAATATATTGTAGTTTGGTTCTGATATGAATTCTCTGGTTGTTCAAAACGCAAACCGAAATCACGATAGCGAAAAAACTGTCAGCTGACAAGTAATATAAATAATAATAACACTAATAACTGATAAATGACAACGTTTTTTATTATTTTTTTTCTGTGTATTTTTCACGTCCCTTAAAATTTTATGAGACAGATTTTTTTTAAAAAAACTTTTTTCAAAAACCGCATTAAATATCATTTATTGACATTTAATAATTATAAATTTTAAAGAATATATTATTCTCTATACTTCATATTCAATAGATATAGAGTTAAAGATATTAAATTTCATAAATCAGCCATCTATGCTAACCATGGTAACTGCTAATATATTCAGATAATTTAAATTGACAGATGTCAGTACCAATGAAACAAAATGAATGTGGCAGAGACAAGGATATTGAGATAGATGTTTGGGAAGACAAGGAAAGATAGGGTAAGGAATGAAAGGTAAGGGAAATGACTCGGTGATAAAGTTTCTAGAAAGATACAAGAGAGACGATTACATTGGTTTGAACATGTCACGAGGAGAGATAAAAATATATTGGAAGAAGAATGAATAATAAAAAATAATAAAAATGTGTTATTACGAGTAAGCTCTAATTTCTTTAAAATTCCGAGTCAGAGAGAGATAATATTTTTAATTCTTATATGTAAATTTTGAGATGAATCAACTATCCAAACACAAGGCAACGTAGAAATTAAGTAATGCCGTAGCCGTAGTCTTACAATATTAAGTTTCAGTGTGACACATCAAAATTTTTTGTCCCTGTGTTTCTTAGTTTATGTCCTGTCGAATTGGAATAATTTAAAAACGAGAAAATATCAAGACGTTAGGCAATAATTTATGTCCTACTGAAACGGAGGTAGCCACAAAGTCAAGTTTATTTCTGAATGAATTTGGTACGTGGTAAAAATATATATGAAGCTGAATGAAAGGTCAACGAATTTTTACTGCTACTGGTTCTTTATCATAACGTAATTTGTGGCGAATTTTGCGAATAAAATATGCAGAAATAATTATGGGGTACTCCACTATTTTTTAAAAGCGATTCTAGGAAGACTTTATTGTTATTCGTTAAGCTGTAATAAGTTTTTAAATATTCTATGACGTAGATATTAAGCTTATTTTGTTCTCAAACATTGAACTTTACACAAATTGATCTATTTGAAGACATAAAAAAATATGTAACAAGTTGTCTAAACCTTTTAAGAGTTTATAAAACGAGTCAAATGCTATACTTTTTCTACGACTGTATTTACATTTTGGAGTTATTTTTATAGAATGACAGCTGTCAGCTTCACTAGCTACTTTTACCCCGTGTTTAATCAATCAAATGTTAGGGGTTGCTAACTTCACGCCGTGTTAAATACGATTGAAGCTTGTTGTTTACCGCCATGGAAACTATTGTGTTAGTCACATTTTAACATTGAGTATAGAAAAAATAATTATTGTGGTCAATAATGGGGTATTATATTATGGTCAAATTTTAACTATCGTAGTTAAGAATACGAAAATATACGTAAATTAATGAGTATTAGTAAAAAAAATTGTTTAAATATTAATTATTTCAGAAATTACAAGCGATTGAAGTCGATTAATAATTAAAATAACGTATTTGATTGGTTGCTTGATTTTAAAAGCGTTTTGTACTCCCGCTTACCGTGAAACCATTAATGGACAAACACTAGCCCCACCCGCCGCCAAAATTGTCAAACAATGCTCAAACTGTCAAAGAAAATCATGAAATTTTGAATGAATATTGACATTTGTCAGTTATGGATATAATTAATAGCTGTCATTCTGACACGGGCCCCAAATCTGCTTGCCAAGGTCAGCTATTGAATATGAAGTATAAAATGCAATCACGTCGTATAGAGAACAACATATTCTTTAAATTTTATAAAACATTAAATGTCAATAAATGATATTTAACTGCGTTTTTCAAGAAAAACTGTTAAAAGTTGCAAATGAGGGTACTTTCGGTGGGTCAATTATAACTGAAATCTAATCACGTCTGCATATGTATCTAAACTCGAGGAATACGAAAAAAATATAATTTTTGGAATCGTGGTATTGGAGTTATGCTATCTGAAACGATCGTCACATATACACTCACACACACACACACACACACACACACACACACAGACCCACACGCACACCTGCATACAGACATCACCGAAAAAATAGTAAGTTCATATTCTAAGGACTTCAAAACGTACTTATTCATTAAAAACTCACTATCGATTTTTTTGACCAAAGACAATATGTACCTTCTTTACCTAAAGGTGACGGAAGGTATAAAATGCATTCTACTTGTACTATTTATGCTTAATAATAATAATTTCTTCATAACGTATAAATTTATATATAAAAATATTTCAGCTATGCGAACGTGAAAAATTTGTACTCAAGCTATGTCGTACTCCAAATTCTGAACTTTAAAAATTCATATCTCGCTTATTACGTAAAATTTAAGTCGCGTTTGCACTAAAATTCTTAGTTCATCTTGTACTTCCAGAAAAAACTATTTACAATATAGGGGTATAGGACTCCATATATGCAGGGATAATACGCGATTTATTAAATTAAATTAATAAAAATGTACATATATTATAGTCTTAAGTTAGATTGCTACCGGCAGCTTATGTCATTCAATATATCTTTCACTTACAAATGCACACGTGGTTTCTGGTGTAGCGTCATAAATTCAGTTTAATATTATTTGGTTTGTTTTCGTTGTTTCGTTATTTTCTCCCATTCATTTAGGTACTTGAAAATTAATTCCAGATTTCACAAAGACGATAGTCGATAGTAGAATGCTTGAAAGTAGTAATAAGTAGAATAAAATAGATATGTAACACAGATGTTAAGGCGAGACTAATGGTATTAGACACTCGAATATTTTAAAAACCAATATTTTTTTTAAACTTTAATAAACCCTATCATATAGTTTTAAGGTTCAGTTTTATATAAATAATACATAATCCTTGTTCTAAATTGTTACTATGGTGAAGGACCCCATTAAAAATCTAGCATCGTATTTTATTTTGCGTGAAAATTTCAGTTTTAAAGTCATTTTGCATAATTAATCGTGATTTCTTTCATTATCACTCATGTTCTTGCATTTTTTCAAGCAATTTAAATAATAATAAGAAATAAAATTATCATTTGTATGTTAATTTGCTACCAGCATAAGTGCATTAGATTTGTAGGTACATCAGTGTTAAGTTGCAATGAAACATAATTTTATATTCCACACAATACTAATGAGTATTTTTCAAGATTCACACGAAAAAATGATCTATAATTACCGTCCATTTGTCAAAGATTCATTCATTATTCAAAAACATCAAAAGATAAAAATAATTGTTTAATTATGTCACTATGACGACAAACAAATTGTAAAAAACAAAAAATCTAAGCCTGCTATGATGATCTTGTGTGTTGCGTTTATGTTGTCATGCCTAGGCAGTAATTTTTTAGATCAAAAGCATGATTACAAGATTAATTACATCATGTTGTCAACAATAATGGAGGAAAATTTATTTTTCAAACTAACTTTGATTTAATACTGGTGTTTCATGTTTATCATTATAATAGCGAAGTGGCTTTTTTACGTGTCATTTCTACTGGATAATTTTAGTTGTAATAACAGAAAGGATTTAACGGTTTTTACTTCTGTCATTAAATAATGAAATTAGTTGAATTTAAAGAGCTACCGTTTTCTTTTAAATGTATTAGACAGTATAAAAGCATTTGATTATTATTTTTCACTTCGATTAATTTTTACTAAATTCCTGCTTTTATTAACTACTAAAATTTGCAGAATGAAATTTCAAAATATGATTATCTATAAGTCAACAAATTATTAGATTTGATATAACAAAAAGTGAGTGGGCTATTTATTTTACGATAAATAATTATTGAAACATTAAATCATTTATTTAAATATAGAAGTAGGCCGTATGGTCGAGGAATTATTATAATAAACGAAGAAAGAATTTGTGAAAAATTCATGGACCTCGCAGGGATTTGAACCCTGGACATTCTCATATCTAGTAATATGAGTCCAGGGTTCAAATCCCTGCGAAGTCCATGAATTTTTCACAAATTCTTTCTTCGTTTATTATAATAATTCCTCGACCATACGGCCTACTTCAATGTTTAAATATGTTCGTGTTGGTCGCAAATAATTCTTATCAACGTTTATTAAATCATTTAGTTTTCTTGTAACTAGCACACATTTTAATTGGTTATCATGTTTTAAAGGTTTAACTTCAAACTTTTCTAGATATTAAATGTCAAAATCTTACCCTTATTCTCGAATATGGTTGCTATGTCCCTCTTCATTCTGCATCTGAAACAGTAAAAAAATGTATTTTATGTAATAATTATAGGTATAAAAATACTATGGTAGGTAATTGAATTAATATATTTTTTAAATTTTTTGTTTAGGATAATTGTCATTGTCACCGTTCTTACCAACAAAGAATACATTCTTTTTATAGGTATATTACCCAAAAACATATATATATATATATATATATATATATATATATATATATATATATATATATATATATATATATATATATAGTTACGAAGTTCACAGGTGTAGCAGTCAGATTGTTGGGTACACACCTACACCTGTGAACTTCGTAACTACTTAACTGATCAGTCGTGATCATACCTAACCTATATATATATATATATATATATATATATTTTAATCTGATTTGCGCAACTTTTTTTTTAATATAAATAATCCCAAAACCTTATAGAATCATAACCTATCTCAGCTGAAAGTATGGTTTAGTATAGTCTTCATCTTTTAGCGTTTTCGAATAATAGGGCATGAGCGAATTCAAGAAATTAATCTACATGTTCAATTATTTTTCCATAGCTTCATTTCAGAAAGAAACGATATTTTAACATGAGGTCTAGATTGTAAAATAATTACATTTATATGAAACAGATTTTTCCTCATACAATATAATGATTTTAAACATTTATCAGTTATGTAAAAATGTCTCGAGCACTAGATTTAACAGAAAAAAATCTGATGTGGCCAGCACATTACCTACAGTCAATTCTGTGTATTATGTACAAATTTCATACATAAATTTTCCTGCAAAATATTCTATATTTACAGTAAAATTACTTCATAAACAAACTATGTAAATTGCACTTGACACTGACATCTTCTTCTTCCTTAGCTTTTCCTATTCGTTAGGGGTCGCTATTCTTGATTTTCTTCATCCACTCATTTCTATTTTGCTTGTCATTCAGTTCCTTTCCTCTCAAGTCTTCCGCAATACTGTCCTTCCATCTTCTCTTTGATCTTCGTCTGTTTCTTCTACCTTCTACTACTAAGCTGTTCAATCTTTTTCGAATTATTAATCCCTCCTCATGACATGTCCAAACCAATATAATCGTTTCTCTTGTATCTTTCTAGAAACTTCTATCACTCGAGTAATTTCCCTGATCCTCTCATTCCTTATCCTATCTTTCCGTGTCTTCCCCAACATCCATCTTAACATCCTTATCTCTCTACCATATTCATTTTCTTTTCATTGACACTAACATCTATCAATTAGAATTTTCTTAATATGTAGCTGTTTCCAAGGTTATAGCAAAACTGGCTGATTTATGAAATTTAATTTCTCTATAATTTTTTAACTCTATGTCTATTGAATTAACATTATTATATATTACATATCAAAAAATGATATTTAATAGCGTTTTTTCAAGAAAAACTGTTAATTTTTTTAAATAGGTGTAATTCGGGTTAATAAATTATAATCAAAAAATTATAATCAAAATCTAATCAGCTCCTCGTATGGATATAAAGAAAGGGAATACGAAAGAATTATAATTTTTAGAATTGTAGTGTTGGCGTTATCGTCTATGAAAACATCGTCATACACACACATACACACACACATACACATACATAGATACACACACAAATACAGACATCATCGTAAAATGGTAAAATCTTATCATAGGGACTTTAAAACGTGCTTATTCACTAAAATCTCACCTTAGGTAAAAAATAAAAAATGTAGTTGGGTAAATACTTTTGAGTGGTAGTGTACTCCTACGTGTTTTACTTTATGTGCTTGGAAGTGCATTTACAAATTACAACCTTTTTACAATGTTGTCCATAAAAATAAAATAATTCACAAGTTAATGTGTACCTTCATCGTATAACTTTTCTAATAATGGCGGAAAAATAAATAATTACTCCAACACATAATATATCAGAGTGGCAGAAGATTCATTAATAAATTTAACGTTACTGGGAACAAAATGCAGTAATTATTGTGTAGGATAAGTAAATGATACAATTACGCTAATTAACGGCAGACGATGAATGATCTAGTTTCGGACTGGGTGGTCTATTAGCAACTGAACAAAAAGTTGTAATTACCCCTGGTTTTAAATGAAATGGAGGATACATAACAGTGGTTCTCAATAGGCTATTTCCCGTTTAGTACACGACTGGAATTTCAAATTGAACCTACAGTCAATTACCCGGAAAAAATGCACATGAAATTATTTTACAAAGAGAATTTTCTCTATATAATTTACTTAAAACATTTTACGTTAAAAATGTACACCTGCTAATTTGTAAAAATCAAAACAGTAAAATTTCCTCGTATAATTCTCAAAGAAAGTTACAAAACACACTTAAACAAAACAGTTTATTTTAGCAGCTGTTTATCTTTACTTCCTTTGAATCCTGTCAAACTTCAATGGCATAAAATGAAGAGACAATTCATCAAATTAAAGTCAAATTATGTTAATCAACCATGGGAGAATTTACGAATTAATTTTCTCATTTAAATATTGATAGCAATGTAATATTTTGTTAAAACAAGCATATTCATTTCGAATTTAGATTTGTTTTTTTTTGTATTTTATTGCTCTTCCAGTATTTGTTTATTTATTTATTATAAATTAATCCAACAGGATACAATCCCAATTATAAGATGATTATAAGAAGGTACTCATAAACTGATAATAAAAATGAAAAAGCATCGAAATACTCATGAAGGTAATATCTGACTAGTGAAATATTTAAACAAAGTCATCTTAAATTTATTTAGTTGGTCAGCAAAAATGTCAATATTACAGGTGATATCATTGTATTCAGTGCACATCTGTCTGACAGGAGATTTCATCTCATAATTTGTTCTAGCTGTTGTACAATTAAAAGTAATTTTAGTTCTAGAGCTAACTCGTGGCACATGAAATGATATCTTACTTAATATATTAGGGTCGGTTACAACATTATGAAAAATTTTGTACAAATACATACAAACTTGTATTTTTCTTCTGTTTTGCAAAGAAACCAAGTTCACTCTGGATAATAGCGCATTGTATGTATAATCAAAACCAGGATAGTGTTTGAACTCTTTATAAAAACAGTACTTAACAATTTTTTTTCTGAATTGGTTCTAATTTGGTGATATATTTGTTGTACATAGGATTCCATATGACTAGACAGTATTCTAGTTTTATAAATGCAGAATATAGACGTTTCAGCGTAGACAAATTATGAAATGATTTATCAGGTGTATCAACATTTTTGGATACAGTTGTAATTATTTAAATCTGCACCCAACACTGGGGTATGGCAAACCCCAAGCGTCGAAAATTTGCAAATTTATGCTTTGAAGTCGGGTAAATTCGGTAACTTCTCATTTTCGTTGTATTTGCGATTTTATCATTTAAAATCAGTAATCTTTCAACGTGTGTTTGATTCCAAAGCGTTTGAATTCGACTGGGGTGCACCACACCCCACCTGTGTTAATACGTTTTAAAATTATATACTCATGAACATAGTGAAATTAACTTGTTACTCAAGTATCAAGGAATAAAAGTTTGTTTTAATTTTAATGGAAGACTACGAGCGAGAAATTAGCAAAATTAGAGGCGAAGCATCGGAACCCCCTACTAAAAAAACTAACCAAATGGTCAATAAGGAAGATGTGAAGATTATCCTTGTGCCTGTGATCGTGAAACAAAATAAGTTTTTTCTTTTTATTTCCAATATATATTTTTGTTGCTATTACAATTTTCTAATGCTTTATCTATAGTGTTTTGGAGCTATTTAATTATTTTTTTATATTCCATATGCAATAACCTTTTTTGAAGCAACTTTCTGTTTTCTTCTAAACAATAACAGTCATATTTTATTATAAGGTAAAAATATAACACTATGATCCTCTTTTGAAAATTATGTAATTTTTGTGTCACAAACGAGATGTTACAGAATATAAATTTCATTAACAATATTGCAAAATGCTTAAAATTCATTTTTTAAACTAAAAAATACATTGGGGTTTTGCACACCACCTGTCTAAAAATGTTACACAATCTCATGTGTCGGGGTTGTCTTTCTACATTTATTTATTAAAATTATGAATATAAAATCTGTTGTGGCCAGCACAATACGTCTCGCCATTTTCATATTATGTTGCATAATAAATAAACATTAGAATATGTTGAAATTATGAATGAAAAATTATGACATATGACAATTGTGACACCTATGTAAATAACTAGTCGTCATTTTGACCCGGATCCTCATATCTGCTTGCCAAGGCCAACAAAGTCACCTGACTGCTCGCGCCCTATAAGTAACGAGTTTAACATTTCTTGTAAACACAAATAATTGAAATTGTATCTCTTCTTTCGTTCTATGAGGAATTTTGTCCTACTATTCTAATATGTTCAAAATTATTCAAATTCATTGACGGTATTAGCGATATTTCTTAAGGATATATGTAATATTAATATACCTATAATTTAAATACATATTTAATTAATAATACTATAATATATATTAAATGTACTCGTATCTCAGATAAATCTGCCGGTAATGTTAGTAAAATTGATTTTTGATACTGACATTTTGCATTTATCTCTAATTACAAACATTTACATATCTCGATTGTTTTTTGGGCAACAACATTTATTACAACAGATTATTCTATATTATTATATACTATATGTCTAAACCTATACAAGATATAATAAAAAAATTTACATGTGTCAAATTGAGAATTTAATTAACTTTATTATTTGTAGCAACAAATTTTCAAAAAATAATATTTAGAATTTTTTTATTTTAAAAAATACCACTTCCGGTTGTCCAATTGTTACCAGAACCTATTCAACTCTTCCCATTACTGTTAGATTGAGGAATCCGTAGTTACACAGGTCTTTAGTCTTGTAGAATTTGAGATATCGTACCTCTAACAGACTGACACACGCACACATCGTGTTATAATCGGATTCTAGGGACCTTGAAACCTGCTTATTCACTAAAATCTGGATATGAGATTTTTAGCAAGAATCCAGTACCTCTCTTAGCGAGAGGTAACCATATCGGGTATAAATAGAGCGACTCCATGAACTAATAAAAAATATTTTAAGAATTCAATATATTTTCAAACTTCTTATTATTGTAATATATTCATAAAACCTTATGGAGTAAGTAATTCAAAGGTATCGTACTCAATTTCACAAGTACTTATCTATTTGAATTTTGAATACAGATTGGAGATGCGACAAAAATAGAGTGATTGTATAAAAATCTTATATTTAAGTACTACAAAAAAATTAACCGGAACAACAATTTATGAAAGAAACTTAAATTAGACAAAAAATAAACAACTATAAGTAATTACTTTCCAAGAAATTGTATATTATTGTTATGTGTTGACATTATTGGAAACAATTTCAATTTATTGTTAAAATGTGTAAAATGTTATTCAAATAACAAAATACTTATTTTTCTTGGTTCATTTGTGCGATGTGTTATCGTAAGTATAAAAACATTTGTAGATATTATAAATGTTTGAGATTCCTGAATTAATATAATATTGAACTATTATAAACGATTTTGAAAAATCTGTTTTTAGTCAACAATAATATTTGTAACATTTCTATAAAATCAATAAAAATTTATAGGTTTTCAGTATTTCATTACAACATTAAAGTGAAACTAGTGAATTATCACGAAAATGTATAATATTTATGATAATAAAATTCCATTGAAAATTTGTAAAACCTTATCTAGAAATATATTATTTAAAAACGAAACTTTGAAATAAATTGTTTTCATATTGATAAATAGTCTTTAAATAAAATCGTTGATATTGATTGCAAAATAAAAAGTGCTATAATTTCTTAAGGTTTTCGATAAACATTTTATGTTGAAAAATAATAAACCTTCCTAATTAGGGTTTTATTTAGTAACGGTTAAGTTTTATTATACCTAATTTATGAAATTAACTCTATACCTTGTTTCTTATTAAATGCAATAAGATTATTTTATGGTATAATATTGTACCTTTATTAATATAGACATTATTTGGGATAGATCGTTTAGCTGTTACACCCTGTACTTGTATACAGGATATGTAAATCGAAAAGTGGGTCATAGGTGATTAACATGGGAAATCAGTTTTTCTTTGCGCAAACGTTACCTAATTATTTTATGCAAAAATACTTCAAATAAAAGTTATAGAGATTTAAATTCTGCATCTAAATCATGTAAAACTATTAATTTAGCTCTTCATATAAACGTAAAAATTAATTATAACATTATTTATGACAAATAATAAACTAATGCGTTATTTTAACTGTCAAATAGAACCAAATTTATATTACTGCAGTAAATTATCACAAAACACAAAAACGTATACTGTTTTAGTTCTAAATTACAGGTAAAACAACGCATTTGTTTATTTTTTGTCATATATCCATGGCTGCCTAGACTAAAAGCTCATAAAAACTGTAATTTTATAATTGATTTTTACGTTTATATGAAGAGTTAAAATACAGTAGAGACCCTATAATCCAAAATATTAAATGTTAAGAGGGTAACGGTTTGTTCGGATTACTGATTACGTCAATTCAGAAAGTTTCTAAATATTTATTATAGTACTTCAGAGAACAAATAACGCTGAAATTAAGAAATATGTGGAAACAAAAAACAGTTTTTTTCTTGTACATGTATTTACATTACCTCTTTATACTGGTATGTAATATTATTCTGTAATAATAAATAAATAATTAATTTGGAAAATCATAAATTTTTATTTGTTTTCGGGCGTTCATTCCGGTTTCATTGCCAATCGGCGAATTATTATGTATTGCCATTTATTAATCAACGTATGTATTTATATCCACTAGTTGCGATCTCGGACTGAAATGGTTATCACATCGAGCCACTTCCAGGGTGGAAACTAAGGGAAAATTTAATAGTTTTTTCCAAGAATCACAAGTACTAGTTTTATCCTGCAGTTCGGATTAAAGAGTCCTTGTTCAGATTATCTTACTTCTAACTAAGGATGGATAACGTTAAAGAATTGTTACGTTATTCCATAACGCTATGAAAAAATTAATTCGTTACCGTATTTTTCTCAAGTTTGTGATAAAAAATCATTAAAAATTAAAATTAAAAACAATATATTAAAAAACTTACACACTTATCTTATTTTGGAAATGAAATAATGTGTTCAACATTTGAATTTGGTCACTAGTGAAATCTATTCATTCTAAAACCAAAAATAAATTATCAGAAAATTATACTTTCAAACGGCAAAAATCTTGTAAAATTTGTAAACTTGGATAACTTTATAGTGAAACGTTATTTGTTATGTTACGGTTACATAACGTTATTTTGTAATTATAACGTTATTTAACTAAATTAATAAATGAAATGTTATTAAAACGTTATCAGGTATCGTTACGTTACGTTTTCCATCCATGCTTCTAACCGATGTTCGGATTACTGGATGTTCGAATTAAGGCGTTTTAGATGCAGAATTTAAAATTCTACAACTTTTATTTGAAGTATTTTTGCATACAAATAATTTATCCAAAGAAACATTGATTTCCCATGTTAATCGCCTATGACCTTGTTTTTTATTTACAAGGTGTACATATTGTACATTTTGATAATCAAAATTATGAGCAATTAATTGTGTATAGATATTGAGCAATTCCTTGTTGAATGTATTCCGCAATTTCTTCTCAATATGTTGTGCGATTTCTTGCTTAATATATTGTGCAAGTACCTACGTTATAAGTTAAAAGGTAATGATTCGGACGACTTGATTTGATTTATTTTTTTCCAATTTAAATAACACACAGTGATTCCTCTGGTGTTCTATTCACGACATGAGTAATAATTATAAGGATGATAAGAAAAAGAAGCGACGTAGGAAAGAAGAATTACGCAAAGTTTTAAAATAAGCTCATCTCGTTATTGGTATTTCTAAAAAACCGAGGAGTATAATGAACAGTTTTGTAATTGACATATTTGAACGTATTGCGGCTGAAGCTTCACGTTTAGCGCACTATATACAATAAAAATTCAAAAATTACTAGCGAAATTCATACAGCTGTATGTTTGTTACTTGGTTAAAGAAACTTCAGACAATGAACTATAATTTAATTATTGACATTTAGATTCAAAACGTTGAAATGTATGTCGTTTAAATATAATTTTCTGTAAAATACCTACTTATTAATAAATGATCAAACTGTTAAATCAACGAAATGCACTCATCCATTAATAAAAGACAAAGACAATGACAACAAAGGACTCTAAACAGGCGCATCACTTTAATTATTAACAAATCCCCTCCCTAGTTAATTATCTTCTTGAAAAAGCCCTCCTTCCTCTGGTCTTCACCATATTAACTATTTACCGAGTCGCCAGCGTCAGCACGCAAGTTAACAAGAGCAAGAGAAGTACAAGCAGTCGGGTACTCGACTCGTTCATGCACAAGGCGGCCATTGTAGCAGCGCATCCTCCACCGTCCAATGGCGCAGACGTTAGTATTAGTGGTAAGCAACCGTTTGCTAGTTCCCACGGCGGAAAACGCGACCAGATATGAATTAAGTATTAGAGGGACGGACGATAGACAAGCAATAGAAAACGTGGAAGTAAGGGATGATTGCTGCATGATGGATGGAAATGGCAAACAAGGTTCAAATGCTTGTTATATAAAATGTTCTTGTTTCAAGGAGTATTGAATTTTAACCCAAAATAAAATTGTTTTCTAGTTTGTTAACACATATTTTTACCTTCCGTCACCTTTAGGTAAGGAAGGTATTGTCTTTGGTCAAAAAATTCAGTGGTGGATTTTCAAAGAATAAGCACGTTTTAGGGTCCATATAATACGATTTTACCATTTTTACGATGATGTCTGTATGTATGTGTGTCTGTGTGTCTGTGTGTGTGTGTGTGTGTGTGTGTGTGTGTGTGTGTGTGTGTGTGTGTGTGTGTGTATGTGTGTGACAAAAGTTCCGGATTCCATAACTTCAATACCACGATTCCAAAAATTATAATTTTTTCGTATTCCTCAAGTTTACATCCAGAAGAACAAGTGATTATAGATTTTGGTTATAATTGGTCAACCGGAAGTAGTCTCATTTGAAGATTTAACAGTTAAATTTGATTTATTGACATTTAACGTTTTTATAACTTAAGGAATATATTATTCTCTATACGATTTGATTACAATTTATACTTCATATTCAATAGATACAGAGTTAAAGAATTTTAAAGAAATTAAATTTTATAATTCAGCCAGCTATGCCAAATTTGGGAACTAGTAATATATTCATATAATTCAAATTGACAGATGTCAGTATCAATAAAAAGTAAATTAATGTGGCAGATATGAGGATGTTGAAGTAGATATTGTGGAATACACGGAAAGATACGGTAAGAAAATAACTCTAGTGTTACAAGTTTTTAGAAAGATACAAGAAAGACGATTGGATTGGTTTGAACATGTCATGAGGAGAAATGAAGAATTATATTGGAACAAGAATGAATATTTTAGTAATAGGACGTTAAAGAAACAGAGGAAGACCAAAGATAAGATGGAAGGACTGTATTGCGGAAGATTTGAGAGAAAAGGAACTGAATGAGAACGACATGCAAAAATAGCGACCCCTAACGAATGGGAAAAGCTAAAGTAGAAGAAGATGCCAGTGTCAAGTGCAATTTGAATAGTTTGTTTATGAAATAATTTTACTGGAAATTTAGAATCTTTTGTAAGAAAAATTATGGAATTTATACATTATACACGAGAATGACGGAAGGTATTGTGCTGGCAACAAAATTGAATGCCTATTTAGTATTTTGCGGAAACTGTAGTTTAATAGTCAAAGGTGTCATTTTGAAATTATAATAAACAATTATTATATTACTAATAGACATGTCGATTAAGTACTCGCTTCTTGTACAAAATTTAGAAATAAAATAAATGTAAAATTGTGCGCATAACGGCTTAAGTTAGTTTTGCCTCGTAGCATCCAACCCAACGTGTACTACGGCGTCTATTAAAATACAGGGTGTTTCTGGAGGATGTGGAAATATTTTGCGAGGTGATAATAGAGAGTAAAACAAGAAATAAATTGTAATACACCGAGGTCCAATACTCAATGGTTTTCTAGGCATAGAATTTTTAAATTTTTATTTACACCTTCAAATCTTAACGTGATATCACGTTACCTAAATGCTGACGAATTAATCGCTCGAATCATAATGGGCTACTTGCATGATACTAAGAAATTTATATATTTTTATTATATATAAAATAAAACACCCCCTATTTTTTCTTTTTTCAAAATTTTGTCACTTACGGCTAAAAATAAATATTTTCTTTTTATGACGTCACAATTACGGATGACATACGTCGTAGTTCTGTAGTTTGGGAAGACAGAGACGGATATAGTAGAACGTTGCCTGATCCTCGATCTTCCCTTCACCTTTCCCATTCACATTAACGAATCAAATGCTAGTGATTGTGTCGTCATCAAGATAGGAGGGATACATTTATGTTAAATTTATTAAATAATAACACAATGTATTTGAAAAATTTATAATGTAAATAATGTAGTTAAGTAAACTAAACTTGAAAAATATAATAGTTTTCAAAATCCTCTTGTATGCAAGTAGCCCATTGCGCAGCGCTCATAAAGGAACGCCAAGATGCTATTAGAAGAGCAACGAGCAGCATTTCTAATACAATTATTAAATGTATCGAGGTTGGCGGTGGAATTTTTGAACCAATAAAGTAAAATTTATATAATTTTAACTGTTATTACATATTAAAAATCAACAATGTTATTTCTGTATCTGAGTATCTATTAAAAATAGGACACATGTTCATATGAAATTTTGTACTCAAAATTATCCATACTATAACCTCCCAAAATATTTGCACTTCCCCCTGAAACACCCTGTATAGGGATGCAACCGGTACCGATATATCGGCGATATTGTCTTTTAGCTTATATATCAGAATCGGCAATATTTATTTTTGGATACACCGATACATTTCAAATTTCGTGTTTTCAACAAACCACGTTACTCGATGCATTAGAATTCCCATCATTCGTTTCATTCGACCAGCCCTCCAACATCTGACCCCTGATCTCACAAAGAAATCGAGAGATATCTGAAAGCCCCTAATATTGCAAGAGAAGCAGGCACGTTGATTTTCTGGCGCTATTCATTTCTTTACGCAAATTTGAAAAAAGTATCGCAGGTCTCATTCTGACAGACTTGCGAAATCGCTTGTCTTCGCACAATTTGAGGATGATATATTTTTAAAATAGAAATCTTTTCAATGTTAATTTTATTTACTGACTTTTAGAAAGGTATGAGTAAAATTTGTGTTTCTAATAATCAAAAGTAATTTTGATTTCACAAGTAAATATATTCACCTTTGTCTTTCATTTATTTTTACCTTCTAAAATTTATTTGCTCGTATTGGTATCAGTATCGCCGATAAATTATATTTAGGGAGGACATTGTCATCGCAAAAGAGGACAATATTGAGTAAAGGAGATATAAATCATATATTCCGTGCGATTAGTGACACTTAGGTATGTCCGGGTTGCACCAATATTTAATTGAGAACTAAAATAAAATTCAATTAACCAACATTTTTATACGTATAAAATATGTTATGTTAATTTAACTTTAATTTTTGTTTCACTCCCAATTAAATTATTGGTGCAACTGGTTCGAATGTTAGCAATTAATAGCAACATTGTAATAAATATTGTTGTAAAAGGTTAAAAAGTTGTATAATTTAATTTCTATTTTTGTTAGGACAGAGTCCAAGTCTGTGCAAAACTTGATAACTAGTGACAGTGTCTACATTTTTGTTTATGGCAGATAGAATTAAAGGTTTCTTTGTGAACGTAATTAAGAGGTGTTTAAATGTTTTATTACGATTCGTATACTTCTAATGACAACGACTATACAATAGTTACCAATCTTCACACTATTCCTCATGTCGTTTCGTCTAGTCCTTAAGTCTAGTCAATATAGTTAGGTAGAAATATTTCAAATAAAAATTTAGAGATTTAATGACATTCACCACAGAATTGGACTAATGTGGCCAGCACATTACCTTCCGTCAATCCCGTGTATTATGTACAAATTCAATACATAAATTTTGTTGCAAAAAATCCCATATATCCAGTAAAATTATTTCATAAACAAACTATGCAAATTACACTTGACACTGACATCTTCTTCTTTAACTTTTCCCATTCGTTAGGGGTCGCTATGTTTTATTTTCTTCTTACACTCATTTCTGTTTTGCGTGTCGTCCTCATTCAGTACCTTTTCTCTCAAATCTTCCGCAATACAGTCCTTTGACGAAATGGATGATTTTCGAATAGTCGTAGAAAAAATAGTTTTCCTCTTCTAAATATGTCTGTGTTGAAAAAAAAAGAAAAAGAGAAAAAACAGTAGTATTTACGAGCTGAAACTATTTCCAGCTGTTCATAAAAAATAACAGTGTGCAATCCATTCATACATCCCTATTTATAGATCCAATGCTAGAAAATGATAGGTACACGTTTCTCTCGGCGAAATACGACATGGATTCAAGAAACAAGAAATAAATTGAGCCGCGATCGGCTGCGGCTCGGCGGTATCGCAGAGGGCGTGGAAAACATATCGCATTTGTGATCTTGTATACTTATCTATTTATACAGCGATGTTATTTATGTCAGACGGCGTTGAAGATGGCCGTTGTTAAGAACAATCCGTGCTCACAGCGAGAATTACGACCAGATAACAAAAACAGTCGAGCGCGTTGCCATGTGGTTGCATGCATTCCATTTTAAACCAACTCTTAATTTGTTTAAATGATAGTCAAGTAAGCTTTGGATTATCAGTTGTTTACATGTGTGTTGTTTGTTTAACAGTACTGTTCGTTGTGTTACTGTGTTACCTATAATATTTCTTTCGAGACACCGTCATATATTCTATATTATTTACTGCCTGGGAGGACCCGTATATGTATTTCAATTAGAAACGACTTTTAAGGGCTACTGTTTTATTGCTTGATATAATTTAATGTGGTGTTACAGTATAAGGCATACAATGTAATGTCATAATTTAATAACTGCATGCAGGAAATTTTTCAAATACTTTGCAAGACATGAAATATTGTTATTTATGTAACAAGAGCTTTGACATACAAGCTGTAGGCGATTTTATCAGTTCATATGGGTGAAGTAATATACATTTCAGTTGCCTTACCTACCTTTAAATATTTCTTGTATACATTTAATTAAAATAATTAAAAAAGCCAGCACATTACCTTCCGTCAATCCTAAGGTATTATGTACAAATTCCATACACAAATTTTCTTGCAACAGATTCTATATTTCCAGTAAAATTATTTCAGAGACAAACTATGTAAATTGCACTTGACACTGACATATTCATCTTATTTAGCTTTTCTCATTTGTTAGGGGTTGCTATTCTTGATTTTCTTCTTCCATTCATTTTTATTTTGCGTGTTCTCATGCAGTTCCTTTCCTCTCAAGTGTTCCGCAATACAGTCCTTGTTCTTCCATCTTTTCTTTGGTCTTCCCCTATTTCTTCTGCTGTTCATTCTTCTTCCAATATATTCATCACTCCTTATGACATGTTTAAACCAACGTAATTGTCTGTCTTGTGTCTTTCTAGAAACTTCTATTATTCGAGTAATTTCCTTATCCTCTAATTCCTTATCCTATCGTTCCGTCTTTTCCCCAACATTCATCACAACATCCTCATTTCTGCCACATTCATTTTATTTTCATTAACACTGACATTTGCCAATTAGTATTTTATTAATATAGTAGCTGTTTCCATGGTTATAGCATAGCTGACTGATTTTAGAATTTTTTTTATAATTTTTTAACTCTATATCCATTGAATATAAAGTAGAAAATGAAATATTCTTTAATATTTATAACACGGATGGGATAACGTTAGCGTATTGTTACGTTATTTCATAACGTTATAAAAAGAAATAATTCGTTACAAAACGTTATAAATAATTTAATAAATAACAAAATAACGTTATTCGTTATTATAACTTTACAATAACCGAATTTTTGACATCTATTTATTATAACACGAATAAATTATCAGGAAAATATACTTTCAAAGTGTAAATTTTTTGTAAAATTTGTAAACTTGGATAACGTTATTGTTAATCATTATTTGTTATGTTACGGTTATATAACGTTATTTTTTAATTATTATGTTATCAAAAAATAAATTAATAAATGATACGTTATTATAACGTTATCGGGTATTGTTACGTTACGTTTTCCATTCCCGATTTATAATAATATAAAATGTTAAAAAATCATATTTTCAAGAAAAACTGTTAAAATCTTCAAATAAGGGTACTTCCGGTTGACCAATTATAACCAAAATCTAATCATCTCTTAATGTAAACTTCAGGTATACGAAAAAAATTATAATTTTTTGAATAATTGTATTGGAGTTACGCGATACGAAAGGTTCGTCACACATGAATGTCTACAGACATCATCGTAAAAATAATAAAATGGTATTCTACAGACTCTGAAACGTGCTTATTCATTTAAAATTCACTACCGATTTTTTTGACCAAAGATAATACAATAGTGACCCATCCGAAATGCTAAATATAAGGGGGTATTCGGAATAACGATATGTTCGGATTATTGAATTGGTATGGATAAGTTTAAATAACGTTAATTTAAAAAGTTTTGACAAATTTATTGTAGTACTTGAGAGTATATATAACGTTGAAATTAAGAAATACGAGTAGAAACAAAAAACAATTAATTATCTTTTTCGTTTTAATTTTTGTCTTGTATATGTACTCGTATTTACTTTAGGTCATCTTCATATTGCTATGTAATATTATTCTGTAATTGGGGTGTAAGCGTCAGGTTGAATTAAAAATAAGAAATAAAGAATGAATTCTGAAAAAAATCTTAATTTTTTTGTTCATTTATAACGTTCATTCCTGCGTTGATCGCCAGTTGCCAAACTATTATGTATTAGTACTTACTAAACAATTTATGTACATGAATCCACCAGCTGCAATTTCGGACTGGAATAGTTATCACATCCCGCCATTTCAGGGGTAGAGATTAAAGCGAAATTTTCAAGAATTACACATGCCGTTCGGAGAAATTTTATCCCATATTTCGGATTAAAGAATCCTTGTATGGATTACTTTTTACCCGATGTTTAGAGTACTGAATGTTAGGATTAATATTGGTACGGCTAAAAGGGTCTCCACTGTACCTTCCTTACCTATAGGTGACGGAAGGTAAAAATTAAAAAACTATATCTTGTTAAACTTAAGTAGAAATTCATGTTTATGAAAAGAGTCTTCTAGAAAAGTGTGGCCATAGAAAAAGTTTAAGCATGCCGCTAATACAGGATTACATATTTTCTGTTGGTGTGATAAATAACTCAACGACAATCGTATAGTAATTAGCCAAAAGTATTTCTGTCGACCGCAATTTTGAATGAATTGCTAACACAAATATATCTTATTTGCGTCAGAGTCTTGTGCATTCGAGCAATTCCTCACATCTCTGCGTCACAACAAAATTGTTACACTCTCCTCCATTCTAAATATTCCTCGGTGGTGTTGACTGATCACCTCTGACTCCTTACACAAACAACATCTCGCGCTAATTACCTTCCAGAGGCCTAGACGGCTGAATCTGTCTTCAGAAGACTGTTGGTGGTCCTGCGTTCCAAACCCGCCGTCTGATCGCTGGCATTAGGGCCGGGCTGTGGTGGCGGTGTGTACCATGTGTGGTAAGACTGCACTACATATTGAGTTGTAACCGCAATGTCAGATGGCTGCAAGTAGGTTAGGATTGATATTTAAATGTGGTTGCTGCAGGGTGAAGGATATACAGGCAAGCATGTAAGTCTGTTGGTTTTATGACTGAACGCCGGTGGTTAAGTCAACAATGTTGTAGGAATTGTTTTGGCTAGCTACATGCGGCCAGTTTTACAATGACGGCGACGAGGCGCACACTGCGAAATTATGGAGCTCTATTATGAATAATTTTTCTTATTAATATTCATCATAGTTTTTCTTGAAAAAAGGGTTATGACACCAAGCAACCTCAGAGAGATTTCACATAACGTCAAAATGGATAACGTAAACGTTAAAATTCCAGATAACGTCAACGTTATTCTGTACATCAAAATACGTTTTATCGCGATCGCCCAGAAAATGAGCTATTTCTGATTACTTTTTAGACCGGAAATTCCTTCTTTACTGAGCTAGTTCGGAAAATTGTCTATACGGAATCGGAAAGTTACTTCTATTCCATGCCGATCAGTTGTTTATATATTTATGTCTTATTTCATCCCAAATAACAGATAATGCAACCTATATATTTTTATTTATTGTTTTTCTCATGATCGCGAAAAAAATATTGTACCCAAAATGAACTGAAAGTATCTTTACTGGGCCCATAAGCTTCTAAACCTCGCCTACGGCTCGCTCTGGAATTTACTTGCTCACCCAGTAAAGTATCACTTTCAGGTCTTGTTACGTAAATTACTATTTTACATGCCATATACGTTATTTTATCTGTCAAACAAGGAAAATGGAAGGCGAATTATTAAGTCTTATTTTGACTGGTGAGTTAGCAAATTTAAGTGAGAAAGATTTCAACGATGCTTAATAAATTGTCACACAAGCAACAGTTAAAATAGAAATACTACATAAAGTCTTGCAACCTCTACATGTAGTTGCGTAAAATAAAATTAATTAAAATGTTGCACTCATATTTCTCTAAAAGTTCTCTAGGTTAGATAGTTAAGGCTATATACATATGTGAACATACTTTAATTAATACTGCAAAAAATATTATTTGCTATTCAAAATAATTTTAAAAACTTTATGCCCAGTTGCACCAACAAGGTTTAAATTTAAAATAAAAACCAGATGTGACTAACACAATATCTAACGCCATTTAATTTTTATTAATTTAAATACATATACCTATGGGGTCTTGGGCTCGCGTGCCTGAGTGTCTGGTCGCGAATCTGAGGAACCGGATTCAATCCCCACCAACGCCAAATATTTCGAATTTTAAATGGCACAAAATTGATCCCTGTCGTGCATTTTCCAGGCCAGAAATAAGTGGCCGTGATACGTACGAACATTGCGTGGATTTCCAGACTTTTGTCTTTTGTCTCATACTTAAGTGTATAAAATCTAGACGCTGTGGTTAAAACCAAAACAAAACAAAATTAAATATTAATAGAATAAATTCTAAAATAACAAGTTTTTACTATAATTTTGGACAATTCATTTCAGCTATCATCACCACCGTTTAAACTTAGGAAATATTTCTACTTTCGCAACCAAATTAGCACTTTTTATTGCGGCTACTTTGCTGCCAAAGAACACATTCGACGCCTTTAGAAAAATAGTTGTACGACATCAACAAGAAAAACCTCTCGTGCTTGGTATCTCCGCGTGTTTCTGTTTTGTGTTTACTCTAGTGCCGTCGCATGTCATTCGCACGCTGTTGCGATAACGCAAGACGCACACGGGCTAAAATGTACCAGATAGGAGAAGAACACCGACAAAGAAGTCTAATGGCGCCTAACAGAAGCAGCAACCCTTTTAGGGACGGAAAAAAATTGTGTTTTGTGGACATGAATTTGTGGTACTTATGGTTGTAAACATAATAATATAAATATTATGGTTAAAGTTTAAATACCTTTATAACCTAAAACAAACGCGTGGGGGACATATGTCATCCAAAATACACAAATTGTAAATAATTTTCTTTTGTTTTTAGTATATATTCAGAAATTATTAATTTAAAGCGAGTGGTACGACATTATTAGTTGATTCCTGACATAATAGGTAATTACTTTGAGAGGTTAATGGTCGGTTGAAACAACGTGTCTTAAATTTTAAGTGTCCCTTAATTGCATCGAAATAAAATGTCAAGTGAATTATTGTGCATTGCTGTCAAAATTTCGGTATGTTTTTTTTTTCTTTTGTTTAAGGCTCGTGTAAAATTTAAGCCATGTTGGTGCAACTGGACATTAGAAAATTAGTGATCCAGTATATAGTTATAAAATTCTCTATGGTCCAATATAGTTAAGTAGGTGAAATCAATAGCCATAAAAGATTTTTTTTTAAATATAACTACAGTAAAATCTCGATACAGTGAACTAATTAATGCTGGGCCACGTAAAAACATTGAGTTTGTTCACTTTTTCGAGTTCTTATGAAATAATTACAATATAATTTTAAACTTATTTGTTGGTTTTAATTACTTTAATACAAGTTAAATATCAAAATATTAATTTTTAGATCCTGAAGAACTAGAATTGTAGAAAACTATTTCATATACGTTTTCTTCAGCCCTGATAGCGAATTTTAAATATGTGTAGCCATCCATTGCTAGCATGAAATGAAGTTTTATCGTAAAATTTTGGATGCAATTTTTTTGCCTTTTCTTTAGTCATCTCTTCATAACTTGGTACATATTGTTAAGAACCACTTATAAAGAGCCTTTGGTCAAAAAAATCGATGGTGAGTTTGTAATGAATTAGCACGTGTTGGGGACCCTAGAATACGAATTTACTATTTTCACGATGATGTCTGTACGTGTGTGTGTGTGTGTGTGTGTGTGTGTGTGTGTGTGTGTGTGTGTGTGTGTGTGTGTGCGCGTTTGTGTTACATTTTTTTTCATAATCCTTATTCTTACAACCAAATGAAGACATGATTAGATTTTGGTTACAATTGATCAACCGGAAGTACTTTAATTTGAAGTTCTTAACTGTTTTTCTTAAAAAAAAACGCAGTTAAATATAATTTTTTGACAATTTTATCTTATGAATATTGAACAATATTTTATTCTCTATACAGTTTGATTACATTTTTTTTCATATTCATCAAGAATGAACAGCTTAATAATAGAAGGTAGAAGAAATAGACGAAGACCAATGAACAGATGGAAGGACTGTATTGCGGAAGCCTTTAGATAAAAGGAACTGAATGAGGACGACACGAAAATAGAAATGAGTGGAAGAAGAAAATCAAGAATAATGACCCTTAACGAATGGAAAAGCTAAAGAAGAAGATGTTAATTTCAAGTGCAATTTACATAGTTTGTTTATAATATAAATTTACTGGAAAAGTTAAATCTTTTGCAAGAAAATTTGTGTAGAATTTGTACATAATGCACAGAATTGACGGAAGGTAATGTGCTGGCCACATCAGATTTTATTTATTATTGTCGATGTAGCTATCCCCTAGGTATTATTTACATCAAAATGCTTTTTCTTTTAATTTCAAATGTTTTCTTTATATTACTATTATTGTTCAATTCTGAATAAGTAATATTCGTTGAAGTGATAATCTGAACAATTTTTTTTGGATAATAATAAAATGGAATAAAATCCATTTGAAGAAATGAGCGTCAATTAATTGTCCAGTACCTATTTTTGAATCTTAATTGTTACTTGGTTTTACGGTTTATTCAACATTCAATTTTTGAAACAATTGCTTACTAAATCCATTTTTACCATGAAAATGAAGTTCACACAGACGTTAAATACGTAAATTTAAAAGTTTTGGTATCAAAAATTCAGTGTTTTATTCTCATTATGTCTAGATAAAGTACCGCAGAAGGTTTTATGCGACAGATAGTATTTCAAAAAAACCGTTTTCCCATGTTAAACGCCTGTCACCGTGAATACTCATTATCATTGTGCATTTTTTATTTGATAAAATACATTGCAAAAATGATGTATCATTATTTTCTAATAAGTCATGTTCAATATGGGGGTATTATACGTTAATTTGACATAGAGTTGAATAATAGTTACTTTGTGTTGGCGCCTGGTGTATTCAGTCTTTAATACGCCACTTGGTATTCTTGTTACTAGTGATTCACCAAGCGCAGAAGAATGGCTTGAAATAAAAAAGTTAGGATTTGCTTGAAAATTTAAGCTTTCAAAATGTCAATCTTGGCTTGGCTTGGGTTAAAAATCTTGTTTTTAAAATTTTGAGCTTTACTCGATTTTCAAGCTTTCTATATGCTTATCTGCGAACTCATTTACGCACACGCATAAAATAGTTTTTATTTTAAGTTTTAAGTATATCATTTATTTTCGCGGTATATAATACAAATATTCGTGTATTAGTTAGTCCAGTCAATAAAGGTTTTTACCCGTCAAAAGGTGGGGTAGAAACGATTTTAACATTTGTTGTTTAAGTTGCGACGGGAATGAAAAATTCAAGTTTTTAACCTTAGGGAGAATCGGCGGATCAAAGGTGAAAGAAATGTTTTTTTTGAGTTTTTAGCCATTTTATTGAAAACAGTAGCCCGTATGAAAATTTTACAAGAATACAAAATTAAAGCTCGTAATTTATGAAAAAAAAAAATTAATTACTCCAAAAATTAACAATATTAGGTATTTAATACTTAGTTTAATAGATATTAATATTTATAACAATGTTGTGTTGAATTACCTCGTTACAAATGTTGTAGGAATGGAACTATTTTTCGCCTTCTCGAGGTACAAATGAAGGTTTATTTTATTTAAAAACCACTTATCTTTATTGTACAAAAATTGTTCTTGGACGTTTCAAAGCCCCAAGGCTCTCATCTTCAGCAATAATTTTTTTTACAATAGCGTTATTACATTTTTTTTTTAAAAGAAAAAGTTATATATTTTTTTTTCTGTAAACCTTTTACCGTCGTCAACTTGGTGCAGGCTATACTCCCTCATGGCCAAGTTTTTGGAGGAGAGAAATTCTCAGCATTTCAATACAATGTTTTTTGGGGGTTTCGTGAGCGAAAACTGCTTACTATATATAATTTAAAAAAAAATGTAAAACGCTATTGTAAAAAAATCTGTTGTGGCCAGCACAATACCTTCCGTTAATCCTGTGTATTATGTATAAATTTACATAATTTTTTTAGCAAAAGATTCTAAATTTTCAGTAAAATTATTTCATAAGCAAACTATGCAAATTGCACTTGACACTGACATCTTCTTCTTCTTCTTTAGCTTTTCCCATTCGTTAGGGGTTGCTATTTTTTATTTTCTTCTTCCACTCATTTCTGTTTTGCGTGTCGTTCTCATTCAGTTCCTTGTCTCTCACGTCTTCCGCAATACAGTCCTTCCATCTTATCTTTGGTCTTCCTCTGTTTCTTCAACCTTCTATTACTAAGTTATTCATTTCTCTTCCAATGTTCTTCATTTCTCCTCATGACATTTTCAATCCAATGTAATCATCTCGTATCTTTCTAGAAACTTATAACACTAGAGTTATTTCCATACCGGATCTTTCCGTGTCATCACCAACAGCTACTTCAACATCCTCTTCTCTGCCACATTCACTTACTTTTTATTGATACTGGCATCTGTCAATTTGAATTGTCTGAATATATTAACAATTTGCATGGTTAGTATAGCTGGCTGATTTATAAAATTTAATTTCTTTATAATTATTTAACTCTATATCTATTGAATATGAAGTATAAAATGCAATCAAATCGTATATAGAATAATATATTCTTTAAGTTATAATAACGTTAAATGTCATTAAATCATATTTAACTGTTAAATCTTCAAATGAGGCTACTTCCGGTTCACCAATTATAACCAAAATCTAATCACTTGTTCTTCTGGATGTAAACTTGAGGAATACGAAAAAATTATAATTTTTGGAATCGTGGTATTGAAGTTATGCGATCCGAAACTTTCGTCACACACACACACACACACACACACACACACACACACACACACACACACACACACACACACACACACACACACACACACACACACACACACACACACACACACACACACACACACACACACACACACACACACACACACACACACACACACACACACACACACACATACATACAAACATCATTGTAAAAATGGTAAAATCGTGTTATAGGGACCCTAAAACATGCTTATTCACTAAAAACTCATTGAATTTTTTGACCAAAGCCAATATCTTCCTTACCTAAAGGTGACGAAAGGTAAAAATTCATTCACTAGTCTGATCCGGTTACAGATACGATAACGCGGTTTAAAAAATTGAATTCAGAATGCTATCCGAATAACATATTGTCTGTTATTTACTTGTAATAATATACGTATTTAATTAAAATATTGGTTTTCAATTCCATAATAATTATTGGGCGGAGGCATGTACTATTCTTGAGGCCAGCGGAGGCCCTGTTACATACTCTTTATCAACAATTCTTGTAAAAACCTTAAAAAAGCTTGTTTTGAATTACGCTACTTGATAGTCCCAGGCCTAATTTAGCATGAAATTTTAACCTTTTTAAATTGTAAAGCTTGGCTCTTGGGTTTGATGAAATAAAAGCTTAGCTTGAAATTTTAAGCTTTTTAAGATGTCAGGATAGGCTTGAATTTCTAAGCCATACCAACCCAAGCTTCCAAGTTTTAAACTAAACTTGTGAATCTGTACTTGATACTACGGAAACACACTACAGATTCGATCAGACCATCAGATTCTAATGCACGGTAGACCACATCGGCACAAATAGATAGTTATAATGTGGTACATTCATTGCAAAGATCGTGATAGTTTGAATACAGTCATCATGACAAATAATTATTGAATTAATTTTAAAATTACCGGAAAACCTTGTTAGATACAAATGTATAGTCAAAATGATATTAAAATTATATTTAAATCATTACATATATCCTGCTGAAAGATCATATCACATTGGAAAATGTATTATTGTTAAAAATACTTTTTTGTATGTCAAATAATTTGCGGCTCTTGCGGCGTACAAAATGGCTTCCGTGCAACAATTTAATTAAAAAAGTTTAATTACTTAACTTTACCTTTTCACCTAAACATTGCCGCACATTATCTAACAAAAGCGATGACAAATTTCCCTGAAACATTTGAGTTTGAAAAGTAAAACCGTTACGTGGAACCTAATACGAAAATAATGGAATCTAGTAATAATTCCCCCAACTGCGGTGGTCTATGAGTGATTCGGTCGATCCCTGCGGACGAATTGCTTTCTCGACCCCGAATTGACACCCAATAATAGAAATGGACACTTAACTTAATGTCAAAATTGCATGTTACGAGTTAAAACAAGAGCTGAAGCAATAAACAAGATAGCGGGTGAAATTACCGCATCGAAACGTCGAGTGGACATAATAGCATATGTTATATGTCGGTTATGTACAGACTACAGACGAAGCAATCATCATGCGTCATTTTATGTCACAATCAAATTTTTCATATCACAGGGCGAGGAATTACAAACACCTAACAATTATTTGACTTCAATTCAATTACAAATTTGAAAACTATTGGAATAATTGTATCTGTATCACCATATGAGAATATTGTCCATTTCGTATATTTTAAGTAAGACGATTAAAATATTTTTGCATATCGAAGTCTATAGTAATAAATAAATATTAGAGAATATAAAACCGTGGGGAAAATGAATTAAGGACTCCTTTTATTAAATTAAAAATCTGTTGTGGCCATCACAATACCTCTCGCACCCTTTCCATTGTGGTATATAAAAGTATTGTATTTAACATTTCTTGTGCACACATAAAAATCTAATTACACCTAATCTTTATATTTTCGTATTTTCTATAATTTCAAATTCATTTTATAAGCAAGTTTTCTCTATTTCTTCTAAATGTTCGAGGTTTTTCCAATTCATTAATGGGATTGGCGGTATTTCTGAAGGGTTTATGTAATATACCTATAAATTTAAATATATAATTAATAATACAATAAGAAATATTAAATATCGTTCCCAGAAAAAGCCTTCAGTATTATCTCAGAATTTTTGACATTGATATTAGTGACATTTATCTGTCAATTACAGACATTTTAATTTCTCAAGTAGTTACCATGGACATGTTTGGGCTCTGAGCAGGCTGTGAAATTTACTATAACTGAATATTTTGTAGATTATATATCTATATCTTTATAGAATGTATAATAAAAATTTAAATGTGTCGGATAGAGAATTTTGGTTTTAATATGTAATAACATAAATTTTCAAAAAATAATATTTAGAAGATTTTTGTTAAAATACTACTAATTCCGGTTGTCCAATTGCTACCAGAATCTATTCAACTCTACTCATTACTGTTGGATTGAGCAAATCCGTAGTTACACTGGTCTTTAGAATTATAGAATTTGAGAAATCGTACATACAACAACCTCTCACACACACACACACACACACACACACACACACACACACACACACACATCCACACACACAGACATCGTCGTAAAAATGTTATTATCGGATTCTACGGACCTTAAAACGTGCTTATTCACTAAAATTTGGATATGTAATTTTTAGCATGATTCCAATACCCCTCTTAGCGAGAGGTAAAAATTAGTAACTCTCCAAATTCTTTAGGAATTAAGTTATTTACTAAATTACCTTCAAGTATAAAAAGGTAACAAATTTTAATACTTTTATGAAAAAACTGCGAATTTACTTACCAGAGAAATGCTTTTATGATCTGAATGAATTCTATAACGAGTTTCCTATAAAATATAAATATTTTCTAAAGGAATAAAATGTGTTATTATTACTATTATTGTTATTAATCTGTCAAATAAATTATTTGTTAGATGAATTAATTTTGTAAGGAACTTCAGCTAGCTAATAGTTTATATTTCAAATAAACGTATTTATAAGCTACCTAATAACAATTAAGAGGTAAAACTGTGTAGATAAATATTAGCTAAATAAATTTATTTGAAACTTTATTTGGAGATGTATATCACGGGGTTAGGCTAATATTAATGATATTACGGCGTGTACGAGGCCTAACTATATAAAAATAATTCCACCTTCAATTTTCCGGCGCAAATAATGACGATATGTCAGCGCCATTTTCCATACTGGAGCGGGATACCTTCATGCGCATGTTCGAATTTTCGTTTGATCATCAGGTGCGTCATTCGCTACTTAGTAGCTCCTATGTGAGGTGCTGTTCCAAGTATTCGTCGGATCTCCGATTCCCTCGAAATGACTGAACATGTTGAGCAAAGATGCTGCATCGAGTTTTGTCAAAAACTTTGTGACTCTCAAAGCGTAACAATTCGTACGACCCGGAAACAAAAGCACAGTCATTGCAATGGTAGCATCTATCCTTCCCAAGGAAGATAAAACCGCGACAGGTGTGAAGTAAAATCAAGGTGATGCTGACTGTCTTCTTTGATAGCCGTGGAATTGTGCATCACGAATATGCACCGGACGGACAAACACTGACGAAAGAGTACTATTACGAAATTCTCCGCCGTCTTCGTGATGCAGTTCGACCAGACTTCTGGAAAAACTGGCAGTGCTCCAGGACCCGTATTCTTGAGCGTTCGTCATTTCGTTCGTATTCGTATTCGCGTTCGTTTTCAGGTTAGTAATCAGTAGTTTGTGTTTCAAAAACAATATTGGATATATCATTGTCAATGTCACAGTGTCAACTGTATTGCAGCATTTATTCACATCATTTACAAGTTAAAAAATTATTTATTAATCGTTAATAAATATATGATAAAAGTGAACTCTTAACTTGTAAGTGATCTGAATAAATGTGACAATACTATTGACACTGACACTGACATATATAATATTATTTTTGAAACACAGACTACTATCACTACTAACATGAAAACGAAAGCGTATACGAATACGAATGTAATTACGAACGCTCAAGAATAAGGACCCAGCTCATTCATCGAACGTGATCCATACTTTCTTGACGCAAAATGGAATTCCAGTCGTTCGCCAAGTTCCCTACTCTCCAGACATGGCTCCTTGCGACTTTTTGTTGTTTCCGAAATTAAAGAGGCCACTGAAATAGTTATTTGTATATCAAGTGCTGAAAGTCTATCTTTGTCGAACCAAAACGAAAGTTGCAGCCAGAGCGAAGCGAATGGTTGCAATCGTTTGTGTTCGACAAAGGACTTTCAACACGTGTTATACACGCTATTTTTTCTACTCCTGCAAGATAAAAAATAAGGAAATAAAGATTTATTTTTTAAAAATAATTTGACATTTATTTTCAATATTTGTATTTGTGATGCCTATTTATGACAACAAACATTCTATACAACATTTGTAAGTAAAATTCGTTGCTAGGATACCGAAGCGTGCTGCAAAGAGTTACTTTCAACATGAAAAACAAACCAGAAAATTGTATATTCACAGCAGGAGTAGAAAAAAAGTATTATTGAAATGTTTTAGTATTTGACTTTGATTTCAATAATACTTTTTTAAAATGCAGATTAATATTAAAAGTATGTTCGTCTAATATTGATTTTTAAAAAATGTTAATAGTTGTAGTACAGAAATAATTAACTTGAATTTTCGCTTCCTATACAGGTAGATATTCCTCTTAAATTGCTTGCAATATTGTTTGAAAGAAATATTGAAAAACATGATTTATCATTATTAATCACAAAAATTGAAGATTGTGGGTAAAAATGTAATCATAGTAATAAAGATAAAAGTGAAAAAACTGGCACGTATCTACCTATTGGGCTTTTTCAATTTTGCAACAAAACCAATTATTTTTTTACACTCAAATGAATACAATAAGTGGTACGTACATAGAAAAAATAGGTTTTGCATATTTTTTAAAAAATAAAACTGTATTATAAGGTAAGTAGTTGTTATACTGCTGTTATTAACATATTGAAATAAGTTCAATGTTCAAATACAACAAAACTGTCCACCTTTTTATTTTTATGAGCCGTAAACTTTTACCTTAATTCATTTCATAATTATATAACACGGGTAATTCAACTCATATAGAAAAACCCTAGCTATAGCTACTAACTTATTTCTAGAATATGAATAAAAGTTTTTCAGGCTACGGAACCATATTATTATAACTATAAGGTGGAAAGTGCTATGAGCGTGGAAATGACTCGTTATTCACAACGCCTGAATAAATATGAAATAAATAAATCGGAATTGCTCCGAAACCGCGTGTTACGATTTACTAACTCACTAAATCTATGGTTGCATTCAGATATAAATAGAAAAGAATTGCTTCGCCTATGAAAATGGAGGAACACGCTGTGAGAAAATTATGCAATGACGAACGAAATGTCGCATTTGCAATTTTACGTGCTTTTGAAATCGTTGGAATCGACTTGTCATATGAGAGGCAGAAATTCACCCAGGATTTATAGCAAATTGCGTACAATTGGATGTCGGATTGAATTTTTATATCATTTCCCAGAAAATTGTCCTAGGATTTCTAAGAATTTCCACGCATTATTTTAAATTATTTACAACCGATTTCGGTCCTTTAATACTCAATAAAAATGAAAAGTTTTATTATATGTCCACTGTCAGGAAAGATTGTCTTTCAATTATAGCTGTGCTAGGTGACCGATTGTGATTCGGACGACCCAGGTTCGAATCGACTAACAATTATTTCCTATTTTCAAATAGCACAAAACTGTCCCCTGTGATTCATTCTCTACGATTTCTTTTAGAGCTTGTGACGACTGATAAGCGTCCTCAACGGTAGAGATGTATCGTCATTACGAAAAGATATTTCTACAAAGCAGATTTTACATTATTATTATTGAATAATGTATTTTAAGCTTTGTTTAGAATCTTTTTGTCCTATATAAATAATATTTGTCGCAACGTGCCTCGGTGCCTTCGGCACTCGTCGAAGTCGATTTCCAATGAATGGTTTTCAGAATCAACGAAAACTCAAAACCAGTTTTTTTATGTTTAGATGTATCTCAACGCGCTGATTTCAAGTTTTCAAACTGTAGGTTGATCACTTTACGTTTTCCAGACATTTACTTTTAAAACTTTACTGAATTCTGGGTTATGACTATTCGATTCTATGGGCAAAATTACAAAAGTTGATCAATTTACATGAAATATGTCTCATTAGTTCATAGTCAATAAACTGAAACCCTTAAAAAAAATGCCATTTTCCGTTATATTGTTTTACAAATTGTATCCATTATTCAATTTTTTTGAAAATGTGTATACTTATTTGAACTCTATAACTCCGGAGTCCATTGCGATATCGATTTAAAATTCGATCCAGTTCCTATAAGTCCCCTAATAACACGATTTATGCTAGAATGTCATCATCTCTTTCCTGGGCCTCGGTTTTGTAATTTTAAATTCTACTGGATTTCATATTCTATTAGAATTGAGATATTTTCACTGTTTCTCATAGTAGATTTCAAATTCTACTGCTCCGGAGCAGTAGAATTCGTTTCTATCGTTTATGCTTGACATTTCTTTATTACGTCTAGTTTGAAAAATTGAGTTATAATCTGTATTAATTATTCTTACCCAATTCTTGTAGAATTTGAAATCCAGTAGAATAAAAGTAACAAAATCGAGATCCTGGAACTTCTTCCGCAATTTTTTTTGCCCCAAACTTTAGTTAGTTTAACTTTAGTGAGGTACCACCAGTAGAAGAAATCTCGAGATAATTGGATAAACTTAAAGCAAATTTATGGCAATGTTACAAGTAACTCGAAATGGCACTGATATTTACATTGGTTTATAAAATTATCAACGTGTAATAGTATATTTGAATGGCAAATTCGGAAAATCGTCATTCGCTTGTATTTCTATATAAATGTTTGATATTTGGTACGACTACTTTTCATCCCTTTGTCTGCAAGGGATAAAATTATTAAATCGATATCTGAATGTACTCCGGAGTTATGGCGTTTCAAAAAGTATTTGTTTTTTAAAAGCCACCTGGTATAATTTTCCCTATAGAATTAAAGTGCGAAGTCGACAGGCCATTTTTTGGTTATTACCCAAAATGGAAGTATAAATGTAAATTATATTTCGTTTCTTAATTTCTGATGAAAGACATGAGATACGAGAGACACTTGCATAACGAATCCAAAACATTCAATATTGAAATCTTCGGTAATTCTATCCCTTGTATTAATGGTATAATTTTATTCGCCAAACCATTTTTATTAAATTTGTTTTGTATGTTCACAACTACTAGTTTAGCTTCTGCAGAAATTTGCAGGGCATGAAATGATGTACTATTAGTTAAATGACATATTTTCCAAATAAAATTCGACTTCTTTTGTTTGAAATAAAGTGAACATAGTGCGGAAAATTCCCTATAATTTGTTTTTCCCACAACCGGAAATTCATTTCAAGTATCATCGAATCTATAATTTTATACTCTACAGTATCTATAATGTTGAATTAGAATTTTTGTATTATAAGTATCATTTTAAATTTCTGTTCTTTCAACAATGTAAAATAAATAATTCACGTTTATAAAGAAAAGTTTAATGTTGGAATTATTTATGAAACGATAAAGTGAAGACCGTATGACAAAATTCACATCGTTTTCTTATCCATTATCTTCTTTCAATTGTAGATAACATGCACTGTTATAGAATTATGTATTTTCAATAGAATCACCGAGGAAACTCATTTTTCTTCAAGATAATATTGTTTTCCCTGTAATATTTATTTTGTTGACAAAGGACAATACTGTAGAATTATTTTGATGTATGTCCTTTCCATTTTATATACAACTCTTCAATATTTTATTTGTATTATTAATATGATTGCTTCTTTTATTAATAAAAAGCAGGGATGTTTATTTTTTCATTTCAAAGCAATGAATGTGTATCACTCGTATTTCAAATTACACCACTGTAATTATTTGTAAAATTAGCAGTTTTAATGCATAAATACTGGGACATCAAAATAAAACACAAACTGGAAAATTATGCTTCATTTACATATGGCATAATAGAAAACATTTGAAACAAAATCTGCTACCAAGCTACATATCTCTGTAGTGTAGTTTATGAGTGCAGTAAGTTTTAACTAAAACGTAAAAATCATAGGTACTATTTATGGTGCCTGTACGTTTGCATTAAGACCTATACCAGATAGTCTTTATATTTTGGTTATGTAATTTTAACAACTACAAAAAGAATCTTGGTAGGTATGTTGTCCGATTTCTTTTCCACTGAGCCAAAATATCGTTTCATAATTGCTGGACCAGTTATTTTTTGCATATTTTCTTAAAATAAAGACATTTTTTTAATGTTGTAGGGACAATACGAGGGTTGCCTTTTATATTTCAGAATTAGAGAACAAAAACAAATATTTATCATCGAAAATGGCTTTATTGTTTTTCAAAATATTCTCCATGAAGATCAATATACTTTTGTATGCATTTCGAAAGACTTTTCCCACTCTGATTGAGGTATCTTCAAACATGCATTTTGAACGCATCAACCGCTTCTTTAGGTGTTCAAAAACGTTGACCTCGCAATTTGTTTTGGATGTTCGGGAATAAAAAGAAGTCGTTCGGTGCCAAATCAAGACTATACGGCGGATGACTCCATTTAAATGTTTACCTCTGTTTCTTTGTTTACTGGAAACGTCTTGGATATCCTTTGTATTTTTGTAATTATAATTTCTTCGCTTTGTTTGTTACTATAATCAATACATTTATATGTAGCAACAGTACATAATAGAATAATGTTGGAATGCTCACGTTCAGCTGGGTTAGCCCTATACTAGCAAAATAATTGAACGGTTTGCTAGAATCTAGCGCTGATATAGCGCTAGAAGAAATAGCTAGCGAGAAATATTTCGCTAAAACATCTAGCGAACTAGTGGACAGCTGCACGCGTCGCGTTTGGTTGCATCGAACATCACTTTCTAACTAGTTAATAATATTTACTTTTGGTGCATCTTCTAACAGTTCAGGTAATAATTTCCATTTCAAAATGAACACTGCGACCTTTAAATACTATACAGATAGGACTGTTAGTTATTTTCTTACTTTAAACAGAGCTTACGCGCTAATTTTAATAAATGGATACCGTACAGTACGCATCTACCGCTAACAAATAGCGTTAATTTTTGCGCTATCCCGACAGAACGAGAGCATTCTTACCTTTAGAAAATATTACATTTAATATATATTATTGTATTAATTATTAAATATATATTTAAATTATAGGTATGTTAATATTACATATATTAGAAGAGTAGGACAAAATTCCTCAAAGAACGAAAGAAGTGATACAATTTCAATTATTTGTATGTACAAGAAATATTAAATTCGTTACTTATAGGGCGCGAGCAGTCATGTGGCTTTGTTGGCCTTGGCAAGCACATATGAGGATCCATGTCAGAATGACGGCTAGTAATTATTTACATAGATGTCACAATTGTCATGTCATAATTTTTCATTCAAAATTTCAAAATATTCTGATGTTTATTTGTCATCAATAGTATGGAATATACTTGTCGAGGAAAATAATCCACATGGATTTGGAAAATCATGATGTTTTAAATGAAAAATTATGATATTTGACACCTATGTACATTATTAATAGCTCACATAAGTCACATAACTGCTATGCAACACAAAATGAAAATGGCGAGAGATATTATGCTGGCCATAACAGATTTTTTTTAAAGTAGTGAAATACATTTATTGAAAATGTAAACCGGTCGAATTATTGTGAGTTTACGCTCGTATATGAACTAAATTGTTTTGGAATGTTTGTAGACTCGGAAGAAGATATATTACTAAAACTTTGGTTTCGTAAGAATGCTGTATGACTCAGATTTCGAATAATTGTTAACACCAAATCTGCACGAGTCGTGAAATATACCTATTTTGATCATTGTAGAACGTGTACGTTACGTGGTTAATTTTGTTAATAGACTTGTGCTTTTTTTTAATATCATTCCCCAATTATTTCTCGTTGTGTAGTATGTGTGTGGCAACCGAAACCTCCATCTCGGATCCCGTCATTTACATCGCATTACTCGCGCGATCACGACGCGCATTATCCACGCGTTATCTAGATAAGATGCTATCTGGCGGCGATTACGCAGCCGTCAGAGCCGCACGGACTTCCTGCACGCTCTTTGAGCTGAGCCTCGCTCTGGGTCTCGGTCTCGGTTTGGACTCAACTCAACTCACCAAGGAACAATCCCTGCCCAACCCCGTGCCAAACGCCAGCTGCTCGCTGCCTTGATGGTATTTGTCAAACGCCGGATCAGATACAAACTAATGAGACTAACTTATGACCATAAGATGATGAGGAATATAATAAATAAGAGGGTCAGATGGTATACGAAATGTGATTTGTAAAGATATCTGATCATCAAAAGTCGTTTATCTGGTAATATCTGCGTTGCAAAGATATAAAGATAACAAGAATAATTATAATGCATAAAAGTTTAGTGTGACCAGTAATAATCGACTACCCCAATCGGTTTCGGTATCTTAAAAGCTAGACAGCTAGAACAAGGGCTCTTAGTATAAATAAATATATCATTACAGTATATGCCAGTTTGCTTTATATATAGATGTCGATAATGACGATGATATATTCGTACCGTAAAAACGCTAGTAAGCGTCACCTAACAAGCACTCATTACTGACATGCAGTGTACACCACAGGGGTAGTAATTCACCAAGTCAACTAAGGGTGTGTTTAAAAATCTGGACAAAGTTTAATTTATTAATATTATTTTCCGTCGACCGTTTATTAATAGGCTATCTTAATGTATAGAAAATCATTCATTAATGACCCCTATTAATGCATGATTTTTTATTAATAAACGATTTATTGGGTGCGTTCACCACACGGAACACAGCATATATTGCTAACGCTAAGTTGTAGCAAAAAGGTAGACAGAATTAAAAATCATGCTTTTGACACTTACTAGCTAGGTATATATTCACGTAGCATACCTTTAAAATGAATTTGAAAGAATAAAATTCCTCAAATAATATAAAAAACCGCTTGTGTCATCTAGGATTAAGTTAACTGAACGCACCCACTGAAAACAATTGCTGAAGCAACTTATTGATTTTCTGACGTAAAATTTGACGTTCGGTCAACCATTACTAACCTAAAAAAAATTTTCATGGAGTAAAATTAGATTTTCCATTTAACTAAGATACGGTCAACGAAAAAATATTGTAACTAACACGTGTGTTAATTGGCGATTAATGATCTCAACAATTAACGCGTTCGCTACGCTCACGCGTTAAAATGTCTCGATCATTAATCGCCCTCATTAACACACTTGATAGTTAAATAACTATTAAAACGTAATAATATGTGGAGCATCTTTAATTTGGTTTTAAGTTTACATTAGTCTAATATAAAAAATAATACAGGGTGTAACAGAAATAAGTACATTAAATTTAACCAGTGATAGAACTCGTCAAGAGCAACAATATTTCTTAATATATTATTATTAAACTTTATCGTGTAATGCACGCTTCATGAAAAGTTTGAAAAAGCTTGTTTTCAACGAAGCTACTTGATAGTCGCAGGCTTGGTGTGGCTTTCAATTTTATGATTAGGAAAACGGTTGGCTTGGTTAATTATTCAAGCCAAGTTAAACCAAGCTTTCCAAAAATGAATTCTGTCTAGGTTTTAATAACTGATACTAAAAATTATTGGCTGATCGGCAAGATCACCGAAATCAATAATTTAATTTAAAAAAAAAATGTGACCAGCACAGTTCCATTCGAAGGTCGAGTAAACTGTTAAAACAAATCAAAAACGCATACTACTAAATTTGTGTTTACCACGTCTTTAAATAAAGTTTACTCGGTCACCAAAAGCGTTAATTAGAAATTAGAAGAGAGTAGAAATATATCTTCAATTTCTATGAAGTAATTAAATTGGTTTTAAGTGTTCTGCGAATAAGATAAAATAGAATGTAATATCATTTTCAATTTTCTCTTATGTACATCATTCGTTTCAAAAGTCACGTACTAAGTTATAAATAATTAAAATTTTGTAAATGATTTTCGAGAAACATTATACTGGTTGCGTAATTAACAATAAATTTTGTAAAGAGCATAAAAGTTAAAAATACAATATGTGTCAAGTTTTTAAAGCTAAGTGGATGTATTTTATTAATATGTATACTAAGGGCACCACTTAGCATTTTTATTAGAAATAATGGAAACTTGTGGCAGATGTTTCGATTTAATGTTTCTTTTCTAGTATTCTTTTTAACATACTGTGTAATAAGTAATAAATTAACACCGCAAGAAGTCAAACGGTATAAAGATTTATTTTATCATAAATAACTACTTATGTATATTCAATGATTTTTTTTTTACAATTCATGAATATGCCATACATTAATTACTTATATTAAATTTGTACTTGTGGTAATATTATTCATACTGATATAAGGTTTAGATTCTTTGGACATAAATTCGAGTATTTTGATACCTTGATGTGAAAGCAAGTACGCTGTTGCTAGGTATATAATAGGTATATAAGCATTTTTTAAACTCTAACAATCGTCATAAAACAATGAAATGCTTCTCAAATAGGTTTACAAAGAAACCCGTAATACTCATATTACCAGCAGCAAATACAAATCTGTTGTGGCCAGCACAATACCTCTCGCCACTTCCTTTTTTGGTTACATAAGTATAGGGTGCGAACAGTCATGTTACATTGTTGGCCTTGATAAGCAGATGTGGAGGCCCGTTTCAGAATGATAATTAGTAATTATGTACATAGATGTTAAATGTCAGAATTTTTCATTACAAATTTCAAGATTTTCTAAATTCACGTAGTTAATTTGTCACCAGGAGTGTGGAATTTACTTGTCGAGAAAAATAAACCACATGTAATTGGAAAATCACTAAATTTAGAATGAGAAATTATGATATTTGACATATATATATATACATAATTACTAGCTATCATTCTGACATGGGTTCCCATATCTGCTTGTCAAGGCCAACAAAGTCACATGACTGCTCGCGCAATAATGTATTTAACATTTCTTGTATACCTATACTCTACACCAAAAATTCTACTTATATCTATTCTTTATATTTAGATTTTTTAAATTTAAATTCATTCTGTGAAGAAAATTTGTCCTACTCTTCTAATTTTTCGAGATGTTTCCAATTCATTGTCGGGAGTAACAGTATTTCTGAAGGGTATGTGTAATATACTCATAATATTAAATATTTAACTACTAATACATTAAGAAATAATATAATGTATGTACTTCTCAGAAAAAGTCTTCAGTAATGTCTCCGGATATCTGACACTGACATTTATCTGTCAGTTACAAATATTTTAAATTTTCAACTATTTTCCATGGCATTCTTTCGGCTGTAAAATTTATTACAACATATTATTTTATATATTATATTTCTTTTATCTCTAAATCTATAGAATATATAATAAAATATTTAAATGTATCAGGTAGAGAATTTAATTTTCTTTAATATGTACCTATTACCAAGAAAAAATTTCAAAAAATAATATTTAGAAGATTTTTTTTCAAGAATCTTCTACTTCTGCTTGTCCAATTGTTACCAAAACCTTTTCAGATCTTCCCATGAATCTTCGATTGGGAAATACGTAGTTAAACAAATATAAAGTCTTATAGTTTTTGAGTAACCGTCCTTCCAACATCCCACACACACACATCCACACACACACACACACACACACACACACACACACACACACACATACATCCACACACACACACACACACACACACACACACACACACACACACACACACACACACACACACACACACACACATACAGACATCATCGTAAAAACGTTAAAATCGAATTTTAGGGACCTTAAAACGTGCTTATTCAATAAAATCTGGATATGCGATTTTTAGCATGAATCCAATACCTCTCTTAGCGAGAGGTAAAAATGTAAAGACGGTGATTGGTGTCGCCAGGTTCGCACAGGGTTGTATATACATTTCAATTTGCTGTTCGCTGTTGTGTAGTGTATTTTATTTTTGAAAGTAAATGGTAATGATAATATACAGGCTATTCAATTGAAGATGTGAAGTTAACAACCAGGCAGCTCAATTTTTAAAGACTGTGAAAAATCATAGGGCCGGGCTCTAGGGGACCTAGCACCCTCTAAGAAAATACAACAAAAGCATTTTTTACGGAAACCTGTTTCCGGAAATTGGAGGATGGGAACCTCCCGCCAATTGGTAAAAATGGCGGCATATTTAGGTGTTTTACCCAATTTCTTGAAAACAATTGCCCGTATCAAAATTTTAGAAGAATACAAAATTAAGGCTTCACATTTTTTATACAAAAAGGAATCTCACATTATTTACCTAGGATGAACTGTCAAAGAGTTATGTTAAAAAATATTTAACCAGAATGACAATAAAATAAATTTAAATTATACAAAATTAAACAATAATACGTATTTAATATTTAGTCTGATAAGTTTTACTATTTATAACAGGGTAAATGGGTCGTATCATTGATTGAAGTAAATTATCGATGAGTTTTAAATATTTTTTTCATCCACCACTCTGATCCTGTTGAAGATAGGATAACACGGTTTGAAAATTTGAATTCATCATGAAATTTTCTTTATGTAGTGCATTACACGATTTTTGTGTAATAATTGGGGATATTTTTGGCGATTGACATTAAAAGAGTGATTTTTTTACAATTAACAATCTGTAATGTAGTAAATATATTTTTATTCACAATCATTATAGTAATATGTAGATACCTAAACTTTTGTAGTTTAGGAAATATGTCATTCCTTACTGCAATGACGATCTCTTGGGTGGAAAATAACAGAGTTCACTTCCTCCCCACGGCCTGGAAATGTTTATTTAGCAGTTGCCAAGCAACCTTGTCGTAGGTCCCTATAATAAAGTGGGTTAAACAAATTTTAATAGATCTGTCAAAAAACATTAACAAAATTAAAGGTTATAACTTAATAATTTATTCTGAAAATTATTGATTTAAAAAGAAAATGATTGTGAATAAAATTCATTACATTCTTGCGCTGTATCTCATCTTGAGGCTTCGCCCCACGGTAATATACATAAGCCCTCGGCTGTAATGAAACATATCCCACCACAGATATAATATACTATTACTGCCTATTGTTGCTATTTACATAGCAACTTTCAAAATACCTAGGTATTAGCATTAAACACAAATTTACAACTTCGGCAGTATTATAACGAATTTCGTATAAAATTTCGACAAACTCTAACAGCCTGGGTGAGCATTAAGACATCTTTTTCGTGCGGTATCAAGTGTTTATCCGTTTGTGGTGCGGGTCCGGTAGTTTCCTGTTCCCTTTCATTTTCTCCCCGCCTGCCATGTCATGCCATGCTGCTTGCGCTTGCCCAGGTACCTACTCATCGCGGCGGTAGCGAATCGCCTCTGTGGCTCCGGGCTCGCTCCGTGTCATTATAACGCGCCGGGCATTTTGTAAAATTACTACGTGAACTAACGCGTTGCCTACAACCTGTGATTACGGGCCGCAACAGAATGACAGCGTTTATTCCACATCCTGGTCTGGCTGATTCGGGAAGTTCTCAACCCCGCTATCGCCACAAACATCTCTTGCGAATAATGACACCGAAATTAAAAATGAATAAACGTGCGCGTACACGGCTCGATTACAATCTGACCGGCTGTGTAATTTGCCCGCTGGAAATTATATGTTGACACATGTGTCGCGCGAACAATTGTTGTCCGCCTTCATTACGAGATGAGTACGCGATAGACGGCTAACGTTTTGCTTGCTTGCAGCGAAGCTTTACTGTTTGTGCTGTGCTGTTGCTACCTTACCGGAAGCCTATTGTGCGCAGTGTTACATGCTCCATGCTCAGCTAATCATCAACGCTAAATTGTTCTCGACTGCCATTTTGCAATTTCAATTCTAACCGCCTAATGAATTATGCTCAATAAAGATTTCAAAACACACAGTTCATATTCTAGTAACAGGATTTATTATAAGTTTACATAAATTTGCCGAGAAAATGGTACCTATCGATCATTTAGTTTAACTTACACAACCATAATAACTTCCCGTATTTTCTATGAAACGCAAAACATCCTATTCAGATTGTACAAATATACAATACGCTGCATGCTACCGTGTGACTTTGGGCTTTGAATTTACTTCCTAGTTAGTTTTAACTTTTGGCCATATGGCCATGACGTATGTAACAAAAGTTTTCGGAATTTTTTTAAAAATATAGAAATCATGTATTCAAATAATTTATTTAACAACTTTTTTTAGAATAAATGATTAACAGAATGTATAATTCAAATAGTACTTAAAGGTCCATTGTTTTCAATAGCACGCAATTTTTGATTAATATGTCGCATCATGTTCTGGACGGTGATATTGTCTACTCCGCGAATTTTTTGAAATATTCGACGTCGTAGCTGTTCTTCGTTTTGGGCTTCCCAACCATTATCGTAAACCTTTCTACTTAATATTGACCAAAATTCTTCAATGGGCCTAGCGTAATGCTAGATCTGGCCAAAATATAATATTACCATTAGGATGATGTGTATTAATAAAATCAACCAGTTTCGGGAGGCACCTCTGGGTATAAATGTTACCATCAACCGCCTGAACCCTCACATGTCCAACATAAGGACATGAAATACCTGCCGCTGATATGACGCACCAGACCAAAATCTTGTCTTCAAATTACTTTTTTATTTTATATTTCACATGGACAATTTTCTATATTATCCGTATAAAATCCATCATTACCTTTAATATCCGAATTAGAAAACGTGAAATATTTTTCATCATCCATGATCAAAACTCTGTTAGCTGTAAAGTGATATCTTCTTAATGCACGGCAACATATCGGAATTCTACGTAACTGATCTTCTGTATATTTTGGACACTTCTTCCTCTTCCGATGTTTAAGTCCATTTTTGCTGAGTTCTCGGCTGATTGTCGTGTGTGAAACCCGAAGTCGGCGTGCCAATTTTCGAGTCGAAGTTCCCAATCGGTCTTTTGTACTTTCCATCAACCTATTTGACTGGGCATTAGTCAAAGCTTTAGGTTGTCCACTTTTTGGAAGGTTTACACATGGTATGCCTTCCTCACATTCACTTATAGTTTTATAAATGGTCGAAACAGCAATATTTTTTCTTCTAAATATATTTACTATTTCAGATTTTGACACCCGTCCAACCAAATTGTATATACTTTTTTCGAATATCTAGTTTGTACGACATAACTATGTTAATATTCGACAAATATGATATAACTTGAAATTAACGTAGAGTTAACAGTTTATATTTTCTAAATAAATTAAGAAAGTGTGAAAAGATAATGTCAGCCACATGGATTTGAACCATGTGGCTGACATTAGGTTTGTTCATAGAACGGTTTGAAACCGTCAGCAACCGTCAGAGGCATGCGCAGTTACATAAAAGCGTTCGCAGAGTCACAAATTTCCAACTCTAATTATTAGTTCAATGTTCATAGAAACTTTCTGACTGGTTGCTGATCGGTTGCCAACTATCAGAATAATTTCCAACTCGGAAGGAAATTTTAAGTTTGAGGCATGCGCACTTACACTGTTTTGACAAGACATTTGTATTTGTTTTGATTACAGGTTTTGATTTCATTTGATGTTTGGTTATATACTTACAAATAAAATAAATTAGTAAAATAAACATTTTACGGTAAGTAAATTATTGTAAATTAATGTAATAAAATAATAAAAGACTGACTCACTGACAAGTGTCACTACAGTGATCGATAATATCGATATATTTACTACCAAAATTGAGCAGAGACATTTATTATTCATTTTAAAAAGTTAAGTGACATAAAGCTGTTCACAGAAGAATTCAAACAGTTTGATTTGCAACCAGTTTGAAACCACGCATGCGCACTCAAACTCAAACTCCAACCGTTGGAAATATGTTCTATGAACAAACCTATAATCTTTTCACAATTTCTTCTTTGGAAGTTATAACTTATTAAAATTTAAACAATATTGAACATTTGTTTTCAATGACAACTAGATGCTAAGTTTTTTTGAATTAATTTATAGACAACGAAATTTTTCCGAAAAATTTTATTACATACGTTATACGAACATATACTACATTTTAGCAATAGAGGCGTAAACTTTTAATTTTGGCCGTGGGTGCACTATTTTTATTTTAAATAAGGACATGTTTTTATAAATGCAAATAATAGAGTCTGATGTGGCCGCAGCACAATACCTTATAGACTATACTTATAGATTTTTTTTTCAAGACCATGAAATTTTTTTTAACCCAACATGACCTGAAAGTGTCTTTACTGGGCTTACAAGATTCCAGATCTTGTAAAGTAAATTACTATTTCTACAATTAACTACTGTCTCTATAGTATCTTAGGACATTAGTCGATTGTTCATTGAGCATTTACTTTGATTACTGTAATTCAATGTAATGTGATTATCAATTTGACGTAGGCAGAACGTACGTTATTTTAATTTTGATGAAATAGTGTAGAACAAAAACCCAGAGATTGACCAAAAAGATCCTGACCACTCAGGAACTAAAGAAATATGTGTTAAATTATAAAACTATAGATTAGTACCCAGTAAAAAGCAGTAATTGTTTTCTAACGCTTAAGTATTGCTATTGTTATCTAATAAATTTTAATGCTTAACGTCACTATTTTAAAGAATTTTGCAACATTCATTGTCCTGCTTCGAAAATGTCCTCTTAGCTATCTTCCTTTTGATTGTACTCCTTTGTTTTGCTAATGGTAGGAAGCAATCGTTTTTTACCTTCCGTCATCGTTAGGTAAGGAAGGTATTGTCTTTGGTCAAAAAATTGGATGGTGAGTTTTTAGTGAATAAGCTCGTTTTAGGGGTGCTATTTTCATGATTATTTCTATGTGTACTTATGTGTGTGTATGACGATTTTTTCAAAGACGAAACCTATAGCATTAAGATTCAAAAAACTGAAATTCTTTCGTATTCGTCTTTACATCCATATGAAGAGTTGATTAGATTTTGGTTATAATTGGTCAACCGGAAGTACCCTCATTTAAAAAACGCTGTCAAATATCAGTTTTTGACATTTAATGTCCTTATAAATATTAAAGAATATTGTATTCTTTATATATATAGAGTTAAAAAAAAAGAAGAAATTTTATAAATCAACCAGCTATGCTATTACCATGGAAACAGTTACTATATTAGGAAAATTCTAATTGACAGTTGTCAGTGTCAGGTACAATTTACATAGTATGTTTGTGTTATTAAAACTACTGTTACCCCTTAACCTTAAAATTATAAAATAAGCTTCATACGTATTTCGAGAACTAAGTTCTCATCATCATGAGAGAACTTCTCGAAATACGTATTAAGCTTATTTTATAATTTTAAGGTTAAGGGGTAATTGTATTAGTTTTAGTTATAATTTAACCTTGGACTCCTCCTATTATTAATCATATTTGTGTTATAATTTTACTGGAAATATAGTATTTTTTGCAACAAATTTTCTGTATGGAATTTGTACAAGATAAATAGAATTGACGGAAGGTATTGTGCTGGCCACATCAGATTTCTTTTATTGTTGTTTTGTTATTCATGGTTGCTATGTAAAAAAAAAGTTTCATTGGTAAAGCTTCATATCATTTGCAGTAGGGATGACAAAAAATATATCCTCCTTTTTCGTAAAAAATATTCATCTTACAACCTCAGGAAAATAGTGTTAGTGCATTTTTTTACAAAATTAAATATCTTCTTTTTAGTAGAAATGACTTAACTCTTTCTTCTTCTACAACCTTTCGATTATATTTAGACTTAATGACATCAAGATGAATTGTCTGTGTTAGATAAATGGAAAATTATTTTCAAATAGCGCAAAAGTAATTTTTGTTATGATCTTTCGACGACAGCTTTGAGATCCTGTAAAGTGACGCTTGGTAAACATTTATCACGGTACAAATATGTCATTATCGAAATATGCGAATATGTAAGTAACCGCTGTCCATTTCCACTAAAACTGATGAATTGCAATTCTCAGGTTTCGAACCTGACAAATGACTATGTTTCCACCTTAAAGATCTTCCTGTAGTTTTTAGAAAACATTAATAAATATGATGCATAATAATTTACTTTTAATATTATTACTAAATTTGAAGTATAATAAACTCTAGTTTTTGAGATTTGTAAATTAGATTAAAGAATAATTTAAAAATTCACAATGAAGAATTTTTAAAAGCTCCCAATCGAATCTTGGAAATATTTATAAACTTCTATATTTATTTATTTTTGAGTCTAAAACATTATTTCTTTCCTCCTCAGAGAAATTTGTTGAAACCTCTTCTGTGACCTCAACCCCCGAACCTGCAACAAGCGATGCAGGGGATGGTGAAGCCTGTGGTCGGGATAGTCCCGTGGACGTATCCTCCACGTCCGACGGCAGTGCTTCAGCGACGGTACCAAGTGTTAGTACAAGACGATCACCACCTCCTCGCAACCCATTATTACAAGAAAGATATACCAGTGAAGAACTCAGAGGTGTTACGTGTCATTTGGAGACGAAAGAGCTTTGGGATAAGTTCAATGAGCTTGGCACGGAGATGATCATCACCAAAACGGGAAGGTAGGAAACTGAATTGTTTTTCTATATGCTAAGGTTATTTTCACCATCGAGAGGAGAAATCGATATTTCCGATATCAAAATCATGACAGTAGTAAAGAAAACAAAACCTTAATGAGTTTATATAATTTTGACAGTTCACCTATCAGATATGTTATAGACAGCAACATACAAATATCCAGATTCGCTGGCCATAAGTTTAGAATAGCTGCAGAAACTGCATTAATAATTACTTGAGATTTTTCCGAGGGTCCGGCGCTATATTCATTTTTTTATTTAAATCTGACCTACAGGGTATCATATCCCTATTACAGATAGATTATTCAAAAAAGGAAAAAAAATACCTTAATTAGCACAATTTAACAAAAAAAAAATACCTTAGAAGATAATATCGGTTTTCATAGTACAACAAAATAATTGAAGCATTATATCTCATAGTATAAAACTAAAACAATTACCCCTTAACCTTAAATAATAATATAAGCTAAAAGCTAAATACGTATTTCGAGAACTAAGTTCTCATCATCAGTAGAACAAAACAAAAGTTTAAGCAGAGAAGTTAAGATTACTCAACATGTAAACCATGTCAGAGGTCTAACAACTCTGAGCAAACAAGGGAGAGAACTGGGATTATATAGGAATAGGAGTCACAGGTGAATGAATACCAATTAAAACTAAGATTTAACGTCCAATGAAATTTAAGATTTAAAATGTCCTATTAAATTTAAGTTTCTATTAAATCGAATAATTTAGAATTTGGTATGGGACCGAAATCTGCGTTCATCAAGTTATTTTTAAATTTATTTATTATTAAGCTCTCGTATGCATCTAAATATCTATCATTATTAATATTCTTTAAAAGTTTAATGTTAGAATTGTTAATTTTGTGATTATTAATGAACATATGTTGAGCCACGCTAGATTTTTCGGGATTACCGCTTTTTAGATGATAAAAATGTTCTTTAAACCGAGTGTCAATTTGCCTTTTAGTTTGCCCGATGTAAACTTTATTACAATCATTACAGCTAATTTTATATATACCGGATTTTTTGTTAGTGTCAATTTTATCTTTAGGATTACCTAATAGGGATTTAATAGTATTACTTGATTTGTAAGTCACGGTTAAATTTTGATTTTGAAAAATTTTATTTAAATTTTTAGAAGCGTGATCGTACGGTAGTGTTATGTATTTATTATTATTTTTATTATTAAATGGTGTTAATGTTGTAAAATTAGAAACGGATTGGCGATGTTTAAATTTATGAACTAATTTATCTATAGTTTTAACCGGGAAACCGTTATATTTAGCTATTTCTTTAATATAGTTTAGTTCAATATTAAATCTTTTTTTGTTTAAAGGAAATTTTGTTAATCTGTTTATTAAAAAATTGAATGATGCTAATTTATGTTGCCAGAAATGATTGGAGTCAGCAGTTATAAATCTGTTAGTATTAGTGGATTTTCTGTGAATATCGAACTCTAGTTTATTTTTATTTCGAATAACCAGTACGTCCAGAAATGGTAGTTGTTTATTAGTTTCTTGTTCAATAGTAAATTTAATTGATGGGAAAACTGAATTTAAATTGTCTAGAAAAGTTTTCAAATCGCAATTTTTGATATTAACTATGGCAAAAATATCATCTACATATCTAATCCAAACTCTAGGAAAATATTTGTTGTTTTTCTTAAATTCAATTTCGAAATTACTCATGAATAAATTAGCCAAAAATGGTGATAAACTATTTCCCATAACTGTACCTTCATTTTGGTGATAAAATTTATTATTTACTTGAAAATAATTTTGATTCATACAAAGTTCAGTGAGTCGTAAATATTCATTAATTTGTGTCACATCCAAGTTGTTATTTTCTAAAAAAGTTTTTAAATATTCTAAAGTTTTCGGGATCGGTACACTGCTCAGAGTTGTTAGACCTCTGACATGGTTTACATGTTGAGTAATCTTAACTTCTCTGCTTAAACTTTTGTTTTGTTCTACTGATGATGAGAACTTAGTTCTCGAAATACGTATTTAGCTTTTAGCTTATATTATTATTTAAGGTTAAGGGGTAATTGTTTTAGTTTTATATATATTTTTAACCTTAGACTCCTCCTATTATTGTAATATCTCATAGTAACAATATACTGCGTTCTTAAACTTGATGAACGTGCCAAAAAAAGTTGTCGATGTAATGGGGCAGGGTATTAAAATATTCACATAACACTCTCACTGGTGATTTTAATTCATAGTTAGTACGCACTGTTCTGAAATAAAAGGTTCTCTTAATACGCGAATTATGCCTAGGAACAAATATTGGTATTTTCTCAAAAATAACTGGATCATTTACGATGCAATGTAAAACCTTATACAAGAAAAGAATGACTGAATTTTTCTCCGCTTATTGAGAGACACTATGTTAATTTCTTTAAGCAAGATGTTGTAATCAGTGTCAAAACTAGGATACTGTCTATGAAGTTTGTAATAACAAAATTTCACAAATTTTCGTTGAACGGGCTCAAGTATATATTGGTTATTTATTATAGATTGGACTCCAAACTTGTAGACAATATTCCAGCTTAATTCTTACAAACGAGAAATATAGTTTCTTTAAAGTAGAAATATTATTGAAGAACTGAATACTTCGGATTATAAAACCCAGACTTCTGTATGAAGATTTGGCAATATAGTGTATGTGAGTAGCAAAATTTAGTTTTTCATCAAATATGACTCCGAGATCCATGAATTGAGTGACTCTTTCAAGAACATGGTTATCCATTTTATAATCAATGGTGTAAACAGACTTTTTAACAAAGCAGCTCAAAATTTTGCATTTACTGTAATTGAAAAACAAATTAGAGGTTAAAGACTAAGCTAAAATGTTATTGATATTAGCCTGTAATAGTTTGGAATCTTCAATGGATTTAATAGTTTTATATATCTTTATGTCATCTGCATATAACAAGATATGAGAGTGCTGGACTGAATTAACAATGTCATTAATAAATAGTAAAAATAATAAGGGACCTAAGTTCGAACCTTGAGGAGCACCAGAAGTGGCGGCAAAGGGTTTAGATGTATAATTATTATAAGAAACAGACATTACTCGATTACTGAGATAAGAGGAAAGAAAAAGAAGATTGGTAGAAAATTGAATGTTAGTGTTTAATTTATGAAGATTTTGTGATTAATACGATCAATTGCTTTCGAAAAATCTGTATAAATAACATCTATTTAAGTGTTGTCATATAATGAATTTAGTGTAAATTCTGTTCATGAGGTTGGTAGTGGTTGATCTGCCCTTAATAAATCAATGTTGATGGACTGATGATTATGAACAGTGTTATAAATATACTTAAAGATGATGGATTCAAAAACCTTTGAAATGTTGGACAAAATAACTATTGGACGGTAATTGAAAATATTAGTTGCATCACCAGATTTGAATATGGGTACTATAAAAGATTGTTTAAGACAAGTGGGAAATATGTTTTATGAAATTATTGGTATTCTATTTTAGATGAACGTAGAACTCAAGTTCTCTCGCAGTTTAGTAGTTTTTGAAATACAAACAAACACAACTTGGACAAGTTGGTTCAGATTTTACGTTAACTATATAGGTACATCATTTATAATTCATATTTAAAACATTACGATTTTATATTAATACTAATCCGCTCCTACCTCCTCTAGTTAAAGTGACAGTTAGTGCTAACCAGCGGGTATGTTGCAAAATTGTTCTTACCACCTTTAGATGGAGCTAACTAGAAATTAAACCTGTCGTTCGCATCGTTTCTAACCTTGAGTTTAATTCTTAACTAATAACACATAGTTAACAAACTCTCACTTTAACTAGAGGTAGTAGGATCGGGCCTTAATGAACAAATTTTAAATATAGTTACAAATACACAACCATTACTCAACAGCTTTTTTGTCAAATTAATGCGACATTTTATAAACTGCACTAAGCGTAGCAGTAACCTTAGGATTCAGGAGAAGTAGTATCGATATACAGGTGTTTATTTTGTTTTGTCCACTATTGCTATCTCGAGAACTATAAGAGCTACGAGGTTGGTTAAATTAGCAAAAATTTCTATTTTACTGAGCGTATTTTTTTCAAACAGTGGTTTTCAAACTGTGGGGACCAACTTTGTTATTTTAAATGGGACCATATATTTTAATTTATTTATTAGATAGATAGTTTTATTCTGAATTCAGTGATGTAATATTTACATGTCCATAGATAACAATTTTTTTTGAGAAAAATTCATATAAAATTTTGTATTAATTTGATTAAAAAATGGCTACATTAAGTGTGCCGCGAATGGAAACATTTAATACATGTTATATTTTACATATAATTAGGGTGTTTTGACAGAAAGAAGTGAACATTTTGTTCTATTAATTGATCATAAATCTCAACGCAAATAAAATATTCACATATTTCTTTCATAACATTCCTGTTTAAAAAATAACACGTATTCTTTTTTCTTTCGTGGCGCTCTTATTATAGCCATATTTTAATCAATTTAATATAAAACATTATATAATTTTATCTCAAAAAGGGTATGCAAGTATTATATCTCTGAATTCAGAATAAAATTCTCTATATAATAAGCAAATAAAACATATGATCCCATTTAAAATAACAAAGTTGCTCTCCACAATTTGAAAACCTCTGATTGAAAAAAAAAATTTTACGCTCATTCAAATAGTCTTGTAAAATAGAAATTGTTTGCTAATTTCACCGACCTCGTTGCTCTAATAGTTCTCGAGATATTTTGAAGCTATATCGGTATATTCGATATATCGTAAAAATATATCGAGTATCGATATATGGGAGATAAAACAAATATAAAAATATACAAGAAATGAATAAAAAAAAACATTACTAAACTACACAACTTAAAGATATATTTATTCTTGTATAAAATAAATAGGCATGGTGTATAAGTAATGTATAAATTCAAATTTTACTTTACGAGTACAAAAATAATACTCTGTTTAATCTTTTACCACTCAGTTAATTCCGACTCTTTGTAGTTATTAGTGCAGCTTTGGAAAATAAACGTTGACAGCACCCAGCAGTGTTGTAAAAGTGTACAAAAGAAAACAAAATATTTTTGTCGTAACGATATATCGGACTTGCATAATATCGATAAATTTCTCGATATATTGTGTAATATATCGAAATATTTTACATATTTATCGATATTTCGTTTCCATCCTATGCATGAATACAAAAGAACACTGTACTGACAACTTAGAACATAATTGACAAACGTGCATATAATTTTAACAAAAAAAAATATTTCTTAAAAAACCATATTTTTGAGATGTTTGTACTTCCGATTTCCGATGGTAAAAAAAAATAGTATCTACATTCAGGAGAGAATGCTGTTATTCCTTCGGTGCTTCTAAATTGAACCTCGAGAAAAATTAATATTCTAGTTTCTTCGGTTTTTTCTAATTATGTAAATTTGACATTTTAACTCAGAATAAGTTGCGTATTTTATCGATATTAATCATATAATGAATTCTGTCGTATTTGTATCTTCTTATTTGATAAAACCTACATAGAAAACAGCTGTATAGTCATTCTTAACCAGCAATCATTCCAGAGTTTTAATTTGAAGTAGTTTGAAGCTGAAAGCTAAGTTGCTACTTCACAAAGTAAAAAGAATCTAAATGTGTCCATCGCGCAAACCGGACCTCCACACTACACAATAAATTCTTTCTATAATCTCTGTAGCAGTAGCATTGAAAAACAAATTTGAAGCCTATATTTAATGCGGTTAATCGAGCATGGAGACATCAAGCATCTAGTCTACATCAGTTTGTTGGGTCGGACAAAGCGATAAGCATATGCGCGGCCGTCAGAGACGACGGGGTGTCAATGATTCCAATCAGGATGGGAATTCTCGGCGGGTTATTTATCGAGAGCCGTCGCGACTCGTCCGCTTAATGCCGCTCATCAATAAACGAGGATGGGAGGATGACTTTTTGACAATCCGACACGGAGGATGAGCGCAGATCGGCCACTACTGTTTCGGGGCAGGGTTTTTCAATAAGATACACAGTGTAGCTATGGTAAAAATGAAAAGACGCACGACCTGAAAAAAACTTATAAAATGAAATATGACTTGCAGAAATTATTGGGTGTTATTTATTTTTAAAAAAGAAAAAAAAAATACTAGTATTGAGTAACGTATATATTAATGATATTTACAATTATTACTGACTCAATCGTTATTCCTTTTACGGAATATATAAAATTATTTGAAATAATTGTAGTCGATTATCGTACCATATATTGGCACTACTGAGAATGATCATGTTATGTCAAATAATTTTATATGATGTAAAATGGATTGACGTAAAAATAATTGTAAATTCATTAATATTAATAATTTTTACTATATAAAGATTTAGGACTGATTTTTTAAAAAAATTATTAAAGATTGATAAAGTTGACAGTTTCAATACATTTAATTTCTCTGTTGCGGAATTAAAATGTCACATTCTGGCACGCATATTGATGTTAAAAGAAGCTTAATTCTTAAACGATTTTTGGTGCAATAAATACACTAAATATCTAGGCAACGGAATGGCAAGGACAGAATAAAAAGCACAATCATTGTCCCCAACCTAACCTAATAATTCTACCAAAAAAATTCCCTTAATGGAAATTGTCAAATATTTTTATAAAAAAATAATATATATATGCGCTGCAGAAAGCAATTCAATGCTAGAATACGTTGCTCTATGTAACTTATGTTCTAATGTAGGGAGCGAGCAGACACGTGACTCGAGCAACCTTAAAATGCTTGGAATCAGCAGATATGTGTGCGTGTATCACTTTGACAAGGACAATACCACTTTAACAAGACTAATGTTTTAACTTATTTTAATTTTGAACTATTAAGAAATTATTATTTTTAATTTTGTGTTTTGCTCTCTGAAAATTGTAAAATATTAACATTTTAGCTTTTAGCAGATCAAAATCAAAATAAATCAAAACATTGATCTTGTCAAAGTGACATTGTTCTTGTCAAAGTGACATTGTTCTTGTTAAAGTGACCAACGTCGCTCGAGTCACGTGTCTGCTCGTGCCCTGTACTATTATTTTTACATATTGAGAACAGTTATTTAGAAGTTAGAATAAAAAAATATAATTAATATATAAATAAAATAAATATATCAACACGGCATATTACCCATTGCTGGGTGTGCCAATCTGCTTTGTGCACAGATATCCGTAATGATGAAATATAAATACTCTGAATTTTAACAACAAAGTATTTTACATATTTATGTAATTATTTTTTTATATAAAAAATCTAATTGAAAATGTGGCGTAACTATTATTGTGATCCGGATGCGGTATTTTGCTACCGACAATTGGTCAATTTAATATATTAAAAGTGAGGATTTGTTGTATGATATTGATGATATTGTTGTTGTTATTGCGTGATTTTATGTATACGTATGCGTCAACAACCAGGCAGCTCCACTTTTAGCGGAATTGTGTTTCTTCTATAAATATGTTTCTAATACCATGCTCCATCTTTTGGTGGGACTATCAGATCTGTGTTATGAATGCATCTTCATAGAATTATAACAAAAATGGAACTGTCAGTTCGAAAAAAATTGTGGCGATAACAAGGTAGCTAAGAGCTGCTTGGTTATTACCGTTATTGTTATTCATGTTCCGGATTTAACATTTTGCGTCAAAAATCAGATTTCTAAACTTCGTTTTTTATTTTTCGCAATCTTTAAAGTATGGAGCTGCCTGGTCGTTAATGTCTCATCTTCAATTGCAGTTCAGTGACAACTAAAATGATCGATCTGTTGACGTTTCAGTCTCAACAATACGATATAGAGCAATTAGGTTTTGTAAGAACGGTTTGTTTTTAACACTGGAAATATTAGAGCAAGAAACTTACATCTGAATATTTTGTTAAAAAAAAAGAAAGAAGTTATTTATTACGGAACAAATGTAAAAATGAAAAAAAAAATTTGTGACCGTACTAGAGATATTTAATTTAAAAACATATTTTAATTAAATGAAGATCTTATAGGTACGTTTAAAAAGTATATATTTTGACAAACTTCAACATTTTATTAAATATGGAATGTTCTCCATAGGTACAATTATTAATATAGTTGTAATCTCAAAGTCAAAAATAAAAAATCAGATGTGGCCAGCACAATACCTTCCGTCAATCCTGTGTATTATGTACAAATTCCGTACATAAATTTTCTTGCAAAAGGTTTTAATTTTTGGTATTATGTGATTCCCTTTCTCGGCAACTGAATTCCATACACCTGCAAACCACATGAAATAAGAAAATTATGAAATTTTGAATGAAAAATTATAACACTTGTCAGTTATGGACATAATTAATTGTTGTCACTTTGACACGGGTCCCCATATCTGCTTGCCAAAGTCAGCAAAGTCATGTCACTGCACGCGCCCTATACATAAATTTTCTTGCAAAAGATCCTATATTTCTAGTAAAGTTATTTCATAAACAAACTATGCGAATTGCACTTGACACTGACATCTTCTTCTTCCTCCTCCTCCTCCTCTTCTTCTTCTTCTTCTTCTTTTTCTTCTTCTTTAGTTTTTCCCATTCGTTAGGGGGTCGCTATTTTTTATTTTCTTCTTCCACTCATTTTTGTTTTCGTGTCGTCCTCATTCAGTTCCTTTTCTCTCAAGTCTTCTGCAATACAGTATTTTCATCTTATATTTGGTCTTCCTATGTTTCTTCCACCTTCTATTAATATATTCATCTCTCCTCATGACATGTTCAAACCAATGTAATCGTCTCTCTTATATCTAGAAACTTGTAACACTACAGTTACTTCCCTTATTCTTTCATTGATTTACATTTTATTGATACTGACATCTGTCAATTTGAATTACCTGAATATATTAGCAGTTTCCATGGTTAAGTTTGCATAGCTGGCTGAATTATGAAATTTATTTGAAATTTATTATCTTTATTCTTCTTTAACTCTACTGTTGAATATCAAAAATAAAATGCAATCAAATCGTATAGACAATAATATATTCTTTAAGTTATAATAACATTTAACTGAGTTTTTCAAGACAAATTGTTAAAATCTTCAAATGAGGGTACTTCCGGTTGACCAATTATAACCAAAATCTAATCAAGTCTGCATATGGTTGTAAGGAAGAGATATACGCATGAATTGTAATTTTTGGAATTCTAGTATTGGAGATATCGTTGACGAAACTGCGGTCACATACACACACACACACACATACACACACACGCACATACGAACACATACACACACACACACACATACAGACACCATCGTAAAAATAGTAAAATCGTATTGTAAAGACCCTAAAACGTGCTTATTCAATGAAAACTCACCTCCGAATTTTTTGACCAAAGACAATACCTTCCTTACCTATATATAGGTGACGGAAGGTAAAAATCTGATGTGGCTAGCACATTACCTTCCGTCAATTCTACAGGTATATTTTGTACAAATTCCATACCGAATGTTTCTTTAAAAAGATTATATACATCTAGTAAAATTGTAATACGAACATACACTATTTTCTACAAATTCCATATCGAAAGTTCCTTGGAAAATATTGTATATATCCAATAAAATTATAACACGAATATATGCTATGTAAATTGCACTTGACATTATGACATCTGTCAATTAGAATCATATGAATATATCATCAGTTTCCATGGTTATAGCATAGCTGGTTGATTTATGCAAGCTAATCTCTTTATAATTCTAAAAATGATATTTTTTCAGAAAAATTGTTAATAACTTCAAATAAAGGTACTTCCGGTTGAACAATTTTTACCAAAATCTAATCAGCCCTTCACATGGATGTAAAGAAGAGGATTACGAAAGAATTATAATTTTTAGAATAATTGTAGTATTGGAGTTATCGTCATATAAATTTTTGTCAAACACACACACACATTCACACACACTCACTCACACACACACACACACACACACACACACACACATTCACACACACACAGAAATTGTCGTAAAACTAGTAAAATCGTATTCTAGCGACTCTAGAATGTGTTTATTCATTAAAAACTCACCACCGAATTTTTTGACCAAAAACAGTACCCTCTTTACCTAAACGTGACGGAAGGTAAAAATATAGCCAGCAGATTAGCAGGAAAAACGTTTAGGAACAATTTAAATTAGTAGATAATATTATGCTTCACCAAGTACAGTAAAAATTTTGAAAGATGTCCGATCAAGGTCATCTACGAATTGTATAAATTCAGATTTTTGCTCCGCCCATTCTGACAATTTCAGTTAGTGTCGTTTGCTTAGTTTTTGTGAGGGTAAATAAGATACTACCTTTGAATATGTGAATATGATTAAATATTTCAAGAGAAGGTACCATCTATCCCTCCGTATACGAATTATTTCTGAGTTAGTTCAAAAAATACATAATAGGTGGATGTTGCACAGTGTTGCCACTTAGCTAGAACAGCAAGTTAAGATTTTATAAAGGTTTTTGAAGATTCAAAATATATTGTCTGGTTATTATGAAACAATATTTCTGAATTATTGATTATTGAATACCTCTATCAAATATGATCTGGCAATGCTGTCAGCACGATTTACCGTAGTTTATAGTTTTGTGGTAGGAGTCACTAGCTATCTATAATAATTTTGTGAATAAAAAGAGACAGATATAGTATCTTGCCATATGCGTTGCCGTTCTTATATGTATTATATATTCAAAGATACTACTGTTATTTTATTATTATAAAAATATATGTTACAATAACAGCATTCAAAATTCAAAAATAAATCAACTGGTAAGTTTATTAGCAAATGTCACAATGTCAGTGACACTGAAAGAAAATAACGTTATTCGTACGGCTATGAATCAAGGTAATGTATATATATAAACTTACGTTACAGCGAAAGTATTATTAACAACGAGCATCGTTTTAAAATGGAATGTCCTTACTTAGTCGCAACAATATGAATTTTTGAAAGACAAGCGTGTTATATCCATCCTTATCGCACACGCTTAAAGCCTTTGTAAAGGAGGGGGATAAATGTATGTTAATTCGGTCATGATACAGATGACCTTGATCGGACATCTTTCAAAAAAATTACTGTATGTATATATGAAAGTAAAATAAATGAATACTTTGAAATAGTCCAGCACCGTCTCCTTCAGTTAAATCATATTTTGGCGTATTCTGAAACAAAATGGATGTTGTTAAATGTCAATGTTCTTGGTTGGTGAAAAAAAAATCTCAATTGATTTTCAGGAGTGGCCGAATTGACTCCGACTTTTCGAATATTCTCTTACATGACGGCAGTAGCAACTTAGGCCCGAGGTTGATGGATCGCGCATTATTATGATTTATAGGCGACATTGTCTGCCAATGTTTCTATTAGTGCTCTCTTCTTTTATTTTAAACAGTTGTGTTAAAAAAAGATAAATGAAGATAAATCGGTGGGATGTAACTATTAATGCGATAATTTTTAATTTTGTTTGGGAACTTAAATATTCTAATTATACGTGTGTGGGTTTCAAAATAATTATTCATAATTTACATAAAAAAATTCTAATTATTTAATGTATTCAAAAAGATACACTTGAATATATTGCTGGATATTAATATGCTACTGTATTACACAAATAAATTTCTTTCGTAAGAAACTCATTTTAAGAATGTCTTGAATTTAATGAGGCTAAATTCATTATAAAGAAAATTATTGGGAAGTATTAGAAATAAATTAATTGTTGTTTTCTCTTTAAGATCTTCCTTGTTCTAATAGGAAGAAAATTAATAGTAGTTATTTTCTTTTAGAAAATGTTAAAATAATTATCATATCAAGAAAACGACATTATAATGGAATTCAGAAGTATGCTGTAAATAATATATAATTTTCATAATGTATAATCATAATAAAAATTAGACAATTACAGTTATAGAAATGACACCTTCGGAAATGTTAGTTTTTTTTTCGAAATAACAAACTTCACATATCTATTTCAAGGAACATTCTGTAATTAAATAACAATGCTCAGAACATTCACGTTATATAGTATGGGTCACGGGTTCACATGTGACCCTTAGTCTGTAGCCAATCCATATAGGGTGAGATTGTCACTTTGCATTAGCGGCAATTTGAGTGTAATATTATGTGGGTGTAACCATTAAACTGACGTTTAAAAAGTTATGTTGTGTTTTTTTTTGTATTCCCTTGATGTTTTGTTGCGTTGTTTTTTGTTTCGCTGCATTTTTTGAATCTTGTAGTTTAGTGTGTTTTATTTATTGTTCTTTTAATTTTTACTGCTGTTTTGAACTTATTAAATATTTATTGTATCAGTGTGTTATAGTATTTGTGTATTGTTAGATTGAATTTTTAAATAAACCATGCCCCGTGTAGTATACGACCTAGGTTAAAAAACATTAGTTTAGACGTTTAGACTATTAATAGACATTTTCACTTTATACCTCGTGTGTCTGTCGCAGAAGGTATGCGGAAAAGTGGCAACTTCTCCTTCTTGGTTGCAACACATCCCATAATACAAAAAACTCCTACTACACGGGGCATGGTTTACTTAAAAAGTCAATCTAACAAAAGACAAATACTATAATACAACACAAACACAATAAATATTAAATCAGTTCATAGCAGCAGTATTAAAAGAACAATAAATATAATACCTAGTGGCCGTATTATAGTCAAAACTGAAACTGTAAGTCTCAAATCTGTAAATGTATAGTGAACAAAATCGTAACGAAACCTGCCACTCTTATGTATAATTTTATATTAATCAACAAAAATAGATTTATTTTTGTTAGTTTTTTTTACATATTTAAACTTGCAGTTTTGAACATAATACGGTCATAAGAGACAAAAAATGCAGCAAAACAAAAAAAAAACACAACAAAACTTTAAACGAATACAATAAAAACAACCCAACTTTTTAAACGTCAGTTTGATGGTTACACCCACAGAACACTACATTCAAATTGCCGCCAATACAAAGTGACAGTCTCACCCCAAACATGGATTGGCTACAGACTAAGGATCACGTGTGAGCCAATGACCCATTGTATTGCCGAACTTTCATTCACAATTTGAATTAAAATTTATTTTGATGGGATTGAATAAGGTTTATGTTTTTACCATGTTCAGTTGAATTCATTCTAAATAAATAAATTCTATATTTCTATAAATATATTACATTCAAAAATAATTAGCCTTTAGTTTATGTACTCTAATCACTTGTAATTTACGAAACCAAGTAGCTCGGTTTGAAATAAAGAATTTAAACGGAATTCGAAAAAACTTAGTATGCGATTCGTTGCAAAATCGTGTTTTTCGCCCGACATCGCCACGTTTAATTCCAAAAACACCATCATTTCGCAACTAAACATATAAATAGCTAATATGAGTTTTATTGCGTTCTTTTTTTAGCTATGTTCCTTCGGGCTGTGATGGTGATTTTTGTGAATCCTGATTAGTTTAATCGTGATCCTTTTAAATCAAGATTTAAAAAATATATCAAGAAAACAACTAGAATAATATAAACACCATCTAGCGACAAGTGTCATATACAAGCCAATGCAAACTAATTTATTTTATTTTATAAATATGTAATCTATTGTCAAGTGTTATAGTCAGCACATTGAAAATTGATCATATGGAAGTAAAAAAAATGTTCTTAGTAACATATGAAATATGTTTATTTAAAACAAATGTTTTTATATAACATTTTCTTTGTTTTCAAAAGTATAGCCGGTCATTACATGCTTTTATAGGAAAATAACATTTCGAAAACTATTGTCAGCCATTTTTAATTTGCTCTGAAATAAATGCGTGTGATCATAAAAAAGGATGATTCAGAAGGGAAAGGGGAAGGGTGTCTAGAGATCAAAAAATGACAAAGTGGAGATAACGCATAAGAAACGAAAAAACATACTTCTTCTTAATCATGATCAGTTTGATGATTCAGATTGCGAATCACAGCCCGAAGGAACACGGCTTTTGTAAGGCTTTTTTAAGTGAGTTTTTTTTTAAAACTCGGGCGAGTTTTTTTAGATTGGGGAAAATAAGAAAATAAAATATTGCAAATGCTAAGATATAAACTAACGCCAAATGGAAACACCGCATGGCAAGGGACAGGGTGCTGAGAAGGGAAAAATTTGTGCAACAGTCCATATTTATTTGACGGCGAATAATTTCTATAGCATCAATTGCCTTTCGAGATTTAATTGACCTGTCTACGTAGATTTTTACTGCAATAAGTATTTTTTTTGTTTTATGTGATAACATTAGTTCAATGGACGTCAATCAATTTTTGTTTTATTTATTAAAACAATCATGCATTTGTTCGATTCAATACAGTGGACGAATTGAAAATATAAACGGACTTTTCAATAAAATTTAAGAAAATATTTCAGCGGAGATTAAGCTGAAATCCTGAAATTAATTGTTTTATTTTTTAATACCCTCAATTTTTCAATCAAAACGCTAATATCCACTGAAACCTTCCTCTAACTATTTGAAATATTTTTTGTTTCCACGGATAAAAAATTAATTTATTTTGTTTTTCACTTTCCACAAAAAAATCAATTAATTTCGTTTATCATTTTCATTTAAAATCCAGCTTAATCTGTGTTATTAAAAAACACGTTTTGTAATTTCTTTTTTTGATTTCTTTCAACGAAAAACGCAATATTGTTCAAATTAGGTTTAGAAAATTTTGTTGATTACTGGTAAATTGCTATTAAAATTACATTTTAGTTCTATTTTAGTTTAAACGACACGTTGAATTTGACATTTACTTTTTTACGAAATGTTTTATATTAATTGGGCGCCGTTTGAAATAAATAACAAACATTATCATTAGCATGACATCGTATAGAATAAACGGCAAGTTAAAAGTAAGACATCTTGTCATTTGCTATTGTTCACAGAACAATAGAATAACTATAGCGCCTACAGCCGTGCGTGTTCTCGTGGAATTAAACTCAATGGTTTGCGTCAAAGCTAATATGCAATTGCGAACACAAAACTGATATCTATTAAATGTTGAACGCATTACTAAATATTTATTAAAATGACTGACGTTATGTCCATGACGATGACACGATAGTTGCTGTAGATCATAATTTTAGTATAAACATCACCATTTTCATGTCTCTTATCTTTTATCGAAATAAACAGTTATTTAAATTCAGTATTCTTTAAGCAAAAAATTATTTGGCTGGCATAATACCTCTCGCCAGTTCCATTTTGTTTTATATAAGAATCGTGTATCCTGCAAAGACAAGTGTTTATAATTTCATTAAAAAATATTTTCTGACCATATTACAACTTTTATTTCCAGCTAAATTATATCATCAACTATAAACTAATCCTGATTTTGAGACTGGCATTTATCTGTCAATTACAAGCTTTTGAATTCTGAAATGGTTTCTTTTGAGTAGTGAGTGATGCGAAATTTATTACACTACAAAAGATTATTTTATAGTATATTACACAGCAAGGGAGAGAATAGTATATCGTATTATTAGGAGTAAAAGTGATACTTTGTGTGGAAGGTTGCACGACGAGCTAAGCGAGTCGGATAATTGCACGCGAGGCACACAAAAACGTGGATATTTAAAGAAAAATATCTACTACAGACGTTACATTTTACGTAAATTACGTCTGAGTTTTCAAATGCCCTGTAGCTATGGATACTTATTTGTTCATTTTTTGTTATAAACATTGAAGTGAATTTTTTTTACGTTTTGACGTTTAAATAAAAACTGTGCAATTTTGTATCCTCCTTGTGTGCAATTGTGTCGGAATATGATGTATTATAATGTACGTTCCCTGAAGTTGTTCAATTGGATGGAAATCTAACAATGTGGCTGAAAGATATGTCCAGAAATCACTGCAAAACAATATAAACTTTTCTTATCAATTTAATTCTAAGTATTCTTATTATCATTACCGCCTCTGTAATTGTAAGTCTGCTATTCTTTAATATGTTATTTCCTCAAAAGTAAATTCTGTTTATATTTCAATTCATAGGTTATTTATTTATATTTTACAACTATTGATAGATTTAGTAATTTTATTCTTAGGTTACCTAGTGTGTTATAGTGACATTTAGGGCGATATTACAGGTTTCTTTTATACAAGTTACTTCTTCTGTATAGTTTCTATGGATATTTATTTATTTTATTTCTACCTTGTGAATCAAATCACAAAAGATGCTACTTTTATGACGTTTGAAGAAAAATGAGATACATTCTTACAAAGCACTGATGAAAAAATGATATTTTCTCCGAAAGTCTATTCGTATATAATATTTTTTTTAAAGATGTCCGATCAAGGTCATTTGTATCATGACCATATCAACAAATTAACAAATTGGCATACATTTTTCTCTCTCTCTTTTGCAAAGACTACAAGCGTGTGCGATAAGGATGGATATAAGACATTTTTCTTTAAAAAAAATTATATTGTTTCGATTAAGTTAGGACATTCCATTTGAAAACGATGCTCGTTGTTGACAATACATTCGCTTCAACGCAGGTTTGTTAATTAATTATATATATATATATATATATATATATATATATATATATATATATATATATATATATATATTACCTTGATTCATAGCCGTACGAAAAACGTTATTTTCTGTCAGTCACTTTGTTGATATGTAAATACTTTATTGATGGCCGTAAGAACGAGAGTCTTATCCAGACTCAATACAAGATGAGATTGACCGTTGACCGACCAAGTCTCGTCTTGTCTCATTTTGTGGCAAAAATAAAATCAACCGCATGTAGAAGAATACGTGTTTTTTTTATTTCGTGGATACTGGCCACTACTACAATCTACAATTAAAATATTTTTCTTATTGATTCCAGATCTTGTCTTTTTCTTTCCAAGAGACGGAATTTGTCATCCTGGACTCAATAATATTTTTAACATATATTGACTAATTTAATTAGACTAGTTATTTCCGCGGTAGTAATTTAAACTGCTCTTTCTCACTATCTATAATTTTCACCACTCATTTTTGCAAATTTTGCACGTTCAAACTGTGGTTCAAACTACAACCGCAGCAAAACACAGAAAAGCGAACAAATAACCAAACCCATTAAAATTGTAAGCGCCAAGTTGCCAACTTTTCAAAACTAACTCTACCCTAACAAATTTAATTTTTCCGATAGCTATCTGTCAGTTAGCTATCCGGAGAATAAAAAGTCATGGAGCAACCCAAAAATCTTATTCTCTGGTTAAGGCGATAGAATAAATTTATCTAATAAATAGTAAACTGCTCCTTTAACAGAACTTGGAACACCCGGGCTAAATGTTATTAGGTACTTGTCAAAATAATAAAAACTCTCATAGGATATTCAGATTTCGTCTATTGAAGCAAAATGTACTTCTTTTTACCTTCCGTCACCTTTAGGTAAGGAAGGTATTGTCTTTGATCAAAATATTCTATAGTGAATTTCTAATGAATAAGCACGTTTTGGGGTCCCTATAATACGATTTTACCATTTTTACGATGATGTCTGTATGTTATATATATATATATATATATATATATATATATATATATATATATATATATATGTATATATTTGTCTGTGTGTGTCTGTGTGTGTATGACGATCGTTTCGGATCGCATAACTCCAATACCACGTTTCCAAATTATAATTTTTTCGTATTCCTAAAGTTTACATCCAGCAGAAGAGGTGGTTAGATTTTGGTTATGATTGGCCAACCGGAAGTCATTCATTTGAAGATTTTAACAGTTTTTCTTCAAAAAACCCTGTTAAATATTATAATTTTTTGACACAATGTTATTATAAATATTAAAGAATATACTATTATCTACACGAATTAATTGCATATTCAATGGATATAGAGTTAAAGAATTATAAAGGAATTAAATTTTATAAATCAGCCAACTATGCTATTACATTGGTTTGAACATGTCATGAGGAAAGATGAAAAATATATTGGAAGAATGAATAGCTTAGTAATAGAAGGTAAAAGAAACTGAGGAAGACCAAAGATAAGATGGAAGGACTGTATTGCGGAAGACTTGAGAGAAAAGAAATTGAATGAGGACGACAAGCAAAACAGAAATGAGTGGATGAAGAAAATAAAAAAAAGCGTATGAGAAAAGCTAAAGAAGAAGATGTCAGTGTCAAGTGCAATTTTCATAGTTTGTTTATGAAATAATTTTACTGGAAATATAGGATCTTTTGCAAGAAAATTTATGTACGGAATTTTTACATAATACACAAGATAGACGGATGGTAATGTGCTGGCCACATCAGATTTTTAAATTATGTTATCCACAATAGAAATTGATTCTTACTCTCGATCATGGAAATATGTATTTGTTTTCTAAATCAATAGAAGTTTTAAAGAAAAATGTACTAAGTAAATGTTCTTTGTTCTTTAATATTTGTAATTGTAACTACTACATTACTACTTTTGTTTGGTCATTTGTTACCATAAAAAGATCTAATCAGCTCTTCTCATTTTTCTTAAACTGAGGAATATGAAGTTTCTTACGTTTTAATTTTACAGCTCTTCAGGAATTCACACACATCAAAATGATTTAATATATTTTTTTCCAATTTGATGTTTTAAACTGACATTATTAACTCCATATCAACAACTATAAGTGTAACTGTTTATTGGCTAGTGAATTATATTTTTTTAGTCACTCTTACATCATTTTAACTTACTCTGCAACAAATAATGATTTTAAAATAACATCATACAAGAAAAAACACTTTCATCACAGTCTTTATCAAACAGATAAGCCATTTTCATTATTTTTCACAACACAAATGAAAGAAAATAAAGCTTGTTTATAATTTATAAATAAAAGGCTTGACGTCTATCAACGACGATTGTCATGCACAACCTACTAATTGATTAGTTTTTATTTTGTCAAAATTAAATATAATGATTTTTCTTATTATTTCGTCAAAAGTGAATAAAATATTGTATAAACCACATCAGTTAAGAATTCACTTAAAGAATTTAACCAACTCGCTCTACGTAAGTCACTTGGTATATAAATATGTATTAAATTAACATTAATTAAATGAATTACAAAACTACTAAACAAGTTGTAATAAATTTAAAATTATTATCAAAACGTAGACATATTTTTATTAAATACCTATTAAACTTTTAAGATATTCGGTTTAATGCTACGGAAGAATTGTCGGTACTAAATATTTTGCTAGCCCCGTCGGACGCTAAACATAAATACTCGTATAAAATGATTGATAACTTACAAGTAATATATAAATTCTGAAACAAAAACAAAGATTTAAAATCGTATTTCCTGTTACAAAACGACTGAAAGTTATTTTCCTGTTTATGATCTAGAGGCAATATTTAAATGTTCAATGTCAAACTCATAAAAAACATAAAAGAATAAAAGGAAACCATGGTGGTTGGTTTTTATTTTGTGGTAGTTCCTCCCTTGTCCGTTGGTGTCGCAAACGTCACGCTATCATTAGTCACATGACGTGTATTAATGCCTGCACCTTGTGTTGTGCTTGGGATTTTAACGCTGGACATTTTTAAACAGTTCGTTTAAAATGGGAATACATCATCCCGGGCTAGTTGTGAGGCACGCGGAGCGCTAATTAATTTTAACAGCTCATTCCAGCGGCCGCTCGTTTGTAGTTCGCACCGCCGCCGTTGTAAGTCATCGGCGCTGGGTGCGTTGCGTTGCGTTGCGACGCTTTATTAATGGCGCGAGAGCGTATACGTGACGCAAATTATGTGTAAGCTACCCACAAGCACACGCGGTCGCGGTATGTGATTCGCTTAGGATGTTCACTAATTCATTACTTGATGAGGCTTTTTCGTTGATTGGATACACCAGAATATAATTGATATCAAAATGACTACTTCTAGAAATTAATCAGAGTTATTACCATTACAAACAACAACAAAAGAATATTTATATCAACTATTAAAAAGTAATCACTTTTCACTTAGAATATATGTTACATTATGTTAATTTGGTGTAACTCAAGGCTTGCATCTGGGTCTCTTATTATTTAATCTCTACATAAATTCAATTTAAAAATGGTAAATTGTAAATTTATGTTATTCACTGCCGATTTGAAATTTTACAGATAAATTATGCCTACTTCAGATTATTTAAGAACCTTTGTTAAAAATGAAGTTTTGTTAACGGTAGACAAATGTAATATTCTTAATTTCACGATTAATGGAACACTCAACTCTTCCGTAATACAGTCCTTCCATCTTATCGTTGGTCTACCTCTGTTTCTTCAACCTTCTAATACTAAACTATTCATTCTTCCAATATATTCTTCATCTCTCCACATGTGCTCAAACCAATGTAATCGTCTCTGTTGTATCTTTCTAGAAACTTGCACACTAGAGTTATATTCTTACCGTATCTTTCCGTGTCTTCCCCAACATCTACTTCAACATCCTCATCTCTGCCATATTCATTTACTTTTAATTGATACTGACATCTGTCAATTTTAATTATCTGAATATGTTAGTAATTTTCATGGTTAGCATAGCTGGCTGATTTATGAAATTTAATATCTTTATAATTCTTTAACTTTATATCTGTTAAATAGGAAGTATAAATGCAATCAAATCGTATAGAGAATAATATATTCTTTAAGTATAATAACGTTAAGTGTCAATAAACCAAGTTTAACTGTTAAAATCTTCAAATGAGGCTACCTCAGGTTGACCAATTATAACTAAAATCTAATCACTTGTTCTTCTGGATGTAAACTTGAGGAATACGAAAAAATTATAGTTTTTGGAATCGTGGTATTGAAGTTATGCGATCCAAAACTTTTCTCTCTCTCTCACACGCACACACACACACACTCACACACACATGCATACATACAGACATCATCGTAAAAATGATAAAATCGTATTATAGGGACCCTAAAACATGCTTATTCACTAAAAACTCATCATTGAATTTTTTGACCAAAGACAATATACCTTCTTTACCTGAAGGTGACGGAAGGTAAAAACCTACTGTTCTTTTTAGGAGTAGTTCAGTTCAATTCAATACGAGGTAAGATCAGTTCATTTTCCCCCTAAAAAGCGCCTTAATTCACAACACAATCTGTCAAAATGTGTAATTTCAATTGTTAGCGGGAAGCGCTATCAACATAACTAACAAAAAAACACAATCATTTTTTGACAAGTCGCATTTTTTAAAAATCTCATTGTAAAATTACCTCAATAGATAAAATTAGTATAAAAAAAAAACATATTTCATGAGACCTGTTAACGCACTCTTCCTTTGTAAAATGTGCCTCGCGGCTCGTTTTCCAAACTTGGACTCGTACGTTAACAGATTGCCTTATGATACTAGTTTTTTAATGTATTATTAAAAATTCGCCACTTAATAGACTATTCTATTATACTATATATTATAAAGCAATCGGGTTGACATCCCATAAGCAGTAAATGTTAAAAAATATATGTAAGACGAAACTTTTGTTGGACAGTGTACATGAAAATAAATATAGGTATGAAAAGGTTAGTAAATGAATTTCATTCAAGTTAATCGTGGAATTATTAACGATGATATCCCTTACAGGCTTAAAATAAAAAAGATAAATCCTAATTGCGAACAAAAAAAAAATTATCAAAAGTAATTAATTCTACCTCGGTAAAAAGATAAAAAAGGCGAGCCATATAATATTTCTTCCAAAACAACAAGTATCGCATATTTAAAGAACAATTTACGCTTGTAAGTTTGATTAATTACTCTACCTGTTGCAAATGATAATCCACGATGTTAGCAAAGATCATAAATTATCTCTGGGAGATCAATTACATTTCTCCCTAAGTCTCGACCTAAATTCATAACAAATTATCACTTTAATCGGACATTAACGCCAAAACGTGAAGACTCAACGTCGAGTTGCCGCGGTGGGAGTAGTTAATTATTTACCGCTTGCTTTCAGAAATTGCTTCTCTTCAAATTAGGTACTCGTATTTCAGTAAATAGAGTAAGAACAAAAAGGGCTATGCCCTTGTTCACAGAGCTGTTTACTTCATATTGCATATGAAATTGAAGGAAGTGTATTTCAATTTTCTTTTCTTTCAGACGGTGAATAGAAAATGCAACTCATTTTTTGTTTTGTTTTGTTAGAAGGCAACATTATAAAAGTTTTTGTGCGTTATAAAGTGAGTAATATGAAGTTTACAATACCTTCATAATGAAAGAAATAATAAAGCACCGGTATAACACAGTTCAAAAGAACAAGAGTAGATGATTATGCTGCAATTACATTTTCTAATTAGGCTACCTGTGTATTAATTTTTATCTTATTTCATTGCCGTGTGAACAAAATTCTCAGGGTGTTTTCAAAGGTCTTGGAAATTGTGCTCTAAATTATTTCTTTTATTAATAGTTATTTATGTTCAAGGTACTGAAATTCAATTTTTTATCACGAATGTGGAATATAAACCACATGAGTCATAAAAAGGAACTTCAGTGCCGAGGTGCATATTAAATTTTATTTGAAATCGAAAAATTGTGAAAATGAAAGAAATGTTTGTTTTTATAGATTATATTACATAACTGTCAGTCTTACATTCAATGTTGCCAATCTCGGACATTGAAGTTATCGCAGAGAACACTCAAAATTTTTTGTTCTTCGTAATTTTTTAGTTCGTTCTTCTTGCGCATATTTTTTGTCATTTTACGTATAAATTTATTATTGTATATCGTACACTTGTCCAAATTACCTTACATGTAGAATAATTACCATACGGTTGGCAACACTACATTTGTATAAAACCGTCCTATAATGGCTTACTTTAGTGCCGATTTCTGAACTTTTAATGACGATTTATGTGGCCTTTGGTGACGATTTCAAATAAATATTTTTTCTTCAAAATTTCTACTTTTTTGATACATCATCGAATATTAAGCCGTATTTAAGGAATTATCACGGTGTGATACTGGACAAACTTGGCTTGACAACGCCAAGCCACGTACCCATACCCACTTGTGGGAACGGCTTGGCTTGCTATGTGTAGTGCCGCTAGGATGTAAATGTAGTATGGGCATAATCAAAAAATGGTTTAAATGTTGGGCAAAGCACCAATTTGTTTTAAATGATAAAGATACCTATATAGTATTAACGAAATAAAAAAAAAATCAACACGCATACATATTCAAATTATATACATACCAAGTGCCTACTTTTTCATTAAGCATACGAAATACAACGGTGAAATTTTCATATAGCTTTAATTTCTGTCCTATTAATTTGAGGAGAAAAGTGTAAATATAAAATTTTATTCACAATTTTTTTTATATAGGTGTTCATTTTATTATGTCGACTATTGCTATCTCGATAACAATAAGAGCTACGAGTTCGGTTAAATTAGAAAACAATTTATATTTTAATAACTATTTTAATGGGCGTAAAATTATTTTATTCACAATCAGTATAGTACAGTTTGATTAAATTGTATAAATATAAATACAAAAGGAGTACAAATTTTAGGTGTTTTTTTTTTTATTTTCAAAAAACTACACAAACTTGTCAATGGTTACAAAACATAACTTACAAAACATTGAAATATTAGCCGCCTACTCTTTTACTGGTTAAGGTGGCTACAGTAATATGTCGATTCCTAACCTTTTAGAGGTTGGGAAATATGTCATTCCTAACTGCAATGACAATGTCTTGGATGGGAAATAACAGATTTCACTTCCACTCCCACGGGTTGGAAATGTAGGGGTTGCCTAGCAGCATTGCCGTAGATCCCTGTAAAGTAGGATAAACAAATTTTAATAGGGCTGTCAAAAAACATTAATAAAACCAAATATTATAACTCAATGATTTATTCTGAAAATTATTGAGAAAAAATAGTTCCATGTAAAATAACAAAGTAGGTCTCCACAGTTTGTGAACAAATGGTTAAAAAAAATATGCTCATTAAAATAATTTTGCAAAATAGAAATTGTTTGCTAATTTAACCGACCTCGTAGCTCTTATAGTTCTCGAGATGGCAATAGTGGACAAAATAAAATAAACACCCTGTATACGCAAAATATTATTTGCGTGTTGGTTGTGGATGCCCACCCTGAAACCTCCTCCCTCACCCCGTATGCGCCGCACTACTTGCTGTGGCTCAACTCAGGTTGCACTTGTCAGTAAATGTGGAGCACTTTATAAGGCCCAAGTCGCACGAAACATAAGTTGAAATGCAAACTATTCCCTAAAGGTCTAAAATGTTTGGATACTTACACTGGGAAATACATGTCATTTATAATTTTATGGACCTGAATTTCCTACGTTAGGTGTGGTAATGTTCTGATATATTTGAACCCATGATTTCCACCTCCTAATGAAGTTTCCAATAAATTTATGTAGTTAATAAATAATATTTATAGAGAGTTACCTCCTAACAATTTTTATTAGGTAGCTTATAAATTCGTTTCTTTGACATATAAACTACTTGTATTAGCTAGATGACGTTGCTTACAAAATTTATTTACCTAATAAAAATTTATTTGCTAGGTTGCCAAATACCTGTTAGGTAGTTTATTAGGAGATGGAAATCAGTGGCCTTAGAAAATTAATACCTAATCGTTTTAAATGCATTAATTTTAACACATCTATAAATTTTAGTTGTAATGTGGGCTTTACGTGTTGCTCCAATACAAATCCGATGCAAAACGAAACGTGTTCAATTGTCGACGTTTTGTGCCTAATGGGAATTTTGTGATGCGTAATCCGTAAATTGTTGAATTGTTGGTTGGTCATGTTCTGCGTCATGGGAATCCGAATCCTTGCCTTGTTTAATTAATAAAATAAGTAAATACGTCGTTTAACAGCTAAGTGAGGTACCTCAAATAATTTCTGTAAGCCAACCTTTTACTAAATATTAGTAGCACTACTAATGACTGCAACTACTCATTATTAAATTATTACAAGTATATAACTTAGTAGTACATAATAAAAGAGAAATTTAGTATTGATAATTAGTAGCAACAAAAAACAATTTAAGTATTATTACCAGTCAATCAGAAGACTGTCGTCATAATTAAAAATTATTAAAAAAGATGTAAAGACTAGTTAAAATATAGATATTTAATATTGGGTTACATGTCTTTTATTAGTAATACCAGCTTTAATTCGATTAGGCATTGCATGTTTTACTGTACGCACTAGATTTTTAAGAAGTTGTTTTTCATTGTGCCAAAAGTAAAGGGACTCGGTAGAAACTAAGTCTAGACTAGAAGATGACCCTTAAAATGCTGGTTGAACTATTATCACCCGTCATTTGACTCACAGTTTTTTTAAGTTCGAAGTCTATATTTCAAATAGCCGAAATTTTTTTATAGAAATTTCTAAACATTTATGTAGGTTTATAATTTGTTGAAAACGTAAACCGGCCGAAATATTAAGAGTTTGGGTTCGTAATACTATAAGAGAATCTTATAGAAGACCAAGAAAGAAAATATTTTTTTAAACCAGTAGTTCTCAAGTTTCAGGACAAAGTTATATTTTTTTTAAATAATATGGTATGTACTCGTATATATTTTTAGATCCATTCGATAACAGTTTTTTTTTTCTGAATACTCGAAAATTGGTAATAATTTTCACCTTTGCAGTTTGACGTCAGACGTAATTGAATCCGGGCTGTCCAAATCGCAACCGGTGACCTAACGCACAAAGTTATGCGATCCTATTACCAGTCACAAGATTTTAAATAAAACATATTTCTAATAAGGCTCCCAATATTTAATTTCTGAAACGACCGCTTCATGGTAAAACCGACTCTGTGAAATAGAAAAAGAACAAGATATTCAAATATTGTATATTTAATTATTTTTTACAGTTTAAAAATAACATGCTAAATAATTGTCAATATAAACTCATTTTTTTCTTGAACCTCCCCTTCAGTGTTGTATATTTGTTCTCGATTTAAATTTCCCCCGGCGACCGGCTCCTTGGCGCTAATAAATGAGTCTTCACGGCTGTCTGCGTCCGCTCGGGCGCCATGACAGCTCTAGCAGCGCCGCGCGGCGTCGATTTGATTAACTCGACGAGCGGAAGCCGGGGCCGGGGTGCAATTACGCTGATGGCTCTTTGCATATTTCACGCCCTGGGGCAGGCGACTCGACCCCAGGGAGCACCGATGGTGTCTAGTTAGCGTCCGGAATTTTCGCGGATGTCAGTCAACATAGACAGAGCTTGTTTGTGTCTGATTATGGTGATAATTTCTGTTTGGAATGTTTTTCAAACAGGGGAAGGTTGTCGTTTGGATTAGATGGTGCCAGCAAAATTTGAAAATGGGATAAATAACGTATGATATCATCGTCAACAAAAAGTCTTAAAACTCATAAAGAATTCGGTCAGTTTTCAGTTTACCTGTTAGTTTTATTTGTCAACTTTGAATGATGTAAAATCTGTGAATTTGCAGATTCTTGTTTGAAAGGTGATCAGACGGTCATTACTTTCAGTGATAGTGATGTAGTTTTACAATTATTATTGTTTGAGGGCAACTTTCGAGATAATAGCACTATTTTTTTATTCATTGAATTATGATAAAATTGGCAATATATGATTAAGTCATGGTTTGACATTATTTTAATCTCCAACAATGACTTACTTTTTTTTACTAATTTATTATTAAATCCTGGCATATATTTTACGAGTATACAACATATTTAATTTTTGTGATAAACGTACATAAAATACAAGAACGCGTTTTCAAAACATAACTTTTCTATTTGTTAGAATTATATATATTATATAAATATGTACTATTGTATTTCTAAAAATATAACCAAATTATTTAATTACTGAAAATTCGATAATAAAATCTAAAACATCTATAGGGACCTTTCAACAATTTCAGAAAAAGTAAATTCGTTTTCAGAAAATGTAAATTCAGAAAAAATAATACCAATTTCAGAAAAAAAGTAATAGACAATAAAAACAAACAATAAAATTTTACATGAAATATTTTTCTCAATTTCTAATAGTTACGATGTTATTTAAATAAAAAATAAAATAAATATATCATCACGGCATATTACGCATTGCTGGGTGGGCCAATCTGCATTATATACAGATATTGCTAGCGTGTAGAGTGCACCACAGGTGTCAATTTTGTCCTATTAAAATTCGAAGTAATTTTTGGCGTCGGTCGCGATCGAACGCGGTCTCCAGATTCAAAACCAGACACTCAGGCACACGGCCACGGGGAAATTAAAACAAAAAAAACAAAAGAACATCTAAGATAATCTCTGAAAGGTAAACATTTAATCGAAGTCGTAACTCGTATATTTTTCGAGATAGCAGAGGTAAACCCCGTAAAAACTCTTTTTCACCTGCCTTATATCTCGGTAACTATTGAAGATCGGACCCATTTTGATTAAACTTTTTTTACTCATTTTGGTCAGTACTATATGCCTTTAAAAAAACCCTTTTTTAACACTTTGTATAATGCGGAGTATTCAACACATAGAATTGACAGTTATAGATGCCTTAAATATTTGACATTTAACTTTGCTCAAGTTTATTTTTTGAAAAAAGGAAACTGAAATTGAACTTTTTTCTGAAATAGATGTTACGTTTTTCTGAAATTGAAGTTGAAAAGGTATAGTTTCTGTGTCTACAAAAATTTAAAACTAATACATTATATCTTTAAGCATATCTTTATAATTTATTTTCTCATTTTCTTATTTGTTTAATCTCAATGACAAACATCTGTATACAACAAGTGTCAATTTTGAATGAAAGAATAAGAACCTGTGTTATTTAGAAAATTTCATTGACATTCAAAATAGTGATTTGTTGCAAAAACGATCTATTTGTAAAAATCGATTAAATTATATTAATAATAAAATATCTGATGTGGCCAATTGTCCATCAACCCTGTGTATTATGCACAAATTCCATACATAATTGTTCTTGCAAAAGATCCTGTATTTCCAGTAAAATTATTTCATAAACTAATTGCAAATTGCATTTGACACTGACATCTTCTTTTTACCTCTCGCTAAGAGAGGTATTGGATTCATGCTAAAAATCGCATTTCCAGATTTTATTGAATAAGCACGTTTTAAGGTCCCTACAATCCGATTTTAACATTTTTACGATGATGTCTGTGTGTGTGTGTGTGTGTGTGTGTGTGTGTGTGTGTGTGTGTGTGTGTGTGTGTGTGTGTGTGTGTGTGTGTGTGTGTGTGTGTGTGTGTGTGTGTGTGTGTGTGTGTGTGTGTGTGTGTGTGTGTGTGTGTGTGTGTGTGTGTGTGTGTATGTATGTAGGATGTTGGAAGGACGATTACTCAACAACTATAAGAGTTTAAATTTGTTTAACTACGTATTTCCCAATCGGACATTCATGGGAAGATCTGAAAAGGTTTTGGTAACAATTGGACAACCTGAAGTAGAAGATTCTTGAAAAAAAATCTTCTAAATAATATTTTTTGAATTTTTTTCTTGGTAATATTAAAGAAAATTAAATTCTCAATCAGATACATTTAAATATTTTATAATATAATCTATAGATTTAGAGATAAAAGAAATATAATATATAAAATAATCTGTTATAATAAATTTAACCGCCGAAATAATGGTCATGGAAAATAGTTGAAAACTTAAATTGTTTGTAACTGACAGATAAATGTCAGTGTCAGAAATCCGGAGACATTACTGAAGACTTTTTCTGCGAAGTACATACATTATATTATTTCTTAATGTATTAATAGTTAAATATTTAAAATTATAGGTATATTACATATATATATCCTTCAAAAATACTGTCAATCCTGACAATGAATTGGAAAGATTTCGAAAAATTAGAAGAGGACAAAATTTCTTCATAAAATGAATTTAAAATTAAACAATCTAAATATAAAGAATAGATATATGTAAGTAGAATTTTTGGTATAGAGTGTAGGTATACAAGAAATGTTAAATACAATAGGGCGCGAGCAAGTCATGTGATTTTGTTGGCTTTGACAAGCAGATATGGGGGCCCATGTCAGAATGATAGCTAGTAATTATGTATATAGATGTCAAGTATCATAATTTCTCATTCTAAATTTAGTGATTTTCCAATTCCATGTGGTTTATTTTCCTCGACAAGTAAATTCCACACTCCTGGTGACAAATTAACTACGTATATTTAGAAAATCTTGAAATTCTGAATGAAAAATTGACAATTGACATTCATGTACATAATTACTAATTATCATCCTGAAACAGGCCCCCACATTTGCTTGTCAAGGCCAACATTGTAACATGACTGTTCGCGCCCTATAATTATGTAACCAAAAAAGGAAGTGGCGAGAGGTATTGTGCTGGAAACAACAGATTTTTTTCGTTAGGAGTCACTATTTTTTGTTTTCTTCTTCGACTCATTTCTGTTTTGATGCGTGTCATCCTCATTCAGTTCCTTTTCTCTCAAGTCTTCCGCAATACAGTCCTCCCATCTTATCTTTGGTCTTCCTCTGTTTCTTTTCCTTCTACTACTGAACTATTCATTTCTTCAAATATATTTTTCATCTCTCCTCATGACATGTTCAAACCAATGTAAACGTATTCATTGTATCTATCTTGAAACTTCTATCATTCGAGCCATTTCCCTTATCCTTTAATTCCTTACCTATCTTTTCGGGACTTCCTCAACATCTATCTCAACATCCTCCTCTCTGCGACATTCATTTTCTTTTTATTGATACTGATATCTGTCAATTTGTATTATCTGAATATATTAACAGTTTCCATGGTTAGCATAGCTGGCTGATTTATGAAATTTAATATCTTTATAATTCTTCAACTCTATATCTATTGAATATGAAGTATGAAATTTTCAAATTAGGGTACTTCCGGTTCACCAACTGTAATCAAAATCTATTCAACTCTTCAAATGAACGTACGAAAGACGAAAGAGGAATATGAAAGATTTATAACTTTTGGAATTGTAGTATTGGAGTTATGCGATCCGGAACATACACACTCTCTCTCTCTCTCTCTCACTCACACACACACACACACACACACACACACACACACACACACACACACACACACACACACACACACACACACACACATACAGACATCATCGTAAAAATAATAAATTCGTATTCTAGGGACAAAAACAATACCTTCCTTACCTGTAGGTGACGGAAGGTAAAAAGGATCAACTGGAAATTGCTCCGTGATCGAACTAAAAAATAGAAACGAGATCGATGAAAAATTGCTTCGTGATCGACCTTTACATTCATGCACGTAATCATGTATACATTAATATCAGTACTATTTCTCAATGAAATTGTTTTTGCAAACGTTTGCTTGTATATTTACAATTGTTATTATTGTTTACAAATTAAATTTTTCATTTTGTTTTGCAATTCTATAATTAGAAATGAAGTATTACTACACTTTAAGTTCTTTTGCAGTTCATGTTAATGTTTAATTAAAAAAGAAATAGAAATACAACAATGATGTTAACCACTGAAATAGAAGGTCTGCCAGTTCTTTAACTACCGGCTGTACACAAAATTATAGTTTTATGTTATTGTCCGCATTGGATTTAAAAACTGTAATTAAGCTTCATTTCTTACTCGTAATTAACATAATCAAAAAAGAATGAAAATTTCACTTATATATGCAAATATTTCAGCAAAACTGCAATTATAAATTGCAACTTATTATTTTCCGTTCATGTAATTACTAATTATACTCGTATATGTGTTTGCCACCACTATTACAAAATCCTTAATGACTGGGAGTTAAAAATTCGTTAGAGAAGCATATTTTTGACATATGTCTTTTAAATATACCATGAAGAATGGGTGGGACCCACAGGTGGAAATGTTCACACAAATGTTTCCAAAATTGAGGCAATTTTTTACCAGCTATTAATTTTTTCACCTAATAATTAAAAAGACATGGTCAAGACGTCAAGAAGTATAATATATGTAACTAGAAAATGAGCCTATTCTTAAGCTGTGTCCGAAAATTCATATTTATCACCCTAAAGTCCAAATTTACTATATTTATATTTACTAAATTATGTCATTATTTTTTTAGGATATTAGAAATTAAATTTTAGGGTTTTGTAGGCGCTTGAAGTTAATCCACCTAATTAAACAATTTGTGCTAAATGTCAAATTTTTTGTCGAAGAAAAGTTTCTTGGCTTCTATTTAATAATACTAATAATATAAATAGTATAAATATAAATAATATAAATAACATAAATTATATAAATAATATAGGGTCTCGTGGCCGTGTGCCTGAGCGTCTGGTCGCGAATTTGAGGACCCGGCTTCGATCCTGACCGACGAGAAACATTACTTCGCATTTTAATGGCACAAAATTGACCCTTGTGGTGCATTCTCCACGCCAGCAATTAGTGCTCGTGAGGTGACGCCTGGTAAGCGCCCGCACGGTTCAAATATTTCATCATTACCGATATCTATGTATAAAACAGATTGGCACACCCAGAAATGGGTAATATGCCGTGATGATATATTTATTTATTTATTAATATAAATAATATACATAATATAAATAATATAAATAGTATAAATAATATAAATAATATGAATAATACAAATAATATAAATAATATATGTATCATGGCCACGGTATATTACTCATTGCTTGAGTGTGCCAATCTGCTTTTTTTTAGGCAGCCACCTAAAGAACGATTTTTTCAGTTAAAGTACGAGTAAAAGCTGAATTTAAATATTGAAATTTGGCATTTTCAAAACAACGCTTAAAGCATTATTTTTACTATATATTAGTACAGAAATTCTTTTAGACATTTTATTTAATAAAACCTAACATCCTTAGCTACAACGTAAATTCGTTTAATGAAGAATGAGTGGCCCAGCTTCAAGCAACTAAGGTTGGGTTTTGTGCAATTTTCTGCGCAGTTTTTGCATGAAAGCCCGATAATGAACTGCTGTTTGTCCGTGGGGAATTTGGACCTCTCCACTTGTTGGTCTCTGATTTCAACTCCGGATCAAAATCTCTAACTTACGTTCCATTAATAGCGACTATTTCTGCCACGTAAAGTTTCAATCTTAATGTATGATCTCTGATCTTCAACAGTCACAATACCTAAGACACGTGCAAGCTCCATTTCCAGCTTCCCCAAGGCTTCTACTACAACTGACGTAAATGTTACTGTTGTCACTCGTATAATCAACGTTTATTTTTTTTAATAATTGCTTTATAATTATAAGTATTAAGGGCAGTATAAAGATAACATAATGGTTTGCAAACCCAATCGGTAAACATAAACATTAATAAAAACCCGTTCATGCAAAAAATCTGTTTTGACCATGACTTAATTAAGTTTATTCGGTTACCAAAACCGTAAATTGAAAAATTTTGGTATTAAAAATTCTTTGTATAAAGAGTTCCACAAAATGTTACGGAAAAAATAATATTTCAAGTCTTTCTGAGAAAAAAGTTTCTGAAATTACATGGTAGTATAAATTTCAATAGTGAATAAAGAGAAAAACGAATGCTCATAAAATCCCAATAGTAGATAAATTATTTTGTGAAAGGCGACGGAAATAAATAGCCTAAAACATAATAACACATTCACAAATAATGTATTGAATGTACAAGGTAGTTATATATAGATACTTATTTAACACCTACGAGTATATTGACTCATATCAGTATCATTTCATCTTCATAGCTCAATATATCTTTTCAATAAATATATCAGAGAAAAAGCTTGATTTATGTTTTTGTTGGGTCATTTCTGCGGTTTACTAATCACCAGCTAGCAGTGCTAGCATGGCAGAAGAGTCGGAGTAGACTAAGACCTCCCAAGAAGCGACGCAATACGAGAAGATCGTTCCTCGTTAGCGTGTGAGGATGCCGATTGCCGACGCTCGTTACGGTCTCCGAAGACAGATTTGTGTGCGAAGCTCAGGGAAGAAACGCGAAAGAAATCTCGGGAAGAATTTCAGGAGGCAGGGTTACTTCCGAAAAGATGCAATAAAAAACTTCACATAGTAGTAAAACTCTATGTGAAAATGGATGGAAATAAATTCATATTTCTATATTTAGAATAGGGATCAACTGTAGTTTACAAAATTTTACAGGCGGTAAAAAACAACTTTAGTGCTCTGGTTTTAAAAAAGTAGTTTTCTTTTTTGTTGTCAATCAAAAATTGATAACATTGATTAGACATACGACGGTCATTTCATAAATATTTCACACAATTGTTACTTTATTTATTTGTTTATTTTTATCTCTTTAAAATCCTTCTATATATGAAGTGGATGATGAAGCTTCTTGACTGGATGGGTATATGGAAATAATGAATTACTGGATTCCAGTCAAAATATTTATTTAAAATTTGGCCTCTTGCGGTTTCGGCATCTCCTATGCCTTCTTCAGGAAGTGAAATCACCTCCTGAAGAAGACATAGGAGATGCCGAAACCGGTAGAGGCCGAATTTTAAATAAATCTGCAATCCAATAATTCATTATTTCCTTCTTCATCTCTGTTCATCTGTCGATTGACTTGGGTAACGGCAGCATGAAGCTCTTCCAGAGACGGGAAACGATGTCCACGCATAGGGTATTTCAACTTTATGAATAGGTCGACGTTTGGTGGACTCATGTCCGGACTGTAGGGAGCATGAGATAATACTTCCCAACCGTATTTACGCAGTTTTTTCGGTTACGACATTCCCGCTGTGGAGGCGAGCATTGTCGTGGAGAATGAGTGACCCAGCCTCGAGCAACTGAGGTCGGGTTTTGTGCAATTTTCTACGCAGTTTTTGCGTGAAGCCCCGATAATAAATTGCTGTGAAACTTGTTCCACATGGAACTCTGTCTGTTATGCTGATACCTTCGTAATCATAAGCAAAGATCATCATTTGTTTGACTTTGGTTGAGATCTCCGAAATTTTTTTGGCCGTGGGGAATTTGGTCCTCTCCACTTGTTGGACTGTGATTTCAACTCCGGTTTAAAATCTCTAATTAACGTTTCATCAATAGCGACTATTTCTGCCACGTAAAGTTTCGATCTTAATGTACGACATTTGATTTTTAACAGTCACAATACCCACCAACACGTGCAGGCTCCATTTCTAGCTGACGTTAGTAAAAAACAGATTACGCTATAGTTGAAAACAAAATACACGCTACTTCCCCAAGCCTTCTACATTATTATGGAATGGCCCTGGTACATTTCAATTTCTTGTTTATAAAGTCAATTTTGTACAACAGCCCGAAATACGGTTTATATTTCAGAGTCAGTGTTTGGCTAATTAACGGCACCAATTTAAAATGTACAAGGTTTAAATTTCACATCTGTACTTTGACAACTAACATTTTTTTATAGTTATATTACTTCATGTTACGCAAGAAAATAGTAGATAGCGCTTGATAGCCAACTGATTTTACATGTATTAACTAAATAAATTATATTCGTCAAACCAAACTTTGTCAATAATAAGACTTAATATTAAAAATCTGATGTGACCAACACAGTACCTCCCGCCATTTACCTATGTATATAATTTTTATATTACTTTATAAATTTATCCATACAATATATAGAAAAAGTATTAAAACAAACTTGTACAAAATGGAATAATCTTTAATTTTTATAATAATAAATTGAGAAAAAATTACATTTAAAGGTATTTTTTGAAGAAAAACTATCTTGAGCTTCAAGTAAACTGCCATTTACGGTTATCCGATTGCCACCAAAATCAGATATTTCCATATTAGAATAAGGTAAAAATACATGGTTTCAAAACTTTCTGAATGATAGTATTTGAGTTAGAGTGTAAATAGGATCCACACACACACATACATACACACAGATATCATCGTGAAAATGTTAAAATTGGATTATATGGACCTTAAAACGTGGTCATTTACCAAAATCTCGATCTGCGATTTTTAGCACGATCCCTATACCTTCCTTACCAAGGGTAGCGGGAGGTAAATATTACAACAAAACATGATTAAATATCACATACACGCTAAAAAAATTGGAGTAAAGTTAAATTATTTAATTGGTAACAATATACTGTGTTAACTCAACTCATTTTTTAGCACTCTTCAGTTTGGTATATGCTAAATAGGTTATATTTTAAACGTAGTAATAGACTTTTATACTATGTTGCAATATTGTGCATATTACGTAGATTGATAATAGGTACTTATTTTATGCTAGTTTTATTTTTGTTTCATTGCACTTGTTCATTATATTTGCAATATCTGTATTTAACATCTATCAGATATTAACTCTGATTTACATTTAAAAAAAAAGATCTTTAAAAAGTATTCTGCAACACTGTATATAACTTTCTCCGAAAAGTGTCATTAGACGGAGTAAAATGTACTCCATAGATATTTTATTGTAACGTTTATTTATTTGGGTGAAGTATAAAAATCAGAGAAATGTTATTAAGTAAAATAAAAGATTATTAAACGGTAAATAATTAAGATAAATATTAAAAAGATAATACAAATAACTAACACTAAAATTAAGCAATTATAAAAACTAATTGAAGACTAAGAATTATTATTAAATACTTACATACTTAAGATTATTTATTTAAACAATATTTATATACACCACTCGTAGACTATTTATTTATATCACCAACTGTCCATTTCACGATGCTTGTTTATACCAGAATGTCCTGCTGGATTCCCTGACTGTCTATATATTGTCCGGCATCCTTCGACGCGATAATAACATCGATTACAAAGGATCAGTCAACCGGAAGTAATTAAATAGGTCGAGGCGTCGGGTTTACTCACGCTACATTATTTTATTCTGTTAGTATTATTTTACTGTATTGGTAACTTCTAATTTGGACTAGGGGTAGGAAACTACTATGTAACTTTGGAATACGATAATAAAAATTTGTCATAATGGGTAAATAACGTTCAATGATAGTTTTAATCTTAACGAATTCCATAAAATAAATTTATTCGTAGAAACGCTATCCCATACTGGGATCGTGAGATAAGAGATACGTACAGTATCCATAAATTCTGAAGATCTTTTAGATTTTACAGATGTTACAAACAGCTCATTAGCTCAGGAAAAAGCTTCCAAAAAAACTCCTGTGATAATTATGTTGTATATATATATATATATATATATATATATATATATATATATATATATATATATATATATATATATATATATTATAATTCCATAAATAAATTAATAATACATAATTTAATTAAAATTAGTGGTGTTTAATTTACCTGATTTTGTGTAAAATTTATAATCCAATTGGTATTATTTTCCTGTGTAAAAGTTTTAAAGTCTCACTGTTGATGGTGTTTAATTTATTCCATTTTGAGTAATTTTATTAATTCAGTATCTGTTAAATTTCTGTGTAAGTGTTACTTTATTGATAGTGTTCGATTTACTCCTACTGTTGAGTAAACAATAACATCACAAAAGGTATTAACCATTACTCAAAATTAGCTCTACATCTCTGTTGAATTTTTTACTCTAGCACAACTGTTCTATTTAACACCAAAATCTGTGTGGACCTATATTGAATAATAAATACGGGTTAAATTCAAAATAGCTTTCTTTTAATACAGGAATAGCTATTCCAAGGTTATCACGAGCTTAACCCATAAAGGTATAATAATAAACTTAACTTTAGAATAAACTCTCCATAAACGTCATTTTAACACAGGGTTGAGATATTCTCGGAATACCTAATCTGGAAATAGGAAATTATTTATTATTACCACTGTTAGGGTGTTAAAATTCAGTTACCGAATTTCTTATAGTGTAATTTTATAGATTTTATTTGATAACTAACAATTGCAGGTGATATTACAGCGGTAATAACAAATAATTTCCTATATCCAGATTAGGTATTCCAAGAATATATCTTAATCCTATGTTAAAATGACGTTTGTAGAGAGTTCATTCTAGAGTTAAGTCTTATTCCATGTTTATTATTATACATTTATGGGTTAAGGTCGTGATAAACTAGGAATAGCTATCCCTGTGTTAAAAAGAAGCCATTCTGTTTATTATTACCGCTGTTAATGTTTTCGTGAATTAGGTTTGTATTCTAACCAATCAAAGGGCAGAATTTGTATTCCTATCTAAACCAACGCTATTTTCTTACGTAAAATGAAGTATAGAAGTATAATTAATTATTACTATCAAGTATGTTTATATATTGCTTTTATCATTTTAAACCGGCCGCCGATGTTAGCGTTATCTACTCTATAAGGTGGAACAAGATATAAATACCTGTTGTCAAAATGTCAAAATACATTAAATTTAAAATGTTTATTGAAACTATCATTGTTACTAACCTTGAAATTTTAATATTTTACATATAAATAATAATTCAGAAGTAAACGTAAAATATATAGTAAAATATGAAAACGACATAAAAAATACGTTTGGATCAAATCCATTTTATAACAAAAAAGTGTGCACTGGTGAATGTTTTGTCAACACATTACAAAAAACTGTAACAAAAGATTGAAGAAAATTATAGTTCTTTAGATGCTTCATCCGTGGACGTGATAGGCTACTCTTTTATTTCTTGGTAAAAATCTTTCTAGGTTTCTAGGATGTATTGATAATTTCCTTACGTCCTTGTCTAGGAGTGCTTGAATGCATGTCCGTTTTCGTAAGGATAGATCGACACAAGTTAGCTTGTGACAAAATAACTACCATTCAAAAATGAACGAGTTGTATACTATACTTTTTCTATGACCACGATATTATTTCCTAATTAATTTATATGTATTTTAATAATAGAGATGTCTTCATTTCGCGACTTCAGTATGACAATGGCCTATGGTTGCAGAAACGTTCATCAACGTTTTGTTTAATTAACGGATCATCAAAACGAACAAATACAAAGCGATTTTTTGACAGCAATGATTTAAATGTAATAAGAACATGGAAACTGATTCGAATTTGTTCATTTTGATGGTTCCTTAATTAAACAAAGCGTTAATGAATGTTTCTGTAACCGGGCAAATGAGTATCGTAGCAACTAGCTATAAAACAAAAATTAAACAATATTATTTTTCATAAATGTCAAGTTTCAAGATTTTATGATAAAAATGGAAAATAATAACGAAGAAATTCTTAATTTAACACCCCCTGAATTATAGAATCTGCAAAAGTAACGTTTATAAATTTCGAGAGAAAAAAATGTGAGATGGCATATAAATTGTTTATGGATAGGCGAAAAGTTTATGAAACATCATTTTCTGAAAAACGTTTTGATGGCTTATTTTGTTATATCGAAAAAATACAAAGCTTCTACTTTATGGACTTTATAGACCAAAAAATCAAAAACCTTCACAATAAACGAAATTAATAGAATAAACATAGAAATTAAAGAAGCACCATATAAAGATTACCTTCTGACATAGGTTAGTTTTATATAGAACAAAAATAAAACATATAATTATCAAAAATTATGACTTTTTGCAAGTTGCATTTTTTATGAGAGTTAGGCACTGATTTAAATGATTTGAATTCAGTTGTTCTAATTATAATACCAGATACTAAAACAAATATTTACAATTACAGGCCAATTTTATGAAATTTTTAAAAAATATGTGAATCTTCGCCCATCAAATATTACAAGTTCTAGTTTTTTTATTAACTATCAAAGAGGAAAATGCACAATCCACAAAGTTAGCATTAATAAATTTATCTACATATTTGAATCTTCCACAACTTGAATTATACACAGTTTCTGCAGATTAATGCAGGAGAAGATATTACTTCTTTAAACAGACATATCCCGATATTCCGATTCCGAAGACACTTTTATAATAAAAGCACTTTTATGTAGTACACTCCTCATAAGAATATAATGTAAAAGCGCGCTCCATAAAAGCGCTTTTATTATAAAAGTGCGCTGTTAATACGGGGCATGGTGGTTAGCGATCGAATACAGTAGCGGAAGGATATAATAACGAATCGCTACAAAATAAACTGCATGAAACTAACAAAATTCATAGTTCAATTGATAATACCTTAAATATACCATCGACATCAACAACTAATAGTGTGGATTATAACCTTCAAAATTTCAAATTCACCTAAAATGATTTTTATTAATTGTAGTAATATTATATTCAATATTACTTATATTAAATAATAATAATCTGTGTACACAGCAGATTGGCACACCCAGCAATGGGTAATATGCCGTGATGAAATATTTATTTATTTATTTAAATAAGAAATTCTTAAATGTTTCTATGTTAATAATATTAAAATAAAATAAGAAAATAAACTCAGTAATATTCATGGAGGTAGGAATAATATGGAGGAAGTATTTGCAATCACTAGAGAAGCCGCTTCCCCCTCTACAATGTACCCCATGTCATTTTGAAATTACTAGATTATTCCTGTCAATTGTGTATTGCATATTTTTGTACGTCTACGTTTGTTGGAGAAGTGTGTTTTGTATTTTATATTCGCCTTTCTTTAGATTTTTCGCGAATCCCCACTACAATGTGCACTAATACATTATCTGCGTCCGTCCCCATCGGGTTACATTTCCCTTGCTCTTAATCAGAGTTTGTTTTCTCCATATTACTCTTACCTCCTTGGTAATATTACCGGCATAGCTCATAGCTCTTTCAATGCAGCGCGGTAGTTTTAAATTTGGAACAATTCGTTTTTGAAAGAACTGTTAGATATGAATTTATACCTCACGTTGTTCATGGTTACCGGTAAATATGAAAATATGTTTACAATGTACTATGTATCCGTAGCAATAACAAACATACAACAAGCAAATAGCTTAATGGTCGTAGAAAAAAGATAATTCAAAACTACACAAAAGTAATCAAAACCAAAGTTGTGACGTCTATTGTAGTTGGCACCAATGTTGACGTAAAACTGACACTTTAAAAGTGCAAAAGCTAACTGTAGAATTGAGGGTTTTGTTAACAAAGTAAACAGAACATTGTTTGGGGCAGGTGCATAAGTCAGCATGTCTTCCCAGGTGCGAGTGTCAGGCATGTATCTGTCACTCTTGTTTTATCTGTTACAATGTTAAACACGTCGAACACGCACAGCATCCGGGACCGCACGCATCCAGCGGCCCCGTTATTGTTGGCAATTTGGCACTTCTATAAATACGAGCGCCAACATCTCCAATGCAGAAGGCGCTCCGCTCGCAGACAAAAAGTCACTACGGCGACAAAAAAATCCTTAACTACCGCGACTCTACAGAATTAATGATGCGAAAGCTAAACGACGTTCAGGCTAAAATTAACCAATGCACAAAAAATATTCAATTTACACTCGACACACGTAACTAATATTGTATTAAACATCACAGATCATAGCCTTTGTCATCTTACGTCAAAATTAATTGCCAACTGTCCAATGCTCAGAAGAAATAATTCAAATAAAAAAAAAATCAAAGGATACATCAGAATACCATCTGCAGTCTGATTTTGACTTAAGAATTAATTGTTACGTTAATTATGCAGAGTGTTATCTAAGTAAGCGTACAACGCATAACCGATGGTAGAAACTAACCTCATAGATGGTAAATATACCAATAATTTTTGTTTTACGTGAAGTCCCTTAAAACTGATCAATTCATCGTATAGTGAAAATGATTAGGCAGAAGACGCATGTCATCAACCTGACAAAAACCTTATAAAATGAAATTTAACTTGTAGAAATTATTGGTTGTTATTTATTTTTAAAAGAAAAATAAAAATATATAATGAATTTACAATTATTTCTACGTCAATACTTCTTCTTTTTACGGAATATAAAATTATTTGACATAACATAGTCATTCTCAGTAGTGCCAACGTATGGTACGAAAATAAACTACAATTATTTCAAATAATGTTATAATCTGTAAAAGGAATAACAATTGACTTAGAAATAATTGTCAATATCATTAATATATACATTACTTTATACTAGTCATTTTTTTCTTCTTTTTTTTTAAATAAATAAAACGCAATAATACCTACAAGTTATATTTCCTTTTATAAGGTTTTTTCAGGTTGATGATGTGCGTCTTCTGCCTAATCATTTCTACTATAGTTCAAAAATAAGATCAATGTGTTCTCTGGAAAAATTGTCACACTTGTCATAAATGACATAAGATCATTGACGTCTCGGCGTCTTTCAGACTGCATACTTTTGATAGGTGAAGGTAATTGGAATTTTTGAATTAACAAATAAACAAAATATAATGAGGTATTGCAAAAGAATGTACATACCTTTTTTATTCTGAAATTCGAATAAGTATCTTCTATAGTATTAGTAAATAGGATTTTCGGTTCAAATATCTGTATACAGGATGGAATGCGAAATTGGAAATACTTTTTTTCTCTGAAGTTATTATAGATACCGAAAAATTGTTTAAATAAAGTTTTTAGTACTTTTAATAAGGTAACTAAATCTGTATAAATTTGATAAAAAAAGTTTGTTTTTCGTAGATATTGACATATTTGTACTTTTTTTAAATGGAATACCCTGTATATTATTGCTCTAATTAATAGAAAATAATTTTTGCTTTAAAAAAATTTAAGGGGTCTTACCTTCGATTGAAGTACGAATGAAGAAACAAGTAGCGACTATTAAACGAAATCTGGTACTCAAGGCGTACTCAAGTATGAGTCAAAACGAAGTACAGGCTATGGATACGGGCGTTAGTATTGCCTGAGAAAGTCAGGGAAATGGCTTACAAATTTTAAAAAATCTGATGTGGCCAGCACAATACCTTCCGTCAATCCTGTGTATTATGTACAAATTCCATACATAAATTTTCTTGCGAAAGATTCTAAATTTTTGGTATTATGTGATTCTCTTTCTCGGCAACTGAATTCCATACTCATGATAACAAACAAACCACATGAAATAAGAAAATTATGAAATTTTGAATGAAAAATTATAACACTTGTCAGTTATGGACATAATTAATTGCTGTCATTTTGACACAGGTCCCCATATCTGCTTGCCAAAGTCAGCAAAATCATGTTACTGCACGCGGCCCCATACATAAATTTTCTTGCAAAAGATCCTATATTTCCAGTAAAGTTATTTCATAAACAAACTATGCAAATTGCACTAGACACTGACATCTTCTTCTTTAGTTTTTCCCATTCGTTAGGGGGTCACTATTTTTTATTTTCTTCTTCCACTCATTTTTGTTTTCCGTGTCGTCCTCAATCAGTTCCTTTTCTCTCACTTCTGCAATACAGTCTTTTCATCTTATATTTGGTCTTCCTATGTTTCTTCCACCTTCTATTAATATATTCATCTCTCCTCATAACATGTTCAAACCAATGTAATCGTCTCTCTTATATCTAGACACTTCTAACACTAGAGTTACTTCCCTTTTTCTTTCATTGATTTACATTTTATTGATACTGACATCTGTCAATTTGAATTACCTGAATATATTAGCAGTTTCCATGGTTAAGTTAGCATAGCTGGCTGAATTATGAAATTTATATCAAATTTATTATCTTTATTCTTCTTTAACTCTATATCTGTTGAATAACAAATATAAAATGCAATCAAATCGTATAGATAATAATATATTCTTTATGTTATAATAACATTTAACTGAGTTTTCCAAGAAAAACTATTAAAATCTTCAAATGAGGGTACTTCCGGTTGACCAATTATAACCAAAATCTAAACAGGTCTGCATATGGTTGTAAGGAAGAGGAATACGCAAGAATTGTAATTTTTGGAATTCTAGTATTGGAGATATCGTGTCCGAAAAGGCGGGGACACACACACACATACACACACACACATACACACACACACACACACACACACACACACACACACACGAACACACACATACAGACATCATCGTAAAAATAGTAAAATCGTATTGTAAAGACCCTAAAACGTGCTTATTCAATGAAAAGTAACCACCGAATTTTTTGACCAAAGACAATGACCTTCCTTACCTAGAGGTGACGGAAGGTAAAAATGATGATATATGTATTTTTAAACCTTTTTTCATATTTTTGTTCCGTTTAATCAAATCATAGACAGTATTAATTGAATGTCCCTATCTTTATCCTTTAATTTTTTATTTTGTCAGAGAAAGTCATGAATATATCAGCAAATTTCAATTTTTAAAATTGTTGACCATTCTGTGTATAGTTAATTAAAGTTACATTTATGTGTACATACCAAAAGTGCAAGATTTCCGTAATTGAGGCTATATTCGACTAGTAGTTGTTTGTGAATATGGGCTTGTCTGTACAAAAACATTTTAATACATTCTTATCGTGATAAAAAACAAATATATTTTATTAGCTATTTAATGAATTTCAGGGTCTATATTTTCTTACGTTTTTATTTGATACATTCCTTTATGCCTTTCTACTTTTTTCGTATATAGTCCTAGGGCGTGATTTTACCTTGTTCATTGTCCGTTTTTATTAACATTTTAGAGTCAAGTTATAATTTACTATTATTTTTGAACTTTGTACGCAGAGAATTGTATTTGTTGGTAAATACAAGCTATATATTATAATCTGCATCAACTAATTACACACCATTCCTAATCATTTACACGATCTTCTAATCTAAATCGTTGTCGATAGTTTCCCAATTATCATTACATCTCGCACATGAAAGCTTATTAAGATAACAATAAATAAACTACAAGCTGTCAAACAAATATTATTAATCAGTAACATTAAAAAATGTCAAGGAGATTTCGCAGAACCAATTTTTCAAACTGAAAGTTTAATTTCTATTCTCTGAAGTAACAACGATCATCATTTCCTTGTGATGAAACAGCAGATGAGTAGATTCCTTTGATAGATGAAGGATTGATCAACACTGCCACGACTTAGAAAAAACCTAGGACAAGAATTATTATTTGCATAGAAATGATGATGACTTAAATAACAGTATTTAAAGATTGTTTAATTATATAATAGACGAAGAAAATTCATAAACAGATCTCTGTTAACATCGAATAAATAACATTATATCATAATGAATTAAACCAAACATTTTAACAGAAGCGAGACGATCGTATTTTGATTTTGGAGAAAAGATGAAAACGACAATTTGCAAAGAACTACGAGTAAATAAAGCAAATACGAGTACTATGGGAACATAGTAAAAATCTGTTGTTGCCATCACAATATTTCTCGCACCTTTACCATTGTGGTATATAAACGTATTGTATTTAATACTTCTTGTACACACAAAAAAATCTAATTACACCAACTCTTTATATTTACGTATGTTCTATAATTTTAAATTCATTCTATGAGCAAGTTTTCTCCATTTCTTCTACATGTTCGAGGTTTTCCCAACTCATTAACGGGATTGGCGGTAATTCTGAAGGGTTTATGTAATATACCTATAATTTTGAATATATAATTAATAATACAATAAGTAATATTAAATATCGTTCCCAGAAAAAACATTCAGTACTATCTCTGAATTTTTGACACTGATATTAGTGGCATTTATCTGTCAATTACAGACATTTTAATTTCTCAAGTAGTTACCATGGAGATTTTTGGACTGTGAGCAGGCTGTGAGATTTACTACAAGAGATTATTTTATAGAGAATATAATTCCTTAGTCACGTGACATGTTTTCCGCCAATCAACATTCAGAATCTCCCTAGCTACGCGTTTATCACAGCGATGAGAAAAAACAAGGAAGTAAACACCGTATTTATAGTCGATACTAAGGGATTTGTTTTCTTTATTTATGACATTGACAGTTAATTTTGAGTATAAAAATAAATAATAACAATAATTCAAACTCCGAAATATTAAATAAAACTCGTAAGTACCATGTTTTAATACAATATGAATATGTATATCAGAAGTTAGGTTAGGTTAGATTGCAAAAATTCATTATATTCTCTCATTAAATATAAGCTCGTGATATGATTAATAATCGAAGATATTGCTCGTAAAACCGAAGCAGCACATTTCAACTCGTCCTTCGGACTCGTGAAATCTGCAGCTCAGTTTCACTCGAGAATATCATCGATGATAATCATATCACTTGTTATATTACGTATGATTATATATCTATATCTTTAAATCTATAGAAGGTATAATAAAAAATTTAAATGTGTCGGATATAGAATTTTGGTTTTTAATATTTGTAATAATATAAATTTTCAAAAAATAATATTTAGAAGATTTTTGTTAAAATACTACTACTTCCGGTTGTCCATTTGTTACCAAAATCTATTCAACTCTTCCCAATACTGTTAGATTGAGGACTCCGTAGTTACACAGGTCTTTAGTCTTATAGAAACATACACACACACACACACACACACAGATTTCATGGTTAAAATGTTATTATCGGATAGGGACCTTAAAACGTGCTTATTCACTAAAATCTAGATATGCGATTTTTAACATGATTCCAATACCTCTTAGCGGCAGGTAAAAAGTGGAAAGCTCAATTCAAACGTCGGACGGAAAGCAATAGAGATGATTCTAGAATTTATGCTACAGTGAACATAAAGAGTTATTAAAATACATTAGAAAAAAATGCCGTAATTACCATTTGGTTTGTTTTTGTAAAATTAATACCACCGGCAAATAAAATATTTTACTACTAATAAAAAATAGGAAATAATCCTAATAACCAGAAAATTGGAAATATGGAAATATATTATAAGTACGTGGAAAAACTAAACGATTCCTTTATGGTTTTCTATTTGCGGTTGTTTGAAAAAACTCCTCATATAAATTGAAAAATGAAAGACATCAAGTCAGCGTCACTTTACGGTGTTTAAACATTCAAAAACATTAAAAGACACAAAACATCTCCTCGCTAATGTCTCCCGTTTAATCGCATCGCAAACACAAATACGACTAAAACAAGTAGTAGAAGCCCCGCGTTGTTGTGGCTAAGCAAGTCTTCAGTTGCAAAAAAGCCAATGATATTCAGTCGAGCAGAAGATTACCGCGCGGCCGAACCATCAAACGCTGAAAGTGGTTCGCGGCATCGGCTGATGATAATAATTAGCGTGGAGCGTGATGACGATGAACTGGTGAACACCTTAATTGATTCCGTACCGAATGAGTGATGGACCCGTACGTCATAATAACGGGGAATCATATTTCGTTATGAAGGAAACACTGGCGGTACTGGACGAAGCCTGTAATTAAAAAACACCTTGCTAGCGCTGCTGAATCTCCTATCCCACTCGGAGGATCTCTTTCTCGGATGGATTTACTAATGCCTACTTCCCCTAGAGTCAAAAGTTCAGCCGCCTAACCTAGCACTTAAAATGCCTGGACGATGCAGGATGGTAATTTTGCCAGGTTCAACAATGTATTTAATAAACCATAACATACTCGTACATTGCAAACTAGTCATTCGGCAGACAAGAATTTGCTTTGTATTAAATTGTAAGCAACGATAAGTGCTATGGAATACCGTAAATAATAAAATATGGCCAACGCAATACCTCCCGCATTTTAGTTTTTATTAATTTAAATTCATAACTATGGGTTCTCGTGGCCGCGTGCCTGAGTGTCTGGTCGCGAATCTGGGGAACCGGATTCGATCCCGACCGTCGTCAAATATTTCGAATTTTAAATGGCTCAAAATTGACCCCTGTGGTAACAATAAGTGCCCATGTGGTGACGCTTGGTAAACGCCCGCATGATACAAATATGTCATCTTCATTATCGAAATGTGTGTACAAATCAGATTAGCACACCCAGCAATGGATAATATGCCGTGATGATGAGGTATTTGATTCATGCTGGGTGTGGGTGTGTGTGTGTGTGTGTGTGTGTGTGTGTGTGTGTGTGTGTGTGTGTGTTGGAAGGACGGTTTCTCAAATACTACAAGAATTAAGCCAAGCTAAGTTTAAAATTTTGAAATGTTTGAACTTTTAAGCTAAGACAGACTTTTTATTACAAACCAAGCTACTTGGCTTGGTAAATCTCTTGATATTGGTGGATACTTTGAATTCATTAATATTTTTTAAAAGTATAAATTTTACGGCTGAATTCTAGAAATTCCAATTTTTTTGGTGCAATGTCTACTTTTAGCTAAAATATAATAAAGAAACACAAAATTAGAGCGTTTAAACAGGTATTTAATATTTGATTTTTGCAAAAATAATGTCAGATTTTACCTATTTTAAGGTTGTAAAAATTAGATATGCCTTCTTCGCTTGCAAATTTTCAAAAATATACTTTAATGTAATGGTAACCTAACGCATAGAACTCAATTTGAAAAAACTAGGTTGGTTACATTGATTTTACAGGTATTTAACCCTAGTTTTTTTCGGAAAAAATGCCAAAATCATTACAAATATTGCTTTCCGCGCCATATAATAATAAGCTTGTATTAGTAACTTTTTTATTTGAAGAGATACGAGTTTGGTTAAATGAACAAAATTGTGCCATTTTAAATTACAAAATTGGTGATATCAAGTGAAATAAATTTATATCAGCCGTTTTCTACATATGGAACCTAACTAGAGAATTTAATTCTGAATTGAATGATATAATCGTTTCATACCAACGCAAAACTAATCTTTTGAGAGAAATTAATACTAAGTTTCATATTAATTTGATTTAAATATGGCTATAATGAGAGTGCCACGATTGGAAAAAACGAATACATGTTATTTTTTTAATATAGAATTAGAATGCAATGAATGAAATTAATGATTACTTAACTTTGTCACTTGTTCATATTTTTTTAAATGTCAACACATAAAAATACTCAATTATTTCATTCATGGCATTCTAATTCTACGTAAAAATAACTTGAATTCATTTTTCCCATACTTGGCACTCTTTTTATAAACATAAATAAAATTAATATACAACTAAAATCAAATTCTCAAGCGAACGAGCAAATAAAAATATATGGTGTTATTTAAAATAAAAAAAAGTTAGGTCCTACATTTTGAGAACTGTTTATATAGATATATTTTGTTGATATCATCAATTTTGTAATTCAAAATGGCAAAATTTTGCTCTTCAAATAAGAAAGTTACCAATAATAAGTAAGTTTATTGGAACATCCTGTTTCATAACCATCAAAATAAAATTCTTAAGGGTGGGTATTCTAAACTTTAGCTATTTTTACGGAAGAACTCCATAGGAATTACTTTCAATACATTTCAAAAAATATTATGTAAATTAAATACCTACTGAGCTTAATTCTGAATCAATAAATCATATTTTTGATTCACTTAAAACAATAAGTATAGAAAATTCTATTTGAGAAACTAGGAATTCATTCTTTCTATTAGTTTAAAAAACCGGTGTCAAAGATCAATCCAACTGCGCAACATGGAAAGCACTGCACATATAGAATTTCTTTTTTGAGTCCGTTTGACATACGAGTCTTGACGATTTATAAACAACCCGACGTCTTCTTCTGTTTCTAGTGTTTTTGTTGAGACTTAAGACAGCAGAAAAGCGACAATGGCAATTACCCGTGACGTCACGGCCCGTCGCGATGCAGACGGCGTGGACACGACACATCCGTCACACGATGCTCAGATATTACAGCTATTGGCGCTCCTTTTTTATTTCAAGGTGGTTTCAAGTTTAATGATGGTTGAACTTTTTTCACACTAATTAGCATGCACTGTCAAGATATATAGAGAGAATAATTTGTTGGATTATTATTTCAAAAGATTTTAGTAGGTTTTTTTTCTTGTTCCTTGAATTCTTACTTTGATATTTTGATAGGAACTATGATTCGATGGCAAGGTAGTTCTTAACTATTTAAACATTTATATGAAGTGCCACTTTTGTTATTTTTTTAAAAAAGCGATATGTTAGAATATATTAATAGTACATTAAAATACAAATATCATAAGACATGCGCTAACATGTCATACGAAACGTGTATTTTATACTATTTTTTGTATTTTGATTCTTTTGTCAATAAAAATTTAAAGTATTTGTTATTTCATTTTCCAATTTATGAACCTTGATTAGGAATATTTTATTTTTTATTTAATAGTTGGCAACGGTGATTGAAATTCGTAACATTGACGTCATTTTTTAATGTATTTAATAAATTTAATGTAATTTGTGAAATGTGTACTTGTTGAAATTATATGTATGTATAAAACTATAGACAGTGGCGTATATTAACCTAGTTTGGCGCCACAAGTCCATACGCCGTTCGTTTCGTTTTTTCTTTCTTTTTTTTTTAGCTCCTCACAAACCAAAAATAATTGTGCACCATGGGCTCGTAAGATTTTTGCTTCCTCTGTAAAATTTTGAACCACAAGCCCGGGCTTCGTGGGCTTATATTGGTTAATACGTAACTGACTATAGGTATACTCTTCTAATATTAGATAACCAATCGTAGTTACCATGTAGTACTTTATGACATTCAAATAAGTTTCATAAGGCAACCAAAATAGAAAAAAATATATTAGAACGCATATTCCTCATTTTTGGGTGTACCAATCTTCTATTGCTTGATTTCGAACGATATATCTGTACTGTTGTTGGTGGGGCTTATCAGATGTTACCTTACAGGCTGTCAAAGCTGCCGCAGAGAAAGCACCACAACGGGTACAGTAATTGAACAATAACGATACAAGTGTATTATTTAATTTATTAAATATGTACCTGCTTAATATTAAACACAATACGTATGAGACAAAATATTTTGGTACCTAGTTATATTATTTTTTCTATTTCGGTGTTCTTTTAAGTCTATAAACGCATTGAATACACGTCGTTAAGAAGTATAAGCGTACTGTTTGATATAATGTATTAATGTATACAATCAGACAAAATTCACAACACACAATATACAAACTTTCAAAATAAGAAATTTCAATTGTTTAACGGGAAGCGCTACCAACAAAACTGACAAAAAAAACAAGTAATATTTTTTATAACCCACATTTAAAAAAAATCTCATTGTAAAATTACCTCAATAGAGAAAATAGCATAAAAAACATGTTTCATAAGGCCTGTTAACGCACTCGTCCTTGATAAAAGTTTTCCAAACTTGGACTTGTACGTTAACAGAATTGCCTTCTGATACTTGTTTTTACCTTTCATCAGGAAGGTATTATCTTTGGTCAAAAAATTCAATAATGAGTTTTTAATGAATAAGCACGTTTTGGAGTCCCTAGAATACGAATTTACTATTTTTACGATGATATCTGTATGTATGTGTGTGCATATATGTGTCCGTGTATATGTGTGTGTGCGTGTGTGTGCGTATGTGTGTATGTGACGATTGTTTCGGATTCCATAACTCCAATATCATGATTCCAAAAATTATAATTTTTACGTATTCCTCAAGTTTAGATCCATATTCAGACGTGATTAGATTTTGGTTATAATTGGTCAACCGAAAGTACCCTCATTTGCAACTTTTAGCAGTTTTTCTTGAAAAAAAAATGCAGTTTAATATCATTATTGACATTTAATGTTATAAATTTTAAAGAATATATTATTGTCTATACGATTTGATTTCATTTTATACTTTATATTCAATGGATATAGAGTTAAAAAATTATAAAGAAATTAAATATCATAAATCAGCCAACTATGCTACGCTACTATTAAGAAAGTACTGATTGACGGATGACAATATCAAGTGCAATGGACACAGTATGATTATAGAATATAGAATCTTTCTGTATAGAATTGATACAAAATGAATAGATCTGACGGAAGGTAATATAACAAACAAAATAGAATCTATTGCAAGAAACTTTCTATGTAGAATTTGTGCAAAATACATAGAACTGGCGGAAAGTAATGTGCTGGCCACAAAGATTTTTTTACTGACTACAAACTTGAACTTAAATGTCTGAATTATTAAATAAATGAACAAACCAAATCTATTATAAAAAGATCCAGCACGTGTTTCTACTAAAATATGTAATAATTATTTATCTAACCTTATGACAGCTGGTCACGTTTTTCGCTGAATACTTGGCACAACACTATTTACACACATTTAAAAGTATTTTTCAAATGTTTTCACTACATTCAAACAATAATTATCACTGTTTAAAACACAACATTCACAACACGTCAATCACTAAAAAACAAATGATTACATGTTAAAACATTCAGCTGTTGTTACATCTTTTGCCAAACGTAACTAGCGACACCTTGCATTGGATAAATGAATTGTTTTTGAATATAACAAAATTTATATTTATTTGATCTGTATTTTTATATTATTATTTGATCAGTAATCAGTATCATTTTACATTTAATATGAATATTAAGTCCAGGTTAGATTAAGTTAGGTTAAATAGGTTAAATTATATTATTATTATCAGTTACTGATTATTTAATACTGATCATTTAGTGAAAATACTGTTCAATTAAATACATGACATATAAAAATGAAGAACATGATAAAGTAAACATTAATTCTTATAAAAACCGTTATACATATATTTTAATTCTGTTTAATCGGAAATGACATTAATATTTACATTTTAAATGATTCAGCCTATATATTTTTACATATTTGGAATCTACGTAAAATTACGAATTCAACGATACTCGTATGCTTGAAGTGAATTTTTATTGAAGAAATAAATTACAAAAACGTAAGAAAAAAATCTGTTGTGGCCAGCACAATACCTTCCGTCATTCTCGTGTATAATGTATAAATTCCATAATTTTTCTTACAAAAGATTCTAAATTTCCAGTAAAATTATTTCATAAACAAACTATTCAAATTGCACTTGACACTGACATCTTCTTCTTCTTTAGCTTTTCCCATTCGTTAGGGGTCGCTATTTTTGCATGTCGTTCTCATTCAGTTCCTTTTCTCTCAAATCTTCCGCAATACAGTCCTTCCATCTTATCTTTGGTCTTCCTCTGTTTCTTTAACGTCCTATTACTAAACTTTTCATTCTTGTTCCAATATAATTCTTCATTTCTCCTCATGACATGTTCAAACCAATGTAATCGTCTTTCTTGTATATTTCTAAAAACTTGTAACACTAGAGTTATTTTCTTACCGTATCTTTCCGTGTATTCCCCAATATCTACTTCAACATCCTCATATCTGCCACATTAATTTACTTTTTATTGATACTGACATCTGTCAATTTGAATTATATGAATATATTACTAGTTCCCAAGTTTAGCATAGCTGGCTGAATTATAAAATTTAATTTCTTTAAAATTCTTTAACTCTGTATTTATTGAATATGAAGTATAAATTGTAATCAAATCGTATAGAGAATAATATATTCTTTAAGTTATAATAACGTTAAATGTCAGTAAATCAAATTTAACTGTTAAATCTTCAAATGAGACTACTTCCGCGGTTGACCAATTATAACCAAAATCTAATCAGTTGTTCTTCTGGATGTAAACTTGAGGAATACGAAAAAAATAATTTTTGGAATCGTGGTATTGAAGTTATGTAATCCGGAACTTTTGTCACACACACACAGACACACAGACACACAGACACACATACATACAGACATCATCGTAAAAATGGTAAAATCGTATTATATGGACCCTAAAACGTGCTTATTCAGTAAAAACTCATCATTGAATTTTTTGACCAAAGACAATACCTTCCTTACCTAAAGGTGACGGAAGGTAAAAATTGTGAATAATTATCTTGATAAGCCATATCATATAGGCTGTGATAACAAGTTAATAATTTTTTTTGTAACAAAATATAGAATCTTACAAAAATTAATTAATATTTAAACAATTAACTTAAATATTACTTAATATTATCTCAACTGTTTTTAAAACTTGCCTAATATCATGGCATAGCAGGTTAATTATGCATCATTTTCTCTTACGTTTTTGTTATTTATTTTTTCAATAAAAATGCACTTCAAGCATATCGTTGAGTTCGTAATTTTACGTAGATTCCAAATATATAAAAATATATAGGCTGACCTCTTTGAAATATGAAAGTTATTGTCACTTCCGGTTGATCCGGCAGCACTACCATCATGCCAAATACCACGATTTGTGAATCCTTGCGCCTAGACAACAAATATTTAAAGAGAATTTAAGTACGATTACAAATAAAAAAGTTATTTTGAATGGCCCTTTATTCAATGTCACCTGTATATATTGACATTTGAATATTAGGAATGTACTCGACATAAATACTTCACGAATCACGAAATAAATTTATTCAGTATTTGTCCTTTGACAATATCGCATTTCTCAGATCTATTCCTGCGCGAAGTGCATCAAGTCGGCACGTTTGTTGAGATAATTGACGTTCTCTGGCGTCGGTATACAGTGCGGAAATGATGTGTGTCCGGGTAATTAGCCGGGCAGCTCGGTAGTGTGGCAACGGAACCGATCCAAGACGCGGGAAATCGCCGGTGAACGAGCCATCCATCAGGACAAGACTTGGCGTAGGGCCATTCTTAATTGCCGCAAAGGATGAAAGCTTTATGCAAGGAAGTTAGAGTAGGGAAACAGATAGTTTACTAGGGAGCGAAGAGATTTATATTTACTTACTGAAGCAGGGACTGTAGTAGTAGATCATGAAATTAGAGGACTCACCCCTTCTGAAAAATAAATAAAATTTGTTAGTCTTTTTGTTTTATTTTTTGTTAGATACAGGGTATTAAAAAAGGGTAAAAAAATTGAAGGTTATATACATTTCGATGTGCTGATTCTCAGTCAAAATGATTTTTTTCCAAAATGTGGGACATTTAATTCCTTTTTAGTGCACTACTGCCGACATGAATTTTTTATTAAAAATCTGATGTGGCCAACACAATACCTCCCGTTTAATTTAATTTTTATTCATGTAAATACTTAAAGTTAAATTAAATATAAATACCGGGTTCGATCCTGAGCGACGCAAAATATTTCGAATTTTAAATGGCACAAAAATGACCCCTGTGTAATATGCCGTGATGATATATTTATATACTTACCTATATTCATTGCTGGCGTGGAGAGTACACCACAGCGGTTAATTTTGTGCCATTTCAAATTCTAAAATATTTTGCGTCGATCGGAATCGAACCCGTTCATCATTATTACCGACATCTGCGTACTCTTCAATGGGTAATATGCCGTGATGATATACGTTTTTATTATCTTACATTTTTTTACATATTTACTTATGCTGGAAACTGTATTAAGTTCCTCTTTATATAATTATTGTTCCATTTACTATTTTCTTTATAAAACGTTAATATTATTTAAAATGATTAGTTCTTTAACAGTGACATATCTGTCAGTTACAAACATTTGAGATCTGAATTGTGTAACCATGTGTATGAGATGTGTTTAAAACGTAGGCTCCGGGATTAAAATTATAGAGCTAGTTTACACCCATCGTTTAGGCCGCGTCCTATACCCTATATTCGACCTATACCTTATAGGACGCCATGCTGTAAACATTTAGTAGGCGACCTGACCTAGTTTAGGTCAGGTCTCTTTTTCATGTGACCTGACCCAGTTTAGGCCACGTTTTAAATTGCGTGTAAACGCCTTAGTGACCTAAAGTGTTTGATAAAAACCCTGTAGGTGGCGGTTGATCCGTATTGTGATTTTGTTGACATCATATTTTGTAGGTTGTGTAAGTTAAATTATTGAATTATTACGGAAAAAAACTCATGTTCCGAAGCTGAATCTCCTGATCCTTGTGAAGTTCACAATGATGCAAACGAAAAAAGTCAATAAGAGCACATATTTCATTAGTGACAGCGTGAACATACCAATAAAAACAAATTAAAGATTGAATGATATTTGGTGATGCTGACATAACCTAATATACTTTTATCAATCTGGCATATGAAACTGCAGTTTAAAAAAATTAAGTGCGATTGTATTTCAACAGATGGCATTGACTCGAGGACTATATTACACCTATATTAGACCTAAACTTATCATTAGTCCCCATGGTGTAAACGATTTGTAGAAGACCTATTATAGGACAAGGTATAAGCCAGGTCGCATGAATAGGATTGGGTGTAAACTAGCTCATAGATAGTTTTATAAATTTGTCCATAAAAAAAATATATGAGAAAAGTATTAATGCAAACGTGTAGAAAATTTAATAATCTTTAATTTTTATATAACATGAATCTCGAAAAAATAACATAAAGATATTTTTCGAAGAAAAACTATTTTGAGCTTTTCAATTTTCGGTTATCTGATTTACTCCAAAATCTAATGCCACCTTTCCATATAAGAGTAAGGTAGAAATACAAGGTTTCAAAATGGAAATGAATGAAGACGACACGCAAAATAGAAATGAGTGGTAAAAGCTAAAGAAGAAGATGTTAGTGTCAAGTGCAATTTGCATAATTTGTTTATAAAATAATTTTGCTGGAAATATAGGATCTTTTGAAAATTTATGTATGGAATTTGTACATAATACATAGGATAGACGGAAGATAATGTGCTGGCCACATCAGATTTTTTTGTTTGCTTTTGAACAATTTTTTCCGATAGTACCTATATAGAACACATTTGGCTGGACATTTTAAAATAATAAGTAGTGGAAGCATCAGAATGAGGAAAGTCTTAACTTATGTTTGTGAGATAGAGAGATAGAGTAGAACAGTTTTCTTTGTTTATCATCTATGCATTTCTGTCTAAGACCAAAATTTGTCTTTCGAGTCGTCATCTTGAAAGACGTCTAATCCATATACAAAGCTTGTTGATGAAAGCATTGACTTTGACTGTAAAATGTAAAAATGGTTAAACATATAATTAGCCCCCAATTATTAAGGGGGTCTTGTGGTTATTTATTTTATTTTTGGGCAATTTTAGGGGTCGCGACACTTAAAAGTTTGAGAAACGATGAACTAGAATAATATTTAATAATGAGCGTAATGTCCAATTTCAGTGTTATTTTTTTCTCTTTTCAGACGCATGTTTCCAACACTGAGGGTATCCTTCACTGGGGTACGTCCCGAGCAACGGTACGCTGTCCTTCTGGACATCGTGCCAGTAGATAACAAGCGGTACCGTTACGCGTATCATCGCAGCTCGTGGCTGGTGGCCGGTAAAGCGGACCCACCCGCGCCCTGTCGTCTGTACGCTCACCCCGACTCGCCCTTCTCTGGGGAGCAGCTCCGTAAGCAGGTTGTCTCCTTCGAGAAGGTCAAGCTCACCAACAACGAGATGGATAAACATGGACACGTAAGTCGAGGGATAAAATAGAGTTTTAGTTGTGGAATAATGATTCATAAAGCCAAGTAGTCAAGCTATTAAAATTTGAAGCATTGCTTGATTTTCTAACTTTCTCAAGCTTTCCAGGCTTTGTAAATGCTCACGCACAAACTCATTTACGCATGCACATAAAATAGTTATTTAATTTATGTTCACGGTATACAGCGTGTCTCTATAATTTTGCTCATTGGTAATATTTTATTTAAAAAGGTACGAGGTTGGTTAAATATGCAAAATTGTGTCATTTTAAATAAGACAATTGGTGATAACAGAAAAAAAATGTATCAGCGGTTCCCAAAATATGGGACAAAATATATATTTTTTAAATGGAACCATGCATTTTTTATTCTTTTATTGGAAAAAGTATTTTTTTTTTCAATAAGGTAATGTTTCTGTACAATTTTTTTAAATAAACGAGTTATTTACACTAAAAAATGAAAAAAAAATAAACTGTTTTTTAGTTAATTTAGCCAAGTTAGCCACGGAAACAATTGTTTTTCTTTATAAATTTATTTTTCTTCAAACGTCATAAAAGTAGCATCTTTTGTGACTTGATTCATGAGGTAAAAGTTTAATTTCTACGCCGCCGGAGTAGAAGTAGCTAATTTCTACGCCGCCGGCGTAGAAATAAAATAAATAAATATCCATAGAAACTATACAAAATCAACGAATAAGAAATAGCCTTAATAAAAGAAACCTGTAATATCGTCCTAAATGTCACTATAACACGCTAGGTAACTTAAGAATAAAGTTACTAAATACGATCCATAGCTGTCAAATTTAAATATATAACCTGTGAATTGAAATATAAACAGAGTTTACTTTTGAGGAAATAACATTATTAAAGAATAGCAGATTTACAGATTACAATTACAGGGACGGTAATTAGCATAAGTATACTTAGAATTAAAGTGATAAGAAAAGAATATATTGTTTTGCAGAGATTTCTGGACATATCTTTCAGCCACACTGTTAGATTCCATCCAATCGAACAACTTCAGGGGGCGTACATTATAATCCTTCAAATTCCGACATAATTGCACACAAGGAGGATATAAAATTGCACAGTTTTTATTTAAACGTCAAAACGTGAAAATCTTCATTTCAATGTTTATAACCAAAAGGAAACAAATAAGTATCCATAGCTACAGGGCAATTGAAATCGCAAACGTAATTTACGTAAAATGTAACGTCAGTAGTAGATATTTTTCTTTAAATATCTACGTTTGAAGAAAAAATATAATGTGTCATTCGGAGTAAAAGTGTCTTTGTGTGCCTCGCGTGCATTTATCCGAGTCGCTTCGCTCGTCGTTTAAACTTCCACGCTCGTCACACAAAGTCTAACTTTTACTCCTAATAACACAATATACTATTATTTTATTAGGTAACTAATTTGCAGTAAGGTGTCGAAGAATTGCGAAAAGAAATACAGGCTAGATGTCAGTTAAGTAGAACGGTCGGAACTATTCCCAAAAGAACTGAAATGTGCCTAAGAAATGATAGCTTTTAATTTGAATATTTACTTTGAATATTTTATTATTACCTACTATGAAATAAGTTATAGAATAACATTACATGGCTTACTTGGCTAAATTAACTGGAAAAAGTATACATTGTTTTTATTATTAAACGTAAATAACTCATTTATTTGAAAAAAAAAATGTACTTAAATAACATTACCTTATTAAGAGAAAAAAAATACTCTTTCCAATACAAGAATAAAAAAATATATGGTTCCATTTTAAAAATAAACCGCTTTTTTGTTGATATCACCATTTTTCTCATTTCAAATGACACAATCTTGCTCATTTAACCAAACTCGTACATCTTCAAATAAAAATTCACTAGTGAGAAAACTTATAAAGACACTGTATAATACAGAACTAAAGCCCCTTAAAACTTACCAATTATGTGCAAGTAAAAATCGATGTATTCACTGAAAAAAAAATGTTGCACCTGTCATAATTTACATATAAGATCATTTCAGGCTTTCATAATGAGACACTACATGTTTATCAACACTGTTTCATATCTGCATACTCTTGATCTTGATTGGCGAAGATTGGCATTTTGAGAATATCAAATAAACAAAATATGAATTGTACGCCTATGTAAAAAAAAATGTTTAAAATCAGTTTTGACAATCAACAATATTTCCAGAGAACACAATGATTTTTACTTTTTTATAAAATTTTCAACTATGGCCTAATTGGTCAGTTTTAAGGGGCTCCAATTCTTATTGAAAGCATGTAAAACAAAAATTATTGCCCGATCTATCGGGTTAGTTTTACCATCGGTTAAGCGTTGTACGCTTACTTAAATAACCCTGTATAATTACGTACCTGTATGCACAGGCTGATCAAGCGAGAATGAACCCAAGCGAGAATGAACCAACAATAGGGTGATTGCAGATTATTTTATTTTATGTCAAATATTATACAAATTAATTCATAATAAACTGACAAAAAAATAATGTTGAATTAAAAAGACAAAAACTACCCCCCCTCTTATGACCTAAGAAGGCACCTATTCCTATTGGATGCCTGAATACAAGCACTTTCTTGTTCATCACGTGCATTTGCGTGTCTCTCTATCTCCGTCGCTTGTAAACAAAACTGGACACGTACTTTTGTGTTGGATATTTGAAGCTGTTCTGATGTCATACTCTGTTTTTAATCACGTGATATATTAGAAAATATACATATTTTTTAACAATTAATAATTCATTATTTATAGAAATTATTATACTTTTTTTCAATAAATAATTCAATAAGCAAAATTACGAGAATATAATATTATTTTATAAATACAAAAATCTTGCAACAAATAAGCAAATTTACTATAGGCAATATAAACAATAAGAAGTATCGAAAAGCGTATAAAATTTGCTTTACAATGGTTGTAAACAAGTAGTATGTTTTATTATTAAAAAATAAAATGGCGGACGTTTTGTTATTATTCATGGATGATACTTTTTACCTTCCGTTACCTTTAGGTAAGAAAGGTATTGTCTTTGGCCAAAAAATTCGATGGTGAGTTTTTAATGAATAAACAAGTTGGAGTTTCTAGAATACGAATTTACTATTTTTGCGATCGTGTCTGCATGTGTGTGTGTGCGTGTATATGCGTGTGTGTGTATGTGGGCGTGTGTGTGTGCGTATGCTGCGTGTGTGTATCTGCGCGCGCGTGTTTGCGTGCGTTTGTGTATTATGTGTGTGTGTGTGTGTGTGTGTGTGTGTGTGTGTGTGAGAATCTTGTCAGCCGCGATAACTCAAATACTACAATTATATTTTTTTCGTATTCTTCAATTTTACATCCAAATGAAGACTAGATATGATTTTAGTTACAATTGAACAACCGGAAGTACCTTAATTTGAAGCTCCTAACTGTTTTTTAAGCACAGTTAAATGACATTAAAAATATTAAAGAATATTTTATTCTCTATACGACTTGATTGTATTATTTTCTTAATATTCAGAGATAATATTAATAATAAAGAAATTAATTTTCCTAAATCTTGTAATCTTTGCTGACAGATGTCAGTATCAAGTACAATTTACACAATATGTATGTTAAATAATTTTACTGAAAATACAAGAAACTTTCAGTTGTGGATAACTTAAACGATGGTCGACTATAGAATGGATAAAGGGTCTAAGGAGAATAATCGGAGCGGCAGGCAACGTTTCTACTATTATATTAGTCTTAATCAGGGCAAGGAATGTCTAAATACATATAAACACCCATGGGGAACAATTATATAAAAAAATGCAGTATTGATTGTCGCAAAGGATAAAATTAAATAAATAAATAACATGTAAAATTGTATATAAAATACATAGAAAGGGCGGAAGGTATTGTCCTGGCCACAACAGATTTTTTATTAAATAAATTCATTTATATAGCGTTATCTGGGTAACAGAACCACTAAAACAAAATTTCACACTCTCTCGATATATTGAGATATTGCAAACGTCCTATATTTTACTTTTTAATAATTTAAAAAATATGGTAGGTATGTTTCATTTAAAATTTCATAGTTGGTAATCACATACTCCGGAACAGAAAGTAACAGAACGCTTCTTGATATGACATCTTATTGTCCATATTGGTTATAGTAAATCTGCTTCTCCCATAATAACGGAGATAATTGCTGGTTCATTCTCGCGTGATCATCCTGCATATGGATTATGTTGAATTGAGCGTTCCACTACTTTTTCATAACTCAATTTCTGCTCTTAAAAAGCTTGTTTTCAAAGAAGCTACTTGAAAGTCCAAGGCTTGACTTGAAATTTCATGCTTTTTAAAATGTTAGGCTTAGTTCAGGGTTTCTCAACCTTTTTTGTCTACCGCCCACTTTGTCATATTTTAAAGTAACGCAATTTGCTTATTGCCCACCTACATAATTCACGATATTTTTAATGCACTTTATTTTGAAATAAAATATAAAAATTATTGCAGTTAAGGGGCACAAAAATCAAATTAATCACGTTTTAATTTAAAAAGAAAATATGAGTGTCTTGCATTTGATGCTAATTAACAATAGCTATTTATGCTACAAGAGAGTATAATATTTACCAGCCTACTATGTCACCCGAACGAAGCGAAGGCTGGGAATTAAAGATATTTAGCTCTCGAGTTATACATATAATTTTTTTTTTCACTCCCGATCATTACTTTTTTATCCATGGTTGATACATTGAAACAAAGGGTTTTAATATTCATTTAATTTAAGAAGAAAAAAGAAAAACGCTGTCATCTGCCACATTTGACAAGTAAAATATTAATGAAATAAAGACAATTTAAAAAGAATTTAAATTCAAAATCGCATTTTATTACAATGAGCAAATAGTTCACACAAGTTTAAAATATATAATTCATGGTATATAATAAAATACGGACATAAAGGAGTTGCTTAGGAAAGTAAGGGAGTTACAGTAAAAAAAATTAAAGATGTCCGATCAAGGCCATCTGTATCATGAACGAATTAACAAATTGGTATACATTTGTTTATATCATTTGCACAGACTACAAGCGTGGATGGATATAAAACGCTTGTCTTTCAAAATTCATATTGTTTCGATTAAGTTAAGACATTCCATTTTAGAACGATGGTCGTTGCTGTAACGTTATTTTCTGTCAGTGTCACTGACACTGACACTGTGTCAGTATCTTACTTTTCACATATATGGTTTTACATTTGCTAATAAACTTACCAGTTGACTTAGTTTTGAATTTTCAATGCCTTTACTGTAACATACATTTTTATACTCGTAGTTATAAATAAACGACACTGCTGAATTTGAGAGATTGGGTGGAGCTAAAATCTTAATTCATGCAATTCGTAGATAATGTTGATCGGACATCTTTAAAAAAAATTACTGTACTTACATTGGTGGTAAAATAAACATACGTTTCTACAAACGTCATAATAGCCTACTTAATATAGGAAGTGGAAAAATATTTTAAATTTGGTTTTAGTTTATTTAAAAAAATCGATGACCTGCTCTTTCTTCAATTTTTAAATTAACAAAAAAATACTAATAATTTCTGCCGCCCACCAAAATTCGGAAATCGCCCATATTGAGAAACCCTGGCTTAACTTGATATTTCAAATTTTTCAATACAAGTCAAGCTTTTGAACTTCAAGTCAAGCTCGTAATTATCAATTCTGGTCTGGAATCTTCTAGAATATGATAAAATGTGTTGATTATATGCAGTAAGATAAAATATCAGAGATCCATAGAAGTATCCTGCTAATAATAATCTTGTCTATTTTTATGTAAGTTACATGGGTTAAAGTTACAACATAAATCAAACAAAACATAAATTTATATAAACTATTATGGATATTTGACGAGTAAAGTCGTATGCATATTTCTACGCTATTTCTTTAATAATTACGTATTCAGTTACCATCTAATAACTAATTTTCACAGACAATTTTATTCTAAAATAAAACATGCTTATTGCTTGAAAAATTCCATTCTAGTAATGTAGTATTTCACAGTTCATGAGTGTTTATAATGTTTCTGGTTAAGCGGAAAATATTACCTGAGGTGAAGTATTAAATAACCTTTATTTTTTCTTAAATAATTTACACATTCGACTTTAATTTAAAGTAATATAACTTGAAATTTAACAATTTAATGTGAATTTTGCTTTTATATGCAGAATCAACAAGAAAGAATATATTTCTTGATGACGTGCATTGGCTATTTTTTTGGATAAATTTAAGGATGTGGCTAGTGAAGCCCAATAGGCCTATGCAACATGCCTATTTAATCTGTGCCCATGCAACAATATAGGCGTGCACCTTTTATATAAAAAAAAACGGGCAGAAACGATACCTGGATGTGGGTGGACAACCTACTTCACTGTCTTTTTAAAGCCACTGTCTACCTAAATCCGAGTTCTGTGCGTTAGGTATCGTTTCTGTCAGCTGTTTTTATAAAAGTTGCACGCCCATATTGTACCTATGTATAAATAGCCAATTACGTATACATACTGTATGTATAAATAGCCACATCTTAAATTTAATATTAGTTTTTAGTAACTTTTTTTTGGATTGAAAGCATGAATATAATTTTGGGACCCCCTTCATATACGTCATACTATAAAAATGTGGCAATGGGAATGGGGTCAAGTATATTAAAACTAGGTACGATAGAGACTAGTTTTTAAAATATTTCAATTGTTAAACATTCAAGCCTTCTACTATGTTTTTTTGAAATCCGAAATACATTTTTAAGTAAATGAAAGGAAACAATGTAACTAAATTAAATAATTCTTGTTTGATTTAATGATTCCATGCCAGATAGAAACCACGTGGGTTTATATAAAAATAAAAGATATGTTAAATGACAAAGACAGTCAGTGGCAATCAAAATTTGACTATAGTATACATATAGCCAATTTTTTCTTAGAGTGGTATTCCATTGTGATCACGAGATAGCAGAATATGATTAGAGAAATCACATATGTTTTTAGCAAAATTTGCCTTGATTCTTTTATTTTCAAACAGCGTTTGTTTTCGTAGGGTGTTCATTTTAAATAGGCCACCATTACTATCTTGAAAACTATAAGAGCTACCAAGACGGTTAAATGGTCAAACTATTTCTATTTCATAAGACAAATTTAAAGAAAAGAAAAAATATTTTTTGCAACCAGTGGTTCTCAAAACACGGGACCTAACTTTTTTATTTTAAATGAGAACATATTATATTTTTTATGTGTTCATACATTAGAGAATTTAATTCTGAATATAATGTTTATATGCCCTTAAATAACGATTTTTATGCGAAAAATGCATGTAAATTTTTATATTAATTTGATTAAATTATGGCTATTATAAGAGTGTCATGAATGGAAAAAATGAATACGTGTTATTTTTTTGCATAAAATTAGAATGCCATGAAAGAAATATATGAATATTTTGTGTGTTTTGACAGTCATACGAACAAAATATTCACTTCTTCTGAGAAAAATGATTTTCACATGTTAACGGGCTATGTTCGGGTTTCAAATATTCACCCGCTATATATATATATATATATATATATATATATATATATATATATATATATATATATATATATATATATTCCTCTAACAATTATCGTCTGTAGAAGACGTAAATATTATATTTTGAGGTTATCACATGATAGTTCTCAGTTCTGTACTTCCTATATTCTTATTTCTGAATATTATTCTATTTCAGAGAGTTTATACTGCTTTGCATCACATTGGAATACTATTTTTAGAGAAATTTGTAGTTTTTTATTAATATTTTATTAAATTGCTTATTATCTATTAATGTTTTCATTTATTGACCACGACAATCATTTTAAACATATTTACATATATTTTTATAATTCTTGAAATATATTAAATGACACTTATTAGTTTGAGGGAAAAAAATCAGGTCGTAAATATTTATAAAATATTGCAGCAAAGAATAACAATAATTAAGACTTTGTAGAACTAAATATTGCTTTTAATTTGGATAAAATTTTATATGAAAAAAAAAATTAAAATAGTAGATCTTATTACTATAAGAAAACTTTATATCATTAGTAAATAGAAATTCTATAATTTATTGAGTATTCTTTTTGTTTAGTTGGTGCTGAACTCAATGCACAAGTACCAACCTAGAATCCACCTGGTGAAGAGACCTGACGGAGCTCCTGCCCAAGTCAACGACTTAGAAGGAGAAGAATACAAAACGTTCATATTCCCTGAAAGTGTTTTCACTGCGGTTACCGCCTATCAAAACCAATTGGTAAGTCGCTTAATGGAATTTCTCTGCACTGCAATATATCTTGATTAATCCCTCCTAGTTTTGCCAACATAATAAAACAGAACGTGTGCCAAGAATTTTTAGTCTGTAGAATATACAATTTATAAATCCTCACTGAGCGAGCTATAATTCAAATGATAATTAATTACGGTCTAAAAATAATTTACTGGAATTTAAAATATAGATCTCTCATTGGAAACAGAATACAATGGGGATGGGTAGACAGTAACAGAGGCTTAGTTTTAGGGTTGCAAGAGGGTGCTTAAAAACCCGTAATAATAAATCAATGTGGACGCAAATATTTCTAATAACACTATGAGTTTTAGAAGGATTATAAAAAAATGGTACTTGATATTTGTTCTTGAATTAAAGTTGTAAAGGTATAATAGTATGGACCATTAAAATGTAATATTTCTTCATCTTCTTCTTTTTAAAGGCGTTGCCTCTGAGAAACTTAATTATTTGTAGAGATCCTTCAACAAATCTCTAGCCTCAGCCATAGTTAAATAAACAGTTTTTAATTTCAAATAAGGTTTTTTTTACAAAAACCTAACAATTCAAAAAGTTAAAATTTTCATGAAACAAAAAACTTTTCTGTTATAAAATGTTCATTGAATGACTGATTTCTTTTTCAAAGATATAAACATAAAAACAAGGGGTGGTAACATGAATGGTGATTAGGAGATGAGTAGGAAGGAGATGTCTAGCAGTGGTTAACTCTGTCAATCGTTTATGGTTTATTTTAGAGAAAAATACTTTAAATAAAAGTTGCGTACAATTAATTTTTATATAACTTTTATTTGAAGTTTTTGTTCTCTAAAATAAACCATAAACGATTGACAGAGTTAAAACACTACTAATCGTCTCTGTCGTCATCTAATCACCATTCATGCTACCACCCATAGTGTTCAGTTTGAAATTTTATTTTATAGATCTATTATTTATTAAAAAATTAAAATTAAAACATCTGGACATGTTTGGTGTTTGTAGGATTGTCTCCATTATCCGATGGAAATTATAAAAATGAAGAAAACTATACTGTATATTTTTTTAAGAAAACAGTAACTAGTGTAACATTTATTTATTTGGGTGAAGTGTAAAAATAAGAGAAATATTATTAATTAAAATAATACGTTTATTAACCGACAAATAATTGGGACAAATATTAAAAATATAATAAAAATAACTAACACTATGGATTAAATAATTTAAAACACTAATTTAAGACTAAGAATATTATTAAATGCTTAAACACTAAGATTTTTTATTTAAACAATATTTATATCACCAACTTCATTGCTCGTTGCTTCTATGTATCAGACTATCTCTCCGTTATCCTTCGGACGGTATTTATACAGCCCACTATCCTTGTGGAACTTTCTGACGCCACAATGTTATTGAATACAATAGATTTAGTTAACCGGTATAATTAACAAGTCTAGCCGTATGGGTCGTTCCGTCGCTGGGATTACGTCATCGCTCGGGAATATTCTACCAGTAGCGGCACCTGAATACTCTTTAGTGGCGCACGTAACTCTAAGAACCTGATTTATAGGACAAATTGTTAATCTAGTAACAAAATTTGGCACTAAATTCAAATATTTATTGTTACTTGCTGTTTCCATCTCCAAGATTATTATTGTTGTTTTACTTTAGAGTTCTTCTCTTTTAATTTAAACGCAATTTGACTTCTCCGCTGTTAATTCGACAAACCTTCATGAAACAGATTTGAAACGACTGATGTTTTAAATGTTTTATTATTAATTGCAACAAATTCCTTAACCTGAGATCAAATAAGTTCAATTTGGTTCATCTTGCAGTGATACGGCGGCAAACGTAAAATCTCCCGCTGAGTATTTCGAATCATTTCGTCTAGTTCGTAAGGAACTGGATGAGTTTTTCATAGTTTTTACCATATCCAAGTAATTCTACTTTTTCATTTTGGCGGAATGGAATTGGGCGTTGTCCAGCAGAGTTACACAATTTTCTCTTAAAGATGGCAGAATTCGTGACATCCACTCTTCAAACACATTGGAATTCATGTCCTCGTGATAAATAATAGAATTCAGAAAACCAAAAGATAAATATAGTTAAACTCATATGAAGCAAAATGAAAACAATAAGAATTGAAATTATATTCACTCATTATCAGCTGATACGTACGAACAAAAATATACTTTGAGTTGATTGATTTTTAACTATCAATTTAAAACAGTATCAGTAATTATATTTAAAAATATGTATTATATTTACTAGTAATTAACCGTAGTATAGTTTAAGGTCCTCCTACAATTAAATACTGTATCACATTAATATCACCACGTACTACCAAATTATACGTCTATATGCTTTTGAATCGGGAGAGATGGATAGAGAAAAGAAACGGAGCAGTAAATTTACATCGTGTAACTTTGATTGGTTGATCAAATAAATCCTATCTTCTCCTCACTGTTTTCTTACAAAAAAAAAATAGAGTAGGTATTTTCTTATTATTTTGTTGAAAAATCTAAAACTCCTTACAAAATTATTTTCAAATACAAAGTAGAACTATTTTGCTGATCGCACAATTAGAAACAGCGTAACACAAGTGGCGGTCCTAGTGCTTGCCGGACTGGTGGTTGATGGAGGAGGTGACTTTTGAGGAGGAACACACAATTATCAATTTAATTTTATAAGGATTTTTTTCATGTTAAATTAAATAACACATAAATATTATGTACAGTATACTTACAGCAAGTTTCATCTCCTGAAAACCCATGTTGGGTCGAAACGGTCGAGACTGAAACAATTAAAGTGACTGATTCCTAGAAAAATTGTTTCATTTGATTCGAATTTGTTCATTTTGTTGGTCCGTTAATTAAACAAAGCGTGGATGAACGCTTCTGCAATTAGTCATAAAGGTTTGTTCTAACATACAATCAAATCAGAACGGAACTGTCCGATGCATGCACAATATTACTATACTGATTTGATTGTATGTTGGAATAAACTTATTGTATCCCTAAGCCCAGCACATTTTTTGCAAGTATTGTCCCTTATGTCTTACAAGGTAGGTTTTACTGTACATACTGCATTTTTATGAAGTTGTATTTCATTGTGCCAAAAGTAAATGGTCCCAGTAGAAGATAAACCGGCCGAAATATTATGAGTAGGTATATGGGCTCGTAAATGACGATATACATATTTGTACCGTTGAGAGCGCTTCCTAGGCGTCACCTTAATATTTCTTAAAGCTATTTTTGAGAATTTAATAAAAAAATATTTAGGCCTTTAGGTTCACATATTTAATTGAAAATAAAGTCAGTATAATTGGACGTTTCGGGTGTAGAACCCACCCATCATCAGCTGAATAAAAAGTAAAAATTCACATAGTACAAAAAAATAATTTTACAATCGAATAATTGTTCACTTACCAAATACAAATTCGTAAAAAATTACATTGTGAAATAAATATTTTGAAACATAATTACAAAAGTCGTCTTTTATGATACAAGGTTATAGAAAAACAGCACCATTTTGCGGTGACTGCCGACAGGCAATGAAATTTCAAATTGCAACTAATGCAAGTGCAACCTGCACACGGACAAATACAGGCTGGCCGAACGAAAAGTAACTAAAAGCAAATGAATGTAAAACGCGGTAAATTCAAAAACTATGAAAGATATTTTTAAGGTGAACTAAATTTTGTTTGTAATCTGTGTGGTTATTAATACTTATAACTTTATTTATGTTTATATGGCAAGTTTCATATAAAAGTCTTGTATCTTTATTGGGAACTTTTTCCAAAATTTTAAACTCTTTGAAATTAAAATTTATGACCGGTTTGACAGTGATGTCTGCATAAGGCATTATAGTCTTCGTGTAAAGTATTACAATGGTATTGGTGTTGATATAATCTTTTTTTTAACAGGTTGAGAGGTCTCTTATTGTATCCATAAAAGACGACTTTTATAATTATGTTTCAAAATATTTATTTCATAATGTAAATTTTTACGAATTTGTATTTGGTAAGTGAACAATTATTCGATTGTAAAAATTGTTTTTTGTACTATATGAATTTTTACTTTTTATTCAGCTGATGATGAGTGGGTTTTACACCCGAAACGTCCAATTATACTGACTTCAGTTTCAATTAAATATGTGAACCTAAAGGCCTAAATAAATTTTTATTAAAAACACCTACCAATTGGTTCCCAACATTCCTAAGCTATTTTTGAGAACATACCGAACCGCAGGTGCCACTTTAGTGCTATTAGAAGTTGACGTTGCTCGGATGCCGGATTCGAACCAGGGCCGTGCAAACCACAACCGATCAATCAACGCATGTGAATTTAATTGTATGTTTTCTATGTTGTGATTTTAAAGTTCTCGTTGAAATTATTTTTAAAAAATGTCAAATAAATTTTCTTCAGAATTAGTTTAATCCATGTAAATTATCAAGTGTTGTAAAAATCTCCAGGACAAGAATTAACGAGGAATTGATAACAGGCACACATATTTTTTATTTTTGAGTAGAAGATTCACGAGCAGATAATTTTTACGGCTTAGCGGCACCGCGTCGCGCCGCGACGGTCCGTCGGATGTAAATATTTCATTAGTTTGCGGTGTCTCCGCCTCCGCTTAAATTGAAATAAATCCCGCGGTGGCTGATTTGTGTGCGGATCAGTTCGGCTGACAATGTTTATGCTTCGGTTGGATTACGCGCGTCTCGCAATGTTCGCCGCGGCAATCTCTCAATTAGACGCTGGCGTCGGTCCAAGCGGCGCTGATAGCATTACAAATGATGCGGCCACAGGGGTTATCTCTCTTTGTATCAACCAAACACCCACAAGGCTTCATATTTGAGCACGTATCTCAACCAATATACCTTTCATTTGCAAAATATTTTTTTCTATAGTACTGCTTCATAAATAGACTTTTCTACTCTACCAACGTATAAATAATGCGTAAGACATGCTAGGTCCTTCGTTGTTTAGAAAGATACATTTAGTATTAAACTTTTCTGTATCTCAATAATTTATGATATCTATTGTGATATAAACAAAAATAAAATCTGAGTAACTGCAACGCGTCATTTTCAAAATAAATTTAATTTAGCAGACTTTTCAAACGGCAAACAACTATTTTTTAATCACAATAAAATGGTTTGTACCATGAACGTGGTTCTAACACCGGTGTTACTTAGAACAATGTCAACGACTTGGTTCATACTTCAGGGTTGTCAACAAAATCAGTGTTGCCAATATACTGATTAAGCCGAAAATGTACTGATAGCCATATTTAATAAATTTGACGGAATTATTTAAAATATTTTATTATTATTATTATTTATATTGACGCCCAAATAATTGTTATTTCGGAATAATAATATGTCTTTTAATATTATTTCCTTTATTGTATGTTTACAGAGATAAAATAAAATTTAGTGATGAAAATAATTGTTCAACACTCACTTATGACAGTACAGACATTGCAATTTGCTTTAAGGTATGCAATTCAGGTGCAATATTACATTTGTTACTTTCCCAATGCTCTTATGTTAACTGTTTCTATATTATTATTTCCATCTAGCAAAGAATTGAAGAGTTGGGTAATACCAAATGTTTACCATGATATGAACCCTTATGAATTTCGGGTAACCCGTTAAGAAATATTAGTTCGGATTCGGATTCAACTCTTTAGAATTTTTTTGATTAATTTTGGTTTTAGGGTTCGAGTCCGGTTCGACTCCCTGTTTATAATAATAGTAAGCTTTAAATTATCCAGTTTCGGACATAGGCCTCCTCTTCTCTCTTCCAGTCTTCCTTGTCTTGGGTCAGTGTAGCCCAATGTGGGTTATGTTGTGATAATTTGTTTCTCCATCGAACTGTTTGGCGTCTTCTACTCCTTTTGCCATCTAGTGGTATCCATATTGTTGCTTGCTTACTCCATTTTTCATCCGTTGTTCTAATCAGATGTCCTGCCCATTTCCACTTCAGTTTCCTGGCTGTCTGTAACGCATCTCTTAATTTTGTTTTGCTTCTTATTGTTTCGTTGGTTATCCTGTCTTTATATGTTATTGTGAGCATTTTTCTCTTCATTTTGCTTTGATATACTTGTAGGGTATATAGGTCCTTCTTGTTTGGAGCCCAAGTTTGGCAACCCTGTTAGTGTTGAATATTTATTATTGGGATTTCCCTTTCTTTTATGTATTTTAATGACCAAAATTGTTTCCAGCTATTATTTATTCTTCTTTTTATTTCATTTCTTGTTTCATTCATATTATTTGTCGAGCTTAAACATTTTCTCCTGCTACAAACTTTTATTTAGACCATCAATAACTATTACAAATCTTGTTCGTAGTTCTATATTATTTCTTCTCCTAATTAAAATATAAAAATCGCAAGTACTATGCATATTGTTTTGAAATAATTGAAAAACAAATATAATCTGTGATTGATAACGTCACTTGTGATATCGGTGTGTGAAAATGGATGTGGATGAGGTGGACATAACAATTAATAAAGAATCTGCATGTACTTTTATATTGGAATGGTTAATACTCTTTGAATACTGGATTTAAATGGATTTTTTTTATAATAAATAAGAAGGTAGGCTGATAATTTTAAAATGATTATAGTTGAATGCATTTCATTTCCATTTTCACATTGATTATCGAATTGGTTACGCGTGGTAATAACTTTCATCTTGGTAGAATGTAAAATCACGAAGTTGCTTCTCTCGAAATAAGCAAGGCGAGTGCGAGTGGCAGCAGCGCTGGACTATAATTAAATAAGACGGAATTCTGGCGATTCATAAACCGGGCGCAAAATTGCACACCCCGGGCAAAGGCTCCGTAAATACGTTATTAGCTCCGCGTAAAATCATGAAAGGCGGCGTTACGAATCACTCAAAGCACTGGAAGCTGCGCTGCCGCATACACCATGGGAAATCTGTATGCGGACGCGGACGCGCGCTAAATACGTTATGAATGCTCATTTTATAATATTTCTAACGTTATTTGCTTCTTGTGCGGTCTACATCACCATTGTTAGCTTAAATCATATTTTAACTAATAGCTAATTGAAATCATATATAATTATGTGGATGTAGTGTGGGAATTTAAAACAAAGCCTGCAAAATTTTGTCCGGGAGCTGGACTCTCTTTCATTAGCGGTAGCTACAAATAACGAATTTTCTTTCATAATACAGTGCGTTCAAAAAAATCTAACTCGGAATAAGCTATAAACAAAGAAACGTATGTATTAATTTAATTAAATGTCAATTTGACACGAGATATTGTCAAAAATGTAATCTAAAAATTCTGTTGTGGCCGTCACAATACCTCTCGTACCCTTTCCATTGTGGCATATAAAAGTATTGTATTTAACAATTCTTGTACACACAAAAAAATCTAATTACATCTAGTTTTTATATTTATATTTGTAATAACATAAATATTCAAAAAATAATATTTAGAAGATTTTTGTTAAAATACTACTACTTCCGGTTGTCTAATTGTTAGGAATACGTAGTTACACAGGTCTTTAGTCTTATAGAATTTGAGAAATCGTACATACAACAATCTCACACACACATCCATACACACACATCCACACACCACACACACACATACACACACACACACACACACACACACGCGCGCGCACACACACAGACATCATCGTAAAAATGTTATTATCGGATTCCAGGGACCTTAAAACGTGCTTATTCACCAAAATCTGGATATGCGATTTTTAGCATGAATCCAATTATTCTCTTAGCGAGAGAAATTAAAACACTCTATAATCTTTTCGCGATCCCCACAAAAAGCTTGTAGTTATATTAATGAAAAATTATGCACTAGTAACAAAAAAATATTCATGGTTGTGATAAATTATAAATTATATTTATCAAAGTTTTCATCTTTTGTTTGTCTATGTAATGGCGCCGATGAATGACGTCTACATTTGACTAGATGGCGAAAAGTAGTACATTAATCCAAATTGGTACAAAATAATATTTTGTACGAGTAGTACTTATTTTAAAACTTTTGTCTTATATTGATATTTTATTTTAATCTCCAAACCCAAAAAGCTAGAAATGTCAACAAGACAAATTACAAGTGTTTCGTCGTTTACTACTCGGTTGCCATCTAGTAGTTTTACCAGTACTATTGCAAATGCTACGTCATTTTAACGCACTAGTTCATGGGTCATTGTTTAAACAATAATAATAATAATAATAATAATAATAATAATAATAATAATAATAATAATAATAATAATAATAATAATAATAATAATAATAATAATAATAATAATAATAATAATAATAATAATAATAATAATAATAATAATAATAATAATAATAATAATAATAATAATAATAATAATAATAATAATAATAATAATAATAATAATAATAATAATATAGAGTATAAAAATATTGAAAATAATGACAATCTATCATCATTACTGAAATATGTGACTAAAATCAAATTGGTACATCCTGAAATCCTGAAATTTATATTATTACTGCCACTCAAAGCTGTCGTACAGTTGCACCATAAAAGTCACTGTTGTGCTCTTAGAAATTTAAAAATCATTTTGAAGTTTGTCATCGATCGGATTCGTACTTCCGCATAAATCAAATCACAACCGGATTCTACAGGATTTTTTAATAAGAACTTTTTTTTAAATTGTAAAGAAAACACATTTTGTATGAAAGTTCGGAATATTTTAATTGAAATATGTTGTAGAGACTCTACAATTTACGAATGAAAAACAATATCCGATAAATGTCCACCTCGACTTCATTGGCAGACATCGATTCTTTTGACAAAATTTGTGCACAATTGTGGCTCAATCTCACGAATTACGCGACCATGCTGGCCATGATCTTGGTGATCATTTTAACCAAATACAATCCTATTGAAAAAAAAATGTCCGTATTGAAAAACCCGTTATTTATGTAAACTAAAAATCAACATTATTGGGTCTATCGACAACAAACGTATTCTTTCTTTCCTTCAATTAGAAAAGATTGAAAGAGCAGCATAGGCGAAGCAACGAAGAAAGCATCTTAATTAATGGGTATCCTTCCGAATATAGAAGCCATAAAGGCAGAAAAAGAATCCCGTATAGTCGCAGTATCAGATGAAAATGTATCTGGCGTCATTCTCGCGTTAATTGGTTGACACAGTCGTAAGTTGTGTATCACCTACACATCCTGCGAGCATTCAGTAGCAGTAACTAGTCTATCGTGTACGTCTGTCTTGTCGGCTGAGGCTGAGCGCGCTCCAGATGTTGGCATCTCGAGCGTCGAGTAGCATTCCCGGCCAAAGTAAACATAAATAATAGTTTTTAAATGAGACAGGACGTTTCACACGGGCCGCGTGTGTGGCGGGACACATGATGCGATGCGCCTGTCGAGTGACTGATTGCTGCCGCGCTCGGAAATCTTCGTTAGACTTCGTGAATGATCGAGTTTCTTACTCTAGTTTCTTCACATATTCACAGCATCCCAACGTACCATCCATGGTATAGAATAACATTTCAACTAAAGATTTGTTTGAAATCCATATTCAGAGCCTTGTGGTGCACACTTTACAACAATTTTAAATGCTATTTAGATATTTTCGCTTTGTTGGCATTATTCATTTGAAGATATCCATGTTATCTCTGATGAAATTTTAAAACGTAAACGCTCACACGATACAAATATGTCATCATAATTACCCAATTCTGTGGTCAAAGCAGATTGACACACCCAGCAATGGGTAATATGCTATGGTATATTTTTAAATATATTCTAAGTTTGTTTTCGAAAGTCGAGAGCTTTGAAAAAATTCTTCATTCGTCCAAATTTAAATGATTAGATCTGCTTCATACAGCATAAATTTTCCGTATTAATAACAGCAATTATTTCAATTTTTTCCTTTTCCAAAATATAATAAATTTCATCAATACATTTTTATTTAACTACATATTTTTATTTTAGATTTAAATTTTATTATCTAACAAATTTATTATCTACTGCAAGTTCTTCTCAAATTTGGTAGCGAATAAACACTTTATGAGGTACCTAATAAATTATTTGGACATTGAAATATTATTATAGTAAAAAAAATTAGGCAGACGACGCACGTCATCAACTTGCAAAAAACCTTATAAAATGAAATATTACTTCTACAAATTATTAGGTGTTATTTATTTAATTTTAGTGGACATCTGTATTTATAAAAATTATCTGTCATAGTTGAAGTTTATCATGCGGCAGAAAAGGATTGGTCAAGCGTATTTTCCTTGTTTAACTTTATTTAAGCACATTTTATTGCAAATAGGATGAGATTCACCTATTTGTTTTCTTCGGCATTGAAGATTTTGAGATGCATAATGCGTAATGCATAAAAGTTTGGAGTTTTTAACTTTTGTTGCTATGTATTGTGCTTATGCATTACGTTATAATCGCCGTCAAATGAGTATGGACTGATGCTCAACTTTTTATCTTCTCCGCACCCTGTCTCTTGCCCTGCAGTGTTGCCGCTTCTTCATAACTTGGCATTTTTAACATCCGTCTTTATCACACACGCTTATTATGGCCTTTGAAAAGCAAAGAGATAAATGTATGCCAATTTGTTAATTCGTTCATGATACAGATAACCTTGATCGGACATCTTTAAAAAAAAATACTGTACATTATTAACGTTATTCATTAAAAAAGTAGCTGTGAGGCTTTATTCCTATTACGGAATATAAAATTATTTAGTATAACAAAGTCATTCTCAGTAGTTCCAACGTATGGTATGAGAACCAACTACAATTATTTCAAATTATTTTATATTCCGTAAAAGGAATAACGATCGACTTAGAAATAATTCTAAATATCATTAATGTATACGTTACTTAATACTAGTATTTTTTTCTTCTTTAAAAAAAATATCACTCAATCATTTCTAGAAGTTCTATTTAATTTTATATGGTTTTTTCAAGTTGATGACGTACATCTTCTGCCTGTTCATTTTTAGTATAGGAAGTTGTAAGGAGATTGAAATACCGGCCCTTACCGTTAAAGGTGCTATGAATTTCGTGATTCTGACTATAACAACCTGGGTCAAAACTTGTAAACTATTTCAGATTTTCAAATAGCACAAAATTCATATCCTTGATCTCTTTTTACGCTATCTTTAGGAATGCGTGAGGTGACGTTTGATAAGCGCCCTCAAAGACAAAGATATATAATTATCTAAATCTGCATACAATAAAAGCAAATAAGCACACTTAGAAATGGGTAATGCTTTATCTTTAGTTTTTCCCACTTTAAAGATCCTTCGAATTCTTTATCCATCCGAATCACTCCATCATTGAAATTTGAAACATACAAAACAGATGATGATAAATTATTCATCTCATCATGAGTCCTCCTGGTTTTCAAATTCTAATGCTGACCCATTTCGAGGTGCATAGCAAGTAGCTGTTGGTCTCCGACCCAAGATGATGTATGGGTCCGCATTCCGCCCCCCGCGCCGATATAATTGGCCCACCCCGGGAGCCCGAGTCACTGTTTGCTTGCGCCACGGGGCGCCTCACCGGCCATTGTGTGCCTCATCATCGTCATAGCACATGTCACGGTATACACATACATAACATGGCTCTGTTTGTTCCAGATCACCAAGCTTAAAATCGATAGTAATCCCTTCGCCAAAGGATTCAGAGATTCCTCTAGGCTCACCGAGTTCGAGAGGTAAGATAGTTTTTGTTTTGTTGATTCTATAACATGTTGAGGTGAGCCGTTCGGTAATTCAGATGATTAAGAAATTATAAATGTCAAATATTACTGACTTAAAAATGGTTAATTTAACTTTCTAATATTGTTTCCAACTGTTTCTTTCTGTTGCTTTTTGTATTTTTATTTCAATTTGTAGATTTTTTTGTTATTCACATGGAGGATGGCATTTTTTATTCAGTAAATCTTTGCTGATGAAAAAGTAGGTGCATCATCTTCTGTAGCAGATTGTTTGAGTTCTTCGGGTTCATTAGTTAAAACTATTGATCAACAATATAAAAAAAATTCTAGCGAATTCTGGAACTAGACGTTAGTATTTCTTTTTTAATTTTCTAGCTACTAGACTACTGTCTAAGAGTACTCTAGTACTCTAAATTGTCAACTACTGATCCATGGCAACAAAATTTATAGAGAATTCTAGAAAGAAGACGTACTGTTCCTTTTTTTAACATTCTAGGGTATTCTTTTTAGGCACTAGACTCTGCTTTCTAAATATTGTACTCTAATCTGCCAATGTAAATTAGATAACCGGAAATGACACTTTACTTGAAGCTCAGAACAGTTTTTCTTCGAAAAATACAATTAGATTACATTTTTTCGTCATTTGTGTTATTATAAAAATTAAAGATTATCAAATTTTCTACAGATACTTTTTCTATATATTAATAAATTTATAAAATAATTAATTTTATAAATCCGGGACTCTATACTTTAAAGACAAACATATCTCCTTGGTTACACAATTCAGATTTCAAATTTATGTAACTGACAGATAAATGTCACTGTCAATAAATTAATCATTTCAAATTAATAATGGTATTATTTTAAAAAGAAAATATAAATATATAAAATATCTAACTAATAAAATAATTTCCATGTTTGTAATTGAAAAGAAATTAACGTCACTATCACAAAATAAAATTATGGTAAGATTCTGGAGAAGAAAATACGGATAATACATAATAAATTGGAACATTAGTTTATTACTATATTATGCAACGGAACTTAATGCAGTAGCCAGCATTAATAAATATCTAGGTATGTATTTAAGGCCGTATTTATTTGGGAACTTCAAGTTCAATCTTCAACACTTCAACCTGGGTTACTTCTAAATAAATAATACAGTTCAGAAATTTCGAATTCACGTCATTTATTCCCATTAAAGGTAGTATAATTTGTTCTTTTTCGCCTGATTTTATTTGTATATAAACCACTCCTCATGCAATCCACATCACAGTTTTAAGAAATAAATAAAGAACGCAACTGTTAAGAAAGAAAGAGTAGACGGGTTGGATCTACTAGCCCAGCAAATTTGCTGGGTGACTTGGATCAGTTCAGGAGCAGCAACCTACCAAGTTACTGTAAAAGTCCCAAATAAATACGGCCTTAATTAACAAAAAATAAATGGCGGAAGGTATTGTATTGGCCACATCAGATTTTTTCGTTAGCTTTTTTTAAAAAAAAAACCTCAACAGGATTAAATCCCAATTACAGAGTGGGTTCACAAACATCCATGCCTTAGTGGGATTCGAACCCAGAACCTCGAGCGCACTCATGACTAAGAAGCGTTGCTCTAACCATTGAGCCACCGGATATCTTTTATGAAGATATTACAATAATGTTTCGTCCCGGGCTCGATTATTATCTTATTTACACAAGAATAATTACATCTTCATCTATCGTCGCTTTCAAGCAAGATTGGATCACCGTGTAGATCTGAATCTTCTTACTAGGACGGAAAAGTGCTTGTCACAATAGTAGTCAAACACTAGAAACTCGGTGTGTCTGCTAGGGATTACTAGGCTAATAAGAAATTGTAGTTTTCTCTTTTTCTATTTTGGATAACGGCTCATCTTAGCATGTTATAGAGTTGACTGTTTATATCTTCCTACGAGCATATATCATAACTTATCAAAAGTTATAATTACAGAGAGACGATGGAGTCAATGCTGGCCGAGCAACACTACTTGCGATCTCCTCTCCGACCATTTGGCGAGTTAGACCAACACAACAATAACCTGAGCTTGGAAGAAAAAGCCCTTTTGGCAGCTCGTTCCCAACTATTCCTCCGAGCAGCCGCCGCAGCTGCAGCAGGGCCCTACGTCCCTGCTTTGGTGTACCCCGGGGCAGCACATCAGCAGCCGCCTCCAGGTGGGGGCGGAGGGGCTGCGTTATGGAGCCAATGGCAGTTGCTTGCTGCTCATCAGCAACAGCAGCAGCTAGCAGCAGCAGTGGCAGCAGCCGCTGTAGCGGGGAGCGTGCATCCAGGGTTGGCGAGACCCCTCGCCCAGCATAGATACTCTCCGTATACGACTCCCCCGCCCCCTCAGCCCCCGTCGGTGCTGCATCCCCCGCGGCCGCCAGTGTCGCCACCTGTGTCGTCGCCTGATACGAGCCTGAGGTCCCCCCATCACTCTCCACCGCTTACTCTACCACAACCCCCCTCATAGTGCTGTGATCACCACGTGGATGTTGAAAACGCATACAATAATGTACATATTATATAGATAATTTATTATACGGGGTGGCTACACCGTCCCAGCAGTGTATAAATATCGATATGTGGTTAATAATTAATTCATTATTATATTATTGTATTATTATTATTATGCTATTTCGTGCAGCTTCAAAAGTACTACCTACTTTGTAATAATTAAGAAAGAATAATTATGTTTATGTCACGAGATGAACTTGTTTCACTACCTACCCTTCCTCACATTTTCAGGAAAAGGCAATGCACAACAAAAACAAATTCGAGAGTTTTGTGGCGGATAAAGTAAACTGTCACGACATATACATATCAAGTTGTCCGCCACGTTACTCCCATCCATTGTTGATCAGCTGATAACAAAAACGTTAGTCTAATTTTGTAATTCATTTGACTGTCACGTCAATAAATTTAGCTATAAATATTTACACTTTGTTATACAATATAACTTTCCAAGCGTTTATTTTACATCTACAGTAACGGCTAAAACCATTACAGATTTGTCTTAAAATAATTTGAAAATATATATTTATGAAATAAATATTCACCCCAATTGTGAAATAAAGTTGCTAACTCTTGCAAATAACCACAAGAATTCAAACACTCAAGAAAATATGAAAACGATAGGCTTTACATTTGTTTGTATTGAGTAATTTTTTAACAATTTTGCTAATAATAGCAACTTATTTTAACAAATAGAGGTGATTATATGAATACAGATTAACAAAAAAAAAGCATATCGAAATTTTGATATATTTTGATTTGATTTGACATTTCGTTTCGATGCGATATTGTCAATTTAACTATAAGCTCTTGCAAATGGCCATTCATTAATTAATTAAGTAAATTTATAACTACCTTTGGTAATTCAATCAAAATCTTTGAACTACAGAAGTAGTTTCTATTTGAAATTATTTTTGTTTAACAATAATATTAGTATTTTGTGTTAAATGTAAGTGAATAATCGTTTCAATTTTTTTTTCTGCAGAAAAATCAGATTTTCACCTGCCGTGAGGCATACGAGTAGAATCCTGTATAGCAAGATTTTAGCAAATACGTATCTTTTTTATCTAATTTAACACATAATTTAACATAATAAAATAGTAAAACAAAAGTTACAGAAGTTAACCTATTCTACATAGTACGAATTAAAAATTCGGAAACAATCCGCATAGCGGTGAGTGGGCGAATGAATGAGGGGTTCAATAGCCTTTTATAACGAGTGTTTCACACTGTTTTCTCTCTGTCTACATTAAACTTAATAAAAATGGTGACAATTGCCAAGGGAAATTTTTGGGAAGTTTGACAGTGATTTGTATTTTTTGTTTTGTTCGTTGCTTAGATATTTTATGTATTTGATGCAGTGAAACCAATCCCAAATAACAAAATGCACCAAAAATAATTTAAAAATGAATCCTTCTAAATGTAAGTAAAATTCAGTAAAATAAACTGGCTGAATTCTAAATTCTCATGCTCTACAAATCTGTATAGATAGGAGTAGAACCGCAAAGTCAGAGAATGAACCTTTTTAATATAAATTGTCTCTTTTTATCTAATATGAGTATATTAAGTTAAATGGCGACTACAACTGTTTGCCGAGCTGTCAAACGAGACGACAAAAAGAATGCAGTCACTAAATTATTTGTACCCTCGGCGAAAATATGCATCATTTGATATTTTAGCTTTAACAAAAGCGTTCGAATATAAACTTGCCAAAGACTTTCCCCACACTTTACATTCTAAATTTAAACAAAACAAAAAAAAAACAAAAAAAAAACTGGGTTCCACATGACAAGCACATAATTTGACTTTTGCCATCATTAACTTAATATTGTTTTGAATGTTCGTTTTTTATGTGTACCGATAGGGTTTCCAAGGTTTTACTGATCAGTAAGTGATATGAATCAGGAGGCGGAGGCGGTAAGTAAAAAAAAACAATGATTAAAACTTACTTCTTGTCTCGTGGCCGCGTCCCAGGTTGCGAATCTAGGGAACCGGGTGCACCACAGAGGTCAATTTTGAAAAGGGCTTCGAACCCGAACCTGAACCGAACCAAAACGTAACATTTTAGCGAATCCAAACCCAGAACCGAATCTCAAATATATTTTTCATTAAACCCGAGTCGGAACCGAACCGGGTATTAAAATCCGGGTTCAGAGTTCAGCCCCGGTTTAGGTTCATTTTGAGTTCGAAACGTAAGCGAATCGTAATGCAACCGATAATCGACGCCTGTTTTGTCGGTTTATGAAAATTGTGTTCTTGGGTTCTTGTCTTGCGTAAATTCCGGCTCGCATTTTAAATTATTTCTATATTTATGATTGTTATTCAAAAAACATTAATTCAATTTTCATTATGTCGAATCGAACCTGAACCCAATACCTGAACCCGGAACAAAACCGCAAATTGTGTTAATGTTTCAACCAGAACCGCACCCGAACCCATCTCTCAAAAAACAAATTAACCTGAATCTGAACCGAACCCAGTTTTTGGCGGGTTCGTTGCCCTGACTTGTGCCATTTAAAAAACGAAATATTTGGCGTCGACCGATTGTTTATTAACAATAATGTGTTTATAATGCTGAAACATTCATAATGCATAAATTCATAACTTTCAGTTCTCGTTCTCGTTACGATTGCAAAGATGTCATACAGACATCTCCAGTGTTAGAGATCTGATCTACGACTATTCGTCGACTATCAATCTTGTTGTTGGTGTGTTTTGACAGGCCGTATGTAAAACACAGTCATCCTTTGCTGTGAAGAACGACGTCTTGCGTCGCGCTGACCAGACAGCAGACAGCAAACAGGTGCAGTGTGACAAATACTCGCATCTCCGTCTCTGCGGCTTGCGAGCCGGGGCCGGGGCCGGGCCTGCTGGCGTACCCCGCGGATGGAAGGCGCACATAAATATTTTGCCGGTGATTAATGTCCGGGGTCGCGGAGCGAGGAGACGCGAGGGACGTAGCCCGACAGCCTAATGTGCCGCGTGATTGATGGGACCACCAGATGAAGAAATGTCTCCGGGACATATCGAGTGAAAGATAATTATCATTGCTTGCTTGGGCTGTGGAGACGACGACGTTCGCGCGACTGCCGCAGGCTTATTAATCGTCTGATCGCCGCGAGACTATCGAGAGGTCGACCGTGAAATACTCGGTCGGTGCTAATTAGAACACATCATAAGAAGATCTAATTACCACCAATAATAATGAACACTGTAACAATGTCACGTAACTTCATAAGTTATGTAGCTGTCATTATTAAGAAAAAAGGTCAAAGTTTAAAATTTATAATACCTAGGCACATTGCCTAGGCCTAAGGCCTACGTAAGGCGTTATAATTTTTTTACGAAAGCTGCATACAGAGTAATATTTCGTTTTGTCTTCAAGTTCTGACTAAATATGCGTAGGACCTACAAGGGTCATAATGCGACTTTTATATACACTTAAACGAAAATATTGGCAAAAATATCTGTTGAGGCCAACACAATACCTCCCGTCAATCCTGTGTATAATGTATAAATCCCATACATAATTTTTCTTGCAAAAGATACTAAATTTCCAGTAAAATTATTTTAAAAACTTTCTTTAGCTTTTCCCAATCGTTAGGGGCGCTATTTTTTATTTTCTTCTTCCACTCATTTCTGTTTTGCGTGTCGTTCTCATTCAGTTCCTTTTCTCACAAGTCTTATGCAATACAGTCCTTCCATCTTATCCTTGGTCTTCCTCTGTTTCTTTAACCTCCTATTACTAAGCTATTCATTCTTCTTCCAATATATTCTTCATTTGTCCCGATGACATGTTCAAACCAATATAATCGTCTCTCTTGTATCTTTCTAGAAACTTGTAATGCTAGAGTTATTTTCTTACCATATCTTTTCGTGTCTTCCCCAAAATCGTCATCTCTGCCACATTCATTTACTTTTTATTGATACTGACATCTATAAGTTTGAATTATCTGAATATATTAGTAATTTTCATGGTTAGCATAGCTGGCTGATTTATGAAAATTAATATTTTTATAATTCTTTAACTCTATATCTATGGAATATGAAGTATAAAATGCAATCAAATAGTATAGAGAATAATATATTCTTTAATTTATAATAACGTTAAATGTCAATAAATCAAATTTAACTGTTAAATGAGGCTACTTCCGGTTCACCAATTATAACCAAAATCTAATCATTTGTTCTTCTGGATGTAAACTTGAGGAATACGAAAAAATTATAATTTTTGGAATCGTGGTATTGAAGTTATGCGATCCGAAACTTTCGTCACACACACACAGACACACACACACACACACACACACACACACACAGACACAAATACATACATACAGACATCATCGTAAAAATGGTAAAATCGTATTATATGGACCCTAAAACATGCTTATTCACTAAAAACTCATCATTGATTTTTTTGACCAAATGCAATACCTTCCTTACCTAAAGGTGACGGAAGGTAAAAAAATCTGTTGTGGTCAGCATAATACCTTCCTTCATTTTTATGTATATTATACAAATTCCACATAGAAAGTTTCTTATATTTTCAATAAAATTATTTCACAGACAGATTATTTAAACTGTAGATAGTACAGTACCGCACTCAGAAAAAATATCACCATTTTTTGCTAGATCCGTGGAAATTAAATTCACAGTTGTCGCATTAGGAAACTGAAATAATAATATTAATTTGTTTATATTTTTAAGTAAAACTATACTTACAGCGTCTACAACACGTTCAAACAATACTTCATAACGCGATTACTAACCTAACCTAATCATGGTGACTGTGTCGACTTTTCCGAAATCAATCGAATATTGTACTCTATCTACGAGCTCTGGTAAATTGTACTTGACACTGACATCTGTCAATAAGTTGAGTAATATTGAATTATTGAAACTGTTTCCATATTGACGCAGCAAAGATTGCAAGATTTATGAAAATTAATTTCTTTATAAATATTTATCTTTACATATATTGATTAATAATAGGAGGAGTCTAAGGTTAAATTATAACTAAAACTAATACAATTACCCCTTAACCTTAAATTTATAAAATAAGCTATATATATATTTCGAGAACTACGAGTAGTTAAAATGTCCTGACAACTATGAGTTGTTAGGACCTCTGGCATGGTTTACATGTTGAGTAATCTTAGCTGCTCTGCCTAAATATGTACTACTCATCGTGCAAAAAACTTAATACGTATTACTGTCAGTAAGTGTTTTTCTACCAGTATCGGATGTACCTATTCAAGATCTCGACTTCGTATCGATCCCCAAAATCATTTTCATTCGATAAGAAGCACTTACTGATCTTAATACTTAAATAACTATATCGCGTCGTCTCTTTATCGGTAAGCAATCACAATCACTTACCAATCAGTAATTTGTAAATAAAATCTACTGCATACGAAAATATAAAGGGCCTACGAATTTTATTTTTCCAGATTCTCGCAGCATTATACATGTTTGTCGCCTGTATATGTATAACCAAAAATAATAGTTGGATTTGCTCCTATACAGACGTGGATGAAAATGTTGAAATAAAAAACCAAAAATGGAACTAATTTTCTTTTGTCTCTTACTTCAAAGAATAGTATGTTTGAAAAGATGGTTAAGATAATTGCAGCTATCGTTATTCGTTACTATTTCGTATAAAACATTTTAAAACATAAAAATGGCATTTGCTTGCCTTAGAATTTAAATTAAAGCTCATAAAATTCATGAGGGCATTTATCAAATATTTAAAATTCAAGGCAAAATGTTTTTGAAAGAATAAAAAACGGAACCATTGCAGTTACTGTGACTGTTCATTAAGATTATGAAAGATCTGTGTGGAAAAGCTAAGAAGAAACGGAAAGATAAAACTGGGCGGTTATACTGTGAATAAACAAGTTTGCATTGTAGTGAAATGATCATGGCAAGTGCCTATCTGGTAGATAGCGAGTATCTCGTCAGTTACAAAGTAGGGCTTAGGCGAGAAGCGTCGGTTATGGGCTTGCCGTCAGTTTATTGTCTGTCAGGGGGGCGGCATCGCAAGCAGCGTCGACATCACACCTCGCCTGGATAGAAAAGGAGAGGAGTAGCCAATCCCGAGATGGCCCCAGGCAGATGCATTATTGAGATACCGTAGAAATACGGAGGCAATTTCGCGAGAGCACGATAAGACGTTAATGGCTTCAACTTTGCACTCTATCGCGACGAGCGTCGGCGTCGCTCCATGCGCTCTCTCATCCGAACCTTCACCACCACCCACGAGCGATTCCACACCACCCATTTCGGCCCCAAATGGAAAAAAATCACATCGCATCCAAACAGAAAGAATTTCTTAAATGTTATAATATTCAGACATATTATTTGGTGTACTTTGGTTGTTTCGTTATTTTCTGCATTCATTTACTTGAAAATGGATTCCGGATTTCAAAATAACTATAAGTAGCAGTAATCTTGAAAGTAGTAAGTACATATTTAGAATGGAGTAGATGTGTGACATATATGTTAAGGCCATTAGAAACTCATTTTAAAAAATAATCACTTTTTAATTTTTTTTAGTTTTAAGGTAGTTCACCAGCTACCGTCCAGGTCAAAAATTTGATCACGCTGAACGTATACTGCGCATTCTACGATAACCCCTCTCTAAAGAAAACTTTTGGTAGGTGACTGTACTTTCTTGTGCCGTTTATCATAAGTATGTACACTCACACCGCTACGAAACGTTGTTAAAGGAAAGCTGTCAATCGGAAGAGGAAGGGGGAACAGTTCTAGCAGAGAGCCGCTGAATCCAGCCGTAGTTACAAATTCGCCGTTTTGACGTGACTTATTCCCGCTGTCAATTTTGACGTATTAAAAATAATATAACAAATTATATATAGATAAAACATAGTACTTACATTTGCATTTTTTATATTTTTTATTCATTTATATCTTTGAAAAACCATATAACAACGTTATAATAGCTAAATTGATTTTTTGACATTCTAAAAATGACATTTAAATTTGATATCTGCTAGATCGTAGCCTACTTTATTATGTGAATACAAGACCGGGAAACAACTCAAATTTTGTTTCAAAATCTGCCCAAAACTCTAGTTCTAAAACCGGTAATGAGGGCGTGATTTACGCCTGCTGTCATTTAAATGTCATTTTGAGACTGTCAAAAAATCAATTTAGCAGTTCTAACGTTGTGATACAGTTTTTCACAAATATAAATGAATAAAACATACATTAAATGCAAATGTAAGTAATATTTTTATCTATATATTATATTAGTTTTACCCTTCCCCCTGACATAAACATACAGTGTTGCCGCTGCCTCTCTCCCTCGAGTTTTTCAGTCGTCGAGTACATTATTTTACACTACGATTACTCTGAAACTGTACGTCAGATAGCTTTCATCGTTTGAAATAACATTCGAAACATATTAAATTACTACATATTAGTTTTTTATTAAAATCTATAAAAGCAAAATGATGCTATTAATCAAAACGTTGGTTTTGGTAGCATTGGTCCTATGCTTCACGTGTTAAAATGTCTGACTTTCGAGGCGAATAGCTCATTTTCTGTACGTCAGAAGTTTATAAAAAATTAACTTTGCATGTATTAGGTCATTCTTAACAAAGAGTGATGAGAAACAGCTCATTTTCTGGACGATCGCGATAAAATGAATTTTATTCACAATCATTATAGTAATATACCAATACCTAACCTTTTAGAGGTTGAAAAATACGTCATTCCGAACTGCATTGACAATCCCTTAGATGTGAAATGACAGAAAATGCTTCCATCCCACGGGCTGGAAATGTTTATGTTGGGTTGCCTAGCAATATAGTTATAGATCCGTATAATAATGTAGGCTAAACAAATTTAAATAGAGCTGTCAAAAAATATTAATAAAATTAAAGGTTATAACTCTAGGATTTATTTTGAAAATAATTGATTTAAAAAGACGATGATTCTGAATAATAGTATATTACATCCTAGGTGGGAAATGTTTCATTGTAGCCGAGGGCTTATAAATATTACCGAGAGGCGAATTCTCGGGGTGAGATACAATCATCCTCTGTTTAAATCAATAATTTTCAATATAAATCATTGAGGATAACTTTTAATTTTGTTTATATTTTTTGATAACTCGGTTAAAATTTGTTAAGCTTACTTTAATATAGGAATATATGTAGATAATGTGTACATGAATGGTAAAAAATTGTAAGATCTTAGTGTAAGTGTAATAATGTCCATGTTATTTTGTATGTATTACATTTTTGTTGTATAAATGTTGCAGACCCTGAAGAAGGTGCAAGGGTCCACCGAAACGTTGGTAGTAAGAATAAATGCTGTTTTGACTGAACTTTCGAGGATTGTTAACACCTAACCTATGACAATGTTGCTAGGAAACCCTACAAAAACTTTTCCAAGTCGTGAGGTGGAAGCATTTTCAGTCATTTCCCACCCAAAAGATGTCATTTCATTAGGAATGACGTATTTCCCAACTTCTAAATGGTTAGGAATCGACATATTACTATAATACTCGGTAATATACATAAGCCCTCGATTGCAATGAAACATTTCCCACCTGGGATGTAATATACTATATTACAAATCAAGAGCCACTGTAGTACTTTTAAGTTCGGATTTTTTTATATTCCAATAGAATAACACTAACGAATGCTATTTTCGTTTAAACATATTAGTATGTGGCTTGTTACTTGAGGACTCCGCAGTCCGCAGGCTACGTAGGGGTTGAAAAGTGAGGCGCTGTAGCAACGTCATCGTCCCTGCCCTGCTGCTTATGGAATTGAGTAGCGGGGCTGGTCCTCTGGGAAATCTATCACCCTTTCGCATTGTCCATAACTTATCCAATATTAATCTAGCGTGAAATGAAACGCGCCGTATCGTTTAAACAATACACATGTTTTGCTTGTCGAGTTACCCTTTCTCGCACCCGCGCGATGTTTTCAATTTGCTCGCGTTTATTGCTCGCCGTTTAATTGAGTTTTTATGCGCGTGTCACTGCCATTGCGCTTCTGATTGATGTTTAGCTCGAATCTGTCTTTGGTCCATCCGTCTCCAGTTGAGGATACAGGTCCGTTGAGACCATTAGTCGCCTGTTAAGTTCTTTAGTATTGCCGCGTGATTTACGACATGAAGAAGGGGTAACAACAATTTCAAGAACAGAAGCAACATGTATGGTATCGTTCTACTCATTTTTATAATTAAAGACTTAACTTACAATATGAATTACGATTCATATTAAAAATTGTGATGATCGATTTTCAGATCAAAATTTTATTAGTCCGCCAGACAATATCCGGGCGATTGGGGTATTCTACCATTGCAGTGAAATAGTAAAATTCAATAATTATAATGTAGCATACTTTAGATTAAGAGTTTAATAAAAAGAAAATTATTAAATATTATTTTGTTATAATAAAAATGCTTAATTATTGTAACCGCGAACGTCTCAGGCCCTAATGGACTATTATCGTAAAATTTCGGATAAATTCCGGCGAACTAAACTTTTGTTTATATTAAAATGTAACGCCCTGAAAAAATAGATCAAAATAATTTATTTAAAATTTATTTTAAACATTTTTCTTTATTTCATTATTTATTAATAATTAAGAAGAAATTAAAAAGAGACCCCATTGTGTTGTTCTGCATTGCATATTAACATTAAATTATTTGGTGCAATAAAGTAATATACCTGCATGTTATTTTGGTTCGTATCTATCGACCAGCTAAGAAATCATTAACTTCAAATTGATATTTTGTAATAATTAGCATGTAAAATATGCCATCGACCGAAGTTCTTGTAGGATTAAGTAATTAAGCATATAAAATTACTTAAATTTAAGATTTACCACCTATACAGGGTGTTTCCTTTGAAACAACCAGTGTTTTTTTGAGCTAACTAATAACTTTAGAGAAAAATCTGATGTGGCCAGCACATTATCTTCTGTCAATCATGTGTATAGGGCGCGAGCAGGCACGTGACTTTGCTGACCTTGGTAAGCAGATATGGGAACCCGTCTCAGAATGACAGCTATTAATTGTCCATAACTGACAAATGTCATAATTTTTCATTCAAATTTTCATGAATTTTTGCTATTGTATGATTTATTTTCCTCGGCAACTGAATTCCACAATCCTGATAACAAATAAACCACAGTAAATAAGAAAATGATGAAATTTCGAATGAATAATTATGACATTTGTCATGGACATAATTAATAACTGTTTTTCTGACACGGGCCCTCATATCTGCTTGCCAAGGTCAGCAAAGTCACATGACTGCTCGCGCCCTATTATGTACAAATTCATACATAATTTGGGGTCCTAGAATACGAATTTACTATTTTTACGATGATGTCTGTATGTATGTGTGTGTGCGTCTGTGTGTGTATATGTGTGTGTGTGTTTGTGAGTATGTGATGATCGTTTCGGATCGCACGATTCTAAAAATTATATTTTTTTCGCATTTCTCGAGTTTAGATGCATATGCAGACGTGATTAGATTTTGATTATAATTGGTTTACCGGAAGTATCCTCATTTGCAACGCAGTTACATAACATTTATTGACATATAATGTTTATAAATTTTAAAGAATACGATGTGATTGAATTTTATATTTCATATTTAATGGATATAGAGTTAAAGAATTATAAAGATATTAAATTTCATACATCAGCCAGCTATGCTAACCATGGAAACTGCTAATACAATTAGATAATTCAAATTGACAGATGTAAATATCAATGAAAAGTAAATGAATGGCACAGAGATGAGGATGTTGAGATAGATGTTGAGGAATATACGAAAAGATACGGTAAAGAATGAAAGAATAAGGGAAATAACTCGAGCGGTAGAAGTTTCTGGAAAGATACAAGAGAAACGATTACATTGGTTTGAACATGATGAATATATTGGCAGAAGAATGAATAGCTTAGTAATTGAAGGTAGAAGAAACAGAGTAAGACCAAAGATAAGATGGAAGGACTGTATTGCAGAAGAATTGAGAGAAAAGGAATTGAAAGAGGACGACGACAACGTGCAAAACAGAAATGAGTGGAAAAAGAAAATACAAAATAGCGATTCCTAACGAATGGGAAAAGCTAAAGAAGAAGAAGAAGATGGCAGTGTCAAGTACAATTTGCATACTTTGTTTATGAAGTAATTTTACTGGACATTTAGAATCTTTTGCAAGAAAATGTCTGTATACACACTCACACACATACACACACACACACACACACACAGGCACAGGCACATACACAATACATACAAACATCATCGCAAAAATAGTAAATTTGTATTCTAGGGACCCCAAAACGTGCTCATTCATTAAAAACTTACTACTTTTGACCAAAGACAATACCTTGCTTACCTAAAGGTGACGGAAGTTAAAAATAGTTGAATATCATTTTTTGACATTTTATATTATTATAAATATTAAAGAATATTTTATTCTCTATACGTTATTTTCTTAATTTTCAATGTATTTAGGATAAAAATTTATAAAGAAATTATTTTTCATAAATGTTCCAATCTTTGATGCGTTACTATGGACACAGTGTCAATAATTCAATATTACAAATTCACAGATGTCAATGTAAAGTTCAATTTACATAATACCTTTGTCAGAATTAATATTACTGAAAATACAAGAAACTTTCTATGTGGAATTTATATAAAATATATAGAAATGACGAAGGTATTGAGCTAGCCACAACATATATTTTCTCTTTGAAAGAAATATTTTGATTTTGCATTTTAATTGATTGAATATAAACAATGCGTTCATGGTTGGTACAACCGTTTTCGACATTACTTGACAGACATAAAAATCCTGATTAAGGCAGCTAGCAATAAAGTTTCATGTTGCGGCAGAACACCATTCTTTTCCTCTTAATTATAATATAGCAGTCACATTTCAATATTTAGTCTTTGTCCACATTTGTTGCCTTTGCTGGTGGTATTGTTATTCTGCGAGTATTAAAACATATAAGTATGTAAGTTGGGATTTATACTCGCGGTGCGTCAGAAACAAGTTCGCAGTCCAGAAGCACGCACACATCAAATATAATTTACGGAGTGTGTCCGACTGCGTCAAGAGACGGCGACTGGGCGACACCCAAGCCGCCTAGCGCCGGTTACAATGCCGAATAATTCATGCTCACGAACACTTAAACACAAACAAGACGCGTGTGGCCGCCAACACAACAATAAGAACGAGAATTTTTACTCAACTGGATTAGCATAAGCTTGCTACTTGCCGGAGAGCGAAGCAGCAAGAATTCTTGTACACGAGCGTCATAATAATAAGGTAGACAGTATTTGGTGTTGGTATTGACGCTACTACGAATATCATAGGGCTCAAGGTTCTGATCTTATTCATCTTCTGGTATATGTTAACGTCATTAGCTACTTTTATGATCCTGGTTTGTAATCGTAAAAATATTCGGTGTTTCTATATTTTCATTAATATGTTATAAGCTGGGGGTCTCGTGGCCGTGTGCCTGAGTGTCTGGTCGCGGATCTAGAGACCCGGGTTCGATCCCGACCGACGCCAAAAAGTATATCGAATTTTAATAGCACAAAATTGACCCTTGTGGCGCGCTCTCCACGCCAGCAATGAGTGCCCGTGAGGTGACGCCTGGTAAGCGCCCGCACGGTACAAATATTCCATCATTACCGATATCTGTGTATGAAGTAGATTGGCACACCCAGCAATGGGTAATATGCCGTGATGAAATATTTATTTATTTATTTAAGCTGGAATCATATGGAACGTTACCACCGATAATTTTGCGGCCGTAGCGGCCGTCATAACAACTACTCTGTTCACATGCTCCGTCATAAATATCGATGCGCACAGTTCCAAAATTGAAAAACGAAAAATTACTAGAACATATGTTTCGACCTCAGTGATATTGTCGGTTGTCATAACCTATAATAAGTTTTGTTTTCGCCATGGACAACTTTTTGGAACTCTTAATTGGCGAAGTAGTAAAATACCCTCGCTTATATAATCCACCCAAAAAGAAACATAAAGAAATAAAATATATTAGATTTTATGTTAAACTGGTTTGAGTTGGCATTATTGGAATGTGTGTTCTGATCATGCGCAGTTAAAATTTACGGCGCCAACGGCCCGTCAACGCCGTCAAAAATAGAAATATTTCAACGGCGGCCGTCGCCGTCCTTGGCGTCGAGACCGTTTGTACCATATTATTTCAACCAATCACAGTACAGAATGGTGTAAATGGTGAGCAATTTGTCGCTGGCAACGGCCGCCGTTGAAATATTTCTAGTTTTGACCACGTTGAAGGGCCGTTGCTGCCGTCAATTTTAATTGTGCATGATCATAACACAGATTTCAATAATACCAACTCAAACCAATTTGACATAAAATCTAATATATTTTATTTCTTTATGTTCCTTTTTGGGCGGGTTATATAAACGGGGGTATTTTAATACTTCGCCAATTAAGAGTTCCGAAAAGGTGCCCATGGCGAAACCGGCGAAACAAAAATTATAATAGGTTAGGGCAACCGGCAATATTACTGAGGTCGAAACATATGTTTTAGTAATATTTCGTTTTTCAAGTATGGAATTGTGCGCTTCGATATTTATGACGGAACATATAAACAGAGTAGTTATTTTGACGGCAAAATTAACGGTGGTAATGGTCCATGTGAAACCAATACAATAATCTGATGTGGCCCGCACATTATCTCCCGACATGCAATTTTATCTATTTTAATAAATACGTACTTACATGTTTACAAAAATTGCAAATGTATTAAGTCTCTTTAATAATACAGCTATTATTCATATTCTCCACACATATATATACACACACACACCCACATACATCATCGTGAAAATGTTAAAACAGGATTCTACTGATCTTATATCGTGCTTATTTACCAAAATCTCGATATGCGTTAACACGATCCCTATATCTCCCCTACCGATGGTAGCGGGAGATAAAAGTTATGGTAATAATTATGATGTCATTAAGTGAAATATACTCTAACACCGTAAAATAGTTGCTAACTTTTAGCAACATTGCTAAAAAATTGTAACCAATAAAAACAAAATGTAAAGCCGTTTTATTCATTATTTGCAATTATTGGTCATTTACTAAGAGTTAATAACTTTGCTACAAAATTATTGTCTCCAAATGAATAATTAGAATCGGTCCCAGGTCTAGTCAACAATACAAGGTACAAGAAATATATTTAATAAATAACCCCAAACCCTAGGTTCGAATCAAGTGGAGAAGAACATGTAAATATATGATGCAGGAATAAACGCAAAGCAGAAGAAGATTCTCAAGAACCTGACGGAAACATCCATAGGCTACGTTTCATTTCAAAATAATGACTTTAAATGTATACGTATAAAAACGAATATTTTACAATTAGTGTACAAAACTGCAGAATGGAGACTTCCAAAGATTGCTGACTGCGCTAAAACAACAGGGGAAGAAAATAAAAGTCTACACAAAGACACATAAATAGATATTTAACAACTTTTTACATTCCGTCACCTATAGGTAAGGAAGGCATTGTCTTTGGTCACAAAATTAGGTGGTGAGTTTTTAATGAATAAGCACGTCGTAGAGTCATTAGAATACGATTTTACTATTTTTACGATAATGTCTGTGTGTGTGTGTGTGTGTGTGTGTGTGTGTGTGTGTGTGTGTGTGACGATTCTTTCGGATCACATAACTCCAAAACCGTAATTCCAAAAATTATAATTTTTCGTATTCCTCAAGTTTATATCCAAATGAAGATGTGATTAGATTTTGGTTAGAGTTGGTCAACCAGAAATACATTCATTTGAAGATTTTAACAGTTTTTCTTGAAAAACGCAGATAAATGTAATTTTTAGACATTATACATATTAAAGACTATATCATTCATTAAATTGTAAACCAATAAAAATGCGTGATTTTCCTAAGTTACCACGTATTACAGCGGTTATTATTAAGTAACCATGGTGAACGAATATACGAACCTTTGTATATTCGAATATACCTACCTTCGTATATTCACTTATAGGTGCGTTTGGTTATTTTGTTCTCTGTACTCAGAACTGGCAATGTCATTTTTAATTATATTTACGGAAATGATCTTTTTCATTCGAACACAGTATCGAGTATATAAATGAATCTGTAGTTAGACTTTGACGAGGAAAATCGTGCTTTGTATGCTATAAGTAGACATCTAAAATCACACTGACAGCTCCAAGTGCACCGAAACAAATAATTGAACGTATCTATTATTTGACAGCAACGCATTATTGAAGTAAAAATTTGACAAATAAACAAATAATTATTTGTATCACAAGTCTAGACACTGCACTGTTGCAAGTTTATTTGAAATATAAACATATCTTTTGAAATACGAGGATTTCAATGTAATATTATATACTACTAGAACTATATTGAAAAAGATAGGTTATGTACCATACAGTTTGACGTTTCTGTCAAAATAAAATAGACCACAGGTCACGTTAAATTTACTATTTACTTTTTAATTCATATTTTTATTCATGATATAGTCTACCTGTATACAACTCGACAATAGAAAATTCTCGACATACTCAACGAGTTGCCTATTGGAAATACCACTCGACCTTTGGTCTCGTGGTGTTTCCAGGCAACACGTTTCGTATAATCGAGAATTTTCAATCGTCTTGTTGTATAATATATGAATATTTATTGAAAGGATATTCGAAATCGAAATTAACGTTAGTGGCGCTAATTTTCAAAACAAGATGTGTTTGGTAGATTTTATATACAAACCGAGTTTTAAAAAGTTATTTAAACGAAGGTGATAAGTTTAAATATTTAATTATTAATTATTACACTACTCACTCAGCTGTCACTTGTATGGTTGCTTTCCGTAGTACCGATTTGCTTTACTAGAATGCATTTTTTTATGTACGACTGCGAATAGAGAAATTAAATTTCATAAATCAGCCAGCTATGCTATATCCATGGAAACATCTACAATATTAAGATAATTCTGATTGACAGGTGTCACTGTCAAGTATGTAAAAAAATATTTTATTTGGCTATCGATAAAGGGTAAGTGGGACCCCCCCCTTTTAACTTTTTTATTATAAGAATAGAAAAAAATAACTCACATAAAAGTTTTATTATATTATATATACTATATCATGGCAGCTGTAGATATCTTTTATAAAGTTAGGTTTACAAGATACGACTATCAACTTTATTTATAGGTGTCAATGTCAATAAACAAAATGTAACAATGTTAATATCAACAAAGTATACATTTGTTTGTTACTTATTTACTCTTACTTATTTATTACTTATTTATTTATCTATTTATTTATTATTTATTTTCAAATAACCACCTAGAATATTTGAATAAAAATTGTTTTCATGTATCTCATAATTGAGATAATTCTTATTTTTCACCTGCATTAATAAAAACTAATACATCGTTGAAAAGACAAAAAAAATGGTGGTACAATACTCGAAACAACAATCAGTAGGTACATCACGAATGCACAAGGACAACATGCACTGCTATTCAAAGGAGTACAAATATATAAAAAAATTCTGATAATTAGATTTAAGAAACTTTAAATTAAAGTCTAAGGATAATTATTTAAATAAAACTCAGAATTTAACAGATGTAAATTAGTGAGTTAATGAAACATTTTTATAAGTACTTATACTATTATTGTTTATTATTGTATAGCATATATCGATTTCGGACATTCAATGGATCTTTCATCAGGCCGACGAGTCAGAATGGTTAAAATATATATTTTTTGGACCAAATCCATTCTCGAAAATGTGAATTATAAATGTTTGCTTAAAATAGTGAAATCTATCCAGGAAGGAATGATGTTGAAAACATTTTCTGTACAAAATTTGTACAAAATATACAGAACTTACGGAAAGTAATGTGTTGCCCACATCAGATTTTTGAAAGTATATAAAATACGTATAGCAAATAGTTTGTTTGCAATGAAATATATTTTTCAGTGAGTTGAGCGCAAACAGGTAGGTATCTTCATCTAATTTACAATAATAGTACTGTTTCCATAGTTTGCAACATACTAGGTAAACGTAACTACCTAACAGTACCTCAGTACGTCGTTTCAGTTGAACACAAATAGCAAATAGCCTCGCAAATGGTATACGCTATTCATTAGATTACGTTAGCTGAATCACGGTACATGCAGTGAATTAAATAATAATTATGCTTATCTATTGCATCCTGAATGGCTGCCCTATGTCAGCATGTAGCTGAAGATTGCTATGCTTCTCGTTAATTGACTCTAGAACGGCTACGGATACTTGCATGATACCAACACGTGTTCACTCAATCTTGTAAAAGTGTAATCGCTGTACTCTTTGATTTAATGTTGTTAAATATAGGTAATGAACGTGAATTATACTTTTCTAATTTAATGAGTGTTATAATTACTTGTTTTCTTCTTGTTTCCAATTTGCAAACAAAACTCGGCTCCTACTGATTGATTTGCTGATTAATTCCCGGAAAAATTAATTGTCCATTAGTTTAATTTTTTAATTATGCAGATGAAATTTTATTAATAAGGCTATGTTTGTACAGAGTTTTCTTCATAATTAATGTATGATAATTATGAAGAAGTGAAAATGAATATTAATATATGAAGGATGATACCTGATATCGTTGATCTGTAGTATAATTAATTGTGAATTTTAATTATTTTATTCTTTATCTTGATTAAAATATTCATTATATGAATACATAATTATTTGCAATACATGTTTACTATGTGAAAATTATTTTGACAGAATAGGTACGTCATGAATCATGCAAGTAATAGATAATTTAAAATGATTTCTTCGTGTAGGTAATATGCCAGATGTCTCAGCTCAATTAGCTTTAAGTAGGGGTTAAGTAATCGATTATGATTCAGACGGTCCTGATACGATTCCAACCGACGTCAAACTTGAACCTTTGAAAAAGTATATCCAATTTTCGATTTTTAACTTTAAGAATATGTGAGGTGACATTTGGTAAACGCCTTGACCCTGAACGGTATATACGGGGTGTTAAAAAAGGGCATTTTTTAAAAGCATATAGTACCTACCAATCAAAATGAATAAAAAAAAAGATTATTCAACATGTGTCCGATCTTCAATAGTTTCCGAAATGTAAAGGTACGGAGTTTACCATTGCTATCTCGAAAACTATAAGAGTTACAAGATGACTTCGATTAAATGAGACTTTTTTATTTTTAAGTAATGTGTTGTGGCGACCTTGGCCAATATTTAATTTTCAAATAACTAATAGAAATTGAGAAAAATGTTTCATATAAAATTTTAATGTATTTTTATAGTCATTTACTGGCATAATTTTTTTTTTTGTTTGATCACTATCTTTGTTAGTTTTTCTTCGATTTTTCGTTTTTCTCGGAAACAATTGAAGGTCAGACCTATGTTGATTATAAGCTTTTTTACTCATTTTGTTCATTACTATATAGCCTCAATAAAAATACCCTTTTTTACACCCTGTATGCACTACATCAGAAAAACTGTATTAAAATTAATTTTCTCTTTTTATTGTAACATATTAAAAGAGATAACAATGAGACAATCTCTAGTCTCCAAATTAATTAGAATCGATCTCTAGAAATGGCGAATAAACGATGAGGATATAAATATTAATTTATATTTAGAATTTTTAAAAATATATATGAAGAATGTATTAAATTTTAGTGTTTATAAGCAAAAATTGAAGTTTATTCTTTTTCACTATTTGGGAGCACTAATTTATTTTTCATAGAAAAAAAAACTTTATCCATATTCATATTGTTTAAAAAGTTTTTACCTCTCGTTAAGAGAGGTATTGGATTTATGCTATAAATCTCATATCCAGATTTTAGTGAATAAGCACGTTTTAAGGTCCCTAGAATCCGATCATAACATTTTTACGATGATGTTTGTGTGTGTTTGTGGATGTGTGTGTGTGTGTGTGTGTGTGTGTGTGTGTGTGTGATGTTGGAGGTACAATTTCGCAAATTCTACAAGACTAAAGATCTGTGTAACTACGGATTCTTTAATCTAACAGTAATGGGAAGAGTGGAATAGGTTCTGGTAACAATTGGAATATATTAGCAGTTTTCAGGGTTAGCATAGCTGGCTGATTTATGAAATTTAATATCTTTATAATTCTTTAACTCTATATCTATTGAATATGAAGTATAAAATGTAATCCAAGCGTGAAGAGAATAACATATTCTTTAAAATTTACAATAACATTAAATGTCAATATGATATTTAACTGCTTTTTTTCAAGAAAAACTGTTAAAAGTTACAAATGAGGATACTTTCGGTGAATCCATTATAACCAAAATCTAATCTGCATATGGATCTAAACATGAGGAATACGAAAAAAATATAATTTTTGGAATCGTGGTATTGGAGTTATGCGATCCGAAATGATCATCATACACACACACACACAGACGCGCACACATACACAAACACACACACACACACACATACTGACATCATCGTAAAAACAGTAAATTCGTATACTATTCAAAGACTAGTATTTACAGCCAATAAATGTTAATGCAATTTATCGTCAGCAATGTTGTGATTTAACAATCCAATTTATTATATTTTTATTCAAATTGCCATAAAATTAGCATAACTTACATTGACTTCCTTTATGTTTTATACCTTATGATTAGGGCCCATATTAATATCTCTTTTAGAATGAAAAAACAATGGTGCCTTGAGACTTCAGCAAACAAATTATCGTGTAAAATTTCGCGTCTTGTTGAATTGTGTGACAGTGTGTAAGTCTGTCAGAGTAATGAGATTTGCGGAGCCGAGGGAATGTAATGACACTCGGATGTCTGATTCCTGTCAGACACTTCAACTACGCTGCTGAGAGAATAATATTAGAGAAGAGAATATGGCATGAGTTATACAAAATTTGTTACTTTTGTGGAAAACATAATAGTAACAAAAAGGGACAATATGTGAAAAATGTATATAGAGAAATATATTGTTTAATATTAAGCTATATGTATAGGAAATATTTTATACTTTTGTGGGGGATAGAGCTAGTTTGCTCTTCTTCGTGGTGCATCCTAGGTAACGGTAAATGAACTAGCACGTCGGCGAACAGACAATTGTCAAGGATCTTGAGGATCTCCTGATCAGTGCAATCGTCACAATGGCTCAAGTACGGTGATAGTAGTACCTTCCGGCAATCCATGTACACTTCTTTGCAATAAAATTAAGCACACAAAATATTTCATAGTTTAAAGTGGACATAATAAGATGCCTAGTAACGAAAATATGTAAATTTGTCATTTTTCTTATTAATGTCAAAATGCCGCGTCATTTAGATAGTAATTCTAAGATTAGAATTATAACTAGAATGGAAGATGGTTTCTCTATAAGACAAATCGCTCGACTGATGAACATCAGTAAAGACAGTCTTTAGAATTAAGGAACGCTAAGTGCTAAGTAAGTTTTTCTATTTATTTATCAATTTTATAGCGATCAAGTATGGTGTTTGTCATTCATTAATGCTAAGCAATTAAAATAAAGAATAAATACACAACTAAAATTTGCGAAAAAATAGTCGCCAAACTTGTGCTTCATTTTATTGCACAGAAGTGTACTGTCTGAAAAAAAAATATAAAAATACCGATTCCCTATGCTAGATTTAAAATTGTACATTTCCGCTAAAACTGAAAGTGATATAAAATTCTTACTACGATCATCTTATGAGCCCCTTTATCTAGTTAAACTTTGCTTATTGACATTTTTTTTGTATCTTTCTAAATAAACCAAATATTCTTGGTGCCGGAGTTACGACTTACACAGATAACTCTGTTTACATTCCATTTGCAAGTTCACAAGGTACGTGGTAATATCAACTAAGAATGGCGCTAATAGATACTTAAAAATATTAAGTGTTTTTAAAATCTTAAAATCTATTCTCGAAGTTCTGTAACAAAATAACAATAACTGCAAACTTGTGCAAGAGATAAAAATCTGATTTGGCCAGCAAATTACCTTCCGTCAATCCTGTGTATTATGAACAAATTACATACATAAATTTTATTGCAAAAGATCATATATTTCCAGTAAAATTATTGCATAAACAAACTATGCAAATTGCACTTGATACTAACATCTTTTTTTTAGCTTTTCCCATTCGTTAGGGGTCGCTATTTTTTATTTTCTCCTTCCACTCATTTCTGTTTTGCGTGTCATCCTCAATCAGTTCCTTTTCTCTCAAGTCCTCCGCAATACAGTCCTTCATCTTATCTTTGGTTTTCCTCTGTTTCTTCTACATTCTACTACTAAGCTATTCATTCTTCTTCCAATATATTCTTCATCTCTCCTCATGACATGTTCAAATCAATGTAATCGTCTTTCTTGTATCTTTCTAGAAACTCTCTCACTCGAGCCATTTCCCCAGCATCTATCTCAACATACTCGTCTCTGCCATATTCATTTTCTTTTCATTGATACTGACATCTGTCAATTTGAATTATCTGAATATGTTAGCAGTTTCAATGGTTAGCATAGCTGGCTGATTTATGAAATTTGATATCTTTATAATTCTTTAACTCTATATCCACTGAATGTAAAGTATAAAATGCAATCAAATCGTATAGAGAATAATATATTCTTTAAAATTTATTATAACATTAAATGTCAATAAATGATATTTAATTGCGTTTTCAAGAAAAACTGATAAAAGTTGCAAATGAGAGTATTTCCGGTGGACCAATTATAACCAAAATCTAATCACGTCTGCATATGGATCTAAAAAAATTAGAATTTTTGTAATCGTAGTATTGGGGTTATGCGATCCGAAACGATCCTTACTTACACACACTCACACACATACACACACTCACACACACACACACACTACCACACACATACACATACATAGAGACATCATCGTAAAAATAGTAAATTCGTACCCTAGGAACCCCAAAATGTGCTTATTCATTTGAAACTTTTTATCGAATTTTTTGAGCAAAGACAATACTTTCCTTGCCTAAACGTGACGGAAGGTAAAAAAAACAGTAAAACAGTGTACGAATAAAGACTCCAGACCTTTTGCCCTTAAAATAAGGTAATAGAGGATATCCATATTACCATGGAAGTTATTGTATGATTCATTTTGTCGTTGGAGGTATAAAAACATTAAATTTAACCTGTCATTATATTCGAGATACGAGATCTAAACTGTTCTCTATGTTAAATTAACCTAAATTTGCCAAAAACATAATGCTTATTTGTCATAATTTTAGTTTTCATTTTCATTTCCGTTGCTGTCATTTCCGTTTCGCTTTTACAAGAAAGTCTGGTTTTCTAAATTGTAGATAGTTATTACAACATTAAACATATCTCGAATTGTCGTTTACAAAGTCATTAAAACTGTACCACTATCATAATTGAAAAGTTAGTGATCTCTAAATGTGCGTCATCATCATTATAATCATCATCGTTATGGGATATCAGTGCACAAAGGGCTTAAGCAATTTGTTCTATCTAGTGGACAGATCGAAGAGATTGCCACAGGTTTCCATTTTGTTTAATGTCAATTCCCTCGCAATTAAAAACGTATCTTGTTGACGAATTAAATATTATTTAATCTAATTCGCAATCAAATTGAACTAAGTGTCCGGTTGCAGTTCTAGCATATGAACAATCTGGTATATGAATCACATTTATCGTAATCTGTACATAATTTATTCAAATAGCAAATAGTATCCTGTATATTGTTTCAAAAACCGACAAATTTTCAAGAATTGTAGAGGATATCAAAACCATCACTTTTTTGTAATAAAACCACGTCCGCAATTAAGCCGTTTTAGCAGCAGAACAAGAAAGAAAACTACTTTGAAATTGTTTTATTTGATTCGTAAGTAAATTATTTGAATTCACAGTAGTTGTTCAAATGTCTTTAATTTGCAATAATTGAATTGTTTTTTTTCAATTGTTTTTCGGTTGCAAATTGATCCCAAAATAATTTTTCTTTAGAAATTTATTTTCCTTGTTCTATTGCTAAAACGGCTCATTTGCGGATATGATTTTATTAACAAAAATTGATTACCTACAATAATGTCTATTGCAACTCCTAGAAGTTTTACGGTGTGTTTTTGAAACACCCTATATGGTGGTACATCAGAATAAATGTGTATATATAAACAAATCTCAATGTAAATGTAAACATGGCCTTATTTACTCCTTTAGAAGCCCGAGGAACAATATTTTATTGAGACCTATATTTTTGTTGATTACAACAAAGGATATTTTTACTATAGCCCAAAATTCTTGTTTACAATAATAAATTTAACAAAAAAAAATTCTGATGTGTATTTTGTAAAAATTCTATACATAAAATTATTTAGGAATAAACTATGTAAATTGCACTTGACACTGACATGTGTCAATTAGAATTATCTGAATATATTAGCATTTTCCATGGTTATAACATAGAGCTGGCTGATTTGTGAAATTTAATAACTTTATATTTTTTTACTCGATATCTATTGAATAGGAATAAAAACTGTAAAGAGAATAAAATATTCTTTAATATTTATAATAACATAAATTGTCGAAAAATGATATTTGACTATCTAATAAGATCTTTCCATATTAGAATACTGTAGAAATACATGGTTTCAAAACTTTCTGAATGATAGTAATTGAGTTAGAGCGTAAACAGGATCCACACACACATACATACATACATACACACAGACATCATCGTGAAAATGTTAAAAATGGATTCGAGGGACCTCAAAACGTGGTCATTTACCAAAAACTCGATATGCGATTTTTAGCACGATCCCTATACCTCCCTTACCAAGGGTAGCGGGAGGTAAAAATGAACATTTTAATACTAGCATTTTGTCAAAAATCAAATGCTACGGTAGAATTTTTAAATCTTAATATGAGAAATGTCTTGCAAAACGATCATTTTCCTGGTTATATTAAACATTAACTGTAAAACTTTTGATTGCAATTAAGGATATTTTATTATAATCCAAAAATATTGATTACAAGAATGAAGTCAAGAAACAAGATATTTCGTTAATCAAAATAAAGCCTACTGTGTTTTAAAATTAGATTTTACTTTTTTTGACCAAAATGAAATTGTTTATGTAGCAATATATTTTTTTACAACAATCAATAAGTTAAGGTAAGCCATAGAATCGGCATCCATTTAACTAATATTATCACAAAATAAATAAATATATATATATATATATATATATATATATATATATATATATATATATATATATTACAATAATAACCAGATATGGGGTCTCGTGGCCGTGTGCCTGAGTGTCTGGTCGCGAATCTGGGGACCCGGGTTCGATCCTGACTAACGGCAAAAATTACTTCGAATTTTAATGGCACTAAATTGACCCCTGTGGTGCACTCTCCACGCCAATATTGAGTGCCCGTGAGGTGACGCCTGGTAATCGACCGCACGGTACAAATATTTCATCATTACCGATATCTGTGTACATAGCAGATTGGCACACCCAGCAATGGGTAATATGCCGTGATGATATATTTATTTTTATTTTATTTATAACCAAGATGGATATGTCAGTAAAATGTCAAAGTACTACAAACAATTTTAGAAAGAAAGGTATTCTCGGTTCGATTACCTCTAAAAGTTTCTTGTGGATTTTAAATCATTCATTTTCATAGTTACGAAACGTTAGCATTGTTTGATCGTACATTAAACCACAGCAATATGGCAATATGTACATATACAAGTATACATTTCTATGAGGTTTACAAAATTTCGAAGTCAAGTGACAACACGACAACAAGCAACAAAGCAATCTACGTTTGAAAAGTTTGTAAGTCATGTGTCATGTGTCCTTCTGTTCTGAAACAATTTGTGGAATTCGGAACTTGTGTTATTAACTGTGAATTATGCGGTTGAAATATCCTTGGCATCTTCACATCACGAAAATAGTTCAAGTCGCACGGTACCGTCATTCCATCATCGACAAACATCTAAATACTTCTACGAGTACATGTCGTTAAGGGGGAGATTTTTCAATAAACAAATCACCGCTTCAAAGAAGAAGAAGAAAATAGCCAAAGAATTTATCAACAACAAAAAAAAAATCTGTTGTGGGCAGCACAATACCTCTCGCCCTTTCCATTTTAGGATATAATAAGTATTGTATTTAACATTTTTTGTACACACAAATAATTCTAATTACAGCTATTCTTTATATTTAGATATTTATTATAATTTTAAATTCATTATGAGCACGATTTCTCCTACTTTTCTAAATGTTCCAGGTTCTATCAATTCATTGATGGGATTGGGGTATATAACTACTATTTTAAATATTTAATTAATTATACAATAAGAAATATTAAATGTCGTTCCCAGAAAAAGCCTTCAGTACTATCTCTGAATTTTTGACACTGAAGTTAGTGGCATTTATCTATCAATTACAAACATTTTTATTTCTCAACTGATTACCATGAATTTGTTTGGGGTGTGAAATTTACCACAATATAGATTATATTTTTCTATATCTCTAAACCAATAGAAGATATAATAGAAATTTTAAATGTATAGAGAATTTCATATTCTTTAATATTTGTCACAACATAAAAAATCTGATGTGGCCAGCACATAACCTCTCGCCGTATATTTTATCTGGCTGTATGCATAAAGCAAAGAATATTTTTATAAATACAAATAATATATTCATATAAATCTATGACGTATAAACTTCTTTATTATTCAATAATAGCATGTCTCAACATAAAGATATTTACCATAAATTATGTTACAATAAATTACAAAGTAGAGTTTACCATATATAAATATTAGGCTGGTAACAGCAATTTTCAATTCGAACAACTTTGTTTACTTTCTCTTCATATTCTTCTAGTAAAAACATTAATTTTAGGCGGTCTAAAATGTATATATCTGGATTGTGCATCTATTCTTATATATCTTCTTTTACATTTTATTTTTTCATACTTGTTATATCTAAATAACCTTAATTCCCTTTAATAAAGTGACGGATAGATTGCACTCCGATTATTCTTATATCGATGTGTAATTTTGTCAATATTTACAACTTACTTGAGAAGAATTTGATAGCTTTTTCGCAATTCAAAGTTACTCTAGTCTACAGTACTGGTGTACATTGTCCCATAATGTTTGAAACAAATTTAAGTCCTTCAACCTAGACTTGTCATCTCCATAATAGTCACAGATCAAGAATTAAGGGATTCTCCAAATACATTTTTCTTTCATTACTCATTATTTCTGACACTGACATTTATCTGTCAGTTACAAATAATTTAAATTTGCAACTATTTTTCATGGCATCCTTTCGGTTGTAAAATTAATTACAACATTATTTTATATATTATATTCCTTTTATCTCTAAATCTATAAAATATGTATAAAAATATTTAAATGTATCAGAAAGAGAATTTATTTTTCTTTAATATTATCAAGAAAAATTTTCAAAAAATAATATTTAGAAGATTTTTTTTCAAGAATCTTCTACTTCCGGTTGTCCAATTGTTACCAAAACCTTTTCAGATCTTCCCATGAATGTCCGATTGGGAAATACGTTGTTAAACAAATTTTAAGTCTTATAGTTTTTGAGTAACCGTCCTTCCAACATCCCACACACACACACACATCCACACACACACACACACACACACACACACACACACACACACACACACACACACACACACACACACACACACACACAGACATCATCGTAAAAATGTTAAAATCGGATTGTAGGGACCTTAAAACGTGCTTATTCAATAAAATCTGGATATGCGATTTTTAGCATGAATCCAATACCTCTCTTAGCGAGAGGTAAAAAATAAAAAATGTTTAGAAGATTTTTGTTAAAATACTACTACTTCCGGTTGTCCAATTGTTACCAGAAACTATTCAACTGTTCCCATTACTGAATTTGAGAATTCGTACCTCCAACAACCACATACACACATACACACACACACACACACACACACAGACATCATCATAAAAATATTATAATCGGATTCTAAGGACCTTAACACGTGCTTATTCTCTAAAATCTGGATATGAGGTTTTTAGTATGAATCCAATACCTCTCTTAGCGAGAGGTAAAAATCTGATGTGACAGCACACTACCTTCCGTCAGTTCTATGTATTTTTGTACCTATAAATTCCATACAGAAAGTTTCTTTCAAAAGATTATATATTTCCAGTAAAATTATAACACAAACATACTACTAGCTTAAACTTATATTAGTTCGGCCTGTTAACATTTACAACAAACAAATTATAAAACCTACGTAAATATTGAGAAATTTCTTTCGGCTAGTTTAAGGCCCGGTTTTTTCACCTTCTGATAAAGTGCCAGTTAACTTATCTGCCAGATAAAAGAAAAATATCGCATCAAATAATTGACGTGTGAATAATTTTCTCAATTTACACTATAATATCGATGTGTAATTTTTATTTTATCTGGCAGTTAAGTTAACTGACACTTTATCCGGAGGTGAAAAAACCGGGCCTAAAATGTAGATTTTAAGCTTATCAAATCTGAATATGTTATTCAAATATTCCGCCGTTTAATATTAGGTTATATCGCCTTTATAAGTGATACCAGCTTTAATTCTATTAGACATTGTATCCCTAAGCTCTGCACATGTTCCTGTGAATATTGTCCTACATGTCTTGCAAGGTAGATTTTACTGTACGATTCTTTCCAAGTTGCTTTTCATTGTGCCAATAGTAAAGGGTCGCGATACAAGCTTAATCTGGACTAGAAGATGATTCTTAAAATGCTGGTCCAACTATTATCATTAGTCATTTGGCCAATAATTTAGAAATTTTTAAAGAAGCCAAAAGAATTTTATAGAAATTTCTAACCATTTGTGTAGATTTTATAATTTGTTGAAAATGTAAATTAGCCGAATTATTGAGTTTGGGTTCGTATATGAATTGCACTTAACACTGACATCTATCAATCAAAATTTTCTTAATATATAGTATCTAGCTGTTTCAATGGTTATAGAAGAGCTGGCTGCTTTATGAAATTTAATTTCTTTATAATAATTTAACTGTAAATCCATTGAATAAGCATAAAATGTAATCAAATCGTGTAGAGAATAAATTATTTATAATAACATTAAATGTGAAAAATTATATTTAACAGTGTTTTTTCAAGAAAAACTGTTAAAATCTTCAAATGACGGTATTTCCGGTTGACCAATTATAACTAAAATCTAATTACATGCACACACACATACATAAATATAGACATCATCGTAAAAATAGTAAAAATGTATTCTAGGGACCCTAAAACGTGCGTATTCATTGAAAACTCACAACCAAATTTATTGACCAAGGACAATACCTTCCTTATCTATTATAGGTGACGGAAGGTAAAAATTATGTATCTGTAAAAATATTGTACATGGTAAACGGAATAATGATGCTTTTGAATTTTGAAGATAATATAACATGATAAATATATTTTCATATATTTTTATCCATTGTTGATTGATAGCTGCATCAATATAAATTTGACGGCTCGGTCTGACACAAATTGTCGATTTTTAAACAAAAAAATCTGATGTGGCCAATACAATATCTCCCGTTTAATTTAATTTTTATTTATGTAAATACTTAAAATTAAATTAAATATAAAAACCGGGTTCGATCCCGACCGACACCAAATATTTCGAATTTTAAATAGCACAAAAATGACCCCTGTGGTGCAGTCTCCACGCCAGCAATAAGTGCTCGTTAGGTGACACCTGGTAAACGCCCGCATGGTACAAATATGTCATCATCGTTACGGAAATCTGTGTACAAAGCAAATTGACACACACAGCAATGGGTAACATGCCATGATGATATATTTATTTTATTTATTTATATACTTACCTATATTCATTGCTGGCGTGGAGAGTACACCACAGCGGTCAATTTTGTGCCATTTAAAATTCTAAAATATTTGGCGTCGGTCGGAATCGAACACGTTCCCAAGATTCACGTGGAGTGACGCCTGGTAAATGCCTGCACGGAACAAATATGTCATCATTATTACCGACATCTGCGTAGAAAGCAGATTGGGTCATCCATCAATGGGTAACATGACGTGATGATATATGTTTTTTATTATCTTACCTTTTTAACATATTTACTTATGCTGGAAACTGTATTAAGTTCCTTTCCATATAATTATTGTTCCATTTACTATTTTCTTTATAAAACGTTAATATTATTATTTGAAATGATTAGTTCGTTGACAGTGACATATACCTATCAGTTACAAACATTTGAAACCTGAATTGTGTAATCATGTGTATTAGTTGTTTAAAACGTAGGCTCCGGGATTAAAATTATAATTATAAATTTATCCATAAAATATATAGAAAAAGCATTAATGCAATCCTGTAGAAAATTTAATAATCTTTAATTTTTATATAACATAAATCTCGAAAAAATAACATTTAAAGGTATTTTTCGAAGAAAAACTATTTTGAGTTTCCAGTAAAGTGCCATTTTTGTTTATCTGATTTACTCCAAAATCTAATGATATCTTTCCATATAAGAGTAAGGTAGAAATACAAGGTTTCAAAATTTTCTGAACGATAGTATTTGAGTTACAGCGTAAAGAGGATCCACACACACACACACACACACACACACACACACACACACACATACACACATACACACATGCACACATACACACATACACACATACACACAGACATCATCCTGAAAATGTTAAAATTGGATTGTAGGGTCCTTAAAACGTGGTCATTTACTAAAATCCCGATATGCGATTTTTAGCACGATCCCTATAGAGGTATAGGGAGGCCTTACCAACGATAGCGGGAGGTAAAATTGAATTCGAGTAACTCACCATTTGCTGCTGCGGTTTGACATCAGAAAAATTTAAATTGGTACAAGAAACAACGAAATAAAAGTCCATCACAGAACACCCCCAAGCTCCATTTCTCGACTTCACTACGCAAGACCTTTGCAACCAACTAGGTACTTATACGCGAAGTTATGCCCTCATAGTTAAAATATTCGTACTAATCATATAAAAATCTATTACCATTAATAATAAATTCAAAATAAAATTTAGAAGTTATGTAAAGTAATAGGAACTGAAATAAATTAAAATAGAACCATAAAATATTTAAATAAATTAATAAATTACAAGGTGTCGCAAGCGCTATAAAAATGAACAAGGAGTTACAGCGATTGAAGATCAAACAGTTCTCAAAATGTTGGGCTGCAAAGTTTATATTTATTTTAACTTTTTACCTCTCGCTAAGAGAGGTATTGGATTCATGCTAAAAATCGCATATCCAGATTTTATTGAATAAGCACGTTTTAAGGTCCCTGCAATCCGATTTTAACATTTTTACGATGATGTCTGTGTGTGTGTGTGTGTGTGTGGATGTGTGTGTGTGTGTGGGATGTTGGAAGGACGGTTACTCAAAAACTATAAGACTTAAAATTTGTTTAACAACGTATTTCCCAATCGGACATTCATGGGAAGATCTGAAAAGGTTTTGGTAACAATTGGACAACCGGAAGTAGAAGATTCTTGAAAAAAAATCTTCTAAATATTATTTTTTGAAAATTTTTCTTGATAATATTAAAGAAAAATAAATTCTCTTTCTGATACATTTAAATATTTTTATACATATTTTATAGATTTAGAGATAAAAGGAATATAATATATAAAATAATGTTGTAATTAATTTTACAACCGAAAGGATGCCATGAAAAATAGTTGCAAATTTAAATTATTTGTAACTGACAGATAAATGTCAGTGTCAGAAATAATGAGCAATGAAAGAAAAATGTATTTGGAGAATCCCTTAATTCTTGATCTGTGACTATTATGGATGACAAGTCTAGGTTGAAGGACTTAAATTTGTTTCAAACATTATGGGACAATGTATACCAGTACTGTAGACTAGAGTAACTTTGAATTGCGAAAAAGCTATCAAATTCTTCTCAAGTAAGTTGTAAATATTGACAAAATTACACATCGATATAAGAATAATCGGAGTGTAATCTATCCGTCACTTTATTAAAGGGAATTAGTGTTATTTAGATATAACATGTATGAAAAAATAAAATGTAAAAGAAGATATGTAAGAATAGATGCACAATCCATATATACATTTTAGACCGCCCAAAATTAATGTTTTTACTAGAAGAATATGAAGAGAAAGTAAACAACGTTGTTCGAATTGAAAATTGCAGTTACCAGCCTAATATTTATATATGGTAAACTCTACTTTGTAATTTATTGTAACATAATTTATGGTAAAATATCTTCATGTTGAGACATGCTATTATTGAATAATAAAGAAGTTTATACGTCATAGATTTATATGAATATATTATTTGTATTTATAAAAATATTCTTTGCTTTATGCATACAGCCAGGTAAAATATACGGCGAGAGGTTATGTGCTGGCCACATCAGATTTTTTTGTAAAGAAACCGTGACAATGACGTTGCAAATTGTCATAATATGTTACAGTAAATAACGGTTTTACTAAAAGAAAATAGGCAATTTATTTTTACTCAGATTTCAGAAATTATTTAGTCGTAGACCTAAGACAATATCTACGTCATAACTAAAGAAAATATCTGCAATTCAAATGAACATTTAAAAATATATTAAATTTAAATGCTTCCACAAATTATTATGGGGTCTCGTAATCGCGAGCCTGACAGCGGTAATAATAAATAATTTCTTATTTCCAGATTAGGTATTCCGAGAATATCTCTTAACCCTGTGTTAAAATGACGTTTACGGAGAGTTTATTCTAGAGTTAAGTCTTATTCCATGTTTGTTATTATACATTTGTGGGTTATGCTCGTGATAAACTAGGAATAGCTATTCCTGTTTATTATTACCGCTGTGAGTACCTGGTCGCGAGTCTGGAGAACCGGGTTTCCTGACCGATAAATATTTCGGATTTTAATGGCCATTGCACCTCTTATAGTTAATTTTTAACTTTTGGTTAAATTGACTATATCATATCAAAACTAAATGTTAAATGAGGTGTTAAATATGACTGTCAAAATTTCGACATGGACTTTTTTTGTTAATCTGTAGTTAAAGTAAGGCTCTAACTATTAGCGGTGCAATTGAACATAAATGGCACAAAATTAACTCCTGTTGTGTACTCTCCATGCCAGCAATGAGTGTTCGTGTGGTGAAGGTAAACGCCCGCACGGTACAAATGGCATTATCATTACTGAAATCTGTATACAATGCAGATTGGTACAGCCAGCAATGGGTTATATGCAGTGATGATATATTTATTTATTTTTAGATAAATTATTGATTTTTATTATGATTATTTAATTCAGTTTTGTGTAAATAGTAAAAAATCAACAAATCAAGGTATCCGCAAACTAACTTTTAATTTGTGTAAGTAACTATGATAAATGTATTTATATGAAGCATGTACATTTTTAATAAGAAAGACAATTTTCAGAATAACTCATGTGCACACTCCCATAATGCAAGACAATATGATTTACTTCAAGTTCCTATGATCAAGCATAAACTACGTAACTCCGCACTATTAGCCGTAGGCATAAATATGTTTAACAAACAAGTAAAATAATAAAAACTTTTTTAAAAAACTTTTAAAAAAATTGTTCTGGAAAACAATGAATACTTTGCCATAATAAATTTATTTCATATACTGGCGAATTTATATTGAAGTTTCCACTTTTATTATTGTAATTATTATTTCGATATAATTTTATGACTTATTCCATACATATCGACGGAATAAAACTTATTATTATTATTATTAAAAATATAAATAAAACAAAATAATGTGTTACATATTTTTGTTTTTTTGGAACAATCATAATTTGAATTTCCCAATGATGCAGTTATGAATGTAGTGTTTATCTTATATTATATCAACAAAGCAATATTTATTCTTTAATAAATTGATCTAAATTTATCTACAATCTTTCGCTTGCCAAACAAGTAGGTATGTTGATCATTGACCTATTACTGTCGCATTTAAAATATATTTCACTCATATTGTTGATATGTACAACTTAAACTAATTAATGTGATTGTACTGCGATTACAAAGAATGTAATTGGAAGTTCTCTCACATACCAAATACTTCAACAAGGTTAATTTGTTTCAAATTTCGTTGTTACTATTCACTACCGTTGTTTTAGATCACGGAAATATAATTAAAATCACGAACCGTCATTTGGCTGTTAAACCCAAGAACAAACATATTATGTATGTGTGTACATGTTAAATTGTTCTCATGTCAGTCATAAAAAAGTTATTAATTATTTTCATAGTGAAATAAAAATTAATACCTTACACTAAATTACAAGTAGCTATTAAAGCTAAGTTTACACGGAACCGAATACATTTCAGATGTTTCGTAATTTCAATAGTTGAAATACCTTGGCATCGTTTGTTGTCTGTTTAGAAATTTCTTTTGTTTTTATGGCATGGCCGGATAAAAAAAATCTTCGCTATACTTAAACACTGGCATATATTTCAGTAATACTGTAAATTTTTAATATTTTTAGTTATTTTTATAACATTAAGAACTGTGAACCATTCAAGTTTAAATGCTGAAAAAAGACATTTGTGAAAAAATTCATGGACTTTAGTTGAACTTGAATCTAGGACCTTCTTGTCTAGTTTAGTAGAACGCTGAGTCAACTTTTTATAGTTTTTATAGTTTTTGATAAATGTACTTATAGGTATATCAACTCACTGGCACTTGCAAATTAATATTTTTTTTTAATTCCTGAGATGTTTGTGTTCAAAAATTGTAGAAAACGTAAGCTGTACCCTTGCGTATTTTTTGCAATTTTAATGATTTTTAAAGATTTTAGTATTTTAGCTGGCTAAGTTTAAATATCTCGAGAACAAAAAGAGATATTGACCTGTGGTTTAAAAATTAATTAATTAAATAACACTAAGGTAAATGGCAACAATATATTAAATTTGAGTACAATAATTATATTCCACAAAAGGTATCGCCATTTCTGTAATATAATTAAACAACTTATGTGTGCTCTATTCCCAACATTACTTTGAAAAAATTAATGTAATTATAAACTTATTTTTAACAAATGCGCCTTAGTTTATTTCATAACTTGCTTAACACTTCATATAATAATTCAATTATTTAAGTGAGAAACGAGTTAATATAAATCTTCGCACGGTTAAATATTAAAATAATCGAAGATGGCGCCCAAATTGAGGTGCATAAGTGTACTCATAAGGTTAACAATCAATGACTACATTTACACTGTGCGTACAATTCTAGTACGCGGACCAAGTGTATACTAAAATTTATCTTAGTACGCTATATGTTTACACCGGTATCTAAATAAACATACGTTATGGTGAAAATGATTAGGCAGAAGACTCACGTCATCAACCTGAAAAAAACCTTATAAAAAGAAAAATAACTTGTAGAAATTATTAATTGTTATTTATTTTTTAAAAAAGAAGAAAAAATATACTAGTATTAAAGAAACGTATATATTAATGAATTTACAATTCAATCCTTATTCCTTTTACAGAATATAAAATTATTTGACAGAATATGATCATTCTCAATAGTGCCAACGTATCATACGAAAATAAACTACAATTATTTCAAATACATAATGTTATATTCCGTAAAAGGAATAACGATTGACTTAGAGATAATTGTAAATATAATTAATATATACATTACTTAATGCTAGTACTTTTTTCTTCTTCTTTTAAAAATAAATAACACCCAAAAATTTCTACAAGTTATATTTCATTTTATAAATTTTTTTTCAGGTTGATGACGTGAGTCTTCTGCCTAATCATTTCCACTATACACCCGATTGCGTAGATTCAACTGTCACAGTTACCCTAACCTAAAATTACTTAATAAGGAAAAATAATTATAAATCTATGGAATTTACATGGCCACATTATTAAAATTGTAAATATCAATAAACATACTCAATTTTTCTAAATGTTGTTATACAATTTGAATTGAATTAAACAGTCATAGATAGCAGAAAAATTGCTTTGGTACGCTTGCTATTTACACCGTATATGAGTAAGGTCTGGTACATCCCCCTTTGAACGTACAAAAAATGTGTACCACTTGCCCACCAAAGGTTTGGTACAGAGTATTTACACCATTCGTCGCCATTTTGTTACGTTACGTCACTTGGTATGAGGACTAAATATTTAGTATGCGAGGTGTAAACATACTCTATATATCATAGAAAGATTGTATTGAAGCATTATGCTGTATGGATGCAATGCAAACCATGGACCTTGACCATGAGGGAGAAGGAGAAAAAGACATACATACATACATAAAATCACGCGTGTCCCACTTAGTGGGTTTGCACAAACCCTAAAACAATAAGAACATCAACATAATACAACATATCCTTATTCTTAAACATATTAAAGTGACCGATTTTCGGTAGCGAAATACCGCATCCGGATCACAATAATAGTTACGAAACAATCATCCTTCGCCACTCATTCCTGTCTAAGCACATTTCTTTCGCTTCGGCGACACTCAATCGCATTAATACATGCTCTTCTTCTCTTCTTACTTGGAAACTTTCTCTCTTTAAACACCCTACCAGCCACATCCATCCACTTACACACTGGTCGACCACGCAATCGAAAACCCTCAACTTCACCAAGATATATACGCTTAACAAGCCGTTCACTCGCCATTCTCTGCATATGCCCAAACCATCTTAACTGACTCACACCAACTCTCTTAATAACATTGGCAAAGACGGTTGGAGAAAATTGGGTAGAAAAAGCTATGATTGGACAGCTTTTTTTAAGCAGAAAAAGAAAATCAATGAAGGTGAAGAAACGTTTATACACACAAGTAAAATATGTAATAATGAATTTTTTTTACCTTTTAGACAATGTTCCAGAATCTATATGGAGCGAACTATCACCAAAGTTGAGGCATGAAGTTCGTATAGATAATTCAAAACTTCACCGGCTCACCATTAAATCAATCACACACAAAATATGATATTAACACTGCAATAACAAAAAACCAACTGATTTCATTCAAATGAAATTCATTGAATAAACTTGCACTAGGCGGCACTTTTTGTTCTAACAGGTCTGTTCGTTTATTGTAGCATTGAATCGTGTTTAATTTTAGTTTATCGGTATCCCTGTCCGGCCAAACAACATTTGCAATGTGTCTAAATGTTATTAATTATTTCTATTGTTATAATAGTGTTTTTAGTGTGTGCTAAGTGTAAATAATATTGTAACGGTCATTGTTAGGGGTAGTAACAATTGAAAATAGTGAAATGACAACCAGAAATTGATGAAGATGCAGATATTGTAAGTTAATTTGTTTGTTACTAATTATTGTATTAGAATATTGTTAGTAATATATGTTAACAGATAAATCTTCATATTTAAATACTCGATTAGATATCTGCAAAATCAGTAGTTGTATTATTTAAAATTATATAAAATATACAAAATATTTATGATTAATGTAAAACGTAGTACTACTAAATATATAAATAGTAGACTAGAACTGTTTAAAAGTAGTGAAACGAAAGGCTTTTACTATTCGTTAAGAGTTGAATAAAATTTTCATTCGTCTCAAGCGAATTCGAATTAAACGAATGGCCAACAATACCGTCACTATGGTTTTCGCTCGTATTCGCGCGAATACCAGTAACCTAGGCAAATACGAACGCACAAGAATACAGGCCTAGAAGTACGTTCGCAAATTTACTCTAAAGTTAGAGTTAGGTTAGAGGCTGACCATTGGAGTTAAGTTCGAGTAAACTCCTTTTATGAACGATTTAGAGTTTTGTGTAATTCGTGTAGTCAAATATTGAAAATATCACTGATCTCAAAGGCCATAAAAAAACTAAAGAATGATAGCATATCTATTTAATTTAGCCTGTGCACATGTCTAGTAAAGTGTACCCACCTCATTCGAGGTAGCTTGGAATAGTTAACTCCGTGTAAAGCAACATGAATTTTCGATCGTAAGTTATAGTAAAGACGAAGTTAACTCTAAAATTTCACCTACAGTAAAAATGTTTTAAGATGTCCGATCAAGGTCATCTGTATCGTGAACGAATTACCAAATTAGCATACATTTATCTATCTTATTTGCAAAGATTACAAGTGTGTGCGATAATGTAAAGAATTTTTATAAGTTGGTTACAAATAAAGGTAATGCAAGTTTAGCATAAATTCGTTTTAATTAAAAGGATGGATATAACATGCTTGTCTTTCAAAAATTCATATTGTTTCGACCAAGTTAGGACATCCCATTTTAAAACGATGTTCATTGTTGACAATACTTTCGCCGCAACGTAAATTTATTTATTAATTCAGTTATATTACCTTGATTTATAGCCACACGAATAACGTTATTTTCTGTCACTGACATTGACACTGTGTCAGTATCTCATTTTTCACATATTTGGTTTTTCATTTGCTAATATACTTACCAGTTGACTTAGTTTTGAATTTTGAATGCTTTTACTGTAACATATATTTTTATAATAATAATATAACAGTATCTTATGTATCCTAATAAAAACTAAGTAAACGACACTACTGAATGTGTCGAAATGGGCGGAGCTAAAATCTTTACTCATACAATTCATAGATGACCTTGATCGGACATCTTTAAAAAAAATACTGTCCATATTTATTTAGTCAATGGTTCCATGTAAACCTAGCTTAACAATTCTGAAAATAGAGACTGCATTGTAGTACGGTATCTTTTTAACCGTGTGAAGAAGTGGTTAACTGCACATGGCCACGTTATAAAAACACAAACTTCAATTAGGCGACCTGGGCGACTATGCAACATGCACATAGTGAAGTCTGTTCTAGCCCTTGTCTTGTTTCGGTAACGGAAGTTCTTAAAAGTTGAACGCCCCTCTAAAACGACGAATTATCGCTTTGAAAATGCGTTGCCTGTTTCACTACTTCCTTGGATATTTTTATATTCCCCACTGTAGATTACAAAGTCGTTACTGTTGAAAGATATATGCCATCCCTTAATTATTCTTCAACGGTGAAGAAAAGAATACGTACTTATAATTTTGTGTATTTTTACTTCTATTATGTGAACAAATTATATATTTGAAGTCTTTATGAAATCATTAACGAACTATTTATATTTATTACAGTGAGTTACGAACAAGGTTAATAATCACATAAACAAATAAGAATAGAAAAAGTATTAAAGTATATTTTACCTACTAAAATGATAGTCTTTACGAAGTAAATTGTGAAATATTTCCTTTTGTTTTCAGTCAGTTTTGCTGCTGAACAATAACTACATATCATGGTTATTGAAGTTACAATGATTGTAAGTACCTACGTCTTAACTTTCGAGGATGTTATGATGTGTGTACATCCCGTGTTATTACCTAATTATATTTTTCACGCTACCGGCGAATATTCACAAGATACTGCCTGTTTAACATCCGTCAAAAGAATTATTCATGTCATTTTCTTTTTATCCATGCTACCTATGTTACTATAGGCCTTATTCTTGTAATTTCAGTAATATGTCTAAAATTACAATTTTCCTAACAGGGCCGTTTGCAATATTGTTTTGATTTTGTATTCAGGTGGCACCCTTGTTATTGACGTTCAACAATTTCAATATCGTAACAATTGTTATCAGTTAGCTATGAATTTAGGGTTTTTTAAAATGATATTTAGGGATATTTCACAATTGATTGAAAATATAATTTTGACGTTTAATTTAGTGGTTATTACCTCACAGATAAATGTCAATGTCAAGAAACTAGTCATTTCAAATTAAGAAGAAAATATTAGGATATGAATTTATAAAATACCTAATAAATATATCAATTTTCTTATGTTTGTAATTGAAAATAAATTAATTTCACTAGAATAAATAAATTTATTAATGTAAATAAAATTCTGGAGACAAAAATAATAATACCTATATATTAAATTTTGCAAAATAGTTATATTAAATGTAAAATACAGTTGCCAGCATGTAGATATGTCAGTATTTTAATCATTTATTTATTTTAATTCGTGCTTTACAGCATTGAATTTTTACAAAAACTGGTACAATTTATATTGAATGTTAAATTATATATCACAAATCGATTTTTATAGTACAATATATATATATATATATATATATATATATATATATATATATATATATATATATATATTCTTTCTTCCCTTTTCTTCTTAAGCGCCTTAGCTCCCCAGTTCGTCTAGAAAAAGATATGGACTATATGTTTGCTTTAGAAGTTCCCTGCAATTATACAGGGTGAGTCACCGAAATCGCCGTCTTCGATATCTCCCTTGTCGTCAGAAATACAGCATAAGTTTATTAACAGAATTTATTCGTCTACTCAAGGAGCATAACGTAAAATTATTTTCACATATACAGGGTGTTGCATTACGGCTCGGCGAGAATTGTTTGTCTTTTTTTAAATGGAACATTCTATATATTTTTATATATTTTGAATTGTATTTTATTCACCTATACGAACATATAAATTTTGTTTTAGTTTTACACGGCGTTGCCAAGTTAGTCCGTTTTTTCTCTAAAAAAGACCGAATACACGCATTGCTTTATAAAGGCTTACTGAAATTATTTTAATAGTAAGAATTAAGAATTTTCTTTTCAGTATAACTGTAATTATACTCTATGTTCTGACATATTTTTTTTTTAAATGTAATTATACAGGCTGTTCAATAAAACGAATCAAATGTGCTCAATTTCAAATGACCATAACTCGTCATTTTCAAATGGAACACCCTATATTTTATTATTCAGTTGTGTGTATTTTTGTATTATCTTCATATGTTATTAAGGGTATTCTATGCTTAAAACCAATAATTTCGGAGATTTTCACCATTTTTCTCTAAATTTATATATTCACTTAAAAATTAAATCTAGTATGCCATTGATATTGTTTTTTGAATAAGAAACAATTGCAGTAATGACTGTAGTTTCATTAGCCAGGTTATTATTAATAACAGTGGGATTAAGTAAATTAATTTATTAATATGAGTCTCCCGCAAGAAGAACTTACGAATATGGTGTACGCACTTATTGGAAAAGCGGAAAGAAACCCCCTTTTGTCGTACTGAACATGACCAGTTCTTTCAAACCTTTCCCTTAGTTTTTCAAAAGAACGCGGATGGATGTCGTCTTCCCGGAAACCGTTGTGCAAAAATTCTTGATGCCAAAAGAGGGATTGTTGCCGCTTCTTCAAGTGCGTACACCATATTCGTAAGTTCTTCTTGCGCACTCTTCACACCAACATTGAGTGCCCGTGAGGTGACGCCTGGCCTGACCAGCATACACCATATTCGTAAGTTCTTCTTGCGAGAGACTCATATTAATAAATTAATTTACTTAATCCCTCTGTTATTAATAATAACCTGGCTAATGAAAATACTATCATTACTACAATTGTTTCTTATTCAAAAAACAATAACAATGGTATGCTAGATTTAATTTTTAGTTAAATATATAAATTTAGAGAAAAATGGTGAAAATCTCCGAAATTATTGGTTTTAGGCATGGGATACCCTTAATAACATGAAGACAATACAAAAATACACTAACTATACTTAATCCCACTGTTATTAATAATAACCTGGCTAATGAAACTACAGTCATTACTGCAATTGTTTCTTATTCAAAAAACAATATCAATGGCATACTAGATTTAATTTTTAAGTGAATATATAAATTTAGAGAAAAATGGTGAAAATCTCCGAAATTATTGGTTTTAAGCATAGAATACCCTTAATAACATATGAAGATAATACAAAAATACACACAACTGAATAATAAAATATAGGGTGTTCCATTTGAAAATGACGAGTTATGGTCATTTGAAATTGAGCACATTTGATTCGTTTTATTGAACAGCCTGTATAATTACATTTAAAAAAAAAATATGTCAGAACATAGAGTATAATTACAGTTATACTGAAAAGAAAATTCTTAATTCTTACTATTAAAATAATTTCAGTAAGCCTTTATAAAGCAATGCGTGTATTCGGTCTTTTTTAGAGAAAAAACGGACTAACTTGGCAACGCCGTGTAAAACTAAAACAAAATTTATATGTTCGTATAGGTGAATAAAATACAATTCAAAATATATAAAAATATATAGAATGTTCCATTTAAAAAAAGACAAACAATTCTCGCCGAGCCGTAATGCAACACCCTGTATATGTGAAAATAATTTTACGTTATGCCCCTTGAGTAGTCGAAGAAATTCTGTCAATAAACTTATGCTGTATTTCTAACGACAAGGGAGATATCGAAGACGGCGATTTCGGTGACACCCTGTATAGTAAATGTAATATAATTTCTTGGCTTTCATTGAATAATCGGCATGTTCTTTATTCTTCATTCTCCCAATATTTATTTTCGTTTTCTTCATTCCCACATCTTAGCCTAGCTACGAGCTTTATTGTTTTACCGTTCTTGTTTTCGAGGTATTGAGGCGTTGATATGGGACGGATACTTTTGTATATTTTGTTGTATCTTGAATCTTTTATCTTGTTGTCTTGGTCTTGTTTAAACGAAAATGAATGTGGCAGAGATGAGGATGTTGAGATAGATGTTGGGGAAGACACAGCAAGATACGATAAGGAATGAAAGCATAAGGGAAATGGCTCGAGTGATAAAGTTTCTAGAAAGATCAAGGGAAACGATTACATTGATTTGAATATGTCATGAGGAGAGATGAAAAATATATTGGAAGAAGAATGAATAGCTTAGTAGTAGAACGGAGAAGGAACAGAGGAAAATCAAAGATAAGATGGAAGGAGTGTATTGCGAAGGACTTGAGAGAAAATGAACTGAATGAGGATGACACGCTAAACAGAAATGAGTGGAAGAAGAAAATAAAAAATAGCAACCCCCTAACGAATGGGAAAAGCTAAAGAAGAAGAAATGTCAGTGCTAAGTGCAGTTTGCATAGTTTTTTTTATGAAATAATTTTGATGAAAGTTTGCAAGAAAATGTATGTATAGTGTGCGCTGAGCAGTCACGTAACTTTGCTGATTTTGGCAAGCAGATATGGGGACCTGTGTCAAAACTGACGAAATAATTTTTCATTCAAAATGTCATGATTTTCTTATTTCATGTGGTTTATTTGTTATTAAGAGTGTAGAATTCAGTTGCCGAGAAAAAATCATACAATAGCAAAAAATGAAATTTTGAATGAAAAATTATGACATTTGTCAGTTATGGATATAATTAATAGCTGTCATTCTGATATAGGCTCCTATAACTGATTGCCAAGGTCAGCAAAGTCACGTGACTGCTCGCGCCTTATGGAATTTGTACATAATACACAGAATTGACGAAACGTAATGTGAATGTGGCTGGCAACTAGTAACTTTTTTGTTCATTGCATTTAATTATATATTTTCAAAGATTTTTTTGTTGTTGTGACGTATATTTTTTCTTTATAATTGTGAATCAAATATGACGTTCAGGCAACAGAAATTCTTAAAAAACTTTATATTATGTCGGTTGGTTACAAGTGTTTACCATAAATTTTCTGGTACTAAAAAATGTTAATTAGGGTGGTGATGAGAAACCGGAAGAGAGAAATATACTAAAATTTAATTGATGTGTAAATCATTTATATGTTCGTTCAAAAACTTAAAAAAATCAATAACGCAATGAATAATTTAGTAGTATTATTTTCCAGAACTAATGCAATTAATTTTTTTGCCTTCCTTTTGACGCTAGCTTTTAATTTTGAAGTGTTGATGAGCTAAAAGATAAACTGTAAAATAGTAAAAAGATATTAGAAAAACGAAGAACAATTACATGCAAATTTAAATACAGTTTCTGGAGAATTAGAAGAAGTGAAACTAATTTTAACAACTGTACGTTCTTCTATTTAATTAAAGTAATTTTCTCTGGAAAAAACCGGTAAAAGATATTTGATTTATTATAAATAATTAACCCTTTGTACATTTCCAAATGATTTACTATCGTATCCAGTATATGTATGTGATTCTATTAATATAACAACGAAAACGTATGTCAATCATTCATTTTTAAACCTCTAGCACTCAGTATGATCAAATTTATAAAGAAGGATTTAAGATCAATACAGTGAAAAATATAATTGATGTGACCAGCACAATACCTTCCGTCAATGTATGTATGTATGTACATATTCCATACATAAATTTTCTTACAAAAGATTCCAAATTTCCAGTAAAATTATTTCATAAACAAACTATGCAAATGGCACTTGGTATTGACATCTTCTTCTTTAGCTTTTCCCATTCGTTAGGGCTCACTATTTCTTATTTTCTTCCTCCAGTCATTTCTGTTTTGCGTGTCGTTCTCTTTCAGTTCCTTTTCTTTCAAGTCTTTCACAATACAGACCTTCCATATTCTCTTTGGCCTTCCTCTGTTTCTTTTACCTTCTATTACTAAGCTATTTATTCTTCTTTCAATATATTCTCCTCTCCAATGTAATCGTCTTTTTTTGTATCTTTCTAGATACTTCAAATACTCGAGTTATTTCCCATATTCTTTCAATCTTTATCTATCTCATCTCTGCCACATTCATTTTCCTTTCATTGACACTAACATCTGTCAGTTAGAATTTTCTTAATATAAAAAAAAATATTCTTGATAAGAAATATGCAGTATGTTTACTTAAAACAAATCTTTTGTAACATATTTTCTTTGTTTTATTAAAAAATTATTATAAAATTATATTCCCTTTGATTCAACAAATCCCAACCCCACATTGATAAATTTCTACACTTGAAAACCTATTGTTAGCCATTTTTAAATTTGCTTTGAAATGAATCCGTGTAATCACTCTAAAAGGATGATTCAGAAGGGAAAGGGGAAGGTTGCCTAGTGATCACAAAATGAGAAAGTGGAGATAACGAATAATAAACGAAAAAATATACTTCTTAATCATGATCACTTTGATCACTGTTAGCATTGCTGGCAACAAACATTTTAAATTTGCACTTAAATACGCATGCGCCAGATAATTGCTCAATATGCTCCATGGTTAGAGAACGAGTGAACAGATCGGGCTCTGTGAGCTTCGTGAGCTAATAACCGAACGTAGAGTTGAGCAAGATCGCTCAGATGTAATTACCGAACGGCATCGAGCGCACAGACCGCTCAGAGCTTAAAACCGAACGCAGCCACAGTAAAGCAGTAAGGTAAGGTTAAGTTTGTCAATTGTACTAATTTTACGTGACAACTACAATGGCAGATCTGTGTTTGACCCCTAATCTAAGTTAACAACTTCACAAATGAAAAAAAATCTCTAAAAACTGTCATAAAACTAACTTTGTAAATGCGAAATAGGAAAATATTCTATTACAGTCAATTTTTTCTTAGAATGGCATTGCAATGTGATCACATGATTACACAGGATGAATAGAGAAGTCAAATATGTTTTTAGTAACGTGTTTGTCTTGATTGTTTTATTTTTAAGCAGCGTTTGTTTCAGTATGTCGTAACTTGAGCTATATGAATAATTTGTATGATTACATGTGGGACAATCAAAAATTGATCGGTAAAAAATTATCGAAACGCTGTAAAGAAATTATTTTGAATTCTTCTGCATACTCTGAGGAAGAGAAACGTATAAATGTTCCCCTAATTCCATTCTATTCTGTTGAAAATGTAAGTATTATATTTTGAGATTATCACATGACAGTTCTCAGTTCTGTATTTCCTATGTACTAATTTCTGAATATTATTACATTTTAGTGAGTTTATACTGTTTTGGATGTGTCACGGTCATATGACGGTAAATTTCAAAAATGAATTAAAACAAGGATCTATTCCATTTCGTCGCCAAAATATGAGTGATCCGTTAAAAATTAATGCGAAACATTGACAGTTTTACTGTATGTAATTTGATGTACCTACTATTTATATGTATAGTGAAATAAATTGCTTTTTAAGGCCCTTTTCATAATCAAATTTTAAATCTATTTTATAATTAAATAAAAAATTATTTCTGCGTTGTGCATTCAGAGCTGTTTTCTTATATATTAATTGTTGTAATCAATTAATGTAATAATTGTTGTAATCAATTCTTATTATTATTATTATTGTAATCAATTATAAAATTATAATTAAAAAGAAAATAATTGTCTTTATGAACTTTCACATTATTTTTAATTTAAAGTTTTAAAGTACACTGTAGATGTCAGCTCCATCGATTAGACAATCGGCTTCACAACCTGGCTCATATAAATTAACTAAATGACGTCATCACATTGGAATGCCACTTTTAGAGAATTTTGACTAAACAACCAAATTTGTGATACAACAAATTCAAATTCATACAAGCATAAATGTAATATTTCTCGGAAATTATTCTTTATTTAATTCATGTAAAATCGGTCGATTGTAAAGTGCTATTTACATCATTTTAACTGAAATATAGATCCTGAATAACAAAGAAATAATGAAAGTTTAAAAATTATAAAATAATTGTTCCACTCTAGCAATGAAAAATAGAATATTATCAATACGAAAATAAAAATTGTATAAAAATATAATCCATCACCTAAATTATTTTTATTTGATGTAATATATTGCGGTAAGTAACCTTAATTTATTTCATTTATATACACACGTGTAATTAATTAAACAAATTAATTAATAAAAAAAAATCCTGTACTTTTCCAGATATCATTAATGATCCTTCAAATCAATAATCGTAAAAACAAAACAAATTTATCTTCCTGAAACAAATTCCGTAATCCCATTAAATTTACTTCCTTTTATTGCTCGAATATCCATTTCAATATAATTCGTTTTCATCAGAGATTAAACTTGCCACAAATAATCATACATTCTCCTCATCATTTAATGCTTAAAAAATAATCAAAACAAATTGAAATTTAAAGAATCCGTAGCAGTAACAGCATCGCATCACTCATTGCTAGCGGACGTAGCCTACTCGAATCTGACAGGCAGTCCATTTAGAATATTAACCAGGAAATCTGTGCGGGTGATAAACTGACCAGTGCTGGCAGTGCTGGACATCTGCTCAAGATAGAGAGCGTTAATTTTATTGGCATAGAACGAATCCGAAACTCGGACTAATTTAAAGGGTTATAGTATAGTGGACATTAACTTGAGGATATATTAACATCTGTGCTGCTGTATTTGATGAGAGCTACAAGAGGTTTTGCAGATGTTATTAGATCGTAGACAGCCGTTTCGGAAGTTTACCTTTTATTTCAAAATTTGTAATATACTATCTTTAATTTAATTTATAGAAATTATGATATGGGTATTATAAGGGGTGATTCATAACGGGTGTGCCATAATTAAACTATATGTTGGGAAAGTCATTTTAAGAAAAAAATGTTCTGTTGTGGACTCAATTATGGGCAGTTAAATTAAAATACGAGGTGTGGCAATAAAATATTGAGATTGATCTTAAAACATTAGTAGTCCTCAGGTATTACAGAGTTTATTTTATTCGATGTATAGTTTATTATAATACAAATCAGGGATGGAAAACATAACGTAACGATACACGATAACGTTATAATAACGTTATAATTAGAAAATATCGTTATGTTACCATAACATAACAAGTAACATTTCACTATAACGTTACCCAAGTTTACCAATTTTACAAGATTTTTGCCGATTGAAAGTATAATTTCCTAGTAAATTATTTCGTGTTTTGTAATGAATAGATGTCACTAATGGTCAAATACAAATGTTGAACACTTTATGTCATTTCTAGAATAAGATAAGCGTGTAAGTTTTTTGAATATATTGTTTTTAATTTTAATTTTGAATGAATTTTTATTAAAAACTTCAGAAAAGTAAGGTTATTGTACCCAGTGGCGGATTTAGAAAATTATGATAGGGAGGCACGAAATTAGAAAAAACAAATTTTAAATATACAGTGGCTCACAAAATTATTCGTACATTCGTACGCTTTACTTTTATCAGTAACATGTAAAATAAAAATCTGATGTGACCAACACAATACCTCCCGCCATTTAATTTTTATTAATTTAAATACATATGGGGTCTCGTGTTTGGTCGCGAATCTAGGGAACCGGATTTAATCTCTACCAACACCAAATATTTCGAATTTTAAATGGCACAAAATTGAACCTTATGGTGCATTCTCCACGCCAGAAATGAGTGTCTATGAGACGACGCTTGATAAATGTCGGCACGATACAAATTTCATCATCAATACCCAAATCTGTGTTCAAAGCAGATTAGCACACCCAGCAATGGGTAATATGCCGTAATGATATATCTTTATATATATTTACTAATGCTGGAAACAATGTATATGTATATTAAGTTCCTTTTCATATAACTATTGTTTTATTTACAATTTTCTTTTTTTGAAACATTACTATTATTAATTTGAAATATTATCCATCAAGTGTGTAGAAAACTACACCAGTGCTACTAATATGAATGTGATTTTCGGTACTTTAATACACGCTGGGCCCTATTCGACTCAGGTACCTTATAAATTTTTGTTAATTATTTTATTAAATTGCTTATTATCCATGCGTATTTCTAATTATTTACAACGAATTATCCGCAACCTCCAATGTTTGAGAATAAAATGAGTTTAAAAGCTACGGACGCCATAGAATATTAAAAGAATTATTACAGATTAATGAATAACAATTAACACTTTCTAGAACTACAGAACGCATTCAATTTAGATGAAGGTTTATTAAAAAAAATATCACAAAATAGTAGAGGACCCCACTCGCTTTCACATTAAAATGCTTTATTATACATATGTATATTACACTGAAAATCGATTTACATATTCAAAGTTATTTAAAAAAATTAAGAGTAACGTAGGTAAGCATAACACTTATTTTATTTTGACATTTCAAGAATTTCTTAGTTTTCATTCTAACACTTTTCTTCCTATTATCTTTTCTATCTTGATCCATTTCCTAGTCCAATCTGTTGCATCTGCATGGGACAGCTAATCTATCTGGTTAGCAGCCGGTGCCAGTGTGTATGTTTGCAGTTAGAAACTAGCAAGCGATGATTAGCAGCGTGCAGCAAGATGACCACCCTGAGAGTGGGTAACCCGACACCGTCGCCCGCCCTACCCAGTAAGATATATGTGGCGAGACCGCACGGACGGCTCCTACTGAAATCTGCTACTAGACCAGGAATATTGTTAGGTACAATATTGTGATAAGCTAAAGACGCTGTACTACAGATATACTAGTCAACAATCACAAATCTAAAAAATCTGGTATGGACACCACACGACTTCCTTGTACGATTATTAAACTATACATATTTTTTTTAATAAATAAATTACAAAATATTAATTTTAACTTCAAAACAGTAAGATATATAGCGATCATAAAGGGAGTTTTTAAAGAGAGTTTTTTTATAATAAAAAAATATTTGATTACAACAATGAATATAACTAATTTCACAATAAAAATATAATATTTGTTATTGTACGAATCATAAAATTGTACGTATTTAACGTAATTTGACATGAACATTTTTTTTATTTTTTTGTCCTAATCCATAGCAAGCTTTATTACAAAAAAAAAATTTTAAATTTACATATCTCGCTTATACAAAGGGCTAATTTAATAATACTTGATGTGCTAGACACAGAAATTAATTCTCTAAAACTTTTATTTGAAGCATTTATTTCTAAAATCAAAATAAAATCATTTTATTCAAGAAAAACTGTTAACAACTTCAAGTAATGTACCATTTCCGGTTAGCCTATTTTAACCAAAATCTATTATGTTATTTCGATTGACATAAAAGTTTTGTATACCAAATTTGAAAAGTTTTGGATTATATTTTAATACAGTTTTTCATTAAAATCTATTATACGCTTCATGTAAAGTGCCACTTCTGGAAATTGTGTAATAACCAGAAAGGGAGGTGCACAACTAGATGTTATAGGAGTCCTAAATACAAAATTTCAACTTTCTACGGCTTACCGTTTTTGAGTTATGCGAGATACGTACGTACGGACGTACGTACGTACGTATAGACGTCACGACGAATTAGTCAAAATGAATTCAGGGATGATCAAAATGGATATTTCCGCTGAAATCTGAAAACCGAAATTTTTCGCGATTACAATACTTCCTTTACGTACAAGGAAGTAATATAAAAAATTGTTAATGGTCAATGGATTTTCAAACTCTAATTCTGTCACAGTTTATCTTGAAAAAACGCTGTTAAATATTATTGTATGACATTTAATGTTATTATAAATATTAAAGAATACGAGGATGGTTTGAAAAGTCCGTGCAAAAATGAAAACTACTTAATTTTTCGGGATATTTTTTTATTATTTTTCAACGTAGTCTCCTTATAGACTTATACACTTCGTCCAACGTTGCTCCAATTTATTGATCCCTTCCAAATAATAATATTGGTCCAACTCTGTAAAATAGGCTTTCGTTTCTGCAATCACCTCCTCGTTTAAATAAAATCTTCTTCCCGCCAACCATTTCTTCATATTGGGAAACAAGTAGTAGTCCGAAGGAGCCAAATCTGGAGAACAGGGACGATGTGAAACGAGTTTCCATCAATTTTGCGGCTACAATCACAGATGAGTGAGCTGATGCGTTGTCGTGATGGAAAAGGACTTTTTTGTGGACCAATAGTGGACATTTTTGTTGCAGCTCGGTGTTCAAACGGTGCAATAACGATGAATAGTATACACCTGTTATAGTTTTACCCTTTTCCAAATAGTGGATGAGGATTATTCTGAAGTAGTGACCTCGATAGGGCGTCCAGGACGTTCAGCGTCACTTGTGCGCATATGCTCACTCCGAAAATTTTGAAACAACTTATAAACTGTTCTAATCGAAGGTGCAGATTCACCATAATGTCTATAAAGCTTCTCCTTAGACTTCTGAGGCGAATTTCCTTTCATAAGATAATGTTTGATCAACACACGAAATTTTTTTTCTTCCATTTTTTGAAAATCACCCGACTTTCTCAATTTAAACGAACGTCAAATACAGAGAAATAGACCGATCTAGTTGAAAGTGGGTGAGCGTTTTTCCAAGACATGTTACTAACTAAATATAACCTCGATACGTACCAGTGTTGCCATTTCTCGAACTTTGCACAGACTTTTCAAACCACCCTCTACTATCTATATGAATTGATTACATTTTATACTTCATATTGAATGGATATAGAGTTAAAAATGATGAAGAATTTAAATTTCATAGATCAGCCAGTTACGCAATAACCATGGGATTAGCTACTACATTAAGAAAATTCTAATAAACAGATGCCAGTGTCAATGAAAAGAAAATGAATGTGGCAGAGATGAGGATGTTGAGATGGATGTTGGGGAAGACACGGAAATATGGGATAAGTAATGAGAGAATAAGGGAAATGGCTCAAGTGATAGAAGTTTCTAGAAAGATACAACAGAGACGATTACATTGGTTTGGACATGTGATGCGAAGAGATGAATAATATGTTGGAAGAAGAATGTATAGCTTACTAGAAGGTAGAAGAAACAGAGGAAGCTTAAGATACAGTCCGTATTGTGGAAGATTTGAGAAAAAATAGAAATGAGTGGAAGACACACACACACACAAACGAGTGCACACACACATACAAACATCATCGTAAAAATAGTAAAATCACATTCTAGTAACTCCAAAACGTGCTTATTAATTAAAAATTCACCATCAAATTTACTAACCAAAGACAATACCTTCCTTACCTAAAGAGGACGCAAGTTAAAAAGTACAATGTAATTTAGGCTTTAGATTTAAGTGCAGTAGAAATGTTATCAATAGTTTAAGAAATTATAACAATTAATATCGCTAAATATTGTTGACAAAATATACTCAAGACAATACTCAATAAAATAATTACTTATTCGTTGGAAAATAATCAGCTCCGTTTTAATAAATTGGAAACTCATTCTTTAATATTAAAACAATAAAATTTCTTTTGAAATGAACTGATTACATTCACTTAAAACTTATAACAAATGTTTATGTTTCATGCATGGAAAAACTTCTTAAGATTATTACCCACATCGTGTATAAACAGTATTGCGAATAAACAACTTAAAATAATAATATGCTTAGTCATTATACGAGAACGTAAAAAATGGCATTAAAAACTCCATGTACATAATAAATAAAGAGCTATGACGTGTCAATAACAGATCAATCATGTGAAAAATAATTTAACGAATACCATTGTGGCATTAAGGCCAACTGATCGGACACAAAAACGGGGACCGTTTTATGAAAATATGCCTTGTAAGAAGTTAATCAATCAATGAGAGAAAAACGTAATAATTAAGCACACAATCTTTTTCAGCACACATTGTTTCGGACCACCTTTGAGTTTCAATATTCTTTTTGCACTTTGTTAACAATAACATACCTACTTATAGCTTAGCTCAATTCAATAACAATTTTATCGCTAATAAGTTCGTATATTGAAAAAACTTGCCTACATAATGCCAAATGTGGGGGCGTTAACATGGGAAAATTATTGTCGTAATGAAACATTAGATCTGCGGTTATTTTGATCATAAAAGCACTAATTATAAATGTATCGAAACTTTTCATTCAATTTTCAATAACACTTTTAGTTTCAATTGAAAACAGGTACATTTATATATTAATTTCTTTTATAGTACACCCCCCCCCCCACTACATTTACGTACTTGTTCCACCTTTCATAAAACTATTTTAAACCAGCGGTGTGAAGTTGGGGAAAAAATTGCGTAGACCAGTCAGTAGAGGTTTTTACCTTTAAAAAGGTGCGGTAGTTCTGAATTTATTATATTATGCTGATTAGGTCGGAACTCTGATGAAAAAAACAAGTTTCCGATTTTCAGGTGGGTCGGCGCGAGCCGCCATCTTTAATTAAAGGAGCACAAAAGGTGTTTTCCGCCCTTTTCTCAAAAACATTGGCCCGTATCAAATTTTAGAAACTCGTAATTTTTAATACAAAAAGGGTTCTTACATTTTTACCAAGGATGACCAGTCAAAATCTGTTGTGGCCAGCAGAATACCTCTCGCCATTTTCATTTTATGTTACATAGGGCGCCAGCAGTCATGTGAGTTTGTTGGCCTTGGCAAGCAGATATGGGGGCCCGTGGCAGAATGACAGCTAGTAATGTACATAGGTGTCAAGTAAAGTTTTCATTCAAAACATTATGATTTTCCAAATCCATGTGGATTATTTTCTTCGACAAGTATATTCCATACTATTGATAACAAATAAACATCAGAATATTTTGAAATTTTGAATGAAAAGTTATGACATATGGCAATTGTGACATCTATGTAAATAACTACTAGCCTCATTCTGACACGGATCCTCATATCTGCTTGCCAAGGCCAACAAAGTCACATGACTGCTCGCGCCCTATAAGTAACGAATTTAATATTTCTTGTACTCACAAATAATTGAAATTGTATATCTTCTTTCGTTCTATGAGGAATTTTATCGTACTCTTCTAATATGTTCAAAATTCTTGAAATTCATTGACGGTATTAAGGGTATTTCATTAAGGATTATGTAATATTAATATACCTATAATTTTAAATACATATTTAATTAATAATACAATAAGATATATTACATGTACTCGTACATCCCAGAAAACTGCTGATTTTTGACACTGACATTTTGCATTTATCTGTCAATTACAAACATTTAAATACCTCAACTGGTTTCCATGGAGTTGTTTAGGCAAGGAGATTTATTACAACAGATTATTCTATATTATTATATGCTGTATCTCTTAACCTATAGGAGATATAACAAAAAAATTAAGTGAATCAACATGAGAATTTAATTATCTTTATTATTTGTAATAACATAAATTTTCAAAAAATAATAGTTATTTAGACTTTTTTTTAGAAACTACCACTTTTGTTTGTCCAATTGTTACCAGAACTAAGTCAGTACTTCCCATTACTGTTAGATTGAGGAATCACACACACACACAGACAGACATCATCGTAAAAATATTATAACGGATTCTAGCGACCATCACGTGCTATTATTCACTAAAATCTAGATATATGATTTTTAGCATGAATCTAATACCTCTCTTAGCAAGAGGTAAAAATATTTAACCAGAATAAAAATTTATGAAAGAAATTTAAATTACTCAAAAAATAAACAATATTAAGTATTTAATACTTAGTCTAATAGGTTTTGATATGTATAACAGTTTACATTTATCGTGGCCTTGAAATAAGTAAATTATCGAAGATTTTTAAAATAAATTGTCAACGCTTTCCTACAAATACATACAAAATAACATGGACATTGTCACACTTACAATAAGATCTTACAGATTGTTACAGTTCATGTACACAAAATACATTCGTGTAAAACATTCAGTTAATTTATTAAACATCGTACAAAAAATTCAAAGAGCATACACACATTTGCTCTAAAAAAACGACAACTGGATAATACGGAAAATAGCTGGAAATATTCTGTGTAAAGTTTCTGGTATCCATATCAATGATGTCTTTATAAATTTTTATCTCTAAATACAGTGAATATGAAGAAAATAATGCTATTGCATGGAGAATAAAATATTCTTTAATATTTATAACATAAAATTCTGAGATAAACAGTTAAGAGCTTCAAATTAAAGTACTTCTAGTTGATCAATTGTGACCAAAATCTAATCAAGTCTTCATTTGGATGTGGGAATGAGGAGTACGAGAAAAATATAATTTTTGGAATTGTAGTATTGGAGTTATCGCGGCCGAATCAATCATCACACACATACACACACACGCACACATCTAGAAATCATCTTAAAAATAATAAATTCTTATTCTAGACACCCATAAACGCGCTAATTCATTGAAAACTCACTATCTAATTTTTACCTTCCGTCACCTCTAGGTAAGGAAGGTATTGTCTTTGGTCAAAAAATTCGGTGGTGAGTTTTCATTGAATAAGCACGTTTTAGGGTCTTTACAATACGATTTTACTATTTTTACGATGATGTCTGTATGTGTGTGTGTGTGTGTTCGTGTGTGCGTGTGTGTGTGTATGTGTGTATGTATGTATGTGTGTGTGTGGACGCTTTTTCGGGCACGATATCTCCAATACTAGAAGTCCAAAAATTACAATTCTTGCGTATTCCTCTTCCTTACAACCATATGCAGACCGGTTTAGATTTTGGTTATAATTGGTCAACCGGAAGTATCCTCATTTGAAGATTTTAACAGTTTTTCTTGAAAAAATCAGTTAAATGTTATTATACATAACTTAAAGAATATATTATTGTCTATACGATTTGATTGCATTTTATATTTGATATTCAACAGATATAGAGTTAAAGAATTATAAAGATTGTAATAATTATAAAATTTCATATATCAGCCAGCTATGCTAACTTAACCATGGAAACTGCTAATATATTCAGGTAATTCAAATTGACAGATGTCAGTATCAATAAAATGTAAATCAATGAAAGAATAACGGAAGTAACTCTAGTGTTGGAAGTTTCTAGATATAAGAGAGACGATTACATTGGTTTGAACATGTCATGAGGAGAGATGAATATATTAATAGAAGGTGGAAGAAACATAGGAAGACCAAATATAAGATGAAAAGACTGTATTATAGAAGACTTAAGAGAAAAGGAACTGAATGAGGACGACACGCAAAACAAAAATGAGTGGAAGAAGAAAATAAAAAATATCGACCCCCTAACGAATGGGAAAAACTAAAGAAGAAGAAGTAGATGTCAGTGTCAAGTGCAATTTGCATAGTTTGTTAATGAAATGACTTTACTGTAAATATAGGATCTTTTGCAAGAAAATTTATGTATGGGGCGCGTGCAGTAACATGACTTTGACCCGTGTCAAAATGACAGCAATTAATTATGTCCATAACTGACAAGTGTTATAATTTTTCAATCAAAATTTCATAATTTTCTTATTTCATGTGGTTTGTTTGTTATCAGGAGTATGGAATTCAGTTGCCGAGAAAGGGAATCACATAATACCAAAAATTTATAATCTTTTGCAAGAAAATTTATGTATGGAATTTGTACATAATACACAGGATTGACGGAAGGTATTGTGCTGGCCACATCAGATTTTTTTACCATATAAATTGCTTCCTTACCTAGGTGACGGAAAATAAAAATTGTCGTTGTCTGTATCATTTTCTATGAACTGCGGGCGCATCTATCTCCAATACTGCATGTTCACTGTTCACATACAAATCACATTACAAAAATTCCCAAGAAACGTCATATCATCCTGATAGAGACGTTCATGATTGAATAAAGTAATTTTCTCGCGTGTAATCAATCCCAATCGTGTGAATCGCACAAAACTATCATCCCTCGCGTATCGAAAAACCGAAAACGTTACAAACAATTTTCCCAGCGCTCCGCAGGGACCAGTGTCGGCGGCGTTACGCCGTTTTTATGACAATTCAGCGTTTTGTAACAATTCCCCAAGAGGGCAGGCTGACATACAAGAGTTAGGGGGTGCCATGCGAATTCGCCCGCTCGCAATTCGGAAGAAATGAGAAATAAATGTATCATCGCGATTGAAGTCAATATATAATAATTCAAAACAATTTGACTCATATTCATACCTATTTCTGGGTATTGTTTCACTAATTTTTGAGTTTTTTATGCATATAAAAAACCTACTTATTTTTTACAATTGTGATTTTTACCTCTTGCTAAGAGAGGTATTGGATTCATGCTAAAAATAGCATATCCAGATTTTAGTGAATAAGCACGTTTTAAGGTCCCTAGACTCCGATTACAACATTTATACAATGATGTTTGCGTGTGTGTGTGTGTGTGTGTGTGTGTGTGTGTGTGTGTGTGTGTGTGTGTGTGTGTGTGTGTGTGTGTGTGTGTGTGTGTGTGTGGATGTGTGTGTGTGGGGGGTTGTTGGAGATACGATTTCCCAAATTCTATAAGATTAAAGACCTGTGTACGGATTCCTATGCATATAAAAAACCTACTTATTTTTTACAATTGTGATTTTTACCTCTTGCTAAGAGAGGTATTGGATTCATGCTAAAAATAGCATATCCAGATTTTAGTGAATAAGCACGTTTTAAGGTCCCTAGACTCCGATTACAACATTTATACGATGATGTTTGCGTGTGTGTGTGTGTGTGTGTGTGTGTGTGTGTGTGTGTGTGTGTGTGTGTGTGTGTGTGTGTGTGTGGATGTGTGTGTGTGGGGGGTTGTTGGAGATACGATTTCCCAAATTCTATAAGATTAAAGACCTGTGTACGGATTCCTCAATCTAACAGTAATGGGAAGAGTTGAATAGGTACTGATAACCGGAAGTAGTAGTATTTTAACAAAAATCTTCTAAATATTATTTTTTGAGAATTTATGTTATAACAAATATTAAAAACCAAAATTCTTTATCCGGCACATTTTAAAAAAATATTATACCTTCTGTAGATTTAAAGATATAGATATATAATCATACGTAATATAACAAGTGATATGATTATCATTGATGATATTCTCGAGTGAAACCGAGCTGCAGATTTCACGAGTCCGAAGGACGAGTTGAATTGTGCTGTTTCGGTTTCACGAGCAATATCTTCGATTATTAATCATATCACGAGCTTATATTTAATGAGAGAATATAATGAATTTTTGCAATCTAATCTAACCTAACTTTTGATATACATATTCATATTATATTAAAACATGGTACTTACGAGTTTTATTTAATATTTCGGAGGTTAAATTATTTTTATTATTTATTTTTACACTCAAAATTAACTGTCAATGTCATAAATAAAGAAAACAAATCCCTTAGTAACGACTATAAATACGGTGATAATTTCCTTGTTTTTTATCATCGCTGTGATAAACATGTAGCTAGGGAGATTCTGAATGTTGATTGGCGGAAAACATGTCACGTGACTAAGGAATTATATTCTCATACGTAATATAACAAGTGATATGATTATCATCGATGATATTCTCGAGTGAAACCGAGCTGCAGATTTCACGAGTCCGAAGGACGAGTTGAAATGTGCTGCTTCGGTTTCACGAGCAATATCTTCGATTATTAATCATATCACGAGCTTATATTTAATGAGAGAATATAATGAATTTTTGCAATCTAACCTAACCTAACTTTTGATATACATATTCATATTGTATTAAAACATGGTACTTACGTGTATTATTTAATAGTTCGGAGTTTGAATTATTGTTATTATTTATTTTTATACTCAAAATTATCAGTCAATGTCATAAATAAAGAAAAAAATCCCTTACTAACGACTATAAATACGGTGTTTATTTCCTTGTTTTTTATCATCGCTGTGATAAACGCGTAGCTAGGGAGATTCTGAATGTTGATTGGCGGAAAACATGTCACGTGACTAAGGAATTATATTCTCTATAAAATAATCTGTTTTAGTAAATTTCACAGCCTGTTCACAGCCCAAACATCTCCATGGTAACTACTTGAGAAATTAAAATGTCTGTAATTGACAGATAAATGTCACGATATTTAATATTTCTTATTGTATTATTAATTATATATTTAAAATTATACATTATACATATGACAAATGTCATAATTATTCATTCAAAATTTCATTTTTTGGTATTTTATGATTCCTTTTCTCGGCAACTGCGAATTCCACATTCCTGTATCTAAATGATTTGTATATAAAAATGATAATCTGGCCTTTACATAATCGACTGCAAATGAACATAATGAAAAAGTGAATAATAATAATGTTTAATATTTTATAAATAAAAAAATAATAATTGAAGATTTAGCACAAATTAGTGATCTAGTGATGTTAAGGTCACTGTGGTATAAGAAGAGAAAAACAAAATTCGAATTTCAAAACTTGCTTTTTCATAAAAATGTGTAAAAAGCGAGTGATCGGTGTGACTAATACGCTGATTATTACTTACGGTGGCAAATTGACTGCATATTATCGTTGGACTTGCAAATTGTTTTGCAATGGATTTTACATATTTGTGAATGAATGAGAACTAGGGTATTATTATCTTTTTTCTCGATAAATTATAAGTTTTTTTTTTTTAGAAACAATTTATTGCAAAATGCAAAAGAAACTCCATGTGTTTATTTGTATGAGATAATTTAATAACAACATATATGTATACATATTTTGAATTTCGCGGTTATGACATTTAGGACAGCTAACAACGCTATCTTTAGTTTAAATATAAGAACATTCCGCATCAATGGAGTCCTCCACCATAACATCAAATTAGAAAATTGGTCATGTATAGTATATCTAGACCTTAATATATGATAAGAACTTTAAAATTAAAAAAAAAGATTTTAGTTCATAAAATATTCAAATTGTTAGTATTCTTAACATCTACGTCATATATCTACTCTATCCCAAATTCTTTCTACTCCCAAGTCTTGCCTTTATGAAATCCGGACTCCATTTTCAAGTAAATCAATGCGGAAAATAGTGAACCAACGAAAGTAAACCAAATAAACTTTACTGTTTGAGTACAAAATAAGCTTAACATCAACTTCTTAGATTATTAAACTTAACATACTATCTTGGCCAACATGTAGGATTCTATTTAGATGTGGTTTTATAAAAAAAATATGGAATATCCCACTTAAATCAAAACTATAATTTTTGAAATTCGCGGTTATCATACTTGGAGTGTCTGGTCGCGAATCTAGGGAACCGGGTTCGATCCCGACCTATTTAATATCAAATATTTCGAATATTAAATGACACAAAATTGACCTCTGTGATGCACTCTCCACGCCAGCAATGAGTGCCCGTGAGATAACGCGTATTAAACGCCCTCACAGTACAAATATGTCATCAGAAATGGGTAGATGCCGTGATGATATATTTTTCTATTTTTTACATATTTGGAACATCTAACAACGCTATCTGTATTTTAACTATGGAAACATTCTTGTATCTAACAGTTAGAAGTAGTAGAAAAAAGCAAAAGTAAAGAGCACATATATACACGGTTTTCATTTCAAATGGGCCACCATTGCTATCTCCAGAACTATAAAAGCTACAAAGACGGTTAAATAGGCAAACAATTTATATTTTACAAGACAACTTTAAAGAAAAGAAAATATTTTTTTTCAATCGGTGGTTCACAAAATACGGGACCAAACAATTTTATTTTAAATAAGAACATATACTTTTTATTTGCTCATTCGTTAGAGAATTTAATTCTGAATTTTTATATCCTTATATGACGATTTTTTTTGAGAAAAAAGCATATAAAGTTTTATATTAATATTTATTAAAATAAGGTTATCATAAGAGTGCCTCGAATGGAAAAAATGAATACATGTTATTTTTTTACGTAGAATTAGAGTGCTTTGATTAAAAGAATTGAATACTTCGTTTTTGTATTTGATCATAAATATCAACGCAAACAAAATATTCACGTATTTCTTTCATTGCATTCTAATTTTATGTAAAAAAAAATGTTGTGGTCAGCACAATACCTTCCCTCAATTCTATGTATTATGTATAAATTCCATACATAAATTTCTTGCAAAAGATTCTAAATTTCCAGTAAAATTATTTCATAAACAAACTATGCAAATTGCACTTGACACTAACATCTTCTTCATCTTCTTCTTTAGCTTTCCCCATTAGTTAGGGGTCGCTATTTTTTATTTTCTTCTTCCACTCATTTCTGTTTTACGTGTCGTCATTCAGTTCTTTTTCTCTCAAGTCTTCCGCAATACAGTCCTTCCATCTTTGGTCTTCCTCTGTTTCTTCAACCTTCTGTTACTAGGCTATTCATTCTCCATCCAATATATTCTTCATTTCTCCTCATGACATTTTCAAACCAATGTAATCATCTCGCTTGTATCTTTCTAGAAATTTGTAACACTAGAGTTATTTCCTTACCTATCTTTTTGTGCCTTCCCCAGCATCTACTTCAACATCCTCATCTCTGCCACATTAATTTACTTTTTATTGATACTGACATCTGTCAATTTGAATTATATGAATATATTAGTAGTTTCCATGTTTTGCATAGCTGGTTGATTTATAAAATTTAATTTCTTTAAAATTATTTAACTCTATATCTATTGAATATATAGTATAAAATGCAATCAAATCGTATAGAGAATAATATTTTCTTTAAATTATAATAACGTTAAATGTCAATAAATCAAATTTAACTGTTAAATCTTCAAATGAGGCTACTTCCGGTTCACCATTTATAACCAAAATCTAATCAGTTGTTCTTCTTGAGGAATACGAAAAAAATATAATTTTTGGAATAGTGGTATTGAAGTTATGCGATCCGATATTTTTTTCACACACAGACACACAAACACACACACACACACATATACATATACATACATACAGACATCATCGTAAAAATGGTAAAATCGTATTATAGGGACCCTAAAACATACTTATTCACTAAAAACTCATCATTGAATTTTTTGACCAAAGACAATATCTTCCTTACCTAAAGGTGACGGAAGGTAAAAATAAACACATTCATTTTTTTCGTGTATGGACCATCTTATTATATCCATATTTTAATCTAATTAATATAAAACTTCATATGCATTTTTCTCAAAAAAATCGTTATGTAAAAGTATAAAAATATTAAATCACTGAATTCAGAATTAATCTCTCTAATGAATGAGTAAATAAAAAATATATGTTCCCATTTAAAATAAAAAAGTTAGGTCCCTTATTTTGAGAATCACTGGTCGGAAAAAAATAATTTGTTTTCTTTAAATTTGTCTTTCGAAATAGAAATTGTTTGCCCATTTAACCGTCTTTGTAGCTCTTATAGTTCTCGAGATAGCAATGGTGGCCCATTTAAAATGAATACCCTATAGGTATATTCTATATAATTTTCCATTATTAATAAAAGTCATAGCCCGTATTACGAACGCCCTATTAAAATAATAGCACTTTTATGAATCGCGCTTTTACATTATATTCTTATGAAGTTAAACGTCACTTTCATCAAACACGCTCTATAAAAGTGGCTTCGCAGTTTTTAATATCCCATTAATACTTTTTGAAGTAAATAGTAACATCCAAAAATGAGTATTCGCTCATTTCTATCTCGTTGTGAGGTCCATGTTTGGATTTATTGAGGGCGGCTTGGCTAATTGGGTTGCGAGTGGCGCTGTGACGTGTTTCCGGCGGATGCAGCGGGGGCGTTGTGAGGGCGGCGCCCGAATTCACACATCAACGTCATCGCCGCCGATTCATCATTATCGGATGGCGTGGCGGTAGTGCCACTGCTACCCACAGCTAATGGATGATGCGGTGCAAATGTTACACCAGAATGTTTTTTCACCTAGCTTTTAGGGTCATTAAAAAGAAATTGATAGTTCATATTTGAAAATGATGATGAGAAAAAAATATGTCACTATGAAATAATTAATGACAACTATATTAACTCAAGAATAAAACAGTATTTGTATATAACGGATTATTAGCTATTCTGGGTGTGCGTTTATTCGTAAATTCTTCTTCTTTTGGTTTACAACTTTGTTGTTTTTGTCTGCCCTATTAGCTTTTTCCAATGGGCTCTTTCTTTTGTATTCTGTTTCCAATTTTTCTCTCCTACAGTTTTCATATTCTCTGCTATGTCATCAGCTCATCTTTTTCGTGGTCAACCTACGAACTTGTTGCCGTTAGTGCTCATTTAAAAATCTTTTTAACATAATAGCATAAAATTACGAATTCAACGATATGATTGAAGTGAATTTTTATTGAAGAAATAAATTACAAAACCGTAATAGAAAATTAAATAAAACAAATTAATAAATATATAATAACGACATATTACCCATTGCTGGGTGTGTCAATCTGCTTTGTTCACAGATACCGGTGATGATGAAATATTTGTACCGTACGGGCGCTTACCAGGCGTCATCTCACGGACACTCAATGCTGGCGTGGACCACGGGCGTCATTTTAGTGCCATTAAAATTCGCAGTAATTTTTGGCGTCGGTCGGGATCAAACCCGGGTTCCCTGATTCGCGACCAGACACTCAGGCCATATTATGTAGGCTGTGATAACAAATTGATCATTTTTACCTTTCGTCACCCTAGGTAAGGAAGGTGTAGTAGGTATTGTCTTTGGTCAAAAAAATCGGTGGTGGGTTTTCAATGAATAAGCACGTTTTAGGGTCCCTACAATACGATTTTACTATTTTTAGAATGATGTCTGTATGTGTGTGTATGTGTGTGCCTGTGTGTGTGACTATAATTTCGGCCGCGATATCCCCAATACTAGAATTCCAAAAATTACAATTTTTACATATTCCTCTTCCTTACATTTATATGCAGACTTGATTAGATTTTGGTTATAATTGGTCAAGCGGACGTACCCTCATTTGAAGATTTTAACAGTTTTTCTTGAAAAAACTCTGTTAAATATTATTATTTGACATTTAATGTTATTATAAATATTAAAGAATATTCTTATCTATACGAATTGATTGCATTTTATATTTAATATTCAATGGATATAGAGTTAAAGAATTATAAAGAAATTAAATTTTATAAATCAGCCAGCTATACTATATTAAGAAAATTTTAACACACAGATGTCAGTGTCAATGAAAACAAAATTCATGTGGCAGAGATGAGAATGTTGAGATAGATATTGGGGAAGACACGAAAAGATAGGATAAGGAATGAAAGAATAAGGGAAATGGCTCGAGTGATAGAAGTTTATAGAAAGATACAAGAGAGACGACTACATTGGACATTTGAACATGTCACGAGAAGAGATGAACAATATACTGGAAGAATGAATAGCTTAGTAATAGAAGGTAGACGAAACAAAGAAAGACCAAAGATAAGATGGAAGGACTGTGTTGTGAAAGACTTGAGAGCAATGGACCTGAATGACGATGACACGCATAAAAACAGAAATGAGTGGAAGGAGAAAATAAAAAATAACGACCCCTAACGAATGGGAAAAGCTAAAGAAGAAGATGTCAGTGTAAAGTACAATTTGCATAGTTTGTTTATGAAATAATTTTACTGGAAATATAGAATCTTTTGCAAGAAACTTTAAATATAGAATTTGTACATAATACACAGGATTGACGGAAGGTATTGTGCCGGGCACATCAAATTTTTCTGTAACAAAATATGGAATCTTACGAAAATAACTTACTATTTAAACAATTAACTTAAATATTGTTAATATTATCTCAACTCTTTTCACATCTTGCCTGATATCACGGCTTAGCTGGTTAATTATGCATCATTTTCTCTTACGTTTTTGGAATATATCTCTTCAATAACAATACACTACAAGCATTTAGTTAAATTCGTAATTTTACATAGATTCCATATATATATATATATATATATATATATATATATATATATATATATATATATATATATTACATTATATAGGTATCCTATTTTAAGTGTGAAAATTAATGTCATTTCCGGTCAAATCGGAAGCGCCAGCATCATGCTAAATGCCATGACTTGTGTGCCTCTAAGCCTAGTTAGAATATTTAAAGAGAATTAGAAAATATTTATAAATAAAATGTTATTTTAATTAGCCCATTTTTTAGAGTCTTCCTGTATATTTGCCCTATTAATCGGTTTCCCTCTTTATATTGTTCCGAAAAGTATTTTTTTTAAATATATTTTTATAAGAGATCAAGTTTCGCATCCATATTTAATTACGGGCAGTTGATTCTTTTCTTTCAATATTTTATATAGATCGATTAGCTTCTCATTTTATGTAAAAATATTTTTTTATTAAAAATTTGGTCAGTGTTGTGATTGTAATTAAATGTTTTAATTTCTGTTTTAAACAAAATTCAGAATAAGGATCAGTTTAGAATAATTCTATGTGTACGCCACTGCGTTTAGTGGGTGGCCAGCTGCTGGACTCGCATGTTAACCGGATCATTTGCAGCAGAGTTCAGGAGCTCTAGCTCATATTTCCATATTTAGTGAACAGGGGCGCGCTTATGACAGGGGTCCAAGATTATTCCTATTTCTCTACGCAAACATAAAGCATGTTTAACAGAGATTCTAAAACTTTTTTTACAAGTAGCCCTCTTCGATTAGTACAGGCTATAATGAAGCTGAAACAAACGCCTTCTATACTATACAAAATGTTTCAAAAGTAAAGCCCGTGTTTTTGAGATTTGATTCAGGAGGCTAAAACAAAACAAAAGAGTAATAAATTCTGTTTCTGCTTAATTTTTAGCCTTCTCAAAAACCACGGGCACTTTTTTGACAGACGAATGAATATTATTCATTCAGACGTACTGATGTCGTTACTAAATACAATGAATAAATGAAAATGGTTAATGTTCATCCCCTAAATCTATTCCACGATTTCGAGTTGATCTAGATCAGGGGTGCTCAACCTGTGGATAGCGATCGACCAGTCGATCGCCACGACGAACGGAGTCGATATTTGATGAATAACAAAATTTCTAAACTTTCTGAAATATAACTTGAAATAATCAACATTCAAAATTCGTTAAAAATCAGTTAATCAAGAAGTAGTTTGGAAATACACACATGAGAAATTTCCGAAATTAAAAAATATTACTCAAAAATCCTGGCTTGTTTTGGATCAACATATTTGCCAGAATCTGCATTTTCAATCATGAATAATAGAAAAAACAAACTAAGAAATAAAGTTACAAATGATAATTTGGATCAATGCTTGCGATTAGCTACGTCATCATACCAACCTGACTATGAAACTATTGCAACGTCAGAGCAATCCCAAATTTCACATTGATTTATTCCATAATAAATAAAAGTGTTTATTTACATTTATTATATAAATATTCATGTATTTCGAAAATAATCAATATACACATATATGTGTACATATAATTTTCTTCCAATTTATTTGTTTTTTACCTTCCGTCACCTATAGGTAAGGAAGATATTGTCTAGTCAAAAAATGCGATGGCGAGTTTTTGATGATTAAGCACGTTTTAGAGTCCCTACAATATGAATTTACTGTTTTTACGATGATGTCTGTATATGTGTGCATGTGTGTGTGTGTGTGTGTGTGCATGTGTGTGTGTGTGACAAAAATCTCTTTCGATAACACCAACAAAAAGTTATAATTCTTTCATATTCCTGTTTTGTACGTCTATATGAAGAGTTGATTAGATTTTGGTTATGATTGGTTAACCAAAGGTACCCTAATTTGAAGATTTTTAAAAGTATTTCTTGAAAAACGCTGTTAAATATCATTTTTGACCTTTTATGTTATTACAAATAAAAGAATATGTTATCCTCTATTCGATTTAATTATATTTTTTTCTTCATATTCAATAAATTTAGAGATAAAGAATTTTATAAAGAAATAACTTGCAACCTAAGCTGTTACAAGCTGCACCATTGATATGATATTGATATATGATGTTTTTATTTTCTACTTCATATTTTAAGAAACATACTGTTCTTTTTAGAAGTAGTTCAGTTCAGTTCAGTACGAGGTAAGATGAGTTCGTTTCTCCCCTAAAAGGAAAACGCCCATAGAATAGTTAGCAAAAAAAATCTGTGTGGAATTTGTACAAAATACGAAGAATTGGCAAAAGGTATTGTGCTGGCCACATCAGATATTTTTCTTTGTATTATCGCCAAATAACTTAGTATGCAAAAGTAGCTCGCGTAGTACAAAAAACTGAACACCCCTGATCTAGATTCTAGAAGAGAGTTATTTCTTCTTATCCATACCCTGATACCCGTAGTCAGATTTGTAATATCCTTTTCTCATTGTTAATTTTTAATTCATTCCTTCCACTTCTTTTTGTCATTTGCTAACCTTTCATTTATTTTAATTTTGTACTTCTTTTATATCTGAGTTCTTCTATTCTTCCTTCACATATTTTCCTTGGTCTTCTTCTTCCATTTATGTCATATTTACTAACTTTTCTTACTAGATTTTTCTGATTCATCCTTATTCTGTGTCCATACCAGCCAAGTCGCTTCTCTTCTTCTCTGATTACTATATCAAGTTCTTGAATTGTCATCATCCTTATATGTTTTCATTTCTTTCCCTGCCCCATTTTGTTTTTCCTGTGATCGTCCTGCATATTCTAGGATTCGCTAGTGTACGTGCTTGTTAATGCAGTTGTTGTATTGTACACCGTCATTTTTATTTTCTTATCTATTTATTTACCCAATATCGTAGAATTTATAGAATAGCAAAAGTTATTTACATTCTTTAGTCTGTTGATTATGTGTATAGATGTATTTTTACCTACCGTCATCTTTAGGTAAGGAAGATATTGTCTTTGGTCAAAAAAATCGATAATGAGTTTTAGCGAATAAGCACATTTTAGGGTCCCTAGGATACGATTTTACCATTTTTATAATGATGTCTGTATGTGTGTCTGTATATGTGTGACGCTTTTTCCATAGACGATAACACCAACACTACAATTCTAAAAATTATAACTCTTTTGTATTCCTTATCTTTATATCCATACGAAGAGTTAATTAGATTTTGGTAATAATTGATCAACCGGAAGTAACCTCTTTTGAAGATTTTAACAGTTTTTTTTAGAAAAAAAACGCTATTAAGTATAATTTTTTGACATTTATGGCCAGTTGCACAGCGTATAGTTAAATTGTTAACCATTGGTTAAATTGACAATATCGTATCGAAATGAAATGTCAAATGAGTTGTTAAGTATTACTGTCAAAATTTCGATACTCATTTTTTCTGTTAACCTGTAATTACATCATTAACTATAAGCTGTGCAACTGGCCATTAATGTTATTATAAATATTAAAGAATATTCTATTATCTATACGAATTGATTTCATTATATACTTCAAATTCAAAGGATAGAGAGTTAAAAAATTATGAAGAAATTAAATTTCATAAATCAGCCAGCTATGCTATAACCATGGAAATAGCTAGTATATTAAAAAGAATCTAATTGACAGATGTCAGTGTCAATGAAAAGAAACTGAATATGGCAGAGAGATGAGGATGTTGAGATGGATTTTGGGGAAGACATAGAAAGATAGGATAAGGATTGAGAGGATAAGGGAAATGGCGCGGGATATAGAAGTTTCTAGAAAAATACAAGAGGGACGAATACATTGGTTTGAACATGTCAGGAGGAGAGATGAATAATATATTGAAAGAAGAATGAACAGCTTAATAGTAGAAGAATGAAGAAACAGAGGGAGACCAAAGAAAAGATGGAAAATATTGAATGAGGACGACCAGCAAAATAGAAATGAGTGGATGAAAAAAATCAAGAATAGCTAAAGAAGAAGAAGATGTCAGTGTCAAGTGCACTTTATATAGTTTGTCTATGAAATAATTTTACTAGAAATATAGAATCTTTTGAAAGATATTTACTTGTATGTATGGAATTTGTACATAATACACAGAATTGACAGAAGGTAATGTGCAGGCCACATCAGATTTTTTTATCGGGTATTATAATTCCTACATATTTTATATTCCTTTTATTTTTACTGATTTGTTTTCTTGCATCATTTTGTTATCATTAGATAATTATAAAATTATTAGAATTAAGTTTCACCATACATATTTGTGTATTATGTTTCAGAAATAATATGACATTACTTCAATGTGTCATTGGCTTTATATACATAATTACAAATTGGGATCCATTGAGTCTAAAGGGAAGGTAGGGTAGGGTGTGTACCGCAGACGACGAATTATTTATTGGATAACGCGGTGGTGGCACGATGCACGATGTTTACGACGGGCGTGTTCGATTTTTTAGCTCTGGTCCTGGGCAGGGAGTGTGAAATGTGAACGAGGAAAGCATCTCGCATATCGCACCCTGCTTCGTTTACAATATCGCGGGAAACTTGCGAGATATTGCGCTCCACCACTAGGGACCATGTTATGGCCTTGTTTCAGGGTGGATATTGAAATATTGAACAACACAGGACGAATTTATTGAATGGTGAATATTTTAATAAATATTTTGCAAATGCTGCACTACCACGTAGCTTTCCAACAAAATATAATACTCACACTACGTCAGACAAACCGCTCGACAGTGAAATACGAACGGCTATAAAATATAAAAAAAAATATATATTATCACAGCATATTACCCATTGCTGGGTATGCCAGTCTGCTTTGTACAGATATTGGTAATGATGATGCCATATTCGTACCGTGCGGGCGCTTATCGGTCGTCACCTCACGGACACTCATTTCTGGCGTAGAGAGTGCACCACAGGGGTCACTTTTGTGTCATTTAAAATTCGAAATAATTTTCGCGGTCGGAATCAAACCCATGTCCCCAGATTCGCGGCCAGACAGCACACGCCCGCGAGACCCCATAATGTTCTTTAAATTATTAAATTATATTAAATAATAAAGATTTTGATGAATATAATATGTTTATTTTAACAAAATAAATATTGTTATAAACAAGGTGTTAACAATTACTCAAAATCTAAGTCAAACAGCATTTATTCATAAGAGCACGTACTTACACAGCAATTTTCTCTTTTTTTGTACGATGTGTAAAACTGAATGTTAAGAACGCATGTATTTTGTGTACATGATTTATATATTTTGTAAGATCTTACTACCCTGAAGAAGGAGCAAGAGTGTACCGAAACGTCGGTATTGTAAGAATAAATGCTGTATGACTGAGATTTCGAGTAATTATCTTCACCTATAGGTAAGGAAGGTATAGTCTTTGATCAAAAAATTCAATGATGTGTTTTTAGTGAATAAGCATGTTTTAGGGTGTGTGTGTGTGTCTGTGTCTGTGTGTAAGTGACGAAAGTTACATCCAGAAGAACAATTGATTAGATTTTGGTTATAATTGGTGAACCGGAAGTAGCCTCATTTGAAGATTTAACAGTTAAATTTGATTTATTGACATTTAACTTTATTATAACTTAAAGAATATATTATGCTCCATACGATTTGATTGCATTTTATACTTCATATTCAATAGATATAAAGTTAAAGAATTTTAAAGAAATTAAATTTTATAAATCAGCCAGCTATGCTAAACATGGAAACTGCTAATATATTCATATAATTCAAATTGACAGATGTCAGTATAAAGAAAAAGTAAATTAAGAGGGTAGAGATGAGGATGTTGGGGAAGACACGGAAAGATAGGTAAGGAAATAACTCTAGTGTTACAAGGTTCTAGAAAGATGCAAGCGAGATGATTACATTGGTTTGAAAATGTCATGAGGAGAAATGAAGAATATATTGGATGAAGAATGAATAGCTTAGTAATACAAGGTTGAAGAAACAGAAGAAGACCAAAGATAAGATGGAAGGACTGTGTTGCGGAAGACTTGAGAGAAAAGGAACTGAATGAGAACGACACGTAAAATAGAAGTGAGTGGAAGAAGAAAATAAAAAATAGCGACCCCTAACGAATGGGAAAGGCTAAAGAAGAAGAAGAAGATGTTAGTTTGCAAGAAAAATTATGTATAGAATTTATACATAATACACATGATTGACGGAAGGTATTGTGCTGGCCACAACAAATTTTTTGATAATAACGTTACAAACTTTAGGCATTCTTTGTATTAGTTTTAGTAAAAAATGAATTGAAACTGATTTCCAAATGTTTTTTAAATTTCCTCTCAACTGTTAATTTTTGTCTATCTGGCTTTGAAAAAATCCTACAGAAGTTCAGCAAGGTTATAGGTCACAGAAATATATTTTGGCAAGAATACGATAAAAAGTTTAGTTGTGTTTATATTTTTTGCACGATCAGTTTTTTTTAATGTTTACCGATAGGGTTTCCAAGGCAGTATGTTTTATTTATGATGTGAATCACTTACCGATCAGGAGGTGGAGGCGGTACGTAAATAAAAACAATGATCGAAGCTTACTTTAAAAATGACAACTAAAAATTTTTAATGTCAAAATAATTTTCTATTTTTTTTCGATCGTACAAAAAAACGTAATAAACACAGCGGTCAGTAAGTGCTCTTCTATCGGTATTGGATTTATTGGAGATATCGACTTCGTCTCAATATCCAAATTCATCCTTAACCGGTAGGACGCACGTACTAAACTTAACTACTGATATAACTAAACCCAGAACCGAACCTCAAATATATTTTTCATTAAACCCGAGTCGGAACCGAACCGGGTATTACAATTCGGGTTCAGGGTTCAGCTTCGATTCAGGTTCATTTTGAGTTCGAAACGTAAGCGTAATCGTAATGCGTTTTGCCTGTTTATGAAAATTGGATTCGGGTTCTTGTCTTGCGTAAATTCCGGCTCGCATTTTAAATTATTTCTATATTTATGGTTGTTATTCAAAAAACATCAACTCAATTTTCATTATGTCGAATTGAACCTGAATCCAATACCTGAACCCGGAACAAAACCGCAAATTATGTTAATGTTTGAACCAGAACCCCACTCGAACTCATCACTCAAAAAACAATTAACCTGAACCGAACCCAGTTTTTGGCGGGTTCGTTGGCCTGGTGTAAAATAATCCAACTAACTAAAGGAAAGAGGAACATAAGATAAGATAATACTTAAAATTATTTAAGCATATTAAAAGAAATTACATTTATAGTATTATGTGTGATAGGTACAACTTGGAAGAAATATTAGGCAGATATATTAAAAATTAAAATGAAATACAAGTTAGTGGTATCTCATAGTTCCTTAGCAGCGACATCTAACACACCTGGCACGTCGTCATTCTAACATCCCGTGCGCTAATAGACGTGGTAGCGTTGCTATACGACGTGCAATATGACGGTGTTAAGTCTAAACTCTGTCGCTGCCACACTCTTGCTTTAATTGTGTTATAATTAAACGTTTTACGGAATTTATTAGTGAAACGTTCCAAGTAGTGAAGCCGCATGTCAATTATAGCTTCATTTTTATACTTTACGATTCGGGTGTTTTTTATTATTCTTTATGCTAATGGTATTGGAAACGGATGCAGTTAAATGTAACACCCGTGCGCGCTGTAAAAACTGCAGCTAATTTAAATAAAACTTGAATTAAAAGTAAGACAAGCAGGTAGTTATCTATGAATAGCATGTTGTGGGGATATCTCGTGTGCATAGGATCACACGCATGGAATATGTAACTGATAAAATGTGGACTGTTGCTTGCAATTGCTACCATGTAATATTTGTTAGAACAGTTAAGTTACTAGTATGCTATGCCGTCTGTTGCTTTCGTGTGGGCTTCATTTCAAACTTGCAAATTACCGGACATTGAATTATATACTTTGCTTACTTTGTTACACACGTAATAAATTGCAGCAGCGCCAAACAGCAAATTATCAGCACTTTTTATGATTTTTTTTTATATTTAAATAATAAACATCTTTTTCAATGTTTTCTTATTCTAGAAAAAGGATGTAATTTAACTTAAAACAGATCCTGGTAGATATAATATAACTGTAACAACAGTTCATATTAAATGATTATATCTTTTTAATAGGACATGATAAATAAAACAAAAAAATTAATACTTATTATTCTATTAAAATAAATACAGAGTGTACTTAATAGTTTATTCCTGAACACGGTCAACAGGACAATACTCAATTGGGCAACAACCATAAATGAGTACCAGACATCTGGATGATAAATAATAGACGTGTAAAATCACAAAACTGTACGTTAGGTTAAGTTATGTTAAGGTATGTTTAGAAAAATCAAAGTCACTTTTAACTATTCTTCCTATTGAAAAACAAATCTGATGATGTGGCCAGCACATTACCTTCCTTCAATCCTGTGTAGTATGTACAAATTCCATATATAAATTTTCTTGCAAAATATTCTATATTTCCAGTAAAGCTATTTCATAAACAAACTATATGTAAATTGCACTTGACACTGGCATATTCTTCCTTAGCTTTACCTTCTCGTTAGTGTTCACTATTCTTGATTTTCTTCTTCCACTCATTCCACGCTTCTACTTTGCGTGTCGTCCTCATTCAGTTCATTTTCTCTCAAGTCTTCTGCAATACAGTCCTTCCATTTTTTCTTTGGTCTTCCTCTGCTTCTGCTACCTTTTATTATTAAGCTGTTAATTCATTTTCCAATATATTCTTCATCTCTTCTCAAGACTTGCTCGAGTCTTCCTCAAAATTTATCTGAATATCCTCATCACCTCTGACAAAATTCATTTTCTTTTCACTGACACTGACATCTGACAATTTAAATTATCTGAATATATTAGCAGTCTCCATTGTTAGCATAGCTGGCTGATTTATGAAATTTAAATAAATAAATAAATAAAATAAATAAATATTTCATCAAAGCTTATTACCCATTGCTGGGTGTGCCAGTCTGCTTTGTAAACAGATTTCGGTAATGATAATGACATATTTGTACCTTGCGGGCGTCACCTCACGGGCACTCATTCTTGGCGTGGACAGTGCACCACAGGGGTCAATTTTGTGCCATTTAAAATTCGAAATATTTGATGTTAATCGGGATCAAACCCGATTGCCCAGATTCGCGACCTGACACTCTGATACGCGGCCACGAAACCTCATATGAAATTTAATATCTTTATATTTTTACCTTCCGTCACATTTATAGGTAAAGAAAGTATTGTCATTGTCATAAATATATATACACCAAGATAAGATAATGTTTATTCTTGAAAAGAAAGTTTAAGCCACGAGCCCGTAGGGCGGTGGATTAAATTATTTGAGTGAATATACATTCTTAACGTGGTTTATACAATATTTTATTCAATTCAATTCAACCATTATAATATGTAAGTTTGAGAAAATAAAAAAATACTAATCAATTAGTAGGTTGTGCATGAGAATCGTCGTTGACAGATGTCAAATCGTTTATTTATAAATTATAAATAAGCTTTATTTCTATCATTTGTGACGTGAAAAATAATGAAAATGGCTGATCTGTTGTTGCAGAGTCACTCAAAATTCAGTGAGACTGACTTAAATATTTTTTAATTCACTAGAAAATAAACTGTTACTTATAGTTGTTGCTATGGAGTTAATAATGAGAATTTTAAAACGTCAAAATTCAATAAATGTATGTATTTATTAGGTACATGACAACTATTAACAGATGAAACTACATGAAATTTATTTATTAGCTAGATAAATTTATTAGGAACTTTATTAGCAGGTGGAAATCATGGCCCTTATATAATAACATAAACACGTTTTATATTTACCTAGCAATTTAATTCTAATAAGAATAAGTATGAATTTCCTCTACCCTTGACATGAAAATATGAAAACCAACACTGAATTTGTTATAATTACGAAGTTCTGACTCTTAGTCAGCAGAAAAAGTTCTGTCTCTTTTGACTATCAACAACAAGTTTGTGACAGGCGGACAGTATGCGCTGTGAGGATCCGACAAAACTTGGACTCGAGTACCCGGATTTCAAAATATCCGTTTCCGCGGATATCCGATGTTCGGATATTGAAGCGGATATCCGTAAATTTAATTCGGATTTGGATTCGGATCATAATTTGGATCCAGATCCAAATTTTAATTCTGGATCCGATTTTTCATTTTGAATGTGAAGGCAAACCCCTGTAAAATAGCCAAATAGTTTGTGAAAATGTGAAGAAAAATAATTTAAACTTTCACAGAGTCCTATTTAGTAAATGTATGTATTATTACACATATAAAGTAACATATTAATTATGACATAGTCATATTCGAATCTAAGATTCGATAATAAAATCCGTTTCCAAGATTCGATATTCAAATCCGGATTCAAGATCATATCATTAGATTCGGATCCAAAATCCAATACTCAAATTCGGATCCAAAATTCGATACTCAGATCCAGACCCAAAATTCGATACTCAGAGCCGGATCCAAAATCCGATACTGAGATTTGGATCCGAGATCCGGATACCTTAACATTCAATTATCCGGATATTTTTGGATCCAAAACCGAACCTATCCAGATCCGGATCTCATCACTAGTTTTAACGGTATTTTGTTACTGCGCATGTGTTTGACAGTCACACACTATCAGACTGGAACAAAGCTGTTATCTCTAAAAGGGAGAAGAATTGACTAATAGTTGATATGAACTTTTTCACTTAGAATGATATCTACAATGCAGAGTAAAAGTTTGTCGGTTTCCTCAAGGGACACTCTGTATAATTATTTGTTGTTAGATGGCATTCAAATTATTCTTGTTTGTTGTTTCCTTTATATTAATATTAATCCTACTTCAAAAGAATCAAGATTAAACTAATCATGATGTAGAAAATCACAATCGTAAGACGAATAAACACGACTATAGATTTATCTTTATGTAAAATGGTGATCTTAAAAACTTATCCAAGATGAGCATAGCGTATTAGGTTTAACAGTAAAAGATATGAAAATAAAAATGATAAGAAGAAATGCTAAAGGAAAATGAGATCTGGATGAATTTTGAAGTATGTTAAATAGATTAAGAATGGTGGTTTATTATGTATTGTCTATGGGCAAATGGCATTAATAAGCCGCTTAGTGGTCGTGTAGAATTTTCATCAAGGCAGCATCTAATCTCGTCCATCTTGTAAATCACAGCATTCTCGGATTCCGCGGAGCGAAACAAACGGCGGTCAAGTCAACCGTTGTGTATCCGCAGCTACAGCTACAGCCACAGCCACCTATCCATACCATACATCGAGAAGTAATAAATCGTATGGCAGTGGTAAGGGTCGTACTCCACTCCAACAGCCCGCAGCATTCCCGGCTCTAATAAAACAAGCGATTAACGTTGCTCGGCATCGCCGCGCCCGTTTATCAAGATGCACAATCGACGAGCAATTACAGATGAAGCCGCCGCCTAAGATCCGATGATGCCCTGCGCTGATAATAAACACGTTACGCGTGCGCAAACGAATACTATACCACCAATATGCTACGGTTCGTTATTGCTACGAAGATTAAAACGAACATCAAACTGAACACTGTGTATTACAAATCACATTGAAATTTGGAGAAATTTTAAATTTTTCTACCCTTATTTTTGCGTGGTCAGATATCATAAAAATATCGATGTCTGCTCATCCTGATTTCACTCTTTTACTGTTGATTACAGTGCAGTAGAAGTTTCCTTTCTAATTTTTCATTTCTGTTAGTTTTGTTATACTTATATGATTTGTTATGATTCTTGAAATGCCTAGGTTTTTCATGAAATAACTAATATCACTAATCAGTCTAATCAACTGTAGCACTGACCTGGTGACCCCATCACAACAAACGCCAATTCCAGCTGCAACCTTACTCAATAAATCATTTTACATCTGATTATATTTAAGATTTGTAATAATTGCAATAGCGTACGCTAAATAAATAAATAAATGCATCGCCTAGTTTCAAACCCGACAAATCCACTTAGGTCAAATTTTGGGAAATCGCAAAAAATTGTTTTGATATGTTCCAAATAAATAATTATATAAAAAATCAATACGCATATAAAGTTGATGATAAAGAACCAAAAACTACTTTGATAAAAACTAATTACTAATGTCAGAATTTAGATTTAAAAAATTTCATGTGGCCAACACAATACTTCCCGTCATTTAATTTTTATTAATTTAAATTCATACCTACGGTGTCTTGTGGCCGCGTGTCTGAGTGTCTGTTGACAAATCTGGGGAACCGGATTCTATCCCGACCAACGCCAAATATTTCGAATTTTAAATGGCACAAAATTGACCCCTGTGGTGCACTCTCCACGGCAGCAATAAGTGCCCATGTGGTGACGCTTGGTAAACGCCCGCACGTTACAAATATGTCATTATCATTACCGAAATCTATGTACAAAGCAGATTGGCACACCCAGAGCAATGGATAATATGCAGTGATGATATATTTTACATACCTACCTATTTACTAATGCTGAAAACTATATTAAGTTCATTTCCATATAACTATTGTTCTATTTACAATTTTCATTTTAAAACGTTACTATTATCAATTTTAAATGATTTTGTTTTTGACACAGACGTTTATCTATCAGTTACATACATTGGAGCTGAACTGTGTAACCATGGAGTTGTGTTTAAAGCGTAGGCTCCAGGTTTTAAATCATAGTTAATTTTATAAATTTATCCTTAAAAAAATAGTAAAAGTGTTCATGGAAACCTATAGAAAATTTAATAATCTTTATTTTTTATAATAACATAAATTCCGAAAAAATAACATTTAAGGGTAATTTTTGAAGAAAATCTATTTTGAGCTCCAAGTAAAGTACCATTTTCGGTTATACGATTTACACCAAAATCTAACAGCTTTCCATATTAGAATAAGGTGGAAATACTTGGTTTCAAAATTTTCCGACTGATAGTATTTGAGTTAGAGCGCCCAGAGTATCCACACACTTATACACACACACACACACACACACATATATATATATATATATATATATATATATATATATATATATATATATATATATATATATATATACACACAGGCATCGTCGTGAAAATGTTAAAATCGTATTGTACGGATCTTAAAACATAGTCATTTACCAAAATCTCGATATGCGATTTTTAGCACGATTCCTGTACCTCCCTTACCAAAGGTAACGGGAAGTAAAAATAGATTTGTCCAGTTTTGATTTTGAACTGTGGATATTTCGAGTTTGCAGTACATAGTACATTAGAGTCTCGATACAGAGAACTAATTAATGCAGGGCCGTCACAATGTTAAGTTTGCTCCCTTTTTTGAGTTCTTATGTAATAATTACAACAATGTACTTTTAAACGTATTTATTGATTTTAATTACTTTAATACAAGTTAAATATCAAAATATTAATTTTTAGATCGTATATCTTGGAAGAAATAGAACTATTTCAAATCAAATACCATAGCGAATTTTAAATATCTGTAGCCATCCATTGCTGGCATGAAATGAAGTTTTTCGTAAAATTTTGGGTGCGAATTCTTTAATCATCTTTCCATCAATTGGTGCATATTTTTTTCTTTGTTTAAAAAATTCACTTTCTATTTTAGAATACACTGTTGATTTTAATGTTTTCATTTTTCTAGGTCCGGTGAAAGTGCAATCGACATTATGCAAAATTTGTATCCTTTTGTTTTTTAATTGAACTTATTGTCGATTTAGCTAGCCCATATTTTCGCCAAAAAAATGTAGCTCCTCTACTTTTTTACAAAATGTAGCTCCTCTACTTTTTTACCTAAAATAATTAGGGAAGCAGGAAATTACGAAAGTATGAATTTATGTGTTAAAGTTCTATGTTCCGGTGTCGCAGTCAACACCCTGTATGTTTAATATAAAAAAAAGTTTAACCTTTTCAGTTAAAAAAGCTACTTACAGTCATTATTATAGAAGATAAAACATTTTGTTTATAATAATAAGTGTACAATACAGAGATATTTTATTTTTAATATTAGTTCAGAGCTATTATTTTATAAATATGTAAATAATAATATCTTCAGTAAATGAATTATGAAAATGCCATTCGTGTTATTCAAAACTTTGAATTTTAATGAGAATTGAATAATTAATTATCTAACTATAAGTTAATCCTATATTATATCCCATAGGATATTTAATTTTATATCAAAAATTATAATATTTACTACTGTTATGAATGTGTATTAAAATGGTATTATATAGGCAATATATTACTATAAATGAATTAGAATTTAATTATAACCGAATTAAACTATCTACATTTGTAAATGTGCGTATTATTCACAATCCAGATTATAAATATCAAAAATGATAATCACCTAACACAACCGTTTGAAATTAGCAAACTTATATCATTCTCCATCTACACGAAAATTTAAAATTTGTGCATGTCATTATGTAAATGGCGGCGATGGAATTGTGCGACTAGAAGAAGTGTAATTTGAGCTTTAGCCACAGCCAGCAGCACAGTCTTTCAATCTAGCGGTGATGTAGTTGAGCTTGAAGCTCAGCAGTGTTTTCACATCATATCTGCAAAACTTTTAATCGCGTTAAACGCGCCGCGAACAGCAGCACGCACAGGAAATGGCCGGCGGTTTTTGCGAGCAAAAAGAGCGATGGCCAAAGGGCAGCTGCCCCCGCTTGCCTTTCTGCCTCGCCGCCCGGGCAGTGGCGGAGAACACGACAAATTTACATTCAACAAAAACGATAGTTTTTTTTTACAAAATTATTAACCTCGTATAAAAATTGAAGGTTTACGTTTAAATTGGTGTTGCTTTTAATTCCTATAAAATCTAGTCCATTGATATATAATTTATATTACGAACCACAAAGTTTCTTTGACGATTTGAATATTTATACTTATTATGTATGGGTATTTCACATAGGTAAATCAAAGTATACTATAGCAGTATTAAAAGTATTAACAAAAAATAATAATAATCATAATGGAGTATTTTACCAATTTTTTAAATATTTTTTCTGACAATATATATATAAATCTAGGAATATTGACAAAATAAATCAATTGAGTAATTATGATGTTTTATGTTTAAAATAAATATAATCTATATTATGTCAGTTTTGTTATTCATTAAAATTCGAAGTATAAATAGTTATTTAGCAATAATAAACGAATTTAATAAATACGATGTAAGTAAAAAGGATTGAAATAGGCCTACCTCTTCTTATTGTCCAAAAAAAAATGTTGCAATAATTGTCGAAAATCTTAGAAACACCGTCTTTACAATAGAAAAATGCACAATATTTAGGACTAATGTTACAAACTTTAACAGCTTATTCCTGAGGTCATTTTAAGCAAAAAATGTTATATGAACATAGGTCCTATCTAGTTACCAAAATACAAGTGGTTAAAGTTTTATAAAAATGCTCAAAATTTTCAAATGTTGTAATCAAGATACTTCTGAAAAAGAAGAGTTGTATAGAAAAATCATACTTTATTTGTCATAATTATTTTTATTTTATTAAAATAAACTTGTATTGCTAAAAAGTTTGGAAAGAAAGAAAATAATTAGGCCAACAAAACACAAGATGACGCAATTAAACAGACAGATAAACAAATTCTAAATACAGAAAACATAACAACACTTAGGATAGGTACCAAACACAATATGAAATAAGACAACAAATTAGAAATATTCAGCAGTACTAAAAGCATCCATTATTACACAAACAAAGGTATAATAATTTTTAATTATGATAAATAAGATATGACTTTTCAATAAAACTCTTGCTTTCCAAAATATCTTGATTACAAAAATTTGAAATTTTTGACCTTTTTTATAAAACTTTAACCTCTTGTATTTTGATAACTAGAAGAGATAGGACCTATGTTTATATAGCATTTTTTGCTTAAAATGATCTCAGTAATAAGCTGTTAAAGTTTGTAACATTAGTCCTGAATCACCCTGTACGTAATACCTTTGAATATATAATACATATAAGAACGGCAACGCATGTGGCCTAGCAAGATACTTATCTGTCTTTTTTTATTCACAAAATTATTATAGATAATAGTGACTCCTACCACAAAACTGTGAACTACGATAAATCGTGCTGACAGAATTGCCAAATAGTATTTGTTAGAGGTATTCAATAATCAATAATTCAAAAATATTGTTTCATAATAACCAGATAATATATTTTGAATCTTCAATGTACATGTATACTTGTTTTACAGTAGCAAACTTAAAAACCTTTTTAAAATCTTATCTTGTTGTTCTAGCTACGTGGCAACACTGTGCAACATCCACCTATTATGTATTTTTTGAACTAACTCAGAAATAATTCGTATACGGAGGGATAGATGGCACCTTCTCTCGAAATATTTAATCTAAATACATTACGTTGCCGTTCTTGTATTGTATTATATATTCAAAGGTAATACCAAGAATTAACAAAACTACCAACATACAACAAAACACAAATTATCGATGCCAAAATCATCTTTATTACATGATTGACAGACTGTCATGAATATTCAAATATTTGAAAATGATATTTGTTACCGGGTTACAATACAGTTTCTTTTTCATTTTTTGCCGTCGGTTGGACGGAGATAGCGTATACCCCTCTAAAACACCGACGATAATGAGATAGCGAATAAAGGCCTCATATATGCCACGTTTGTACGACAAAGATGTTAGATAAAAGTTTAGTAATTCTTGCATCAGAAAATGATGACGTGGGGATCACTCGGAGATACAAAGTGTATGTATTTAAAATTAAAAAAATAAAAAATCATGTTTTGTGAATTGCTGGTCGATATTTTTTTAAATGTTTTTTACATTACTCTATACAACAAATTGTTTGCCAATATAACTTTCTTTGCAGCTTTTATAGTTCTCGAAACAGCAATGTTGACATTTTAAAAAGGAGTTATGGAGAGTGGGATTAACAAACCCACGTATTTTCGTTTAATAATCTTTAAAAATTAATAAAACCGTTTAAAATTATTCGAATGCTCAATGATATTAAACAAGAATTACTTTTATATTTATGGCCAATATATTTTATTTATTAAATATGTTACATGTTACATGTCAAATATAGCATAACTATATTAATTTTATGTTATATTTACATTTTTGTTTTGGATTATAATAAGGTCAAATATGATTTGAATGTTTTTCATTTCAATATGTTTTGTAATAACAGAAAATATTTCTTGCAAAAGTTAATTTTTATTACTTGTTAGTTTAAAGCAAAATCACCATTAAATCATGATACATTCACAAGGACTACATGGAACACTTATCACGATTACGAAAAACAGGATGTTTAAAATAATTAATCTTGAATTATTAAACAGTTAATGACCATTTCTGTAAACATAAAATTATAAATCTCTCTGAATATGTTTAAAATTCAAGTTCTTGTCCTTCGCAGGAATTTTCTCATCCCTACGCCTATGTGTCGGGGCTATTACTCGGGTTATTACAGATTACACACAATCTAAAGTTAATATGGTAAAATGGCGTTATTCTCCAATCTTGTGTGCGGTGTGAAGCCAACGCGCAAAAAGCAGTGAGTTATTAAGAGGGAAGTTATCCACTTTTATAAATAATTTGCCGGGAATAAATAAATGGGTCGCCCGGAGCCATCAGTACTTATTTCTGTAATGAATGGTTAGAATTCAGGATTAATGTTGGCATTATTCTACCAGTATAATTGTTTTATAATTAATTTAAATTTAATTAATTTGTCAGTATGTTATTACTGAAACTGAAACACTTAATACCTGAATACTAATTTACGTAGAATGATAATTTTACGAAATTTGAAACAAAACTCCACCCAATATAAAAGATAATTTAATATTTTTCAATTTATCAACGATTTTAAACATTTATGAAAATTAAAAACTTTCATACAGATTTATTGGACATTAGATCCTTACTTCAGTTGCCGTCAAATAAGTATGGACTCGAGATTTCTACACTGTTACCAATTTACTGGCCATGTTGATGAAATGGCAACACCGCATGGCAAGGGATGGGGTGCGGAGAAGGGAAAGAGTTAAGCATCAATCCATACTTATTTATATGTATTAAATTTGTTGGTTGTGTTCGTTAGTAGGGATGGAGTCGAGAAATTTCGAGTTGAATTCAGCAAAACTATAAAAAGTTTTAATAATCAAAAAACTGTGCAAAGTACAATTCTGCGACACTTGGTGAACTGTTCTAAATAATAATATTTAAAAACGCTAGGCACGTTTCACAAGATTTCAGTCTCTGAATCAACCTCTCGGTCATTTATAGTTATATCATTGTACGTGTATGTATGTTTTTTGTTCCCTCACCTTTAGGTAAGAAATGTTGTCTTTGATCAAAAAAATCGGTGGTGGGCATGTTTTAGGGTCGCTAGAGTACGATTTTACTTTATTACATGTTTGGGAGATTTTTTCGGATCCGATACTAAAATTAAAAAACTTAATATTTTTTCGTATTCTTCTTCGTTACATCCATATGCAGACGTGATTAGATTTGATTAAAACTGGTCATGGAATCTGTATAAAAAATGACGGAAGGTAATATGATGGTCACATCAGATTTCTTTTTTACCTCTCGCTAAGAGAGGTAATGGATTCATGCTAAAAATCGCATATCCAGATTTTATTGAACAAGCACGTTTTAAGGTCCATACAATCCGATTTTAACATTTTTACGATGATGTCTGTGTGTGGATGTGTGTGTGTGTGTGTGTGTGTATGTGTGTGTGTGTGTGTGTGTGTGTGTGTGTGTGTGTGTGTGTGTGTGTGTGTGTGGGATGTTGGAAGGACGATTACTCAAAAACCATAAGACTTTATATTTATTTAACTACGTATTTCCCAAACGGACATTCATGGGAAGATCTGAAAAGGTTTTGGTAACAATTGGACAACTGGAAGTAGAAGATTCTTGAAAAAAAATCTTCTAAATATTATTTATTGATTTTTTACCTCTCGCTAAGAGAGGTATTGCATTCATGCTAAAAATCGCATATCCAGATTTTATTGAATAAGCACGTTTTAAGGTCCCTACAATCCGATTTTAACATTTTTACGATGATGTATGTCTGTGTGTGTGTGTGTGTGTGTGGATGTGTGTGTGTATGTGTGTGTGTGTGTGGGATGTTGGAAAGACGGTTACTCAAAAACTATAAGACTTTAAATTTTTTTAACTACGTATTTCCCAATCGGACATTCATGGGAAGATCTGAAAAGGTTTTGGTAACAATTGAACAACCGGAAGTAGAAGATTCTTGAAAAAAAATCTTCTAAATAATATTTTTTTGAAATTTTTTCTTGTTAATATTAAAGAAAATTAAATTCTCTATCTGATACATTTAAATATTTTATTATATATTCTATAGATTTAGAGATAAAAGAAATATAATATGTAAAATAATCTGTTATAATAAATTTTACAGCCGAAAGAATGGCCATGGAAAATAGTTGAAAATTTAAATTGTTTGTAACTGACAGATAAATGTCAGTGTCAGAAATCCGGAGACATTACTGAAGACTTTTTCTGGGAAGTACATACATTATATTATTTCTTAAAGTATTAATAGCTAAATATTTAATATTTTAGGTATATTACATATATCCTTCAAAAATACTGTCAATCCTGACAATGAATTGGAAACATTTCGAAAAATTAGAAGAGGACAAAATTTCTTCATAAAATGAATTTAAAATTAAACAATCTAAATATAAGGAATAGATATATGCGTAAGTAGAATTTTTGGTGTAGAGTGTAGGTATACAAGAAATGTTAAATACAATAGGGCGGGAGCAGTCATGTGATTTTGTTGGCCTTGTCAAGCAGATATGGGGGCCCATGTCAGAATGATAGCTAGTAATTATGTATATAGATGTCAAATATCATATTTTCTCATTCTAAATTTAGTGATTTTCCAATTCCATGTGGAGCAGAATTAAATGTTAAATATCTAAGGCATACGACAAGTAAATTTTAAACTCCTGGTGATAAATTAACTACGTAAATTTAGAAAATCTTGAAATTTTAAAGGAAAAATTCTGACATTTGACATCTATGTACATAATTACTAATTATCATTCTGAAACGGGCCCACACATCTGCTTGTCAAGCCCAAAAATGTAACATTACTGTTCGCGTATTATACTTATGTAACCAAAAAAAGGAAGTGGCGAGAGGTATTGTGCTGGCCACAACAGATTTTTTTCTTGGTAATACTAAAGAAAATTAAATTCTCTCTGATACATTTAAATAATTTATTATATATTCTATAGATTTAGAGATAAAAGAAATATAATAATTGTAATAAATTTTACAGCCGAAAGAATGCCATGGAAAATAGTTGAGAATTTAAATTGTTTGTAACTGACAGATAAATGTCAGTGTCAGAAATCCGGAGGCATTACTGAAGACTTTTTTTGGGAAGTACATACATTATATTATTTCTTAATGTATTAATAGTTAAATATTTAACATTATAGGTATATTACACATACCCTTTAGAAATACTGTTACTTCCGACAATGAATTGGAAACATCTCGAAATATTGGAAGAGTAGGACAAAATTTCTTTATAGAATGAATTTAAATTTAAAATAATCTAAATATATGGAATAGATGTAAGTAGAATTTTTGGTGTAGAGTGTAGGTATACAAGAAATGTTAAATACATTAGTGCGCGAGCAGCCATGTGACTTGACAAGCAGATATGGGGCCCATGTCATATTTTCAAATTCCATGTGGTTTATTTTAGTCGACAAGTAAATTCCACACTTCTGGTGACAAATTAACTACGTGAATTTACAAAATCTTGAAATTTTTAATGAAAAATTCTGACATTTGACATCTATGTACATAATTACTAATTATCATTCTGAAATGGGCCCCCACATCTGCTTATTAAGGCCAACAATGTAACATGACTGTTCGTGCCCTATACTTATGTAACCAAAAAAATTTTTATAAGGAAAGGCGCTAAATTTGGCTCATTATCATGAAACTACAACATCGTTAAAAAAGTTTAATATAATTATTTATCAAAATATTTCTGTAAAACAAGAAACTTTTAAAATACATATATGTTTAAGCGGAATAGTCGAAAGTTCACTTTAAAATAATAATAATTATTGGAAAATGAATCATATCAAATTAATATTTGATAAAGTATATTATCAATAATACACGAGTAGATAGTTACTACATATATTTCATGCATGTACATATTTTGTTTTGTTTGTACCCTTTTTATAATTATTGTACTTTATAATTTTGAAATCATTGCATGTTATTATTATGTGTCTCGTCTTGTTTAATTCTTGATGTGAGACTGCAAAAGCTTTTTGTTTCCATTAAATCAGCGGTACAAATAAAACAAAAATTACTTATTTCTGCATTGAAAACATGATTGTATTTAAATAGAGTGGGAGGATTGCTCACATCTATCAAACCAGTTTATTTATCCATTTGTTTAAACACAAACGATTGGCCGGAAATTTCAGATGAAAGATTTATTAACATTGAAAACACAGCGCCATGTTTTTGCAATTTGTGTTTGCTTTCGTTTCCCCATCACTACATCAGACAAAATAAATGGAATTTGTTTTTTACTGATGGGAAAATATCAAGTTTGACTTAATGATAAATATTTTTCTATCAACGACTCGTCTTAGTCACCATAATTCATTAAAATTTCATCACATTGGGAGGTTTTTTGGTTACAAAAACCAGATCACATTTCAAAAAAGTTTCAATGTCTAGGTCAAAAACACAAAACAGAATAACAATATGTTAAAATGTAAACAATGATCTATTAACTTTTTATTCTTCAACCATCAATTGGTGACGTGTTTGAAATTTAACACAACTGGTCATCATGGGTCTCTTAAGACTTAATCGGTTAATTTCATATTGGAAAAGTCATTTGCTTTCATTTTTTTGTTGTTGGATGAAAATGTGAAATTTAGTATACAGAGTGTTTCAAAAAAGGGAATATTTTAAGGGCATATAGTACTGACCAAAATGAAAACGAAAAATCTGATGTGACCAACACAATACCTCCCGCCATTTACTTATGGGGTCTCGTTGCCGCGTGCCTGATGTCTGGTCGCGAATCTGGGGAATCCAATTCGATTCCGATCAACGCCAAATAATTCGAATTTTAAATGGCATAAAATTAACCCTTGTGGTAAACGCCCGCACAATACAAATATGTCATCATCATTACCGAAATGTGTGTATAAATCAGATTAGCACACCAGCAATGGATAATATGCCGTGATAATATATTTATTTGTTTCTTTATTTAAATACATATCTGCATATTTATTAATGCTAGAAATTATGTATTTTACGTTCCTTTGCATAAAACTATTGTTCTATTTACAATTTTCTTTTTAAAACGTTACTATTATTAATTTGAAATGATTATTTTTTGACAGTGATATTTATCTGTCAGTTATATACATTTGAGCTGAACTATGTAACCACGGAGATGTGTTTAAAGCATAAGCTCCGAGATATAATTTTTATATTACTTTATAAATTTATCCATAAAATATATAGAAAAAGTATTAAAGCAAACTTGTAGAAAATGGAATAGTCTTTAATTTTTATAGTAACAAATTGAGAAAAAATTACATTTGAAGAAAAACTATCTTGAGCTTCAAGTAAACTGCCATTCCCGGTTATCCGATTGCCACCAAAATCTAATGGCTTCTTTCCATATTAGAATAAGGTAGAAATAATATATGGTTTCGAAACTTTCTGAACAATAGTATTTGAGTTAGAGCGTAAAGAGGATCCACACATACACACACACACACACACACACACACATATATATATATATATATATATATATATATATATATATATATATATACATCGTGAAAATGTTAAAAATGGATTCTAGGGACCTTAAAACGTGGTCATTTACCAAAATCTGGATATGCGATTTTTAGCATACCTATACCTTCCTTACCAACGGAAGCGGGAGGTAAAAATCGAAGAAAAACTAACAAAGATAGGGATTGAATAAATTTTTGTATATGTCTGTAAGACTATAAAAAACAGTAAAAGTTATTTGAAAATTAAATATTGGCCAAGTTCGCCGTAGCATTTAACTTTGTACAATTAAAAAAAAAACGAAAGGACATCTAAGATGACCTCTGAAAGGTAAATAAAATGCCTAATTTAATCGAAGTCATAACTCTTATAGTTTTCGAGATAGCAGAGGTAAATTCCCCAAAAAATCATTTTTACTGCCTTATATCTCGGAAACTATTGATGATTGGACCTATTTCAACTAAGCTTTTTAACTCATTTTGGTCAGTTAGCTACTATATTCCCTTAAAAAAAATACTCTTTTTTGAAACACCCTGTATATTAACTATCTAGTAGAGTAATTAGTTCCTAGAAAAATAAGATTGGTGTCAAAAAAATTCACTCAAGACATGTATTTTTTTTTATTTTGGTGGGGTCACGAATGGCATCACTTCACCAGTGAAGGATTATATTTTAACAGCTTGCAGCTAACGAAAATCATTAGCCCGTATTCTCATCTCTCGAAGTAGCACTACTTTCGAAATCTTTGAAATATTACGAGAATTTTATTTCATGAATAGACTAACATGGGTTTCATATTTTTGTAAATGAAACCTATGATATTTGAAATAAGTGGTATTTACAATTTATTTTTATTTCTCTAATTTTTAATATTAAAGATGACATTTGACAGTTGAAGTAGCACTACTTCGAGAGGTGGGAATACGGGCCATTGTTTTTACCTTCCGTCATCTTTAGCTAAGGAAAGTATTGTCTTTGGTCAAAAATATTGGTTGAATAATGAATCGCACGTTTTAGGATCCCTTCTCTACAATACGATTTTACTATTTTTACGAGTGTATGTGTGTGCGTGTGTGTGCGTATGTGTGTATGTGCTCGTGTGTTTAATAACTCCAACACTAGAGTTCCAAAAAATTACAATTTTTATTGTATTCCTCTTTCTTGCATTCATTTGCAATTTTCATAAAGCAACCAGCTATGCAATAACCATGGAAACATCTACTGTATTAAATAAATTCTAATTGAAAGATGTCAGTGTTATAATTTTACTAGAGAAACCTTTGATAGGAACTTTCTGTATGGAATTTGTACAAAATTCATGGAAGTGACGGGAGGTAATGTGCTGGCCACATCAGATTTTTCAATGTGCATTGAAGAATATCTCAATCTAAAGTTCGTATACAAAAGACAATTTGTATGATAATTTTTGTATTGTGTTTTAATTATCAATTGATCATAATTGTTATAAATGTACGATATTTTTTTACATCCCGCTACCCTTGGTAAGGGAGGTATAGGGATCGTGCTAAAAATCGCATATCGAGATTTTGGTAAATGACCACGTTTTAAGGTCCCTATAATCCATTTTTAACATTTTCATGATGATGCTGTGTGTATGTGTGTCTGTGTGTGTGTGTGTGTGTGTGTGTGTGTGTGTGTGTGTGTGTGTGTGTGTGTGTGTCTAACTCAAATACTATCATTCAGAAAGTTTTGAAACCATGTATTTCTACCTTATTCTAATATGGAAAGAAGCCATTAGATTTTGGTGGCAATCGGATAACCGGAAATGGCAGTTTACTTGAAGATCAAGATAGTTCTTCAAAAAATACCTGTAAATGTAATTTTTTCGCAATTTGTTATTATAAAAATTAAAGATTATTTCATTTTCTACATGTTTGCTTTAATATTTTTCTATATATTTTATGGATAAATTTATAAAGTAATATAAAAATTATATCTCGGAACGTATGCTTTAAACACATTTCCGTGGTTACATAGTTCAGCTCAAATGTATGTAACTGACAGATGAATGTCACTGTCAAAAAATATAATCATTTGAAATTAATAATAATAAGGTTTTAAAAAGAAAATTGTAAATAGAACAATAGTTTTATGGAAAGGAACTTAAAATACATAATTTCTATCATTAGTAAATATGCAAGAATGTATTTAATAAAGAAACAAATAAATATATTATCACGGCATATAATATTAGACAATTATTTAAACTGGATGTTAGGTATTAGAAAAATAAACATTGTCGGGCAATTACCACAATAATTAATCATTTTTATAGGACGTTTTTTAGAAACGCTCAAATTTTATTTACAATATTTGGAATATGGTTATTTTGCCAAAACCTGTTCAACTGCAATTCTTGCTATTAATTCTTATACTGAGCGATTTGTGAAATGTAATTTTTTTATATTGTTTATTTTTTACGTATTAGGTATTCATTTTTAAGTTGATAAATATGAGCAAAATAATTGAACATACAAATTGGCATTAAAATCTTCATTAAAATTGTCAGGCGGGCTTAATACTAAAAAATGTACGCAAGCTTTTTAAAAATGTAAATTACAATTATGAATTAGCAAAATATGTTTTTAATTAAAGGTTGTACAAATGAAAAATTAAAGATATAAAGTGTGATAACGTATATTAATTTATTTTGTTTTATTTCGTTTTTTGCTGTGAAACGTCAGAAGACAAGAACAAAATGCTAAGTGATGCACAGGAAATTGCAGCGGTTTCCGATAACTGAGGGACAAGGTGCGCTGTCAAATTATAATAATTAGGCGCGTAAACGTGTTGTCACATTGTCCTTATCGCGAGCACTGCGCTCGCAATTAAACATTTCGCGTTTAATTATATATGTGAATAATAATCGCAAACGGTACCGACAGAACTGACAGGATGTGTGAACATACGCACTCGCTACTAGCTTTGTTTTGTTCGGGAAACATTTAATATTTTGTTTTCTATATAGGCTAGAAATATGAAGAAGAGAATAATGGGGTTTCCACTACTTAACTTTTAATTTTTTTGATGAAACTTCATCTAAACTGAAAGCTATTTATAGTTTTAGAAAGTCTTTATTGTTATTCGTGAAGCCGTAATATTTTTTTAATATTCTGTGAGGTAGATATGTGCGATAATTTTGTTCTCAAACAGTGGACTTCGCTAATAATTGGAGTCACATCTTTTTTAACATTTATAAAATATGGTAAAATAATTGAAAATATGCTAGGATAATACGTATTTTGTACAAATTCCACATTGATTTTTTTTGCAAACTATTCTATAGGCGCTTTCTTTCTATGGGAGAAATGAACTGATCTTATCTCGTACTGAAGTAAACTAAACTACTCCTAAAAAGAAGTAGAAAATAAAAACATATACCTACCTATAACATTGTATTTATAATATACAAACCTGTTGTATTGGCTATAATCTGTTGCATTACCTTATGTGATTTGTTTTTGCCACATTAATTATTTAATATTTTTATATTTCCAGTAAAATTATTTCACAAAGATATTATGTAAATTTTATTTGACACTGACATCTGTTAATTATGGCCGTGTCTGCATTACCTAGCACATCTAGCGGTTTAGCAGGATGTGATGTCACAATGGTGTATCAAATTGACAGCTGTCATATGTCATTTTTAAACATATTAGGAGGCATTATTTAACTGCATCGCAAAATAAACGGTTTTTTTTTATAAAAAATAAATAAAAGGAAAATGAATTTCGTCAATAAGTAGGTGTAATCGATTACATTTAGTAATCCTCAACCTTTCTTTTAAAGTATTATGTTGTTTTCGTTGCATTATACTTGAGAAAATATCTAGCCATGTCTAGTTTTATTTAGTAGTCTAGCACTGTCATTTATGACAGGCAGAAGAATTTCATGTCCTATTTATTTATTTATTATCAATCTGACTTACAGGATATGATATCGCAATTACTGGTAGATTATACAAAAAAGAAAAAAAAATATCTTAATTAGTACAAGTAATTTAACAATAAAAAAAAAATAACAGAAGATAATATCGGTTTTCATGGTACACATGTAACAAAATAATTGAAGCATTATATCTCATAGTAACAATATACTGCCTTCACAAACGAGCCAAAAAAGATGTCGATATAATGTGGCAGGGTATTAAAATTTTCACATAACATTCTAACTGTTGATTTTAATTCATAGTTAGTAAGCGCTTTTCTGAAATGAAAGGTTCTGTTAATACGCGAATTATGCCTAGAAACAAATATAAGTATTTTCTCAATTACCATGTAATATAAAACCTTGTACAAGAAAAGTATATAAAATAGCTAGCTGATTTATGAAATTTAATTTCTTTAACTCTATATACACTCAATATGAAGAATAAAATGCAGTTAAATCGTATAAATAATAGAATAATCTATAATATTTACAATAACATTAAATGTGTAAATAATATTTAACAGTGTTTTTTCAAGAAAAACTGTTAAAATCTTCAAATGAGGGTACTTCCGGTTGACCAATTATAACCAAAATCTAATCAAATCTGCATATGGATGTAAGGAAGAGGAATACGTAAGAATTGTAATTTTTGCAATTGTAGTATTGGAGATATCGTGGCCGAAACCGCGGTCACACATACACGGACGCACACATACAGACATCATCGTAAAAATAGTAAAATCGTATTGTAGAGACCCTAAAACGTGCTTATTCATTGACAGCTCACCACCGATTGTTTTGACCAAAGATAATACCTTCCTTATCTAGAGGTGACGGAAGGTAAAAAAGGCGATAGAAAAATACTTGAAGTAAATGTGTGACGTAGATACAGAGATGAGGATATTGTAGTAAAAACTTTGAGAGTCTTTAACATATAGCTTTAAGATCAAGAAACTATTACAGATTTGAACATCCAAAGTCAATCTGCTTTTTTCACACATTCCGGTAATAACGATATACAGTATGTTTGATTGACAGTTTGTATAGAACTGCACGGTGTCAGGACAATAATTATCAAATTTATTCAAATATTTTGGATATAGAGCTTGACCAGAAAGACACCAAGTACAAGAACTTCATTAAGAATAAAATTCCTCTCTTTTTGTTTCTTTTTCAGTAGCAGTCTTTCACACTCCCTATTTCTCTTCTCTGTTTCTTCTCATAAAAGTGTGTTGTTTGTGGGGCTCGTGACGTGAAACCCAATCCTACGACAACGTACGTTGCATCTCATATCTCGCGTTTAACCTTCTTGCGTTAGACGCAGCGGGTTGTAACAACCAGGACAAGAAACGCAGCAGCACGGTAGCAGAGTTATGAGCGAGAAAATGAAGAATTTTATGGCGTACGAGTTAAGAAATGAAGAGATGGGTTATTGGAGATGGACAAAGAACGAAAAGTTTTAGTAGTATCTAGTTTGATAATTTATAATAAGGCAAGTTTATGTGATGCCACTGGAGTTTAATTGTAAAATATTGTTATTAGTTGAAAAAATTTAAATTGTTATGGATTAATAATCCTACTTTTAGAAGAATGTCTCATAAGGAAAGAAGACAATTAATCAAAAATATTACCTTCTATCAATCCTTTGTATTATGTACAAATTTCATACATAAATTTTCTTAAAAATGATTCTATATTTCCAGTAAAATTATTTCATAAATAAACTATATAAAGTGCACTTGATACTGACATCTTCTTCCTTAGCTTTTCCCATTCGTTAGGGGACGCTATTCTTGAATTTCTTCTTCTAATCATTTCTATAGTGCGTGTTGTACTCATTCAGTTCCTTTTCTCGCAAATATTCCGCAATACAGTCCTTCTATCTTTTCTTTGGTCTTCCTCTGTTTCTTCTACCTTGTAATACTAAGCTATTCATTCTTCTTCCAATATATTCTTCATCTCTCCTCATGACATGTTCTAACCAATGAAATCGTCTCTCTTGTATCTTTATAGAAACTTCCTCAACATCCTTATCTCTCTGTCACATTCATTTTCACTTAATTGACACTGACATCTGTCAATTAGAATTTTCTTAATATAGTAGCTGTTTCCATAAATATAACAAAGCTGTGTAATTTATGAAATTTAATTTTTTTATAATTTTTTAACCGTATATACATTGAATATGAAGCATAAAATGCAATCAATTCGTATATATAGTAGAATATTCTTTAATATTTATAACAACAAATGTCAAAAAATGATATGTAACAACGTTTTTTCAAGAAAAACTTTTAAAATCTTCAAATGAGGGAACTTCCGGTTGACCAATTATAACCAAAATCTAATCAGCTCTTCCTATGGATGTGAAGAAAAACAATACGAAAGAATTATAATTTTTCGAATTGTAGTGTTGGCATCTGTTAATTAATAACCTAGTGTTTCTATGGTGAGCTTGTAACAAAATAGGTTACAAGATTTTTGAAAATTAATTTCATTATAATTTTTTTTCTCCAAATAAATGAAATATGAAGAAAATAAGGCAATTAAATCGTAAAGAGGATAAAATATTCTTTAATACTTATGACGTAACATGTAATATGTGAAAAAAATATATTTAACTGCGTTTTGTCGAAAAATAAAACTATTAAGAACTTCAAATAAGGATACTTCCGATTTACCAGTTATAGCCAAAAACTAACCAACTCTTCATATGGACGTACGAAAGAGGAATATGAAAGAATTATAATTTTTGGAATTGTAGTATTGGAATGGGCTACTTGCATGATACTAAGAAATTTTTTTATTGGAATATATATATATATATATATATATATATATATATATATATATATATATATATATATATATATAAAATAAGACTCCCTATTTTTTCTTTTTTCAAAATTTTGTCACTTACGGCTAAAAATAAATATTTTCTTTTTATGACGTCACAATCACGGATGACATACCTCCTAGTTCTGTAGTTTGGGAAGACAGAGACGGAGATAGTAGAACGTAGATCCTCGATCTTCCCTTCACCTCTCCCATTCACATTAACGAATCAAATGCTAGTGATTGTGTCGTCATCAATATAAGAGGGATATATTTATGTTAAATTTATTAAATAATAACACAATGTATTTGAAAAATTTATAATGTAAATAATGTAGTTGAGTAAACTAAATTTGAAAAATATAATAGTTTTCAAAATCCTCTTGTATGCATCTAGCCCATTATCGAAAGAGAAATTATTGTCACACACGCAATATAGACACAGATACATACAAAGACAATACCTTCCTTACGGAAGTTAAATAACATTTAATTATAATTTTGGAAAATCTTGTAAAATAATTAACTTTACTTCCCGTCGCTGTACGTAAAAGAGGTATAGAAATCGTATAAAAATCTTACTGAATAAGTAGGTTTTAAGGTTCCTAGGATTCGATTTAACATTTTTACGATGATGTGTGTGTATGTACGTACGTATGTTTGTGTTAATTGTGTATGTGTGTGTTAAAGAATATTTTATTCTCCATACGGTTTGATTATATTTTTTATTCATATTCAATAGATATGGAGTTAAAAAATGATAGAAATATCTAGAAAGATACGAGAGAGACGATTACATTGGTTTGAAATTTAAACATGTGATGAGCAGGGATGAAGAATATATTGGAAGAGGAATAACAGCTTAGTATTAGAAGGTAGAAGAAACAGAAGAAAACCAAAGATAAGACAGAAAGACTGTATTGCGGAAGACTTGAGAGAAAAGGAACTGAATGAGGACGACACGCAAAATAGAATTGAGTGGAAGAAGAAAATCAAAAATAGCGAGTCCTAACAAATGGAAAAAGCTAAAAAAGATGACAGTGTCAAGTGGAATTTATATATTTCTGAATTAATTTTACTGGAAATTTAGAATCTTTTACAAGAAAATTTATGTATGGAATCTGTGCCACTTGAGATTTTTTATCTGCTAACTTTGTATGAAATATATATATATATATATATATATATATATATATATATATATATATATATATATATATATATATAGCAAGTTTTTTCGCTAAATTAATTATTTATAGTATAAAATGGATTAGAGAAATGTTTACAAATTCAGTCCATACAATAAAGCAAATATTTTGGTCTACAAAATAAACAATCATCAAAAATAAAAGAAATTCTCATATTTCTCGAGAAATTTTAGTAAATATCTTGACATATGAAAAAACAAATAATTTCTCGAGAATTCCTTTTCTAGAAAACACCATATTACAGTAAAAAAATTGAAAAATGTCCGATCAAGATCATCTACGAATTGTATGAATACAGATTTTTGCTTCGCCCATTCTGTCAAATTCAGTAGTGTCGTTTGCTTAATTTTTAAGAGGGTACATAAGATACTAGAGTTATTTTATTATTATAAAAATATATGTTACAATAAAAGCATTCAAAATTCAAAAATAAGCCAACTGGTAAATTTATTAGCAAATGTAAAACCAAATATGTGAAAAATAGATACTGAAACAATATCAGTGTCAGTAACCCTGACAGAAAATAACATTGTTCGTTCGGCTTTGAATCAAGATAATGTATCTCAATTAATAAATAAAGTTACGTTACAGAGAAAGTATTGTCAACAACGAGCTTAGTTTTAAAGTGGAATGTCTTAACTTAGACGTGTTATATTCATCCTTATCGCACACGCTTAGGATAGCTTTTACAAAGGAAAGAGATAAATTTATGACAATTTGTTAATTCGTTTATGATACAGATAACCTTGATCGGACATCTTTAAATTTTTTACTGTAACATAATTTATGAAACAATTTTCAAATTACATATTTACAAAAAAAAAAAAAAAGATTATGGAGCACTGAGGAACCCTAGCTGAATAGTTAAGAATTAAATATAACTCATTACCAATTACAATTTGAAATAGTTTTGAAATAAAATTATATGAAGACATCAACAACTTTTTCTGTTATGTGTAACAGGAATTGGCAAATTTATTTAATTTTAGTTCTCGATCGAAGAATATTATTATTATATTATTAGTTTGCAATTATTTCTTTCCGGTATTTACTCTAAGGTAGTAGGGATAGGAACTAATTTATTTACAACAAAATTATATACTCTAAATAACTATGATTACCAAATAATATATTGCAAATTCATTTAAATTAGTCATTGCCATTAGCATATTTTTCCGGGATAATTTAGACATCTATTTAGTTTATGGGTAAAAACAAACAGTTTTCTCAACACATTTCAATATAATTACGTGGAATACGGGTTGACAAAAACAAGGTCGAGCGTAAGTGACAAAAACTTTATTTTTAACAGGGTATTAGACGCCTAGGCAAAGCGGGCAGCATAACAAGGTATATAATTACTCTGGAGATATTTCAGCAACGGCTCTATGTCTCATGCGGGCCCTTGAAGGGCCAGGGAGGCGTTGGACAGGTGATTAGCTGTCGCATTCCAGGAAACAGATATCGCAGCTGATACCCGTCATCGTCAGCGGTCAGTGCAGTGCAGCCAGAACCCTCTACTGGCGAACACGTGTACTACAAGCACTAAACGAGGCTTCGCGATACACACTAATTAACCCGGGGAATAAAATTGTCAGGGAACTTAGCAGATATTTAGGTACTACAAAGTATTCGTAGATATTGTTATGGGCCTGTTTGCCTGATAATCAGAGTTCTAATCCGACGGAAGATGGTTATTTGAAATTATTTATGGTATGAAACATCCCTTCTGGGTGTGTCAATCTGCTTCTATTCACATATTTCGGTAATGACATATTATGTAAAATCTGTATCATTGAGGCGTTTACCAGGTGTTATCTAATGGGCTCTCAAAGTTGTTGTCACAAGAGACTTTGAAATTGGAATTAATTTAATGTCGATCAGTTTCAAAGTTGGGTCGCCCGAACTGCAACGCACACAGTCATGTGGCCTCATTTTAATAGGGGAGTATCATATTTTTTTATATATATATATATTAATCTAAATGAAAAAATATGACATACATATTTTTTATTTTTACTACAAAGTATCATTTATGCGACTCTAGAATATGCATGTGATTGTACGATGACAAGCATTAGTGATTAAACAGAGATTGTTCCTATGGCGCAGAAAGAGACAAAATATAATTGAAGCGTTTAACATAAATATATTGACATCTGTCATATGTTATTCCAAGTGTCAGTTTACTGACTATTTAACATTTTATTTTATTGAAAATCAACACTTTTCCAGTGTGTGAACTTTACATAAATATAAAATTGATGTTTATTTAAGTGGTAAGCTTTCTTACGTTAATATAATTTTATCGTAACATCATTTATGCTGATTTAGCATAATGATTCGTCTCTCTTCTCGCAAGGCTATAGCAAAACTAATACAAATACAATGTTGTGCAACCGGCCGCGAAATAGGCATTTCGCAGCCGCAATATAGGCCACGAAATGGATTTCGCGGACGCTGTCATGGTAACGGCCGCGAAATTGAGTAAACAATCACTATGACAAGTGTTTTGTTTATCAAATGTCAATTCCATACCTACCTTGAAGGCCAACTTTCAATTTACAGTGAAACTGTTTAAAATTAATAAAATTTGTAATTACATATTTTTTACGGTTGCACAAAAAATATTGTGTACACCTTGTCCGCGAAATCCTTTAGTGTCCTCGAGATTGTCTTGCCTCGGCCGCAAGCGGCCTCGGCGACAATTTTTCTCTCGGTACGCTAAAGAGTGATTTCGCGGCCTTGATATACAAATAACTATTCTTTTACAATTTAAGATACATATGAAATATACATATTTTATCCTAATTACGAAAATTAGAAGTAAGAAATGATTGCAATCATTACAATATGGGCAATAAAATGTCGTTTCAAGGAGCGTTCTTCCGTTCCGGAATATATGATACCAACTTTAAAATTTTAAATGGAACATACTATATTTTATTATATTTTTGAAAAGTACACTAAATTTGCTTTATAATGGTAGTAAACAATTAGTATGTTGTATTATTAAAAAATAAAATGGCGGACGTATTAAATATGAATATATTGAATGAAAATTATTTATAAAGTGTGTGAGATTTTATTGTCTTTTTGTTCATAGATAATGGTATTTTTTCACAAATTTATTTGTATAGCGTAACTAGACAATATATCACACTCTTTATTTATTTTAGAAGATACTTCAAACGACCGCCATTTTATTTTTTAATACTTATGTACTACTATTGTAACGCAAATATATCGTGTACTTTTCAAAAATATAAAAAATAAAGTATGTTGGTCCGGGAGTGTTTTCAATGCCCGAATATTCAATGCCAGAATATGTATGCACAGAATCATTCAAATCCCGAATATTCAAAAACAGAATCGCGCATCGTCAGAAAGCGCTCCGCCCAAATCATTCAAAACCCAAATGCGTGGGCGAGGTTAAATACGCTTTCGTGCAATGCGCGATACTGTTTCTGAATATTCGGGATTTGAATGACTCCGTGCAAGCATATTCTAGCTTTGAGTATTCTGGTTTTAAATATTCGGGCGTTGAGTATGCACCCTGTTGGCCCACAATTCCACATACTCCGGAACCTGGAGAAACAGAACGCTTCTTGATACATCTTATTGTCCATATTATCTACAGTAAATTTGCTTATTTATATAATTAATATTCGATTATGGTACTAAATTAAGGTATTTATTATTTTATATTCTTTTTGGAAAATTTACTTTCAGCCATGCCGGAAAATATTGTAAATCCTTCAGTGAATTAGAAACGTCCACTTTCAATTCTACATTGATTTTCATGAAAATTAGTGTATTTGTGGTCTTGACATTTACTTTGAAGCTTTGAAGGTGAATTTAATATCCATTTATAATTATAATAGTAAATCTATCACAAAAATAGTAGCTTAATAAAACGCAAATTGTAATATTTTAATCGCAGATCAATATATCTAAATATCATCAAAATTAAACAAAAATTACAAAAAAATAACTCTTTTTCATTCTTTTACAAATGTATATGTTTGAAACTTCTTATGGAGTCTCGTGGCCGCGTGCCTGAGTGTCTGGTCGCGAATCTGGGGAACCGAGTGCGACCCCGATCGATGCCAAATATTTCGAATTTTAAATGACACAAAATTGACCCCTGTGGTGCACTCTCCACACCAGAAATGAGCACCCGTGAGGTGACGCTTGGGACAAACCCGCACGGTACAAATATGTCATCATTACCGACATCTGTGTACAAAGCAGATTGGCACACCCAGCAATGGGTAATATGGCGTGATGATATATTTATTTCTTATATTTTAGAAAAACAAGCTAATTTTTGCCCTTTTCTTAGCAAATAATTCGGAAAATCCGTTATTCTTTATTTGAAAGGAGTGATAAATATGTACGTAATAACCAAATACCTACTAAAGTACTTTAGCGTAGTGACAATTGTTAAATACACGAGTGTGTGTGTCATCGCTCTAGGCTACACTTACAGGGTAGTGCCGGTTAGTTCCACCGTCCGCCGAGCGTATAACGGTGGCGCCACACACACTTGTGCTCGTAAACGTATCCCGCATGGTTCATTCCATTCCACTTGGAATTATTCCGTTAGCACGCAAATTGATGGAAAGATACCAGTGTTTTCCTAAGTGATGTTATGTAACCACGGGGGTCAACTGTCGGTCTCACACAAATTTATAATAAGGGTAGCATAGCAGATTTATATCAAGAGTTTTATTTACTTGAATTATTTGTTCTCGAATTTACACGTATGTGGTGTTTCCTTTGTGACCAGAACACGCACGGGAGATTGTTTCAGAACGTTTTTATTTCTAATTAGAGTGGAGTAGAATAAATGATATGAAATTGCTGAGAACAATATTTAAGAATGAATTTAGATTACATTATTAACTGTAAATTGCATGATCAATATTATAAAATGTTAATAAGAAGCGGTATACAAAAAATAAGTAATTGTAAATTACATATAGGAAATTTCTCGCCATTTGTACGAGGTCTGTTAGAAAAGTATCCGACCTTTGGCCGGGAAAAAAAAAACTGGCATACCTGGGGCGTTGGAAACATAATCACCCTCAAAATAGTCTCCTTGGGACTCCACACACTTCTCCCAGCGGTGCCGCCATTGTTGGAAGCATTCCGAGAAAGCCTCTTTCGGAATGGGGTTTAGCTCGGCTGTCGTTGCAGCCATAATGTCCTCTCTTATCTGAAATCGCATTCCTTTCAATGGCCTCTTGAGTTTGGGGAACAGCCAGAAGTCGCAGGGTGCCATATCAGTAGAGTAAGGAGCCTGTTGAACCACAGGAGTCTTGTTTTTCGCCAAAAAAGTCTGAATCAAGTGCACGAATTTCGCCGCCGCTCTCCTCATGGCCAAATCTTTGGTCATAATGGAATGTGCCGAAAAAGTGCTGATGCCCACCTCTTCCGCAATTTCTCGGATACTCACACGACGGTCCCGCATCACCACAGCGTTCACTTTGGCAATGACCTGGCCATTTTGACATGTTGATAGCCGACCAAAGCGTGGCTCGCACTCCACCGATGTGTGGCCGTCTTTAAACCGGTTGTACCACTCCTTAAGCTGTGTGATGCCCATAGCATCGTCACCAAAAGCCGTCTGAATCTTACAAAAGGTTTCCACCTGGCTGTCGCCCAGTTTCAGGCAAAATTTGATGCAATAGCGCTGCTCCAGTCGTTCCATCATTTTCCTTGCAATAAAAAACCGCCGAGAGCACTACACACTACCTCACTCAAATGCTGCTTGCCAGCAACAGACGCTATCGACAGGAGGAAAAAAATCACGCATGCGCACGAAGGTTCAAGGTCGGCTCATGCAAGCGCGCTTGATTCAAATCCATCAGGTTTTCACAAAAAAAAATAAGGTCGGATACTTTTCTAACAGACCTCGTATGTTGCGGTAAATGTACATATTGGGGTGATGTACACATTGCTGGTAAATGTAGAGACTTGCCCAAAACTACTTTCGCTTGCAATTCAACTAAACACAACAACGATAACCTCACCTAACGTACAAAGTCATCGGGGCGAGTTTTGTACATTAAGTGAGGTTATTTTGTTATATTTGCAAGCGAAAACAATTGTAAGTGAATTAGATATTATATTAACAATTTATTCTTACACAACCAACATTTCGGTATAATCATGTATGTACTTACTTTCATCTGGATAAAATTTTACAGAAATTTATATACAGGGTGTTAATTAAAAACCTAGCCATAGGCATTTAACATGGGAAATCAGTTTTTTTGCGCAAATCTTCGGAAGTTATTTCATATAAAAATACTTCAAATAAATGTTTTAGGGCCAATCTTACAATCTCTGGTTAAAATTTTAGCTGTCAGTTAAGTAAACAAAACCGAAACGAAATGAACTGTCAAATGACAAATTTAGAATTGCTGTCAATAATTCTATTCAATATTGTTTATTTACCTGGCAGTTAAAATTTTAACCAGAGATTGTAAGATTGGACCTAAAAGAATTAAATTAGTAATAAGATTTTATTTTTGACGTTTCATAATCGAGAAAATCAATTTCAAAGCATTTTGATTTATGGCGATAGGCATGGATCTCAAACAAAATTCCGAAGAATTATATATCAAGAAAGAGTAACACCATTTTATAATCTGAAACTTTTCTTCGTGAGAAAACTGTTCCATCGTTTCAAAGAAATATGTTATTGAACGAAAATTACAAAACACAAACTTTTTTGACAGTGAAAATATACAATTGCTCGTAATTTTATTTGAATTCCATGGCTATCGCCATAAATCGATAATCTTCAAGAAACTTTAAAATTGATTTTCTTGGTTACGAAATCTCAAAAATAAAATCTTATAACTAATTTGGATGCAGAATTTAATTTTCTATAACATTTTTTTGAAGTATTTTTGTCTAAAATAATTTAGGAACTTTTGCGCAAAGAAAAACTGATTTCCCATGTTAAATGCTTCTGGCCAGGTTTTTAACACCCTGTATACGTTCATGTACACAAAATACATTCGTTTCAACAGAGTTTGTTGTGGAATTTGAGAAAAAACTAATGTGTATATACAGCGTGTTAAAACAAATCCTAACTCGGAGTAGGCTATGAACAAGGAAACGTATTGTAATGTTTATTTATTTGGGTGAAATGTAAAAATCAGAGAAATATTATTAATTAAAATAAAAGTTTATTAAACGATAAATAATTAAGATAAAGATAATAAAAAAAACTAACACTATGACTAAAATATTATAAACACTAATTTAAGACAAAGAATAGGTATTATTAAATTTATGTAGATTTTTAAGCAATTATTTTTAAGAAGTATTACTTGTTACGGTAAAAATATCGAAAAATTTATAATTATATCTTCCTTACCTAAAGGTGACAGAGGGTAAAAAACTGTCATATAATAAGAAACTTTAGTAGTTCAATATATTCACTATCCTTTAATTAAATTCAGCAGTGGTGGTATTACACGAAACAAAATAGTAAATCCCGCAGATAGGACCAGAACGACCAACTGTCATCCAGGCAGGCGACAAAGCAATAACACTCTAGTGAAATCAAGTCACAGGGTTTCCTGCAACAATACATCATCAGGGTCCGGGCGCGGGCGTCCCCTCCACCGACGCCCCTGGTCGGCAATAAACGTTTCCGGGGCGACGCTCTCGTTATGCTATTATACAAATGATAACATCACATTGCAGCTCACTCAATAAGTCAGTCAATCCCTAACTGAAGGAGAGGCTGAGGCTGCTCCGCGCACGCCAATGATATTTCAATCGGGTGCTACAGCGATGAACATTTGTGCGGCTGGTTAATTCCCAGCAGCCGAGTGTCGCCGCGGCTGCTACATATTTTACACATGGGCGGCTCGTCGCCAAGGGGCCTCTGATAGATATGTTGTTGTTAAACACGTCAACGGGACTGTACTGTTTCAATTGTAACTGTCCGGTTGAATGAACTGCATGCGATACGCATTTGTTAACGCGAATTGTTGAAAGACTAACAAATTCTACAAAAACGAACACTACACCTATTATTCTTTCCCCAGGATTTTGATTTCCGATTTGTAAACAAATGGTTTAAAATGAAAATTATTGCGGACTTGATTAAAATAAAAACAATATTTTTATATACGAACAAGCTAAATCTAACTGTAAAGGAATCTATAGGTATCGGCATTTGTTGAACTACTGTCATGTCATAAAACTAATTGCAATATTACCTAACTAATCTTGAAGAGGTTTAGTGCTGCATACAAAATAAATCACATAAATTTGTAATCAACATATTTTAAATCACTCATTCCCAAAATTACAAAATGTTGACATTTGTTGTTCTTTCGTATATATTATTCTTCTCTTTAATTAATTTAACCAGTTTTTAAACCGGCATAAAAACCAGTATTTTAAATAGTTCAGATAGGTACGTGATTTTTAACCAAAACCGATTTTTACCTTCCTTGCGGTATTGTCTTTAGTCAAAAATTCAACGATGAGTTTTTAGTGAATAAACACGTTTTAGGGTCCATATAATACGATTTTACCATTTTTATGATGATGTATGTATGTATGTATGTATGTGTGCCTGTGTGTGTTTGTGTGTGTCTATGTGTGAGATAAAAGTTTCGGATCGCAAAACTTCAATACCACGATTACAAAAATTATATTTTTTTCGTATTCCTCAAGTTTACATCCAGAAGAAGAGGTGATTAGATTTTGGTTATAATTGGTCAACCGGAAGCACCCTCATGAAGATTTAACAGTTAAATTTTATTTATTGACATTTAACGTTATTATAACATAAAGAATATATTATTCTCTATACGATTTGATTGCATTTTATACTTCATATTCAACTGATACAGAGTTAAAGAATTATAAAGATATTAAATTTCATAAATCAGCTAGCTATGTTAACTATGGAAACTGCATATATATTCAGATATTTCAAATTGAGCGATATCAGTATCAATGATAAATAAATGAATGTGGCAGAGATGAAGATGTTGAAATAGATGTTGGGGAAGTCACGGAAAGATACGATGAGAATAAAAAAATAAGGGAAATAACTCTAGTATTAGAAGTTTCTAGAAAGATACAAGAGAAACGATTACACTGGTTTGAACATGTTATGAGGAGAGAGGAAGAATATATTAGAAGAAGAATGAATAGCTTAGTACTAGGAGATTGAAGAAACAGAGGAAGACCAAAGATAAGATGGAAGGAATAAAAACTAGCGACCCCTATCGAATGGGAAAAGCTAAAGAAAAAGAAGAAGATGTCAGTGTCAAATGCAATTTGCATAATTTGTTTATGAAATAATGTTACTGGAAATTTAGAATCTTTTGCAAGAAAATTTATGTATGGAATTTATACATAATAGACAGGATTAACGGAAGGTATTGTACTGGTCACATCAGATTTTTTTAAATATTAAGCGTCGGTAATACAATTTATATAAATACGAGTTTTACCTCTCGTTAAGAGAGGTATTATGGATTCATACAATATAAATATTACAATTAATTTAAACGATGGAATTGACATAAACAAATTACGTGGTATTATCCTTTTCTTGAATTGAAACGGAAAGGAGAATGTTATGAGGCAAAAAGTCTCCTATTTTGAGCAAAGAAAATGTGAAATCTTTTGAAAAATAAAATTCATAAATTGATAGATTTTAAGTTCCTTTTGACAGGAATTGCTGTCATGACAGGTGGCCGTTTTACTTTATTATTATGGACTAGTCCATAATATGATACTTTATGACTTTTAAACAGTAAAATAATCTAGTCATTATGAGGCAGCGGAACATAAAGATATTTTTGGTTCGACGCTACTGGTGTTCGGGGGTTTGTCCGGCGATATTCTCGCTCAGCGGGCATAATATTAGGGCAGATATTAAACACAACTTGACCGAAACATCGATTAGTGCCGCGGGGTGAAATGCACCCCCCTAAGGGTACCATACCACCCCGGCTGATTTATCGCAAGGGGTCCCCGGTCTCGCGTTCCGGTTCACTTTAAATCGTGATTTAAATTAGCTACGACGTGGTGCGGGCTCCAATCACTGGAAAATTGAATCGCACAAGTGTCGCGTATTTCCACTCCTGCCCTGCTCCCAGTGATAACGAACGCCGCTGATGCTGGGGAATCTGGCCTAGCGTGAAATGTAATATTAGTTCATTGTTCACATGTTATTCCCTAATACCAAGGATGGGTGGGAAGCTGTTGAAGTAATTTGGAAAATTATGTTCCGATTACGACTAAATTTATTCCTTTTTGTGGTGGATTTGTTAACTTTCTTTCCGGATAATAATCACTGGAAATAGATTTATATTAGCATAATGTATTATAGAACATATAGACTATTATTTTTTTAAATATTTTAGTTGTCCTAAGTTTCGTATGAACACAATAAGGTTTCGCCATTACGGAAGAACATGAGTCATTCATATTAAAATTACATAATAAGGACAATTTAAGTTTGATAAAAAGTTATTAGTTTTTAACATATTTGAGTTTTTAATGCCCTTAACTTCGAGCATAAGTACATCACACATCTACGCTAATCCAAATTCTTACTGTTTTCAAGCTTTTCTACTGCTACCGTTTTTACCTTCCGTCACCTATAGGTAAGGAAGGTATTGTCTTTGGTCATAAAAATCGGTGGTGAGTTTCCATTGAATAAGCACGTTTTAGGGTCTTTACAATACGATTTTACTATTTTTACGATGATGTCTGTATGTGTGTGTGTGTGTTCGTATGTGCGTGTGTGTGTGTATGTGTGTGTGTGTGTATGTGACGGTTTTTTCCTGCACGATATCTCCAATACTAGAATTCCAAAAATTACAATTCTTGCGTATTCCTCTTCCTTACAACCATATGCAGACTTGATTAGATTTTGGTTATAATTGGTCAACCGGAAGTACCCTCATTTGAAGATTTTAACAGTTTTTCTTGAAAAACTCAGTTAAATGTTATTATAACTTAAAGAATATATTATTGTCTATACGATTTGATTGCATTTTATATTTCATATTTAACAGATATAGGATTAAAGAAAAATAAAGATAAAAAAATTCATATAAATTTCATAATTCAGCCAGCTATGCTAACTTAACCATGGAAACTGCTAATTCAAATTGACAGATGTCAGTATCAATAAAATGTAAATCAATGACAGAATAAGGGAAGTAACTCTAGTGTTAGAAGTTTCTGGATATAAGAAAGACGATTACATTGGTTTGAACATGTCATGAGAAGCGATGAATATATTAATAGAAGGTGGAAGAAACATAGGAAGACCAAATATAAGATGAAAAGATTGTATTGCAGAAGACTTGAGAGAAAAGGAACTGAATTAGAAAGACACGCAAAACAAAAATGAGTGGAAGAAGAAAATAAAAAATATCGACCCCCTAACGAATGGGAAAAACTAAAGAAGAAGAAGTAGATGTCAGTATCAAGTGCAATTTGCATAGTTTGTTTATGAAATAACTTTACTGGAAATATAGCATCTTTTGCAAAAAAAAAATATGTATAGGGCGCGTGCCTTTGGCAAGCAGATATGGGAACCCGTATCAAAATGACAGCAATTAATTATGTCCATAACTGACAAGTGTCATAATTTTTCATTCAAAATTTCATGATTTTCTTATTTCATGTGGTTTGTTTGTTATCAGGAGAATGGAATTCAGTTGCCGAGAAAGGGAATCATAAAATACCAAAAAATTAGAATCTTTTAGAAGAAAATTTATGTATGGAATTTGTACATAATACACAGGATTGACGGAAGGTATTGTGCTGGCCACAACAGATTTTTTCGGATAAACACGTTAAAAAATGGCCTCCTAAAGAGACCACATTGGTCTATTTTAACCGGCTTCATAACTCGTATAGTTGACACCTTATCGTATGTACCCTATATACAATGAACTGCAAAAACATTTTATCTATTTAATTAAAACGGATTTGAGACCAAAAACATTACTAAAAGATAATATAACACGATACAAAACTTATTACATGGATATGAATTTTAGATCATAAATTTTAGACATCAGTTGCAGTTCAGTTATGCAGATGAAATATATTAGAAAATTAGAAGAAGTAACAAAAGAAGGATAAAATTAGACATAACGTCTGAAAAATAAAATCCGAAGTTTAAGCAAAGAAGACGTCGATAATATTGTTAATAGGTACAAAAAATCTAAGGTAGCCAATACATGATCTTCCGTCAATTAAATTTATTTTATAAAACATTCATCACAGAAGAGATTATAGGTACTGTTTCCAGTAGTAGTAATATTTGGACATTCTAAGGCCCGCTCCTATCACTTCTAGTTAAAGTGATAGTTAGCACTAACCAATGGTTATGTTACAAAATAGGTCTTACCACCTTTGGTTAGTGCTAACTGGAAGTTAAAACTATTAATTTGGAAATGTCGTCGGATGATGGATATAAAAAGAAATATAAATAATTTTACATCTGTTCTTCGCAAACGTTTCGGTAGCTTTATTGTACCTTCATCAGTGCTAAAATAATTACGACACAGATTAACAATTTTTTATAATAAATAATTAATACAAACTAATAAATTCAAGTTTTACAAAAAGGTTAACAAAATTTATATTTATATGTAGGCCAAACGAGACAACCCTTAAAAACATCATCACCTGTTGACAGTGTAAGATCAACTAAATAAACAACTAACCTCAAAAAGGAAGCAAGAAAAACACCAAATGTTAAAAGGTTGGGTGTTTTTTCTTCTTTTTCTTGCTTCCATTTCGAGGTTAGTTGTTTAGTTAGTTGATCTTACACTGTCAACAGGTGATGATATCTTAAGGTATTGACCTTCCTTACCTAGATAGAGGTGACGGAAGAAAAAAAAAATCTCTAAATACGAGTGTACTGAATATGAAGATAGCAATACAATCAAATTGAACAGAGAATGGAATAATCTTTAATATTTATAATAAATAAAATATCAAAAAAATTATTAACTGATTTTTACCTCTCGCTAAGAGATGTATTGGATTCATGCTAAAAATCGCATATCCAGATTTTATTGAATAAGCACGTTTTAAGGTCCCTACAATCCGATTTTAACATTTTTACGATAATGTCTGTGTGTGTGTGTGTGTGTGTGTGTGTGTGTGTGGGTGTGTGTGGATGTGTGTGTGTGTGTATGTGTGTGTGTGTGTGTGTGTGGATGTGTGTGTGTGTATGTGTGTGTGTGTGTGTGGGATGTTGGAAGGACGGTTACTCAAAAACTATAAGACTTTAAATTTGTTTAACTACGTATTTCCCAATCGGACATTCATGGGAAGATCTGAAAAGGTTTTGGTAGCAATTGGACAACCGGAAGTAGAAGATTCTTGAAAAACAAACTTCTAAATAATATTTTTTGAAATTTCTTCTTGGTAATATTAAAGAAAATTAAAAACTTAAATATTTTATTATATATTCTATAGATTTAGAGATAAAAGAAATATAATATATAAAATAATCTGTTATAATAAATTTTACAGCCGAAAGAATGGCCATGGAAAAAAGTTGAAAATTTAAATTGTTTGTAACTGACAGATAAATGTCAGTGTCAGAAATCCGGAGACATTACTGAAGACTTTTTCTGGGAAGTACATACATTATATTATTTCTTAAAGTATTAATAGCTAAATATTTAATATTATAGGTATATTACATATATCCTTCAAAAATACTGTCAATCCTGACAATGAATTGGAAACATTTCGAAAAATTAGAAGAGGACAAAATTTCTTCATAAAATGAATTTAAAATTAAACAATCTAAATATAAGGAATAGATATATGCGTAAGTAGAATTTTTGGTGTAGAGTGTAGGTATACAAGAAATGTTAAATACAATAGGGCGCGAGCAGTCATGTGATTTTGTTGGCCTTGACAGAATGATAGCTAGTAATTATGTATATAGATGTGAAATATCATATTTTCTCATTCTAAATTTAGTGATTTTCCAATTCCATGTGGAGCAGAATTAAATGTTAAATATCTAAGGCATACGACAATAAATTTTAAACTCCTGGTGTTAAATTAACTACGTAAATTTAGAAAATCTTGAAATTTTAAAGGAAAAATTCTGACATTTGACATCTATGTACATAATTACTAATTATCATTCTGAAACGGGCCCACACATCTGCTTGTCAAGCCCAAATATGTAACATTACTGTTCGCGCACTATACTTATGTAAAAGGTACTTCTGGTTGACCAATAATAACAAAAAACAACTTGTTGTAAAAACAAGGAATATGAAAAGGTTGTATTTTTTGGATTTGTAGTATTCGATGCTGAAAAAATTCTAGAGATGCTAAAAAGTACTTAGTCATTAATAAATCATCATCGATTTTTTTGACAAAATACAATTCTTTCCTTAGATGATGGAAGGTACAAATGATAAATAATCTTCTGAACGTAGGAAACCTATTAAACCTTAGTGAAATCTTGAAATCACTTCAATCTAACTTTCCCTTGCGGAAGACCGCAACCGTAACGCACACAATGGTATTATGTACAAAAACCATCACACATTGCACATTGTCCCTTGGTCGATCCCATGTAAACCGGACGTTAACGACAGTCTAGTTGCTTTTTCACCTCACCTCTAATCCTCGGAGAAGTCGACGAGGCGAAAACTAAAACGGCAAGAGTCGAAACAGCCGGATGCTTCGCCCGGTCTATCGTAATTAGTCATTGTTCAGTCAGTGTGTCAGCTAGTGATGATCACGCGACGACCGACTAATTCTCAGATGGGATGGAACATAAATTACTAAGTTCTGTTTTGTCCCAAACAATACTGAGGGAGTATGATGTTCTATGTAAAATTACAAAGAAATAAATATTTTTTATTCATTTTGCTCATAACATACTTCAGCGATTTTATCATTATCTCATGAATGGATACGAAACATTGTACTTTCAATGTCTTCTTTATCTTCGGGAAGAGAAAAAAGTTTGATAAAAACTGTGGATATGGTATCACAATGGTGTTTATTTTTGGTCATTTATTCCCACAGCTGAAACAGCTTATGCGTGGACATCGTTTTCCGTTTCTGAAAGAACTTCATGATGCCGTTCCCCAAGCCATTCGACACATGAACAGAGAAGGTGACTTGGATGGAATAGTAAAGATTCCCAGGACGAAGACTATATTGAAGAATTGTAAAAAGATATTGTAATAAGAATAAACAATTGAATAACATAACAATTGGGTGCAATATTTATGAAATGATACTCGTATGACAGCTAGAAAAAATACCGTCATTGGTGTTATAGTTTCGATGCGATATTTCTCTCTTATTCGACGAATTAACTATTTGGAGATTTATTGAAAGTTTGTGAAACCGGTCATTAGAGGATTTTTAATATAACAGTTAATTTATCTGTCAAATTGACACTTCGAAATAAACTTTAAACGACCTCGAATGACCGGTTTGATCACAACATTTGGCGATTTATACTTTTATGACGTCATTTACTAACCAGGTTCAAACATTTGAACATCGGGAAAAAACAGCTAATATCTTCAATTACTGCCACATTTTTATTGGTAATTGATGTGTTAGGTCTCTTCCAAGTTTAAAATCGGCAAATATCTTATATTTCAACTATTACCTCGGCATTATAACGTGGTTTGAATTCAACATGAATTTTATTTCCTATCATGCATTTGCACGATTTTTTGCTGAGGATATTGCAGTTATGTTTTATTTGTAAACCACACATTCGCTAAAATCGTGTAATACATAATAAGAAAGAGAATTTCATGCTGAATTCATATTTCGAAACCACGTTGTCCTATTTTCAACCGTGCGAGAGTAGCTAATGAAAAAAGGAGCCGATTTGAATATGTGTCTATAACTCGCTGTCACCAAATCTTTAATACAATTGAAAATATATTGGCAAAAATATTACTAGGCATAATATTAATAATCCCAAGCAATTATTTAAAATTATAACGGATGCATGGAAATCTATAAAACACAAAATCATCGACAATTTACTTAATTTGATGCCATGACGAATGCAATCTATTATAAATTATTATTAAAGTATTGTTTATTTTTTGTCTAATTTGAGTTTCTTTCACAAATTGTTATTCTGGTGATTTAAATATAAGATTTTTATATAATTGCTTTATTTTTGCCGCACCTCACATCTGTATTCAAATACATAATAAGTAATTGTAAAATTTAGCATCTATTAGGTTTTATGAATATGCCACCTTTACATTATATGAGCTTGAAAATATATTGAATATTTCAAATATGGGGGAGTATTTTTTATTAGTTCCTACGAACTATTTATGTTCGATACTGTATATGTTTGAAGAACCAAAAATGAAGAAAGTTTATAATAAAGAAATAGGTATATGGTGTAATGAATAAATAAAATTTATTACATATAAGGTTTATTAATTTCGTAAGTTTAAAAATTATGAACATTATTTTACCGATAAATTTTCTTCTTGGTTAAATTACTTTTCAGGAAATTTACCAATTCACCGAGCGTGTCAAATTACTTCGTCAATATGTGCAAATGTAGCTGTCAAACACAAATTATGCATCCATTATGAATAAAACCTGACACACACTTTACAGACGTGATAAAAAAACTGTTGTGGCCAGCATACTACATCTCGCTACTTCCGTTTTTGGTTAGGGCGCGAGCAGTCATGTGACTTTGTTGGCCTTAACAAGCAGATATGGGGGCCCAGGTCAAAATGTCAACCAGTAATTATGTACATAGATGTCAAATGTCAGAATTTTTCATTCAAAATTTCAAGATTTTCTAAGTTCACGTGGTTAATTTGTCACCAGGAGTGTGGAATTTACTTGCCTAGGAAAATAAACTATATGGAATTGGAAAATCACGATTTTTAGAATGAAAAATTATGGTATTTGACATCTATGTACATAATTACTATAACTATTATTCTGATACGGACTCCCATATCTGCTTGTCAAGGCTAACAAAGTCACATGACTGCGCGCGCCCTATTGTATTTAACATTTCTTATATACCTACACTTGACACCAAAAATTCTACTTATATCTATTCTTTATATGTAGACTTTTTAAATTTAAATTCATTCTATAAAGAAATTTTGGCGTACTCTTCTAATTTCTCGAGATGTTTCCACTTGATTGTCGGGATTAACAGTATTTCTGAAGGGTATATGTAATATATTGGTTTCCATGGTATTATTTCGGATATTAGATTTATTACAACAGATTATTTTATATATTATATTGTTTTTATCGCTAAATCTATAGAAGATATTATAAAATGTATGAGATAGAGAATATTTGCAGGAACAAAAATGTTCAAAAAATAATATTTAGAAGAATGTTTTCAAGAATCTGCTATTTTCGGTTGTTGTTATCAAAACCTTTTCAACTATTCCCATTAATGTCTATTTGGGAAATACGTAGTGAAACAGATATTAAGTCTTATAGTTTTTGAGAAATCGTCCTTCCAACATCCACACATACACACACACGCATACACACACACACACTCACACACACACACATACACACAGGCATCATCGTAATAATGTTAAAATTGGATTGTAAGGACCTTAAAACATGCTTATTCATTAAAATCTAGATATGCGATTTTTAGCATGAATCCAATAATTGCTCAACCAAAAATTAATAACTAGATAAATTCAACATTTTCATTACTCTTTGATCAAATCTCGTATTAAATCTATTTTAGGACACTCTAGCATTGTCTAATCTTCCTGGGTCAAAACACCTATCTCCACTCCATCTTGCGTGTGGAGCTTGCGTGCGTGCACGCTTGGACGATCAGCGGTGCGAACATCTCACAAGGAGATTGCAAATTTGCACGTCCACGTCGTCTTGCAATCCAGAGAATCGCCTTCGTCTGGCTTCAGACTTCACTGACTTGCTGTTTGAAGTTTGGGACCAATGATCCGACAGCCCCGGATTATGCTAATTAGAGACGATGGCTTTACTGGGGACTCAATGCGGTTCACTTGCACTGATTTATACGGCTAGTGGCCGACTTAGCTGCTTCGAATGGGGACATTATTCTATTCTGTTACGCCAGCGAACTGACAGACGGAAAGGGTAGACAATGTCTATTTATGAGGTGACGTAGTTTTCATTATATCATTGTAGTATGTATTTTATAGCCAGAATGTAAAATCCGTCTTTTTTAAAACGTCTAGTCATTTTATAAAACGTGGCTAGATTGTCAGCGTTATTTTACAATATTGCTATAAATACTCTATTCCACCATACCAATTCAGTATTGTAGAGAATAGGGCATAGATTTGAACTCTTTGATTGGCTGAAATTGAAGCTAAGTTTACGCATTGTAATTTCAAACTAGTATCAGTGTACATGATCAGAGGCGGATCAAGCGTATATTGCGTCCTAAGCTGAACCAAAATTCCCCCCCCCCCCCTTCACCTTATTTGTCTTTTTCTAACATGAACATGAAATTAGACGAAAAATAAAAAGTTTTCAAATATATTTTTATCCCCTTCCATGACTCAAACAACAGAATACGAAATTTAAACAATCAAACAAAATGGAAACAGTTACTCAAAAAATTCGATCGCGGTGCTTCAAAACATGTGTATGACATCGTGACAGGTGACGAATCGTGGATCTACGCGTATGAGCTCGAAAGTAAACAGTAGTCGACTGTATGGGTCTTCCAAGGCAAGCCAAACCCAACAAAAGTCGTTCGTTCTCGAAGCACTTCGAAGCAAATGGTCACCATTGGTGCAACGTACGTAGAACGATCAATTCAAACCAACCGCCGAAAACGGATCATTCTCCACCATGACAATGCGAGCTCTCATACATCGGCTCGACCAAGTAACTTTTTGCGCGCCCAAAACTTCGATTTGATGAATCATCCGCCGTAAAGTCTTGATTTGGCACTGTTTCCTCTTTATTCTCGAACATCAAAAACAAGTTACGAGATCGGCGTTTTTCGACACTTTAAGAAGCAGTTGATGCGTTCAAAATGCATGTTTTGGAGATACCTCAATCGGAGTGGAAAAAGTGCTTCGAAAATTGGTTCACACGCATGTAAAAGTGTAATGATCTTCGTAGAGAATATTTTGAAAACAATAAAGCCATTTTCGATGATAAATATTTGTTTTTATTCTCTAATCCCGAACCCTCATATTATTTATTTTCTTGCAAAATGATTGAAATTCAGTTCGAATTTGATTATTATCAAGTAAATATGCCTCGTAGAAGACAACGACGTGTATTTGATCAAATAAATGATTTTGAAAAAGGTTGTATCGTGGGTATGAGTGAGAGCGGTTTCGCACTGCTTAATACCCATTCCCGGTACTCTAGACCCTAGACATTTAGCGGTAAATAGCGAGATTCTACTACCGGAAGTTGCTCCCTATAAGCAACTCAATCCAGCAGCCGTATTTCAGCAAGACCACATGTTGCGAGAAGAGTACTGACATTCTTTAAACAGCACAGAATATCAGTGCTTCCATGGCCTACTTGTTTGCCAGATTTGTGACCAATTGAAAATCTGTGGGATATCTTAGGAAGAGCAGTGAAGCGTTCTGAGCCATCCGTGTAACCGCTGCAAAAATGTGATCTGCAGTTGAAAGAGGATGGAAAGGAATACCACAAAATGTTATTCGCCACTTTCTTGAGTCCATGCTTCGGCATATAGTAGCGGTAATTAGTGCGCGCGGAAGACAATTCTTATTAATTTTCTCTTGTTCTTTGATGTTTAGAGTTCCTAGAAATTCCTAATATATTTTGGTGTGGCATTTTTAACGACCGCTAATGTATATTCTCTAATAAACCTCGGCCGAATATAAACGATGAAATACTCTCTCAGTTACCACGAATTTAATATCATTTTGATTTTTTTTACCTTCCGTCACCATTAGGTAAGAAAGGTATTACAATAATAGGAGGAGTCTAAGGTTAAATTATAAATAAAACTAAAACAATTACCCCTTAACCTTAAATTAATAATATAAGCTATGAGCTATATACGTATTTCGAGAACTAAGTTCTCATCATGCTAACCATAGAAACTGCTAATATATTCAGATAATTCAAATTGACAGATGTCAGTATCAATGAAAAGTAAATAAATGTGGCAGAGATGAGGATGTTAAGATAAATGTTGGGGAAGACACGGAAAGATACGGTAAGGAATGAACGACTAAGAGAAATAACTCTAGTGTAAGAAGTTTCTAGAGAGATACGAGAGACGATAACATTGGTTTGAACATTTCATGAGTATATTGCAAGAAGAATGAATAGTTTAGTAATAGAAGGTTGAAGAAACAGAGGAAGACCAAAGATAAGATGGAAGGGCTGTATTGCGGAAGATTTAAGAGAAAAGGAACTGATTGAGAACGACACGCAAAACATGGAAGAAGAAAATAAAAAATAGCGACCCCTAACGATAGGGAAAAGCTAAAGAAGAAGATGTCAGTGTCATAAGTGCAATTTCCATAGTTTGTTTATGAAATGATTATATTGGAAATTTAGAATCTTTTGCAAGAAAATTTATGTATGCAATTTATACGTAATACACAGGATTGACGGAAGGTATTGCGCTGGCCTTCTCAGATTTTTTAAATGGCGCTTGTCATAAATATAACTGTAATAGAATTTTTTTATATTTATATTATTTATGTCTTGATAAGAGCATAATTTATGTACACTTAAATAAGAAAATTAATTAAATTAATTCATTTAAAAAGTCAATTATATCAATACAATAAAGACATTTTACAATTTTATAATTACATATTAAAAAAACTGAAGCTTATCCAGCACGAAATCTAATTTTGTTTTTTATAGTAATTTTCATAAAGAATCTGCACCTGTATCATTAAATCTGGGCCTAAATCTGTACTTAGCATATTATTAAATTAAAAAAGTTTTTATAGCGTTTAGAAGGGTCTTTTAACTAATCGTTTCATGCCTCCGGCATTAAAATGATACATTAGTTTTAAAATCACTGCTGCTGGGTGAAGACACCTGGGACCCCCACCTCCATTGTTCTATACGAACGAATACAAAAAAGAATAAAATATATTTATTTCTATATTAATATTATATGTTTGAACTTCATTTGAAAAAAATCTGATGTGGCCAATACAATACCTACCGTCATTTTTTATTCAATTAAATACATCGAATTATATCGAATTTTAATGATACAAAATTCACTCCTGTGGTGAATTTTCCACGCCATCAATGCCAATGAGTACCCGTGAGATGACGCCTGATAAGCGCCAGCACGGTGTAATTATTTCATCATTACCGAAATCTATGTACAAAGCTGATTGGCACACCCAGCAATGGGTAATATGCCGTGATGATATATTTATTTTATTTACTAAATACATGCCTACATTCCTACATACTTACTTATGCTGGAACCTGTATTAAGTTCCTTTCCATATGATTATTGTTTTACTTACTATTTTCTTTTTAAAACGTTACTATTATTAATTTGAAAGGATTAGTTTTCTAACCGTGACATTTATCTGTCAGTTTGAAAGTTACATACACATATGAGATCTGAACTGTGTAACGATGGAGTTGTGTTTCAAGCGTAGGCTCCGGGATTTAAATTATAATTAATTTTATAAATTTATCCATAAAATATATAGAAAAAGTATTAATACAAACCTGTAGGAAATTTAATAATCTTTAATTTTCATAATAACATAAATTTCGAAAAAATGTCATTTAAATGTCTTTTTCAAAAAAAAAATATTTTGAGCTTCAAGTAAAGTGCCATTTTCGGTTATCTGATTTACACGAAAATATTATTTCTTTCTCCATATTAGAATAAGGTAGAAATACAAGGTTTCAAAATTTTATGAACGATAGTATTTGAATTAGAGCGTAAAGAGAATCCACACATACACAAACACACGCACGCACGCACGCACACACACACACACACACACTTATACACACTTTTGTGTTAATAAGAAAATTTTATTAGATTTTTTCAAAAATTGATAAACCGGAAGTGGTACTTTCCTGGAAGCTCTAAACAGATTTTCTTGAAAATTAAAATATATACTTCTCAAATTTGATAATTAAAACTCATATATAATTTGAAACAATATATTAAATTTGGAATGTATATGATAAACCGGAAGTGGTACTTAATCTGGAGCACTTAACATATTTTCGAGGAAAAAAAATATAATCCAAAATTTCGCAGTTCATCCTTTTTTATTTATTAGATTTTGTTTACAAACGGTCAACCAGAAGTGATACTTTACTTAAAGCTCATTGCTATTTTAAACATGGAGTTGGTGGGAGGTCATGTCACGTTTTATGGTCCTTATAGGATCCAGTTTTAACATTTTCATGATGATGTCTGTGTGTATGTGTGTACCTATGTATGTATGTGTGTATGTGTGGATCCTCTTTACGCTCTAACTCAAATACTATCGTTCAGAAAATTTTGAAATCTTGTATTTCTACCTTATTCTAATATGGAAAGAAGCCATCTTGGTGTCAATCGGATAGGTAACCGGAAATGGCAGTTTACTTGAAGCTCAAAATAGGTTTTTTTTTCAAAAAATATCTTTAAATGTTATTTTTTCGCAATTTATTATTATAAAACTTAGACTATTTCATTTTCTATGGGTAATAATAATAATAATAATAATCTTTATTGTATATAAACTTATTACAAGTTATTACAATTATGGGGATGAGTCAATTTGTCTTTTTCTATATATTTTATGGATAAATGTATAAAATAATATAAAAATTATATCTTTGAAGCTTATGCACACAACTCTATGGTTACACAGTTCAGCTCAAATGTATGTAACCGACAGATAAATTTCACTGTCAAAAATATAATCATTTCAAATTAATAAAAGTAACGTTTTAAACGAAAATTGTAAAAAGAAAAATTTTGGAAAGGAACTTAAGATACATAATTGCTAGTATTAGTAAATATGCAGGTATGTATTTAAATAAGAAAATAAATAAATATATTATCACGGCATATTACCCTTTGCTGGGTGTGATAATTTGCTTTGTACAGAGATTTCGGTAATAATGATGACATATTTGTATCGTGCGGGCGTTTACCATGAGTCACCTCACGGTGGCGTGGAGAGTGCATCACAGGGGTCAGTTTTATGCCATTTAAAATTCGAAATATTTGATAGTAGGAATTGAATCCGGTTCCCCAGATTCGCGACCAGACACTGAGGCACGCGGCCATAAGACCCCATAGGTATATGTATTTAAATTAATAAAAATTAAATGGCGGGAGGTTTTGTATTGGTCACATCAGATTTTTACCTTCCGTCACCTATAGGTAAGGAAGGTATTGTCTTTCGTCAAAAAATTCGGTGGTGAGTTTTCATTGAATAAGCACTTTTTAGGGTCTTTATAATACGATTTTACTATTTTTACAATGATGTCTGTATGTGTGTGTGTGTGTGTGTGTTCGTGTGTGCGTGTGTGTGTGTATGTGTGTGTATGTGTGTGTGTGTGGACCGCCTTTCGTGCACGATATCTCCAATACTAGAATTCCAAAAATTAGAATTCTTGCGTATTCCTCTTCCTTACAACCATATGCAGACTTGATTAGATTTTGGTTATAATTGGTCAACCGGAAGTACCCTCATTTGAAGATTTTAACAGTTTTTCTTGAAAAACTCAGTTAAATGTTATTATACCTTAAAGAATATATTATTCTCTATACGATTTGATTGCATTTTATATTTCATATTCAACAGATATAGAGTTAAGAATTATAAAGATAATAAATTTTATAATTCAGCCAGCTATGCTAACTTAACCATGGAAACTGCTAATATATTCAGGTAATTCAAATTGACAGATGTCAGTATCAATAAATTGTAAATGTATGGAGTAAGGTAAGTAAGGGAAATAACTGTAGTGCTGAACGTTTCTAGAAAGATATAAGAGAAGATTACATTGGTTTGAACATGTCATGAGGAGAGATGAGTATATTGGAAGAATGAATAGCTTAAAACAGAAGGTGGAAGAAACATAGAAAGACCAAATATAAGATGAAAGAAGAGAAAAGGAACTGAATGAGGACGACACGCAAAACAAAAATTAGTGGAAAAAGAAAATAAAAAATAGCGATCCCTAACGCATGGGAAAAACTAAAGAAGAAAATGTTAGTGTCAAGTGCAATTCGCATAGTTTTATTAAATAATTTAACTGGAAATATAGGATCTTTTATGTGTAGGGCGCGTGCAGTGACGTGACTTTACTGACTTTGGCAAGCAGATACGAATGTGGACTCGTGTCAAAATGACAGCTATTAATTACGTCCATATCTGACAAATGTCATAATTTTTCATTCAAAATTTCATGATTTTCTTATTTCATGTGGTTTATTTATTATCAGGGGTGTGAAATTCAGTTGCCGAGAAAAGGAATCATAAAATACCAAAAAATGAAATTTTGAATGAAAAATTTTGACATGAGGATGACCCGCAAAACAAATGAATGGACGAAAAAAATAAAAATTGGCGACCCGTAACGAATGGGAAAAGCTGAAGAAGAAGAAATCAGTGTCAAGTGCCATTTGCATGAAATAATATTACTGGAAATTTAGAATCTTTTGCAAGAAAATTTATGTATGGAATTTGCACATAATACACAGGATTGATGGAAGGTATTGTGCTGGCCACATCAGATTTTTTATCCATCGTCATCATTAAATTTTTACGTCCTTTAGTTACGAAAAAAAAAACTTAATAGCAAAATTATGCATAATCTTGATGTATAGAATTAGCTACTGTTGATATGTGTTCCACTTTCTATAAAGGGTAACAGGACTGACTTATGCCCGTCATCCAAATTGAAAATATAAATGACAATTTAACTGATTAGTAATGAAGTGTGCCGAATTGGGTCTCGGTTCGTGTCACCTCAGGACACACGTTAATTAATTACCTACTGTGCGGTCGCCCACGCATCTGTACCCCGCGGGTGCTCGCTGCTTGGAATGTTAACTTATTCCTTCTCCTTTTTTTTCTGAATGAATATACGACCGTTTTTGTATTTACTAAAGTCAGTGGCTGTGAAGCTGAAGTTGACAAAACATATCGTATTTTATCCCGCAAGGTAATTTAAATATTTTTATTATACTTGATGGAATTTTCTTCACCTTTTAGAATAGTTTGGGCGTTATCTTGACTTCGTAATGGCGATAAAATGAATTATGTTGTGAATCCAGTTTTTTGTAACGTGGGGCATTGTTTATACTTTTTTTATTTTTAATTTTTTTATACAAAAATAAGTCTTTATTCCTTATCGTGAAAACTATGTTTAGGTTTTCACTGCATTGTTAGAAATTTTATTGATTGAAAAATTGAAAAAGTTAATTGATGGTAATAATCCATATTTCCCATTAATTTATTTTTATTACTTATTGTTTATAAATTTATGATCATTTGTTGTTTACCAAATGTCACGTAACGGGCCTTTACAAGTTTTGTGTAAATTGCACTATTGCAGCATTAGTAAAATACGCAGGTATGTATTTAAATAAAGAAATAAATAAATATATTATCACGGCATATTACCCATTGCTGGGTCTGCTAATCTGATTTGTACACACATTTCGGTAATGATGATGACATATTTATATTGTGTGGGCGTTTACCACAAGGGTTAATTTTATGCCATTTAAAAATCGAATTATTATATTTATTATTTGGCGTTGATCGGGATCAAATCAGATTCCCCAGATTCGCGACCAGACATGAGGTACGCGGCAACGACACCCCATTAGATAAATGGCGGGAGGTATTGTGTTGGTCACATCAGATTTTTGTAAATGAAACCTATAATAATTGAAATAAGTGGTATTTACAATTTATTTTTATTTCTCTAATTTTTAATATTAAAGATGACATATGACAGTTGAAGTGACACTACTTCGAGAGGTGGGAATACGGGCCATTGTTTTTACCTTCCGTCATCTTCAGGTAAGGAAAGTATTGTCTTTGGCCAAAGAAATGATTGTGAGTTTTCAATGAAAAAAGTTTTTTTATTCTGAATTTTGGAAGTACTATATGTTATTTTGTCCATAATTGTCAAATAATACCCATAATTCAACTGATTTTTATCATTTAATGACCTTCTCTGTTTTTCGATGGAATAATACATATATTACTTGTTCCTGTGCAAAACTTTGTATTCGTGGAGTAATACACCACTTTTTCTTATGTTGCATACGTATCGAGATATTAATTATTTCTTTCAGCATTAATTTACACAAATTGAATACCACACCCACCGTTTTCCCTGAAAATATTTTTATTATGATTGGAGCCATAAAAAGCATAGTCTAACCTTATTAACTGCCGTACGAGTCTATAAAAATAATCATAATAATAACTGTCTTCTTGAGCTGAGACATTACGGCTGTAAAGGTATAAGGCTAAGCCGTAAGGCGCGCGCGACTTGTGTCATTAATTCACGCTGATTAACTCGTTTCGTTAATTTGTCGCTCGCGCCGTATAAATCAACAACTATTAATTATTCGAAAGACGCAGGATGCGACTCTTCGGGTGGTTTACCAGTTTACCTGTATCTGATGAACGGAGATGCCATAACCAGGATGCTTAAACACAACATCTACTTAGGGACAATTCATTGGCAGTAGTAAGGATATTTGGTTCTATTTACTATAGACTGCTAACTAAAGGATATTTTAATATAAATTTAGAACTGAATTTTAGGCCAATATTTAAAATCACGTTTGTATTACAGACCGGTTTCATATCCGTTTTATAAATATAAAAGAATATGTTATTGTATATACGGTTTGATTATACATTTTCTTTCATAATCAATAGATATAGAGTTCAAAAAATATGAGGAGATTAGTTTTCGTAAATCAGTCAGCTATGCTATAACCATGGAAACTGCAGATATATTCAAGTAATTCCATTAGACAGATGTCAGTGTCAAGAGCAATTTACATAGTATATATGTTCGTGTTATAATTTTATTGGATATATAGAATCCTTTTAAGGGAACTTTCGGTATGTGATTTGTATAAAGTACCTATGGGGTCTTGTGGCCGTGTGCCTGAGATTCTGGTCGCGAACCTGGGGACCCGGGTTCGATCCCGACCGACGCCAAAAATTACATCGACTTTAATGGCACAAAATTAACTCCTGTGGCGCACTCTCCACGCCAGCAATGAGTGCCCGTGAGGTGACGCCTGGTAAGCGCCCGCACGGTACAAATATTCCATCATTACTGATATCTGTGTACGAAGCAGATTGGCACATCCAGCAATGGGTAATATGCCGTGATGAAATATTTTTTTTATTTTATTTATAAAGTACCTACATAGAATTGCTGGAAGGTAATTTGCTGGCCACATCAGATTTTTTTTATTTCTATCTTAAAGATATTGGAAGAAAAACTATTTTCGGCCTTTTTGGGAAGATTTTTACAATAGTTTATACATTCGGACGTTTCGAGGGCCCAAAAAGACTCATCTTCAGCGATATTTTATGCAATGTGTTTTTGAAATTTTAACTGTGTCATTTTACATTGGTCTACTTATTGGTTTCAAGAATTTGTTTGCAAATAAAGTCCTGAACCAATTTTTTACGCCGAGATGACATCTAATATCTCTATGTAAGTATGACTTCTCCTCCATGCCGTATATGTGAGGGATTAATGCCGGACAGTGAACCAGACAGCCGTATTGGATGTGAAATAAATAATGATGTAAATAAATATGAGTCTAGTCTAGTCTAGTCTACAACGACTCTAGTCTAGCCTACAAGGAGTCTACAAAGAGTAAACATAGATAGTTAGTGATATAAATATGGTGAAATAAATATCTCGTAAATAAATAGTGGTTTCTGTTAATTGTTTAAATAAATAATCTTGTAGACTGGTAGTATTTACTCAACTAACTAATTACTATGGCTACCATTTAAAAATACATACAAATACCAGTTGCATTTACTCAAAATTTTAGTCACCCTAACTAACTAATTTAAGAATACATCGGAATGATTAAAAAACAACGGAAATTGTTATTTTAGTCATATCTTAATTCTCTCTGATTACGAGTAAATTCTACTAATCTGTGTTTAATAACATTCTTAGTTTTTAATTAGTGGTCTTATTTGTTTATTCATAGTGTTCGTTATTTGTATTATCTTTTTCTTATTTATTTATCGTATAATAATATTAATATTTCTCCGATTTTTACACTTCGCTCAAATAAATAAGCGTTACAAAATAATTAAAGTAGTTATTTTCTACAATAATCAGCCATTCTTATTTTAGAATGCTTTCAAAATAATCATTAATTGCATTATTGTTCCATTAATCTCTTCTTCAGACAAAAACCTTGAATTTTTTAAGTTAAAATAATAATCCCTTATAGTCTTCATGAAGCTATGGAAAGATTAAATTTGAAAAACGAAATATATCATCGACTACAAAAAGCTGTATTACTGGATACCTGCAACACCGTTCGGAAATTCTTCAATATAACTTAAATAACTCTGTAGTATTAACATGCTTCTCTATTGTTCACTTTATATTGTATAATATTTGCCTTTAGGTCATATGTACAATTTATTTATTTATATATATATATATATATATATATATATATATATATATATATATATATATACCATTCAATGAGAATAAAGGATAATAATAATGTATTTATTTGTTTTAAGATCCTTTGACCTATACAAATATACAATTTTACAATTATTACAGATATATTTTTAGTGCCCTCGTTACATGCAGAGTAGCTTATAGTGACCTATGCTGCCACTCGGACTCATCTGGGTGTGTCGATTTAAAAACTGACTCGTGTGGGATTCGATTGCTGAACCTTGTATTGTCAGGCGAGCACTCTGACCGCACGAGCACATTTTCACTAACAGCCATACAAAAGTAGTTCTTTCGGAACTTAATTTCAAATAACATACAAATAACTGTCCAAAATAATAGAGCAAATTTTGTTTTTGCCTACCTGAGTTTCTTCTTCTCAATAACTCTAGTCTGACCATCGAATAAAGCAATTTTTATTGGGATATTGTAGTGTGTTTTCCAAAACTGTGGTATTTGTAGACGATGACAGACATGTATGTAGTTAGATGTTACCCGAATGGACGTTACGCGACACGAATGTATTGGGTTCATATACATATTTTTATTTGAATTCTCAAACAATGTAAGCAAGCAGATATAATCATTTTTATTGTCCACATATATCTGAAAAATTATTTCCATTTGAATGGACGTACAGGGACCCCTTTTGACAAATATGTCATTTATCCATAAAGCAACAAAAGCAATACTTTCTCGTTCTCTGTGTGGTGTTAAGCTTCGAAAATAATCACCTCCATCGTGGGCTTCACGCTGATTATTTTTATTGAAACGATGTGGACCTGGAGCATAGGAACTAAGAGTGCGAGAGAAAGACAGAAGTTTCGGGCGTGAGGTTTATTTATGGTCTTGTTCTGTTAATAAATTTGCGACGAAAACCATTATTTTCAATTCGGATTTCGCTGCGCGCGACTAGGATTAGCACGGCTAAGCCGCGACACGGATTCTGAAATGGGAATTAAAGCAGTCACCAGAGAAATTAATTCTAGAGGATGCTGCACTGGCTTTTTAACTTCGCCAAGCTTATTCCAAACAATAATTAATTTGCCAGTAAATATCTCACTGAAAGAACAACAAGCATTTATCACGAAATTTATAAATAATAAAAATAAATTAAACTTTTATTTATAGGGTTTCACATATTTTGTATATTTACAAGTACTCGTTCTTATAGTTCTGTCAAAAACTGTAAAAATAATAGCTGATTGAACCTAATTATTAACCGTGACAACCAGCTAATACGGTCAACTGGTTATCCAATTAATCGGATATCCACGTATTATCGGATATTCAACTACCAATAACCGGTTATCTACATAGTTACAAGGCTGATGTAAGAATTACGATGAGTCATATTTTTTAGAATTTTATTACGTCTCGCTAAGAGAGGTATTCGATTCATGCTAAAAATGGCATATCCAGATTTTAATGAATAAGCACGTTTTAAGGTCCCTACAACCCGATTTTAACATTTTTACGATATCTGTGCGATTGTGTGTGTGTGTGTGTGTGTGTGTGTGTGTGTATGTATGTGCGTATTTGTGGATGTTGGAAGGACGATTTCTCAAAAACTATTAGACTTAATATCTGTTTAACTATGTATTTCTCTACAACCCGATTTTAACATTTTACGATATCTCTGCGTTTGTGAGTGTGTGTGTATGTATGTGTGTATGTGTGGATGTTGGAAGGACGACTTCTCAAAAACTATTAGACTTAATATCTGTTTAACCATGTATTTCTCAATCGGAAATTAATTGGAAGAGTTAAAAAGGTTTTGGTAGCAATTGGACAGCCGGAAGTAACAGATTCTTAAAAAAAAATCTTCTAAATATTATTTTTTGAAATTTTTTGTTCTTACAAATATTAAAGAAGATTAAATTTTCTATGTGATACATTTAAACAAATTATTATATCTTTTATTGATTTAGAGATAAAATAATATAATATACAAAATAATCTGTTGTAATAAATCCACAGCCCAAAGAATTCCATGGAAACCAAGCAGATATGGGGGCCCGTGTCAGAATGATAGCTATTAATTATGTACATAGATGTCAAATATCATAATTTTTCTTTCTAAATGCCGTGATTTTCCAATTCCATATAGTTTAATAGAATAACTGGTTAATCTCGAATTTTTGACATTTCTCTTCCTTATTTATTTTTACCTTCCGTCACCTTTAGGTAAGGAAGGTATTGGCCTTGGTCAAAAATTTGATAGTGAGTTTCTAATGAATAATCACGTTTTGGGGTCCCTAGAATATAAATTTACTATTTTTACGATGATGACGTCTGTATGTATGTGTGTGTGTGTGTGTGTTTGTGTGTGTGTGTTTGTGTGTGTGTGTGTGTGTGTGTGTGTGTGTGTGCGTATGTGACGATCGTTTGGGATAACATAACTCCAATACCACGATTCCAAAAATTATAATTTTTTCGTATTCTCGAGTTTAGATGCATATGTAGACGTGATTAGATTTGGTTATAATTGGTCCACCGGAAGCACCCTCATTTGCAACTTTTAACAGTTTTTCTTGAAAAAACGTAGTTAAATATTATTTATTGACATTTAATGTTATTATAAATTTTAAAGAACATGTTCTCTATACGATGTGTTTGCATTTTATACTTCATATGCAATAGATATAGAGTTAAAGAATTATAATTTCATAAATCAGCCAGCTATGCTAATCATGGAAACAGCTATTATATTAAATAAATTCTAATTGATAGATGTCAATATCCATGAAAAGTAAATGAATGTTGCAGAGATGAGAATGTTGAGATAGATATTGGGAAGACACGGAAAGATAGGATAAGGAATGAAAGAATAAGGGAAATGGTTCGAGTGATAGAAGTTTCTACAAAGATACAAGAGAGATAATTACATTGGTTTTAACATGTTATAAGGAGAGATGAATAATATATTGGAAGAAAAATGAATAGCTTAGTAATAGAAGGTTGAAGAAACAGAGGAAGACCAAAGATAAGATGGAAGGACTGTATAGCGGAAGACTTAAGAGAAAAGTAATAAATGAGTAGAAGAAGAAAATTAAAAATAGCGCCCCTAACGAATGGGAAAAGCTAAAGAAGATGTCAGTGTTTGTCAAGTGCAATTTGTATAGTTTATGAAATAATTTTACTGGAAATTTGCAATAAAATTTATGTATGGAATTTGATATAATACACAGGATTGACGAAAGGTAATGTGCTAGCTACACCAGATATTTCACAGATAGCTTGTACATTGTAACCGATTTTTATTTTTTTTACAAAATTTTGAACTACAATGTAATTAGTCAGTTTTTAGGGGCTCCCGTTCTTATAGAAAGCATATAAAACAAAAAATGATTGCCAGATTTACTATCTACCATCGAATAAGCGTCCAACGCTTACTTAAACAACGTCCTGTATTTATGAACGAATTGCATCCTATGCATTTTGAAATATTTAAGTAATTTCTTTGTTAAATAGGAGATTTGAACCCAAGATACCTCGTTTAACTTTACTTTCTTTGTTGTTTACAACTTTTTAATTAATGATCTTGTACAATAACTATTATAATGTGTTCTAAATTGCATATAAATTATATCTATTTATATTTAAATATATACAATTATTCAATGAATTTCAAAGAAACAATTAAAAAACTATGTATCATAATATGACATTTTGTTATTAGAATATGTATTAATGCACATATTAAACTAAAAATTTAAATATGTAAATTGTTCCGGTACTTTCTAATCATATTAATATAGCATATAAATATTTAGTCAACACATTGTTTTATTTTAAATTACATTTCAATTATGCAAAAATTATTCATATTTATAAATGAATTCATACTCTGATATTAACATAAAATGTCAACAGTTTTGAAAGAAATGTGTGTGATATTTAAAAAACCATAAATCATTAATAATTATTTTCAAGATCAGCTGACCATAATAGTCTAAATTAAATTTTAATCTCTAACCGAAGTATATATTGCTTAATTTTATTCTAAAAACCGGAAAATAATCCAGTATCAATTATATTTGAAAAACTTGAAAATAAAATGAACCTACACAATTTAAATTCTAATTACTGTGTAAAAATATAGCAGGAATATATGATTATTAGGTACAAGGATTGGGAAACATATATATTTAAAAATCATATGAAGTAAAGCATGTCTCTTGCAATTAATTACAAAGTATATTTTAATTAACATCTGTAACAACGCTCACTAAATTTCCGTTGCCATCAGGAGAAAGTTCATGACGTGCTAGTTCGTACGGTGCGGATTTAACTAATCTATACAGAAGATATGCGGAAAAGTGACCTGCTTATCCCACAATACAACAAAGAAAACACACTAAAAGAATGAAAAAACGCAGCAAAACAAAAAACACCACAAAACTTCAAGTGAATACAAAAAATCTGTTGTGGTCAGCACAATACCTCTCCCACTGCCGTTTTTTGTTACATAAGTATAAGGCGCGAGCAGTCATGTGATATGACAATTAGTAATTATGTACATAGATGTTAAATGTCAGAATTTTTCATTAAAAGTTTCAAGATTTTCTAAATTCACGTAGTTAGTTTGTCATACTTGGCCTAGACAAACAGATATGGAGGCCCTTGTCAAAATGGCAGTAATTTTTTACATAAATGTCAAATGTCATAATTTTTCACGTGGTTAATTTGTCACCAGGAATGTGGAATTTACTAGTCGAGGAAAATAAACCACATGGAATTGGAAAATCATGAAATTTGGGATGGAAAATTGACATTTGACATTTATGTACATAATTACTAGCTGTCATTCAACTCGGGCCCCCATATTTGCTTATCAAGTCCAACAAAATCACATGACTGCTCGCGCCCTATAAATTTCGCATGTCTTTATGTTTAGATTATTTTTATAATTTTAAATTTATTTTTTGAGGAAGTTTTCTCGTACACTTCTAAATGTTCGAATTTCTCCCAATTTCTTGACGGGATTTCTGATGGGTATACATATGTATATAGCTATAATTTTAAATATTTAATTATTATTATTATTGTTATACAACAAGAAATAGTAAACTTACCAATATCACAAAAACATTCATCAATAATGTCAGTTAAACTTCTTCATTTAACGTAAAAGCGTAATTTGATGTTTTTACTACATATGTTGCCAAAAAAATTTCTAAGATTTAGTTTCAGCTAAAATCTACATAAAACCATATTCATACTATGACAAATTTTGAATCGATTCTTTACAACTGTCATGTGTTTAGTTAAAATAGACTTAAGGTCAAGTTTTAGAATTGAGCACAAATACCGCCCAAATAGGTTTATGAACTACTGTTGGTTTTTGACACTGACATTTTTCTGTCATTTACAAACATCTGATGGTTACTATGGAGTTGTTTCGACTCTAAATTTTTTTATATTATTTTATAGATTACTTTTTTTACCTCTCGCTAAGAGAGGTATTGGATTCATGCTAAAAATCGCATATCCAGATTTTATTGAATAAGCACGTTTTAAGGTCCCTACAATCCGATTTTAACATTTTTACGATGATGTCTGTGTGTGTGTGTGTGTGTGTGTGTGTGTGTGTGTGTGTGTGTGTGTGTGTGTGTGGATGTGTGTGTGTGGGATGTTGGAAGGACGGTTACTCAAAAACTATAAGACTTAAAATTTGTTTAACAACGTATTTCCCAATCGGACATTCATGGGAAGATCTGAAAAGGTTTTGGTAACAATTGGACAACCGGAAGTAGAAGATTCTTGAAAAAAAATCTTCTAAATATTATTTTTTGAAAATTTTTCTTGATAATATTAAAGAAAAATAAATTCTCTTTCTGATACATTTAAATATTTTTATACATATTTTATAGATTTAGAGATAAAAGGAATATAATATATAAAATAATGTTGTAATTAATTTTACAACCGAAAGGATGCCATGAAAAATAGTTGCAAATTTAAATTATTTGTAACTGACAGATAAATGTCAGTGTCAGAAATAATGAGTAATGAAAGAAAAATGTATTTGGAGAATCCCTTAATTCTTGATCTGTGACTATTATGGAGATGACAAGTCTAGGTTGAAGGACTTAAATTTGTTTCAAACATTATGGGACAATGTACACCAGTACTGTAGACTAGAGTAACTTTGAATTGCGAAAAAGCTATCAAATTCTTCTCAAGTAAGTTGTAAATATTGACAAAATTACACATCGATATAAGAATAATCGGAGTGCAATCTATCCGTCACTTTATTAAAGGGAATTAAGGTTATTTAGATATAACAAGTATGAAAAAATAAAATGTAAAAGAAGATATATAAGAATAGATGCACAATCCAGATATATACATTTTAGACCGCCCAAAATTAATGTTTTTACTAGAAGAATATGAAGAGAAAGTAAACAAAGTTGTTCGAATTGAAAATTGCTGTTACCAGCCTAATATTTATATATGGTAAACTATACTTTGTAATTTATTGTAACATAATTTATGGTAAATATCTTTATGTTGAGACATGCTATTATTGAATAATAAAGAAGTTTATACGTCATAGATTTATATGAATATATTATTTGTATTTATAAAAATATTCTTTGCTTTATGCATACAGCCAGGTAAAATATACGGCGAGAGGTTATGTGCTGGCCACATCAGATTTTATTTCAATATATAGAAGGTATAATAAAATTTTAAAATGTATGGAATAGTGAATTTTACGTTCTTTAATACTAATAATATGTTTTTTCGAAAAAATAATATGTATTTAGATTTTTTAAGATACTACTACTTTCGGTTTTCCAATTGGTACCAAAACCTATTCAACTCACCCCATTAATGTTAGATTGAGGAATCCAACAACCTCACACACATCCACACACACATACATACACACACACACACACACACACACACACACACAGAAAAAGGTTAAAATTGGATTCTATAGACCTTAAATCGTGCTAATTCAATAAAATCTGGATATGCGATTTTTAGCATGATTCTTAGCGAGAGGTAAAAACAACCAACTTTTTAAACGTCTGTTTATTGGTTACACCCACAGAACACTAATATTTAAATTGGCGCCAACCCAAAGTGACAGTCTCACCCCAAACATGGATTGGCTACAGACTAAGAGTCACGTGTGAGTCCGTGACCCACACTACCATTCGGTGCGTCTACTAGAGAATAATTTTGTGTGCGGCCGAAACGGTTTGGGTCTAAATTAGGGTATTGGAACCTTGTGTGCGTTTGTGCTGTCAGCGTAGCGTTCAGGCAATATAATAATTCAAAACCAGTGACACTTAATAGGCGGGGCGGCGAGTAATCGCTGGAGATGCTCTCGGCGAAGCGTTTACCACGTAAGTATCGCAAAAAGATGGTGATGTACGCCCTCCTGCACGGCACCCGAGAATTTATACGTGCATAAATCTAGCCGAGGAAACGCATTAGTCCCGATGCAGTGGCGGCGTAACTAAATATTCGCTACAGGCGCCAAATTAAATACCGTTTTGTTTTACTCAACAGAAACAACCAACGCCACATACACTATTTAGATCATTCTAAATGGTTTGTTTCTTTCGATGACTAATTTCTTACTTCACACTTATACCATTTCTGATAGCTACTTATTATGTTAGTAAATATAATACTAGCAATATATTTAACAAGACTTTTATAAATATGTATTTCAAATTTTTAGTTAACTTTACTAAATTTCTATTTAAAGATTTTCTTTATCTTGTGATATACAGGAATTGTACATTGTATCTCTGTAATCAAGCCTGTAATATCACCATTTTGTATGAAGTTGGCGAGGGTTGATCAATTCTACAATCATTGTACAAATCGCTTATAATCAGATATATTTATTATAATCGTTGTTTACAATCACTATATTCATTTGATAATCATTACAATCCTTACAATAACGCTACAATCAGTTAGTCATCATTACAATCATGTACAATCTTTACAATTACATATTAAGCGCAATGAAAATGCACATAATAGGCCCGAGTGTATAGTGTTTGCCTTAGTGAGGTAAACATATTCACTATTTTCGCTAGTATTTTTTATTTAAATAAGCTTTAACTGTATAAAGGTAAGAAATTAATATTTTTACGTCCGTTAAAAAAGTGTACTTTTCTCAATAAAAAGAGTTCAGAAAGTACATATTTCTTTGCATAATAAAAGCGTGAAAAAATGCTCTTTTTTAACGTAAACGGGTGAAAAAATGAAACGCTATAGCATTTTTTTCACGCTGTTATTATAAAAAAAATGTATGCAACTAAAGAAAAAAGTGCCATTTCTTCCTATGTTTATTATTATATTAATTTTTACTCATGTTGCCTCGTTAAACTATTTTGTGTCGAATTCTTAAAAAAAATCTTCTAAATATCATTTTTAGAAATTTTTTGTGCTTGCAAATATTAAAGAAGATTAACATAACCCGGAGAAGGCTATGAACAGAGAAACGTATGTCAATTTTCAATACAAAAGTCAAATTGTCAAAATTGATCTTGAAATACAATTTTAAGGAGAAAGATGATAAAGACAAAAACAGAATATTGCCATTCACCGTTTTCTAATTTATTTCCATTTCTAAAATAAGATTTAAATCGGATTTCTTTAGATATTTAATTAAACACTTTTAAATTAATATACGTTTCTTTGTTCATAGCCTACTCCGAGTTTCTCTTTTAGTGAACACACTGTATTTTATTATATCTTTTATTGATTTAGAGATAAAAGAATATATATAATAATCTGTAATCTCAGCCCCCATAATACCATGGAAATCAATTGAAAAATTTAAATGTTTGTAACTGACAGATAAATGTCAGTCAGAAATCCGGAGATTATTCTGAAAACTTTTTCTGGGAAGTACTTACATATATTATTAATAGTTAAATATTTAAAATTATAGTATATTACATATACCCTTTAAAAGTACTGTCAGTCCCGACAATGAATTGGAAAGATTGGAAACATCTCGAAAATTAGAAGAGTAGGACAAAATTTCTTCATAGAATGAAATTAAAATTAAAAAATCTAAATATAAAGAATAGGTATGAGTAGAATTTTTGGTGTAGAGTCTAGGTATACAAGAAATATTAAATACAATACTTATGTAACCAAAAGTGGCGAGAGGTATTGTGCAAAAGACAAAAACAGAATATTGCCATTCACCGTTTTCTAATTTATTTCCATTTCTAAAATAAGATTTAAATCGGATTTCTTTAGATATTTAATTAAACACTTTTAAATTAATATACGTTTCTTTGTTCATAGCCTACTCCGAGTTTCTCTTTTAGTGAACACACTGTATTTTATTATATCTTTTATTGATTTAGAGATAAAAGAATATATATAATAATCTGTAATCTAAGCCCCCATCATACCATGGAAATCAATTGAAAAAATTAAAATGTTTGTAACTGACAGATAAATGTTAGTCAGAAATCCGGAGATTATTCTGAAAACTTTTTCTGGGAAGTACTTACATATATTATTAATAGTTAAATATTTAAAATTATAGTATATTACATATACCCTTTAAAAGTACTGTCAGTCCCGACAATGAATTGGAAAGATTGGAAACATCTCGAAAATTAGAAGAGTAGGACAAAATTTCTTCATAGAATGAAATTAAAATTAAAAAATCTAAATATAAAGAATAGGTATGAGTAGAATTTTTGGTGTAGAGTCTAGGTATACAAGAAATATTAAATACAATACTTATGTAACCAAAAGTGGCGAGAGGTATTGTGCTGGCCACAACAGATTTTTTTTAAATAAGCATACATTTTCCATTATCATTATATATAAGAACATATTATTGGTAAAACAACAATAAAACTAAATCATAGGTATATAAATATATAATATATAGTGTAATAAATATAACTAAGTATATTTATATTACCTAGTATTGTTTTTAAGTACTAATTAATTATATTTTTTATATTTTATACACGGTAAGAAATTGTTTGCAATAATTCGACTACAATTATGCCTAAACGCTTTACACTAAACAAATCATTTGAAACATGTCCACCTATTTGGTAGACCATTCAACTGTACAGGTATCTCATTTTTGATGTTTTTTTAAGGTATCTCGGGTAATATAAACGATGGATCAAAACCGTTTTCGCATGCCAGGGTCAACTTTTCGAGAAATGTATAGTAGTCACGATACGAATTTTCGATTTTCTTTCGTTTTTGAGCAACATGCTAATTTTGTATATATCTCAAATCTTATTTATTATGATAGAGAAAATTGTTTACACAAATGATGTATCGTTTTTTCGTAATTAGATTTTTTAAAAACTGAATAATTCTTGAGATAAAACACAATGAGAAACTATGTTAAAAATAGTCTCTTCTTTTTGCTTATTCTATAAACTTTTCAATGATATAAAACATGTCTACATTCTTATGTTTTAAAAATGGCTTTAAATGCGTAGATTCCAAATTTTCAAACCACAGATACAGTAATTTATTTTAAAGATGTCCTATCAAGGTCATCTACGAATTGTAAGAATTAAGAATTTACCTCCGCCCATTCTGTCAAATTCAGTAGTGTCGTTTACTTAATTTTTATGAGGATACATAAGATACTACTGTTATTTTATTATTATGAAAATATATGTTACAATAAAAGCATTCAAAATTCAAAACTATGTCAACTAGTAAGTTTGTTAACAAATGTAAAACCAAATATGTGAACAATAAGATACTGGCACAATGTCAGTGTTAGTGACACTGATAGAAAATAACGTTCGTGCGGCTATGAATCAAGAATCTGAATTAATAAATAAACTTACGTTACAGCGAAAGTATTGTTAACAACGAGCATCGTTTTAAAGTGGAATGTCCTAACTTAGTCGAAACAATATGAATTTTTGAAAGACAAGCGTGTTATATACATCCTTATCGCACACCTCAGGTTTTTGAAAGAAGGGAGATAAATGTATACCAATTTGTTAATTCGTTCATGATACAGATGACCTTGATCGGACATATTTAAAAAAAATACTGTATATTATCTCTTTTCGTTTTCGAGATATTTTTTTCAGGTGGCTAACAATTTAAAGATTGAAATTTCCTATTTTCATGACAAAATTTTATTTATTCCGCAACATAATTTTTATAATAATATAATATAATGTAACTCATATTTTGAACATCACAAATTATTTAAACAAATAAATAAATGAAGGGTGGAGATAACAACTTCGATGAAATACGAAATATATATATATATATATATATATATATATATATATATATATATATATATATATATATATATTTAATAATTAAAAAATCTGTTGTGGCCAGCAGCAGATATGGGGGCCCGTGTCAGAATGACAGCTGGTAAAATACATAGGTGTCAAGTATCATAAGTTTTCATTCGAAACATTATGATTTTCCAAATCCATGTGTATTATTTTCCTCGACAAGTACATTCCATACTAATGGATGACAAATAAACAGAATATTATGAAATTTTTAATGAAAAATTATGACATATGATAATTGTGACATCTATGTAAATAACTACTAGCCGTCATTCTGACACGGATCCTCATATCTGCTTGCCAAGGCGAACAAAGTCACATGGCTGCTCGCGCTCTATAAGTACACACAAATAATTGAAATTGTTTCTCTTATTTCGTTCTATGAGAAATTTTATCCTACTATTCTAATATGTTCAAAATACTTCAAATTCATTGACGGTATTAGCGGTATTTCTTAAGTATATATGTAATATTGACATACCTGCAATTTAAATAAATATTTAATTAATAATACAATAATATATATTAAATGTACTCATACCTCCCAGAACTGATACTGACATTTTGCATTTATTTGTTAATTACAAAAATTTTAATATCGCAACTGTTTTTCTGGCAACGAGATTTATTACAACAGATTATTCTATATTATTATATACTATATCTCCAAACCTATACGAGATATAATAAAAAATTTAAATGTGTCAGATTGAAAATATAATTATCTTTAATATTTGTAGTAACAAAATAATATTTAGAATTATTTTTTTTAGAAACTACCACTTCCGGTTGTCCAATTGTTACCAGAACCTATTCAACTCTTCCCATTACTGTTAGATTGAGGAATCCGTAGTCAAATAGGTCTTTAGTCTTATAGAATTTGAGAAATCGTGTCTCCAACAACCTCTCACACACACACACATCCACACACACACACAGACATCATTGTAAAAATGTTAAAATCGGATTCTATGGACCTTAAATCGTGCTTATTCAATAAAATCTGGATATGTGATTTTTAGCATGAATCCAATACCTCTCTTAGCGAGAGGTAAAAAAATCTGATGTGGCCAGCACATAACCTCTCGCCGTATATTTTACCTGGCTGTATGCATAAAGCAAAGAATATTTTTATAAATACAAATAATATATTCATATAAATCTATGACGTATAAACTTCTTTATTATTCAATAATAGCATGTCTCAACATAAAGATATTTACCATAAATTATGTTACAATAAATTACAAAGTAGAGTTTACCATATATAAATATTAGGCTGGTAACAGCAATTTTCAATTCGAACAACTTTGTTTACTTTCTCTTCATATTCTTCTAGTAAAAACATTAATTTTGGGCGGTCTAAAATGTATATATCTGGATTGTGCATCTATTCTTACATATCTTCTTTTACATTTTATTTTTTCATACTTGTTATATCTAAATAACACTAATTCCTTTTAATAAAGTGACGGATAGATTGCACTCCGATTATTCTTATATCGATGTGTAATTTTGTCAATATTTACAACTTACTTGAGAAGAATTTGATAGCTTTTTCGCAATTCAAAGTTACTCTAGTCTACAGTACTGGTGTACATTGTCCCATAATGTTTGAAACAAATTTAAGTCCTTCAACCTAGACTTGTCATCTCCATAATAGTCACAGATCAAGAACTAAGGGATTCTCCAAGTACATTTTTAATTCATTACTCATTATTTCTGACACTGACATTTATCTGTCAGTTACAAATAATTTAAATTATCAACTATTTTTCATGGCATCCTTTCGGTTGTAAAATTAATTACAACATTATTTTATATATTATATTCCTTTTATCTCTAAATCTATAAAATATGTATAAAAATATTTAAATGTATCAGAAAGAGAATTTATTTTTCTTTAATATTATCAAGAAAAAATTTCAAAAAATAATATTTAGAAGATTTTTTTTCAAGAATCTTCTACTTCCGGTTGTCCAATTGTTACCAAAACCTTATGTATCAGAAAGAGAATTTATTTTTCTTTAATATTATCAAGAAAAATTTTCAAAAAATAATATTTAGAAGATTTTTTTTCAAGAATCTTCTACTTCCGGTTGTCCAATTGTTACCAAAACCTTTTCAGATCTTCCCGGGAATGTCCGATTGGGAAATACGTTGTTAAACAAATTTTAAGTCTTATAGTTTTTGAGTAACCGTCCTTCCAACATCCCACACACACACACACACACACACACACATCCACACACACACACACACACACACACAGACATCATCGTAAAAATGTTAAAATCGGATTGTAAGGACCTTAAAACGTGCTTATTCAATAAAATCTGGATATGCGATTTTTAGCATGAATGCAATACCTCTCTTAGCGAGAGGTAAAAAAAGTTGTATTACTACACACACATACAACTTTTTGCAAGTGTTATATATATTTATATAAGACTTTTTTTGCATGTAATTTAAAAAAAAAAAACGTCGAGGAATTGTGAAATTGTTTTCGTTTTATTAAATTTCCTTGGTCCAATATCCGACTATAAACTTCCAAATTTCAACAAGTGGACGCTATTTTTTACAAATCATAAAAAAAAATACAGATAATTGATTCATATATTTTTGGTAGAACTTGGATGGGACAAAATATGGTATCAGCAAGATAAATCACTATCATAACGTCTACAGCAAATAATAGCAATTTTGCGAAAAATATTCCCTCGTTGTTTAATCCCGCGTTTTAATGACCGTCAGGTCTCTTGGTTTGATAGCCCCAGACTTCTATTCATAGGGTTATTTTAAAGGAAAAATATAGGTATGTCAATAAACCACGAACTCTGGTTCAATGAAAATATTCGCCAAGAAATCGAAATTCTACCGGCCGAAATGTTGAGGACAGTAATGGAAATTAAAAGAGCTCGGCTTTTGCATAGCGGGTGGAGGACGCCCCTTAGCCAATATTAATTTTAGATATTCACATTTGAAAAAATCTGATGTGGCCAGCACAATACCTTCCGTCAATCCTGTGTATTATGTACAAATTCCATACATAAATTTTCTTGCAAAAGGTTCTAAATTTCAAGTAAAATTATTTCATAAAAAAACTATGCAAATGACACTTCACACTGACATCTACTTCTTCTTTAGCTTTTTCCATTCGTTCTGTTTTGCGGGTCGTCCTCATTCAGTTCCTTTTCTCTCAAGTCTTCCGAAATATAGTCCTTCCATCTTATATTTGGTCTTCCTATGTTTCTTCTACCTTCTATTACTAAACTATTCATTTTTCTTCCAATATATTCATCCTCATGACATGTTCAAATTAATGTAATCGGCTCTCTTATATCTTTCTAGAAAAATTAGCGTTATTTCCCTTATTCTTTCATTCATTTACTTTTTATTGATACTGACATCTGTCAATTTGAATTATCTGAATATATTAGCAGTTTCCATGGTTAAGTTAGCATAGCTGGCTGATTTATGAAATTTATTATCTTTATAATTCTTTAACTCTATCTGTTGAATATGAAATATAAAATGCAATCAAATCGTATCGAGAATAATATATTCTTTAAGCTAAATGATATTTAAACTGTTTTTTCAAGAAAAACTGTTAAAATCTTCAAATGAGGGTACTTCCAGTTGACTAATTATAATCAAAATCTAATCAAGTCTGCATATGGTTGTAAGGAAGAGGAATACGTAAGAATTGTAATTTTTGGAATTCTAGTATTGGAGATATCGCGGCCGAAACCGCGGTCACATACACACACGCACACACACACATACACACACACACACATACACACACACACACACACACACACACACACACACACACACACACACACACACATACAGACATCATCGTAAAAATAGTAAAATCGTATTGTAAAGACCCTAAAACGTGCTTATTCAATGAAAACTCACCACCGAATTTTTTGACCAAAGACAATACCTTCCTTACCTGTAGATGACGGGAGGTAAAAATAAAGGACTAAAAGTTGTTTTAGAGTTCTATTCAAAATAATAGGGTACACTAAATCCGATGACAATATACGCGCCACACAGTATTAACAAAGTTATAATACATTTAAATTGGGGCCCCTCTACAGCCTGCGGCCCCACTGATGTTTATATGAACTTAAAGCACAAAACTATATTTGTCCATATTATTATTTATACAATATAAGCAAGAAAAATAATTTGTAAGTTTTCATTTCATTTTCAACCCTTCCACACCCTATTCCATTGACTTCTCCGAAGCCCCAGCATGTCGCAAACCCGTAAATCACTTGTCAATACGTTATCGACAGCCGAGAAACGTTTGTGTGGCCAACAGCGGGACATAGCGATGAATCGCCAACAAGAACATACCCCTAGAGCATTGCATTGCTTTCTTGCATTGCAGATTCGACACACAGGTCAACAATAGCTCTACATGCTACAACTTCGCAGAACTTACACAAAAATATTTGACAGTTGTTTAGAAACAGTAAGAAACATGAGAGCAACGAAAACAAACAAATGAGAAATTGGAAACTAACCTTGGAGATGATGGAAGTCTTCGAAGTCCCACGGTGACGTAGCATACTTGCATACTATACTTTATTCAGTAGAGTTGGTTTTACACTGGGCGTAACACTATTAATAATGTTATTCACAAATTTTAAATATGGGCCTAAAAAATATTTACTACTTTTGTTATCAAAATTTGTTAAAAATATTTTTTTGTTGGTAGTATTTTTAAAAGTTGTTAGAAATGTTATTATCTTTTGTTATTAACTTCTGCTAATAAACATTTAGTACTTTTTTATTGACATGTACCAAATTTTGTTAATAATAGAAATTTTACGATCGCTCTGGAGGCGGTCTAAACTCATTCAACGTCAATTTCAGAAAAACTAAATTTATTTTCAAAAAGTGTAAATTCTATATTTTAGAAAAAGTAACATCATTTTCAGAAGTAAATTCAATTTTAGAAAAGGTAAATTTATTTTCGGGAAAAGTAAATTTAATTTCTGAAAAATTTCAATTCCAGAATGTATTTTTGAATAAAAAAAAAACATATATTTCCATTCCCATATCCAGGTTTATTTTGTCTACTATTGCAATATTGAAAACTGTGAGAGCTACGATGTCGGTTAAATTAGCAAACAATTTCTATTTTACTATACAGTAAGAAAAAACAATATTTTTTCCACCAAGGGTTCTTAAAATACGGGATACAACTTCCATATTTTTAATGAGAACCTAATTTTTATATTCGCTTATTCGATTCAATATATTTTTCTGAATTTAACGATATCCATATGTACTACGCTAATATCACAAATTATTTGAGAAAAATGTAAATGAAAATTATGCTGATTTAATTTAAATTTGATTTAGTAATAAGAGCGTTATAAAGAAAACAAAATATAACCTTCATACATATCAAGCTTTTCTTCGTGAATACAATATTATCACTGTGAAAATATATGAAATATTTGTTTTGACATTAAACTACAATTAACTTGAAACAAAATATTTAATTGTTTTCCTCAAAGCATATTACAGTCAGTTTTAAATTAAATCAGCATAATTTTCATTTGCATTTTCTCAAATATTTCGTAATATTAGGATAGTACATATGGATATCGTTGAATTCAGAAAAAAATACTGAATCGAATAAGCGACTAAAAAATAGCTTCTCATTTAAAATAAGAAAATTGTATCCCGTATTTTGAGTAACACTGGTAGAATTTTTTTTACATATTGCAATAGTCTAGTAAAATAAAAATTATTTGCTAATGTACCCGACCTGGTAGCTGTTATAGTTCTCGAGATAGCATGGTACAAATACTTCATCAATACCGATATCTCTGTACAAAGCAGATTGGCACTCCCAGCAATGGGTAATATGCCGTGATGATATATATTTATTTATTTATAAAATTAACATGCTGTATATCTTGCTCAATTAGAGAACGGATCCGATCAGGAACCAATTTTGTATTATTATTTCAATGTTACTATTATTATATTCCTTGTTTCTATTATATTTGGAGTACTTTAATTATATGAATCCAAAAATAATAACAATATAATAGTAAAATCATTTTCGGAAAAAGTAACATCAATTTCAGTATAAGTAAATTTAATTTCAACAAAAAATAATTTTGAACATTTTTTGACTCTTTTATGGCCGTATTATGGTCAAAATATGTCAGCCCGTAACCCATATCGCATTCGAGATTAGAGGAATAATAGTAGTGTAACAGTCGACATCTGGACATTATTTATGCTAAATAATTTTCCAATTTAGTGACTATTAAAAAATAAACAATTTTGTTTTTTTTTATTCAACTATTAAATTGCCGATACCCTTTTTGGACACCTGTATATTAATTTTTTATTCAAGAATACATTCTAGAATTGAAATTTTTCTGAAATTAAATTTACTTTTCCGAAAATAAACTTTCATTTTCTAAAATCCAATTTATTTCTGAAATGTTACTAGCTGTCAATAACATTGTTAATAAAAATATTAGTTCAGCTATTTATTTGCTGAACATCTGAATAACTTCGTTGATAACTCTTTTTTTTTCTGAATATTTGTTATTATCATTTTTGTTAATAACGTTTTATTATTTTCTAAAAAAATATATTTAACATATTTTTTATTTACATTGTTATTAATATACCAAGAGGGTCAAACAAATTTTAATTACTTATTTTCTCGATTATTTTTTGTTATTAATATTTTGGTTAAAAGTTATAGCTTTGGGAACTCAGAAGCAGAACGCAGCTTAGATCCAAACACTAATATATGTATTTTATCAATTATACTTAACCTTTTTTTAACAAATTATTAATACTTAATGTACGAGTATTTATAAGTCTAGTATTGCAAATATGTGTACAGAGTATTGTTAAAACAACAAATACACAATAATTTATAATATTTTTAACCACAACACCTACTATAAAAACACTTTGCAAAGTAATAAAACACGATAAAAACATATGACTTATGCCCGATTGCACCGCTAACGCTTAAACTGTTCCTTAAATTGACAATAGGGAGTTTTTGCATGACGTACGAGAAGATTACGTCAACGTTGTTATGTCTTTAAGAACAGAAGTACAAAATGTTTTCTTAAATTCACACATGCGTTAATTTTGACGTTTAAATTTTAAACGACAGTCGTTTGAATATCTGTCATTTTCATTGTATTTTGGAAAAGAAATCAAAAACTAATGGAAGAAGTATTTAATGTTTACTAAATAGCTTTCCAAGGTGTTCTACATGTTCACATCTTTTAGCAATCTCAAATAATCGTCGATGACAAATTCTCAATTTTCAACATTTTATTTAATTTAAGGAATAAATAGAAAATTGTCGAATTTTTATGACAGTTCTGTCTGGAAAACAAAAAGGTTCTGACGTTTTAATAGTATTTTATGTATCTAGGATGAAAAGTGAATCTTTAAGGTATGAGGAAGATGATACTTGTGAGTACCTTAAAGACACTTTTCGTCTGAGGTACATACATAATTTTGTCATACTGGTTTCTAGTTATTAAATTATTACAAGATATATGCAGCAATTTGTAACAGTATGAGTTTTGTATAAGTAGGCTAAGTCGCAATTGTTCGAAAATCCTAGCAAAATTTTGACAGATTGACAGATTGAAATTGAATTTTTCTGGTTTCGTTAACATTCTTATTCGCTATAATTGATGAAAAATATATCCCTCGAGATATTTTGGATAAAGCTGCTGAGGTAAAAAAACAATTTAATGCTGCATAAATAAAGGATTCAGTATGATGGTAATATTTTAAAGTCCTAGGACTTTAATGTTCACTTTTTGTTTTATAAATCGTTCAGAAAACGTTGCTTTAGAAACCAGTATGACATAAAAAAAATTCTGTGCCTACCAGTTTATAGTAGACGTACGTCAACTGGCCCATCTTTTACCTTTGACGGACGTATCACGTCTGTAAATTTCATGTACGACAAACAAATACGATATTGTTAAGTTACATAGGCATTAGCGTATACGTCTTTCGGAAAAACGCTATGCAAAAACTCTATTATCGTATCGAAACAAAACGTCAAATGAGTAATTAAATATTGCCATGAAAATTTTGATATTCATTTTTTTGTTTAAGCCTAACTTAAAATGTAAGTATCAGCGGTGTAGCTGGGTATTACTGCCTTTGATCTCACCTGTCATGACATTTGTTAGCAACAAATTCCCTGGAGACACCTATCGTATAAATTATGTATCATTAACAAAATAAAAGAAATAAAACAATGTTTATGTATGATTTTTTATATATTTTACAGGCCATTTAATATACAGATGCCTATATACACAACAACAATTTTTCTTTTTTTTTGGAATTCAACGACACAACTACTAGTGACGTTGCAATTGCACCAGCGTTATCATTTACACGCTGAATATATTCAAACATAAGGATAATACAAAATATATCAAGTACATTAATGGTAGTACAAACGAAACCCGGTTCCGTGAAGTAAGTTGCTTTGTACAAGTGCGGTTCGGACGACAAAAATGTCAAATCAGTAGGGGGATTATGTACACGGGGAAAAAGGAAAGGATACAAAATACTAGGGACAATTTTACAAAAAGATTTCAACTCCCTACTAGATTCTAACTTCATAGGGAGTCAATATGTTATTCACTGCTTTAATTCGGTAGATTTGTTAAATAATAATTTTCTGTAGAATACAGGTGCCGTAAAAGTGATACCCGTGATTTTGGGATTTCATTTAGGTGGTAAAATAAATTGAATATTAAGATTGAATGTTATCTGATAAAAAACAAATATCAACATTTAAACTTTATTAAAAACGAATAAGATTAGAAAACAAGATTATTCTCCACATCAGTCGACACAAAATATGTTCAAATATGTTGCCTTCTTCTTGAAGGTAAACATTTGCACAATTAATCATAGATGTATGATGTAGTTTTAACGAACGATTGCTTCAAATAGGGTCGTTTTCAAAATAAACTTTATCTCAACTTTAGCACTAAATTAAAATTAAAGTTGTGTTCGTATTCATAATATAACTTTAGCACTTTAGCAAGCACTGTAGCATTATTTTAAAGATAAAGTCTTAAAATATTATTAATTAAAGTCTTAAAGTGAACATGAGTATGATTATGAAAATAGTCCTCAGTTTTAGTTGGGTAACATCACTGAACTCAATATACAGGGTGATCACGCGAGAATGAACCAGAAATTATGTCCGTTATTAAGCAAGATAACGGATTATCTTCAAATAAGAAAATTTACTATAGGCAGTATGGGCAATAAAATATATCAAAAAAGTTCTATTACTTCCGGTTCCGAAGTACGTGATACCAATTTCAAATGGAACATACTATATTTTTTAGATTTTTAAAAAGTACACAAAATTTGCTTTATAATGATAGTAAACAAGTAGGACGTTGTATTATTAAAAAGTAAAATGGCGGACGTTTGAAATATCGTACAAAATGTGTGAAATTTTGTTTTATAAGATTTGTTGCCTTAATAATACACCGTACTACTAATTAACTAACATTGTGAAGCAAATTTCATGTACTTTTCAAAAATATAGTATGTTCTATTTGAAATTTCAAAATTGATATCACATACCCCGGAACCGGAAATAACAGAACGCTTCTTGATACGGCATCTTATTGCCCATATTGTCCATAGTAAATTTGTTTATTTGAAGATAATCGCTATCTCGCTTAATAACGGAGATAATTGCTGGTTCATTTCGCGTGATCATCCTGTATATTACTGGAATGCGCCATAATGCGTATAGTATCAAAACAGGATGAGTGTGACAGCAATCCTCCTTTACGCACTGGCACATCAGCCCTACATTTTGTACAAAAATTAATGGTATATTCGAAAAATAAACGATGGTTCGGTGCTGATTTTAGGTGGTAACAGCATGGTTTTGTAACCGGGCATGAATAAACGAATGCTTTGGCCTTGATCATCTGCCACATGAACTTTAAATTTAAATTAAATTTTTATTGATTTTTCATGTACCGTGTTCGAATTTGTAACCGGTTACTGAAAAATCTAACCGCGGTTAGCGTAGTTCATTTTTCGAATAAGCCTTAAATTAAAAAAATAAAACAAAATTATAATAAATCTTGTCAAAAAATTAATATAAAAATTAAATCGCAATATGGTAAAGAGTTATTGCATAAATAGTTTTAAATCCGAATGGAGTTCATTCTTGAATATTCCTTGCTTCAGAAATTTCAAAATTTTACTTCACCTTGTAGAAATTCATTTCAAAACATATGTAGATATTTATTTATAAAATTATTTTTTGTAGGTTTTCGAAATTAAATATTGTCTTCAACAATTGTTTTGATTCCAGTACCTACAAGAGAAAATGGAAGGATTCCTTAATATCGACAATGAATATAAAAATAACAATATCGAAAGTGCATTAAGGAACCTAACTATTTGACATTTGTCAATGAAAATAAATTTTCAACTCATTTATAAAACAAAAACAGAAAAACCCCCCATCATGCTTTCTCTCTACGCACAAAATGAAGCTGACGCCGCATTCCAGTAATATGTATTGAGTTCAGTGGGTAACATAAATCAATTAGTTGGCTATGGCAGTGTTCGATTCACACTGCTGAGGTGTTAACAGACGAAAATATGCATTTTTGAATTTTATGTTTTGGAAAATTTCTAGTTTTCTAATATTACTTATAACTTAATAACGAAGGACAAAAGGGATATTCTACAATTTTTTTTAAATTCTGATAATATATAAAAATCTAAGAATATTGATAAAAACGCGATGTTAAAATTTGAAGTTGTAAGCAAGATACGAATTATGAAATATTTCAAATTATTTGTGACGTTATAGTCCTGAGTAAGTTATGTTTCTCAAACAGTTATTTCTATGGATACTGCATTTGGCATATATTTTCATTTATTTTTACTAAAATTTCTTTCCCTTGTCGAATTAATTAGTGAAGAATATAGAAATAAAGAAAAATGTTTCAAATAAATAAAATATTTAAAATAAATATTATTTCAATCTATTTCATGAAACATTTTGAGAATGCCATTAGGATGACAGAAGTGTTACTATAGTTATTAATATGAATTCAAACAAAAATAACAAGTAGTAGGTCCTGTTCGCCCGAATTTATCCGAAATTTTACTATAATAACCGATTAGGAACGGTAACGTTGCATTTACAATATTTATAGTCGCCGTCAAATGGGTATGGACTGATACTCAACTTTTTCCCTTCTCCGCACCCCATAGGCGTAACTAAGGGGGGACAGGGAGGTCACGGCCCCATCAGAATAGCCACCCCCCCCTAGCAAAACTATATATTAGTGTATTTTTTATATTTTAATTTTTGATATAATTTTGTGAATGTTATGGTTTAAAATTTAAATTGATTAACAGACAGGAATTTAGGCGAGTAGTAAAAAAATTAGTAATTTTTTGATGTGAAAAATTCTGATTAGGCAATAATTATTCGACAAATTATGTTCTATTTTCAAGTAGAAAATTTGAAAAAAATCCACAATATAGAGAAAAATTCTCTACTTACGCCCATGCCGCACCTTGTTCCTTACCCTGCGGTATGCTGGTTCTTCATAACCTAGCATTTTGAACATGACCAGTAAATTGGCAACAACTGTAGAAATCTCCAATTTATACTTTTTGATGGCAACTATAAGCATTTTAATTACAACGAAGTAATATTTCATCATTTTCATTTTACTAAAATTCTTAGTTTAAAATATGCTACCTTATAATTTTTGAAGTTTACTATTACTTTGCAATGGTTGAATACACCATTAGAAAATTTGTTTTAGTGCACTTTATGAAATCCCAAAATCACGAGAGCCACTATTTTGACAACCTGTGTATAATAATTAAAAAAAAAAATAATAATATAGATAAAAACTCATATTACGAACGCACTATTTTGACAATATATTATGAAGCGTACTTTTATATAATCTTTTGAGATTAAACGTCACTTTTAACAAAGACGCTCTATAAAAGTGGGTTCGTAATATTTGGTCCATGTTGTTTAAATAATTTAGAGAAATATGCTAGCATGAACAACTGATTAGGGGTGATTAGCGAACAGTTGACTAGCAGTGTTTTATTTTGTCAATCGTTTATGGATTATTTTAGAAAAAAATACTTGAAATAATTATTTGAAATTACCCGTTGATATAATTATTGTTAAATTATTAATTTATCTGTGAATAAACTGCCCCTAGACAAGAGGACAATGCACTTATTTGAAATGATTATCGTCCGCAACCAAATCTAGTTAATAATACTGCAGGCGACGACTACACTCTAACACAGTTCTGGGGCGTTATACGCCACGCATACGCATCGGCACTCAGTCCACGTTCACGTTCACGCGACACATCTGCTGCCTACGGACTATCCAATAAATTACACGCTAACTGCACATCGTACATCGTGTACACCTAGTGAGATGTATATTATATATAACATGTATGTATATATGTATAGAGAGAGATACATGGGCGACACAGGGAAGATAAGTGCGGGTAGGACTATGTACAGGGGCGTCGCCGAAAGCCGCGGTTAGGCACTGCAGGGGACACTTCACAAACAAACAAATTCACTTTGTTTTAGCAACAGCCTACTTCTTAAATGCGAATATTTATAGCCAATTTTTAATACAAGATTATCGAGAAAGGTTACTTGGGTTTTGATTGGTCTGTTCGTTTAATTTTTAAGCTAGCGGTTGGAATTTGGTTGTCACTTTAAATTAAAAGTCATTAACGTTTACTCTTTTAAAAGTTGCACTTCAATTGCTATTTTTTTAAACCAAACTCAAGTCCATTATTCAGGGGAATAAAAATTTTATACAGTGGAAAATTTAGTTTTTTAATTATTCCATTGTTCAGAAAATTATTGTTATTAAATATTACTTAAAAATAATAATTTCCCATTCTTTAAAAATAATTTTTCTATTCTAAATACGTAGAATTGAAACGACAACTAAAGTACAATGTGTTCAAAAGAAACCTAACTCAGAGTAGGCTATGAACAGATAAACGTATGTCTGATCATTACTCAATTCAAAAGTCAAATTGTCAAAATTGATCTTGAAATGTAATTTTATTTCCATTTCTAAAATAAGATTCAAAAAGAAAAACTTCGATATCTTTTAATAACATTTTTGACATTTAATGAAATACTTGTAAATTGACATACGTTTGTTCATAGCCTACTCCGAGTTAGGAATTTTTTTGAACACACTGTAGAAATGAATGTAACCCTTGATTTATAGTGAACACGAATTAAAGACCCATATTTAATAAAACTAAAGATCGTGCAATATTTAAAACCTCGACAAATGATAATCAATCTTTAGTAGGTGGCTATATTTAGGTGTTACATGGTCATTTGTTATTTGTTGTAGATGTGTAATTACCAACACAAAGTATGAATGCTCTGTTCATACTTTCTGAAATACATAATTTTTTGCCGGTGTGTGTATAATATTTCCACATTAAATTTATAGACGGTGCTGTTAGCAGTCATCAGACATATTACGCCACAGTCGCTAAATTAAAATTTTGTTGTTATTTTTAGAACATTATTTCCCAATTATTTGAAATAAAAATGTGTTTTGAAACAATTTGAAAGCCTTGCTAAAACAAACTGAAAGTCCTTCAAAACTTACAACTATTTATTGCAGGACCTAGTGCATAACCGCCGGCGAAGTCTTTGGTGTGGAGTGTTGAATTTCGGGTATGGGTCAGTGCTGAGTGGACTGCCTCCCAGTGGCTGCGGCCGTAGTAGCAGGGTACGGTTGATACCTATGAGGGAACATCGCTTTCGGCAATCTCAAATCCGCTGCTGTGGGAGACGGGCTACCCCCACTAGACGAGCTGTGTGTGGAGGGCGGTGGCGGTGGGGGCCCTAATAACCCTGGGTGAACTGGGGGTGGGGCCCACTGCCCCCACAATGCGGCGCCTCTGTAGGCCAGCATGGTGTGGAGATCTCCTGAGGCAGCGGCGTACGCGGCAGGCGTACGACCCCAGACTTGCAGATGGGCGCGGGCTTTCTCCATCATAGCAGCGCTGAAGAGGGAGCCTGCTGCCGCGGCGGCAGCGGCAGCAGCGTTGTTGTTCTCCTGGTCCATGGGGTCGCCTGGACCGCCACCTGCACCTGGGTATAGTCGGAATTGGGATCGGAGGATGTGTTGCTCCATGAAGAGGCCGTCCATCGGATCTCTGCAAGGAATGAGACAAATATATAATCACAGGTTTCTACTCATAATTGAGGTTGCTTAAGCAGATGTAAAGGCTATAATAGGTTTACTTCACCTCAATCTGACTTAAAAATTAACAATGTAAAGCTACACTATACAGTGAAAAGCTCTGTACGAGGATATCTCTCTTAGCGACTTTTCTAATAAATTCTAATAAATTAAGTGTCCACTGCACTGTCCAGACTAGTGGTGGGATCCGGATCCGGATAGATTCGGTTTCGGATCCAAAAATATCCGGATATCCGGATAATTGAATGATGAACTATCCGGATCTCGGATCCAAATCTCAGTATCGGATTTTGGATCCGAATTTGAGTATTGGAATTTGGATCCGAATCTGAATATCGGATCTTGAATCTGGATCCGAATATCGAATCTTGGAAATGGATTTGAGTATGGGATCTTAGATTCGAATATTAGTATGTGTATCGGATTTTAGATATGGAATTTCAGTATCCGGATCGGTTCTTGGATTCGAATATTCTCAGTATTCAAATATTAGCATCGGGTCTAATGATAATCCACTATGCATGTATGTTTCATGTAGTTAATTAATAGTCGGCATATTTCTGATGTTCAAATTTCTGTTGGACAACTTTAGCATCTTCCTCGATTCACAGAACTATAAGTAGGTAAACAAATCATCGAATCCGGATCCAAGTCCACATCAGGATCCGAATCCGTAAACAAAATATCGAATCCGGATCCAAATTTTCGGATATTCGCTTCAATATCCGAACGTCAGATATCCGAGGATCCGGATATTTTAAAAACCGGGTTCTCGGATCCAAATTTTGTCGGATCTTCACAGCAACAGTCCAGACAGAGCCGCAAAAAATTAGTGAACTGTCGCACATGCGCAGAAATGGACATTGATTTGTATAAGCAGTTGGGGTGCTTTATATTTGGTGTCGCGCAACAACTAATTTGATTGTTTCAAAATATTTACTGCGGTTACATTGTCCAACAGAACTAATTTTTGTCCAATATTAAATTCCAGTCCCTCCCTCATCTCAGTTAAAACCACGGATAATGTAGTTTTTGCCGTCCCTGAAAAATTAGGGATGTTATATTAAACTTCGATGGGAGCCAACACGGAGCGAAATCTAATGATTGGCTTCCAGCGGATCGTCTGTGTAATATGACTACTACCCTATTCTACATACCGCCCACAATACCTAACTGTTCATTGACAATTCATAATTGGTAGAAAGTAGTCACGGACAAAATTTTCTTGACAGTTTTGATTTGAAAGCCCTCTTACGCGGACACTATCTGTACCACTATCTCTAAAATCCAATGAATTTTTTTCACTGCTGTCAGTTCACAGAAAATACAGCAAAGGAGGGATTTACAATAAATGGTAAAAAGAGGAATATATTAACAACGAAGGAAAAATAGGTATTACAAACATACACAATAAAGAAAAGTTTTCTATCCGTGTAGTAATTAATCATTTTACTCGTATAATTAGGAAAACGCAAGTAGGAGAGAACATAAAAAATGACTCAGAATTAACAACGTAACGACGGAATTTTCTTTTAAGCGAACATCTTCATTAAACGGACACCATCAGAGTCCGCTCAAAAGAGCTCTGATTATACTAGATTCCAAAGAAGAGAGGCAGCTAGCTGGATGGTGCCATTTAATTAGAATGAATGAACCAAAACAATAAGGAAAACAGATTTGGAAAACCTGGCACGAAATAATAAAGAAGATACTAAAGATGAAAAGAACATCCATACAAGAAAGAAGACACACAAGGAACAAGGAGTAGGTAATAACAATTTCAAAAACCTAGAATTCCGGCAGATCGCAATACTGATTGTTTTACCCAACAAAATCAGAAGCATCGTAGAAATTTATGGAAATATTGAACTGCTGGTACTTTGCAATTTCAAAACTTGGGCTATGGATATTTGAAGCTATCAAATTTTAAATTAGCGCAATTAAAGTCTATCAAGACCAGGTATTTACTAACTACTGGATAGAGCAAGCGTATATCGACACATCTATTTCTTGTGTACCCGACCAGATTAAGAGAGAACACAGGAAGTGTGAGTGAAAAGGATAATGATATAGATAATTCCAATTTAGACAAGTGAATTTGATATTCACATCACTGTCAAAATCACGGCAAAAATTGCATTTAAATATATTTAATCGTGAACCAAGAATATAAATTTGACAATTAATTAATTAAAATAATTAAATTTCAATGACGATAACTAAAATAACATAAAAATATCAGGCCTGTCAGACAAACGAATGACAAGTAACGAAAATAAAGACAACAAATCGGAATTATATATCACTATCTTTGTCGACCTGGCCGGGTACATGCGAAGATTAACATACTCTATCCAGTAGTTAACAAATCCCTGATCAGGACATTGGGAATATGTTTCAAATGATGTGTTCTAATTTAAGTTCGGAAATTGGTTGATTCTTCGCTGGGTAGTTGACGAAATGAAAATAAGTTTCTGGGATTTAGCCACATTTATTACCACAGTCTCAATAGTTTCGACCCCACATCAGTATTCTTTTGAAGATGAAAGTTAAATAAATGTTCTTACATAATAATTATATTTAATTTATTTCAACTTTCATCACTCATGTGGTGTCGAGACTAAGGCAATAAATGTGGCTAAATCCCAAAAACTTATTTTCATTTCACTAATTTCAATTATTTCTTATTTACCGCAAAAAATGGTCATGTAGGAAACTACGAATGCCAGTAAGGTGAACTATGATTAAAGTTTCCTTGTCGCTGCGATTAAAACATAAGTCATATAGAAAAATAACATAAGCTCTAAATAAAAACTGATGATATATTTATCGGTAGTAACGTTTAAGTATGCTGGTGTACCGCGCCCGTTGGAAATAATTTACGTCAGCCTAATATCTAATAACATTGAAATTAGGAAGGCAGTTAATCTTCAGAACTTTTCATAATTTACTAGGCCAGCTAATTAGGTACATAGGTTCCATTAGTTGTAAATAATTCATCAGGTCAGGAGGATGGATGCATAATATGATCGAACAGGTAGAGGTATTTGAGAATTGGAATTGATTAGTTGTGTGTGACATCTCCTGCGTTTGATTCGCGCGTCCGACCGCCCTGTAATCATCGCACCGCCGCGCGCTTGGTGTTTACGTGTGTTGTGCTATGCACGGCAGCCGGACCGGGCCGTTGTTTTCCCACTTATTTTCTTGTTGTTGTCCAGCTCGGTCCCTGTAATTAGGCGGCCGCGGTGCCGGAGGGGCGGGCCACAACGGCTCGTCTCTCATTATCGGCTCACCGCCAGCTAGCGAGTTATTGATTGCCAAGCGGCAACGATCCACATTCTCACCCTCTGCTCGCTCGGCACAGCACAGATTTGTTCACAACACAAAGGCTAAGGCTACCACACACCTCACACGATGATACTTTAATCGACTAATTATCACCGACTTGTCATTATGAACTCATCTCTTCTTCCAATGCCACAGCCAGGGTTTTAAATAAATGCAGTAGGTATACGTTTCAAAAACGATTCGTACTCGTGCTAATGTAGTAGCGATATTTTTAGAGGATTTTTGACCTCAACGTCGTAGGAAGGATCCAAATATCAGTGGCGGGATTTGGGGGTGGCAAGAATAGGCAATTACCCCCACAAAGTTTGGACAATCAGAGGTAGATTATTTGAGAAGATTATGTTAATTTTAAATAGTAGTCGTTTTATAAAAAATATTTAAAAATTAAAATTTAATAATTGATAATTTAATCAATACTTTTAGAAATTAGAATAATAATTCTATACCTACTTGAAATTAAAAACCAAAATATTGTACTTATTGATAGTACTTAAAGCGTCAAAAAAAATCTGATGTGGCCAGCACATAACCTCTCGCCGTATATTTTACCTGGCTGTATGCATAAAGCAAAGATTATTTTTATAAATACAAATAATATATTCATATAAATCTATGACGTATAAACTTCTTTATTATTCAATAATAGCATGTCTCAACATGAAGATATTTTACCATAAATTATGTTACAATAAATTACAAAGTAGAGTTTACCATATATAAATATTAGGCTGGTAACTGCAATTTTCAATTCAAACAACTTTGTTTACTTTCTCTTCATATTCTTCTAGTAAAAACATTATTTTGGGCGGTCTAAAATGTATATATCTGGATTGTGCATCTATTCTTATATATCTTCTTTTACATTTTATTTTTTCATACTTGTTACATCTAAATAACCTTAATTCCCTTTAATAAAGTGACGGATAGATTGCACTCCGATTTTGTCAATATTTACAACTTACTTGAGAAGAATTTGATAGCTTTTTCGCAATTCAAAGTTACTCTAGTCTACAGTACTGGTGTACATTGTCCCATAATGTTTGAAACAAATTTAAGTCCTTCAACCTAGACTTGTCATCTCCATAATAGTCACAGATCAAGAACTAAGGGATTCTCCAAGTACATTTTTAATTCATTACTCATTATTTCTGACACTGACATTTATCTGTCAGTTACAAATAATTTAAATTAGCAACTATTTTTCATGGCATTCTTTCGGCTGTCAAATTTATTACAACAGATTATTTTATATATTATACTTCTTTTATCTCTAAATCTATGGAATATATAATAAAATATTTAAATGTATCAGATAGAGAATTTAATTTTCTTTAATATTACCACGAAAAATTTTCAAAAAATAATATTTAGAAGTTTTTTTTTCAAGAATCTTCTACTTCCGGTTGTCCAATTATTACCAAAACCTTTTCAGATCTTCCCATGAATGTCCGATTGGGAAATACGTTGTTAAACAAATTTTAAGTCTTATAGTTTTTGAGTAACCGTCCTTCCAACATCCCACACACACACATCCACACACACACACACACACACACACACACACACACACACACACACACACACACACAGACATCATCGTAAAAATGTTAAAATCGGATTGTAGGGACCTTAAAACGTGCTTATTCAATAAAATCTGGATATGCGATTTTTAGCATGAATGCAATACCTCTCTTAGCGAGAGGTAAAAAACAAATTTACATTTTTATAATAATAATAATAGTTTATTTCATTTATTCAGTTCTTCTAACTACAAATATTTCTCAATATTTTGGGGTTTGAAAATTTACATGTTTACATTTAAGAATAACATTGATAAAAAATTCGTTTAAAAATATGTACCACATTTAATCAAGAATAAGAATATGAAATTGTTTTATTTCTACTATACAGGATGTTCATTTTATTTTGTCTACTATTGCTATCTCAAGAACTATAAGAGTCGGTTAAATTAGCAAACAATTTCTATTTTACGAGACTATTTTAATGAGCGTAATTTTTTTTTCAACCAGTGGTTTTCAAGTTGTAGCGACCAACTTGGTTATTTTGAACCATATATTTTTTATTTACTTATTACATGGAGGATTTTATTCTAAATTTAGTGATATTATATATGCATGCCCATAAATAACAATTTTTTTGAGAAAAATTCATATGAAGTTTTATATTAATTTGATTAAAAATGGCTACAATAAGTGTTCCGTGAATGTAGAAAATGAATAAATGTTATTTTTTACAGAATTACGGTGCCCTGACAGAAAGAAGTGAATATTTTTTTCTTTTAATTAATCATAAATGTCAACGAAAACAAAATATTCACATATTCCGGTCATGGTATTCTAATTCCATGTTTAAAAAATCTGTTGTGGCCAGCACAATACCTTCCGTCATTCTCGTGTATAATGTATAAATTCCATAATTTTTCTTACAAAAGATTCTAAATTTCCCGTAAAATTATTTCATAAACAAACTTTTCAAATTGCACTTGACACTGGCATCTTCTTCATCTTTAGCTTTTCCCATTCGTTAGGGGTCGCTATTTTTGCATGTCGTTCTCATTCAGTTCCTTTTCTCTCAAATCTTCCGCAATACAGTCCTTCCATCTTATCTTTGGTCTTCCTCTGTTCCTTTAACGTCCTATTATTAAACTATTCATTCTTGTTCCAATATAATTCTTCCTTTCTCCTCATGACATGTTCAAACCAATGTAATCGTCTTTCTTGTATCTTTCTACAAACTTGTAATACTAGAGTTATTTTCTTACCATATTTTTCCGTCTATTCCCCAATATCTACTTCAACATCCTCATATCTGCTACATTAATTTACTTTTTATTTATACTGACATCTGTCAATTTGAATTATATGAATTTGATACTAGTTCCCAAGTTTGGCATAGCTGGCTGAATTATAAAATTTAATTTCTTTAAAATTCTTTAACTCTGTATGTATTGAATATGAAGTATAAATTGTAATCAAATCGTATAGAGAATAATATATTCTTTAAGTTATAATAACGTTAAATGTCAATAAATCAAATTTAACTGTTAAATCTTCAAATGAGACTACTTCCGGTTGACCAATTATAACCAAAATCTAATCAGATGTTCTTCTGGATGTAAACTTGAGGAATACGACAAAATTATAATTTTTGGAATCGTGGTATTGAAGCTATGGAATCCGGAAATTTTGTTACACACACACAGACACACATACATACAGACATCATCGTAAAAATGGTAAAATCGTATTATATGGACCCTAAAACGTGCTTATTCAGTAAAAACTCATCATTGAATTTTTTGACCAAAGACAATACCTTCCTTACCTAAAGGTGACGGAAGGTAAAAATTAACACGTATTCATTTTTTCTTTCGTGGCACTCTTATTATAGCCATATTTTTATCAAATTAATATAAAACTTTATATAAATTTTTCTCAAAAAAGTTGTTATCAAGGGTAGGTATACAAATATAATGTCATTAATTTCAGAATAAAATTCTCTATCTAATAAGCAAATAAAAATAATGGTCCCATTTAAAAATTACAAAGTTGGTTCTCTTAGATTGAAAACCACTGGTTGAAAATTTTTACGGTCATTTATTTATTTATTTATTAACACCTGTATACTAACTATATCAGGCAAATGAAACTTTGATATTACCAAAGGGCGGTTTATAAATTTGAAATATATCCGCGTGCTAAACCTTTTTTAGGGCTTGTGTGAGAATATGTAAAAAGTAACACAGATTTATTAGTTTTCCTATTTCATTCAAAAATAAAAATATCACTTTGCCTAATTGAAGCATATGAACAATAGTTCTTTGTTTAACACAGGATTGCCAACGTTTGGGGAAGTAGCCATAATTTTTTCTAATAACATTTTTTTTGCGATCGTCCAGAAAACGAGCTGTTTCTGATCACTTTTTTGACCGAAAAATCCTTCTTTACTGAACTATCTCGGAAAATTGTCCATAATGAATGTTTACAAGGCGATCAGTTGTTTATTTATTTATTTCTTATTTCCTCGCAATAAAATATAAAATAATGCATACCTATAGATTTTTAATTATTCTTATTTTCAGGACCGCGAAAAAAATGTTGTATACTCAACATTATCTGAAAGAGTCTTTACTGAGCTCACAAGCTTTCCACATGCTTGCTCACCCAGTAAAGTATCACTTTCAGGTCTTGTTACGTAAAATTACTATTACATGGCCCTACTATTATTGGGTGTTTAGTAGATTGCTGTTTGGTTAGATTCAGTAAAATCGCATGACTACTATGGTATGGTGACCTGGTAGTATCTTATGTCTGCTATAGTCAGTGAAAATAAGTTATTAGATTTGGAATTTCTGTCACTCTTTTACATTGTAATTTAAAAGTTTCTTGTATGGCTCGAGGCGCCCCTGCATCGCGGGCGCTCCGGGTTTTCGCCCGGTTCACCCGCCCGTCCCACCGGCCCTGGCCGACTTCAGTATCAAAACCATTTCATCACTAAATCCTTACTGCTCATAACGAAAATTAACAGTTTTAGTAATTGCAAATGAAGTGGGAATGTTGCTAGCAAATTATTCAGATCTGAGTACAATTAAATATTCCTGTAAAATTAGCTTTTACCTTCTACATCTACTTTGTTAAAGATCTCTTCTTACCTGTCAAAGTCTGTGAGTCGGGAAGAATCTCTGAATCCTTTGGCGAAAGGATTACTGTCGATCTTCAACTTGGTAATCAACTGGTTTTGATAGGCAGTCACAGCCGTGAAGACAGTCTCCGGGAAGATGTATGTTCGGTATTCTTCCTGGTCCAGGTCTTGTATAGATGTTGCATGCTCTCGCCATTTCACTAGATGGATCCTTGGTTGGTAACGATGCATTGAGTTTAACACAATCTGCAACAAAAAGAAGAAAGAAAATTAAATCAATGTGAATTTTTAGTCCCATATTTCTAAAAAGCAGGGTGATCAACAATTTCAAAGAATACAATTCCCTGACATATCCGCAACTTTTCCTTGAAGATTTTTACCTTCCGTCACTTTTAGGTAAGGAAGGTATTGTCTTTGGTCAAAAAATTCAGTGATGAGTTTTTAGTGATTAAGCCTGTTTTAGGGCCCCTATAATACGATTTTACCATTTTTACGATGATGTCTGATGTCTGTATGTATGTATGTGTGTGTGTATGTATGTGTGTGTGTGTGACGAAAGGTTCGGATCGCATAACTTCAATACCACGATTTCAAAAATTATATTTTTTTCGTATTCCTCAAGTTTAATCCAGAAGAACAAGTGATTAGATTTTGGTTATAATTGGTCAACCGGAAGTACCCTCATTTGAAGATTTTAACAGTTAAATATGATTTTTTGACATTTAACGTTATTATAACTTAAAGAAAATATTATTTTCTATACGATTTGATTGCATTTTATATTTCATATTCAATAGATATAGAGTTAAAGAATTATAAAGATATTAAATTTTATAAATCAGCCAGCTATGCTAACCATGAAAACTGCTAATATATTCAGATAATTCAAATTGACAGATATCAGTATCAATGAAAAGTAAATGAATGTGGCAAAGATGACGATGTTGAAGTAGATGTTGGGGAAGATACGGTAAGGAAATAACTCTAATGTTACAAGTTTCTAGAAAGATACAAGCGAGATGATTACATTGGTTTGAAAATGTCATGAGGAGAAATGAAGAATATATTGGAAGAATGAATAGCTTAGTAATATAAGGTTGAAGAAACCGAGGAAGACCAAAGATAAGAAGGAAGGACTGTATCGCGGAAGACTTGAGAGGAAAGGAACTGAAACAGAAATGAGTGGAAGAAGAAAATATAAAATAGCGGCCCCTAATGAATGGGAAAAGCTAGAGAAGAAGATGTCAGTGTCAAGTACAATTTGTATAGTTTGTTTATGAAATAATTTTACTGGAAATTTAGAACCTTTTGTAAGAAAATTTATGTATGGAATTTATACATAATATACAGGATTGACGGAAGGTATTGTGCTGGCTACATCAGATTTTTTTTTTATTCGTCTTGCTGGCAATTGGCTCAGGGTTGATGAGCAAAAAATGGAAAGCATCCCATTCCCAATAAGTCAAAAAAGGGTAAAATTACTCTCCTTTGAAAAAATAACAAAAAAAAAATCCCTGACTAGTGATAAAATTGTCTGACTTTTACATACTAATTCTTTGAATTTTCCTGAGCTCTGACTATTGGCCACGCCGAAAAATGTGGTTTAATATGTTCAATATGCCCCTGATAGCAGCGCTACTCTGGTGGAGAAATTAGTAACAACACATGTACTACTATGCGTTATAAGTTAGGTTCCCTTATAGAGCGCTCTGGTACATAGAAAAATATTTCTTATAGAAGACAGCAAGGGCTACTTGCTCGCATCAAAAAGGATCTTAGAACTATGATAGATATTTTTACGTGATCATTGTCCACTAAAATACCATCTATACAGATGCAGAATTAGTAAAGTTGTAAATAACATCTGTCCTCTGCGAAGAGGACGAGGAAACTTCTGAACTCATTACATGTTCAGCTGTACCCGTAAGTTGATTCAACCATTTAAGTAAAAGGTACCTCACGGCTAATAAGATCAGAAATCTGACTCCATAAGCTGTAACGTTTTATAAAAAGTCTGGAATAACTTCCAGAGAACTTAATGGCCATGTTACAAAAGAGAAAAACGATTCAGCGTTTAAGCTCTTTTCCCACAATACAGGAGACAAATTTGCATGCTAATTTTTTTAGCAAAGAATATATTATATTAATTTGTTCCCAGTAGGAAGGAGTATTTTTTTCATTAGAAATAAAGTTGGCAAAGTTTTGGTGGAGCTTAGCAAAGTTTAATTTGATTTCTCATCTGGTGGAGATCTGGAGGAGCTGGTGAGTCGGCCATTGCTGCGGTGAAACACGCCAATGGCGCCGGGGGTCGTTGCCAGGCGACGCGTGGGGTTAGGGCGGACGCCTCGCACCCTCGCGTCGATCGATCCCGTGCGCGCGACGGCGACACTCCACACCGTCACCTCTACATACATGCACACCTGAACGAACGCTCAACGCTCAGGGTCTCGTCCTGTTTGATCTGTGGCAACTAATCCGCAGGATGATGTTAGTGCTGTAAGAACCGCTAGGGTCGTAAAGTGCAATTCGTTAATGACCAGTTGTCAAAAATACTATATTTTGATTTAGACTTTTCTGGTAATATTAAATAACAGGTATAATAATGAATTATCATATTTAAATAGATGAAATATTTAATTAATTTTCTTTAAATTTGAAAGTCATAATATTAAAATAATATAATGCAAAGCCTACTGTATTTAATAAAAATGTATTATTTAAATCATTCGCCATGTATTTTTTAATAATATAACATATGGATGTTTTTATACTTTTGGATAGCAAATTTCAGGTACTTTTCAAATTTGAATAAATATATAGGGTGTTTCATTTGAATATATAAAGTTGCATACTATTGCGTAAAATGGAACACCTGTAAACAAACCTATATTACAGATTTATAATCATTTTATATACGAGGGTCATTTCATAAATATTGCTCACAATTGTCAGTTTATTCATTTGTTTATTTTTATTACACTAATCTCTTTAAAATCCTTCAAAATAGTTTCCTTGCTTCTCACCGCCTGGGAAGCTTTACTATTCCATCCAAGACACCATCTCTGTTCACCTGTCGAATGCCTTGGGTAACGGCAGCATGAAGCTCTTCCAGAGGCAGAAAACGGTGTCCACGCTTAGACTGTTGCAGCTTTGGGAATAGGTCGAAGTCTGGTGGACTCATGTCTGGACTGAAGGGAGCATGAGGTAACTACCGAATTCACGCAGTTTTTCGGTTATGACATTCCCGTTGTGGGGGGCAAGCATTGTCATGGACAATGAGTGGCCCAGCCTCGAGCAACTGAGGTCGGGTTTTGCGCAATATTCTGCGCAGTTTTTGATTGAAGGCTCTATAATAAACTGCTGTAACACTTGTTCCACTTCGAATAATTCCTTTGTAATCATAAGCAATGATCATCATCACTCCGATTTCAACTCCGGCTCAAAATCTCTAACCCAACGTTTCATCAATAGCGACTATTCGTTACAAGAATATTTGACCTTCAACGTCGAATCTTTGTTTCAGTAAGGTTGCAATGTCTAAGCGTTTTTGCTTCTATTCAGTAATATCCAAGACACAGGCTATGTTTTAGCTGACGTTTGTGTAAAACAGTTTACACTATAGTTGAAAACAAAACACACACGCTCCTTTCCCAAGCCTTCTACTACAACTGACGTAAATGTCACTATTGTTGAATGTTTCAATTCGCAGTGTTGCCAACTTGGGTATTATTTATGAAATGATCCTCGTAAAACAAACTTCGTTTGAATTTTTTTTTTATAATATTTAAAATAATCGAGTTATTGAAAAAGAACAAACCGATATGAATCCCTCTGTATTGTAAAAAAAAACTTTTCTATGACTCCCTTCTTGAAAGGGAAAGATAAAGACATATCGGATAGCATTAAACCAACCTGCAGATCTTTTGTATAACAACCAATCAAATCAGATTGCACTGCACTAACGTTGAGTAGTTACATCTATTTGCCACCCCGCAGTCTTTTTATAGAGAGATCAAAACATTGTGTCAGGACGCGCCCGTTGTATTATCACTTCCTTCCAAGAACGGACATAAATTATTACAACAAATAACGCGTTTTCCCGTCCCCGGACAGGTGCTTATAATAAAAATTTATTTGATTACCGCAGTTATTTTTGGGAGGTTGGTTGTTTATGTGGTGGACAGGCCACGGCCATGGGCGCTGCGCTGCGCTGGGCACAAGCACAGGTGACACGTCGGCCGTAAAACCAACTAGCTGCACAACAGGCGGACGCTGCTCGCAGCGGGACGCCGACGACGACGGATTGAGAAGCCCTGACTTACAACACACACGACATCGCGACCCGCATCGCTTCCAAACAACACGGACGACAATCTAACACATCTCAACGATATTTTCAACTAAATTATACTCCACGAATGGTAGTATTTGGTCAAAATCTGCCCAATATTCTGGAACGCAGTAATACATACTAGTAAACATTTCACTTTAAACAATATTTTATTGTTGGGAATTTGGATATTTGAGCGTTAGTTCGGACTCTTTTTTCGATGGATCGATCGTTCATGCATTTTTTAGTGTAGCAACACGCCACTATCACAAATATGGCTTAGTGTAAGCACAACCAATGTCAATTTTTGAACAAAATGAGATTGATTGTGAAATACAAGAACAACAACCAAATTCTAATTGTCAACGAATATATAACAATCGGTATTTATCATAGTACCAATACCAATGTCATGTTACAAAACAAAAAAAATCTGATGTGGCCAGCACAATACCTTCCGACAATTCTGTATAAATTTTCTTGCAAAAGATTCTAAATTTCCAGTAAAATTATTTCATAAACAAACTATGCAAATTGCACTTGTCACTGACATCTTCTTCTTCTTCTTTAGCTTTTCGAATTCGTTAGGGGTCGCTATGTTTTATTTTCTTCTTCCACTCATTTCTGTTTTGCGTGTCATTCTCATTCAATTCCTTTTCACTCAAGTCTTCCGCAATACAGTTCTTCCATCTCATTTTTGGTCTTACTCTGTTTCTTCAACCTTCTATTTCTAAGCTATTCATTCTTCTTCCAATATATTCTTCATCTCTCCTCATGACATGTTCAAACCAATGTAATCGTCTCTCTTATATCTTTCTAGAAACTTCTAACACTAGAGTTATTCATTCCTTACCATATCTTTCCGTGTCTTCCCCAACATCTATCTCTACATCGTCATCTCTGCCACATTCATTGGAACATGTGTCAATTTGAATTATCTGAATATATTAGCAATTTCCATGGTTAGTATAGCTGGCTGATTTATGAAATTTAATATCTCTATATCTATTGAATATGAAGTATAATATGCAATCAAATCATATAGAGAATATATTCTTACCTTTCGTATACGATAAATTAAATAAATATTCTTTATAACCAAATTATTAAGTAGCATTTGCCCAAAGTAGAATGACAGTCATCAAAGAATAAAATCCGTGAAGATATTTTTTTAGTAAAGCAAAAATGTCTTTCCTCATAAAATATAACCTGTCTAAGTTATAATATAATTTAGTGCGTATTAACAGCCACTTGTAGCCTGTGCTTCTGGCGCATTCATGCCACATATCCTCCCCCTTAACCACCCGTTTACCACCCCGAACTGATTGGTTATCGACGCACATATCCCGGTTACTGCTCGGCGTACGTGTGAATTAATCTGCGATTAAAATGAATTCACACCCCTTCTTGTTCCCTATATCCGACGGTCGACGAATATCTCGATGAATGATAAAAAGATACACTCCAACATCCTTCACACTTGTAATGCGAAAATAATGTTTATTTCATACAAATATTTATTTTATTATTTTTGAATAATCTCCATATGATTTTACAATTAGTTTAACTATATTATTTTTATTAATTCCACACACGATGTAGACACGCTGAAGCGGAGATTCAGAGGCTTGGTTTGAAGCTTGAAAAATTGGTTTGGTCTGGCATGAAAACTCATGAAAAATCAAACCAAGCCTGATATTTTAAAAAGCTTGAAATTTCAAGCCAAGCTAAGCTTTCATTTCGAGCTCAAGTCAAGCCTAATACACTGATCAACAAAATTAGGGGAACACTTCTTTGAACGCCTACAATTTTTATCTCCCTTGGTAAAATCTAGCGATGCGATATGGACCCGAATAGATTCGGTTTCGGATCCAAAAATATCCAGCTATTTGGATAATTGAATGTTAAAGTATCCGGATCTCGAATCCAAATCTCATTATCGGATTTTGGATCCAGATCTAATTATCGGATTTTGGATCCGAATCTGAATATTGGATTTTGTATCGGATCTTAGATTTTAATATGAGTATGTCATCTTAAAATGTTACTTTATATGTGTAAAAATAGCAATTTGTATTATTATTCATCATTTACTGAAGTGCCACTTTCCTCAAAACTCAAAATAGTTATTCTTCGAAAAATACCTTTAAATGTCATTTTTCGCGATTTATGTTCTTATGAAAATAAAAGATTATTAAACTTTAATAATATATTTTATAAATACATTTATAAAATTATCTATTTTAATAAATCCCGCAGCCTATGATTTATATATAAACAGATCTACTTGGTTACACGGTTGAGATATTCAAATGTATCTAATTGACAGATAAATGTCACTGTCAAAAAATTAATCATTACATATTACAGGAAATAAAAGTCAATGTCACAATATAAATTTGAATTTATGTAACGGTAAGATTTTCGAGTAGAAAATATGATCAATAGCTATATTATTATACAAAACAAAAAATAATACATTTGCATTATTGGTAAATTTGTAAATATTTACTAAAATAAATAAAAATTGCATAATTGCTAATGATTGACATAAAATTTTGTTGCTTTATTTTTTACCTCTCGCAAATTAAAATTTGGATCCGGATCCGTAAACAAAACATCGAATCTGAATCCGGATCAAAGTTCAAATCCGGATTCAAATTCGAATTAAATTTTCGAATATCCGCTTCAATATCCGAACGTCGGATATCCGAGGTTCCGGATATTCTGAAATCCGGGTACGCGGATCCAAGTTTTGTCGGATCCTCACAGTACTACTTAATACTACTACCTATAATCATTTTGAAGCTGTGACGTCAAAGTTTCTGTGCGAATAGTTTTTATGAATGGTGGATTTATACAGCGTAAGCCGTAACGTACCATGCCGTGGCGTATTGTGCCGTATAGTAACGCGAGATTTTTCTAAGCTATTTTATACAGAACTTTTACGGTACATTTTCGTATTTTATCGTAAAAGTATGTTCATGCTCTATCGGTACAAGTGTACGTCAGATTTGTATTTAATAGGTTATTTTATTCGTAGTACTCTATATTTCATTATATTTTCATTTAATATAATAATCTAAACTTTTACACTTGACACATTTCACTCATGTCAGCCACAGTCACACAAAACAGACTATAATAATTTTCGTAATATCGCAACGTACCGTAAGATAGAAATATAAAACTTGGCGATCTTTGGATTTTTGACACGTTACGGCACGGTACGTCACGTTACGGCTTACGTCTGTATAAATCAAGCATAAAATGTGACAAAAAATATGCAACTTGTTTATGGTACCGGATCAATTTTCATGGAACTATATGAATAATATATTTACGAGAAAATTAGCAAGTAAATTCGAAGAAGTGCGTAAGCGTAGAGAATTCCCCAGAAAATATGTAGAGTGTTAATAATGTATGAGGTATCATCGTCAGCGACTTTTACACCTGAAAGTTATAACCTCGTCCTCGGAAAGAATAAAATCAGTAGCTTGGCTGCCGGAGGCCTGGTGGCGGTAGCAGATAATGCACTGTGACCGTATTTGGCTGATAGCCATTGAGATGCTGCACGCTTTAAAACGGTCGATAAAATCCACGACGTACGTTGCGAATCGTTCGGACGCTGCGCTCCTCACGTCATCGTAAAAGTTAAACAATGAAAATAAATAACTGCGGTAGCGAGCGCAGGCCGGTAGCCAGCCAGGTATGCTATGCTGGGCCGTAAAACGCGAGAGTTACTGTTCGATGCGATGTGTCAGAGGTGTGACCTGCGCACGCGCACTCGCTAAGACTAATTCTCCGTGTCACTCCTGACTTATGTCCACGCTGTCTTTACCGCAGATAACGAGGACGACGGACAATTGATATATGGACCGAAACGGATGCGTACTTCGCTTTTGTTTCCAGAAGTCAGCACGCAAAATAGAAACAATGAACGCTCAACGCTGTCATTGCGCCTTCAAAATGATTCTCCACGTCTCACAAGAATAATAATACAAAACGAACTGTTGAAAGAACATTAACATTTTCAATTATCTATGGAATTTTGTACTCACTGGAATTTTACTTAAGTAGCATGATCTGTGGTTGTAGAGAGTCTTAAATGTTTTTAGTTAAGCTGTAATAATTTTTTTAATATTGTGTGACGTACATATCTGTACCCAATCCATGTTTGGGGTGTCACTTTGTATTAGCAGCAATTTCAATGTAGTGTTCCGTGGGTGTAACCACCAAAGTGACGTTTAGAAAGTTTTTTTTTGTACTCGTATTCGTCTTGTATTTTATTTTTATTTTGCTGTATTTTAAATATGTAAAAATATCTGATGTGGCCAGCACGTTACCTACCGTCAATTCAGTGTATTATGTACAAATTCCATATATAAATTTTCTTGCAAAAGATTATATATTTCCAGTAAAATTATTTCATAAACAAACTATGTAAATTGCACTTGACACAGACACCTTCATCCACTTTTTCTATTTTGCTTGTTTTCCTCATACAGTTCCTTTCGCAATACAGCATTTCTATCTTATCTTTGGTCTTCCTCTGTTTCTTCTACCTTCTACTACTAAGCTGTTCATTCTCCTTCCAATATATTCTTCATCTCTCCTCATGACATGTTCAAACCAATATAATGGTCCCTCGTATCTTTCTAGAAACTTCTAACACTAGAGTTACTATTTTATTATGAAAATATGATTTTACATGTAAAAGTATTATATTCCGATGTCATGGTCAACACCCTGTATGTATGGCTAACAAGCAATTTAATAATATAATTAATAAAAAAACTACGTATATTGTATAGTCCAATATCCAATTTTTGAGCACCAATAGAAGCCTGTGTCATTCAACATATCTTTTATTTTCATAAGAACGTACGTGGTTTCTTTCAGGCGTTGCATTATAAATTCAAACACTTATTTTACTTTCCTTGTTTCGTTATTTTCTGATTTCATTTACTTGAAAATGGGTCTAATTTTAATATACATAAATGACTCCATTTTCTAATTTATTACTATAGTGAAGGACCACATCCTAATATTTAAATACAAATTCCACATTAACTTTATAGTTAATTAATAAATAAAAAATGATTCCGGTCATATTTTTAAGGAACAAAATTATCAATTTTTTGTACTATATATCGCTCTCTTAATTTAAAGATTGGATGAGTAGAACATATCAACTTTAATTCGATAGCTTTTATGATTATTAGACGAGGCATATTTTAGTGTATTTATGTAATAATCTTGTAATTTATATAATTATATGATTATCATAAATGATCATATAATTATTTGATCGCATTTCGGCATCAAAATCATCATCATTATCAAAAATTAGTAAAATTAAAACTGACAATTTCATCTCTCCTTGATGTCAATTTCAACACAAATCATGAAATAATTTTCATAAAATTACCTAAATCCACATTAATTGCATTTCGCACAAATTAACAACCTAATGCGTACATGTAAAAAATGACATAATCGTTGTCGACCATTAGCGGACAACAAATTAATACCAAATATGTGGCTGGGGTGCTATGCACGCACATGAATAAACAATCATAGGGGATTTCCACGCCCGCAGTTGGCAGATTTCAATTGCTCGATGTTGCTGGACCTCCGGTATGGAATGGATAATCCAACAATTTATCGAACGGTGGGCGACTAGCCGACATGCAAAATCGTATTACACATACATACAAACGCTGATAGCGTTTTACAACGAGATTTCAAATGCTCCCATACCAGTACATCCAGGGTCCAGGGGCTAATTTAGGCGAAGGCAAAAAGGTATTTGCTTTGGGTTTTGGGTCCGTGCCTGTAGAAAATTGGGGCCTGTAATTCGCGAAAGACGTTAACTTATTTATTTTGAAACTATGAAATAGGTAATTTTTTTAAAATATGTTTAATTACAATAAAGAAAAATTGATTACAATAATGAAAATGGCTAATCACATAAAAAAAATATAATAAATGAGACTGTACGCTTTTACTCTAAGGCGAACATGTACAAATTTGTATCAAGGCATAGAATAGTGAATTGTATGTTTACAGTATCTCAGTTTGTCTCTCAAAGAATTTTAATTACAACAAAAAATTACTTAATTGGAATAAAGAAAATTTAATCTTAATAATGAAAATGTACATATGTATCAATGCCTGTACATAATTTTGTGAATATATGTTTTTCTTAGGGTCTCTCGTTTTATTTTTTATTTTTTAATAAATTACGATTGCAACAAAGGAATTTACAAGAAAGAAAATTGAATTATAATAATGAAAATGGTTAATCAGGGGTAGGTGGTAATTTTTCAATGTCTGAAAAATATATTTTTAGATAGCTGTTACATAAATAGTTGATTTACGAATCCTTTGGTAACCGTAAAGTATCACTTTTTATTTCAACTTCTGTGAAAGACTACTTTGCGGCCATATTTGCTTTACGAAATGAATTGTCAAACGTTTGTTTAAATAGCAAATAAATTTAGTGTTGTATTACATGTAGCTTCATAAATTTTAAGCGGGAATAATGAAAAAATCGTTGACGCTAGTCGCTATCGCTCATTTTCTTGCTCAACAAATTAATTATTGTATTTATTTTATTTTCATTTTTAGGTTGTAAAATATTTTGACAGTATGCAAATTGTTTTGTAAATTGTCAAGATGAGAGTATGATACTCTATAAAAGACATGAATCAATCAGATATGAAATATATTTTTAAATAAAAAGTTATAAGTTTGTGATAGTCATGGTCGCCTAAAAAAAAATGTGTGCACCTCAGTTTAAAAGTTTTTTTTTTAGTCTCAACCGATTTGCTGGCCTCGGCTGCAAACTTCAGATTCGGCCAAAAAAGAGCACTTTTACAATCTTGAGACACAAATAATTACTTTGCCTAGGACCCGTAAAAGCCTAAATTAGGACGCGGGGTGTCCTTTGTAGAGACACAAACATAAATTTGCATTGTTAGCTTTATAAAACCATTTTCTCTAACAATAATGCATCTTTCTGATATATTAACTTTGAATATCAGTAAATATACAGTACCTATTAATTTAAGTGACTGAAAGAATCGAAATCTGCGAATGCAAGCATATTGGCACACCCAGAAATGGGTAAAAAGCCGTGAATCGTGCGTAAACTCTTTCCAATGTCCTGCATCTTGCATAAATTTTGCACCTTTCTTCGTTAGCGTTTTCTCTACAATCCCACCCAATCTTTTTTGGACTTACTCGTCCTTTCTTTTCTTTCATTTTGGTTATAGAAACCTTCGCAGGTCTCTTGTCGTGCTTCCTTACAAGATGTCCTCATCAACTCAGCACTTTTTTTTCTATAAACTAGTATCGATTCCTTTCCTAGTTCTTTCCTTACCTACAGTGCCGCTCCGAGGATAAAAGGCGCCTTGGTGCAAAATTATATTTTAGCGCCCCCATGATGTATAATTTACAAAATTAATATATGCTTTCTTCGAAAAATGCTAAATTTAAAATATTGATGAAATTTCCTTCTTGTAATCAATATTATTACGTTATAATCAAAATCGTTTGTTGTAATCAACAATTTTACAGTTATAGTTTACAACAGAACAATGCTCGAAAACTATCCGTTTGGCAGGATATTTCTTTTACTTTCTTTCTACTAAATTTTATTAGTAAAACAGGGAAATCCAATATCGACAGAAAAGAAAAATAAAATTATCTCATTAAATATTTCAGAATTATTGCAAATCATAAGCATTTGATTCTTCGGAAAATGATAGTATTTAAATATTGGATTCATTGTCGGATTTATTCTTGTAATCAATATTTTTGAGCTATAATCAAAATATTCTTTGTTGTAATCAACAGCTTCAGTTATTATTTTAATATAACAATGCTAATGCTAGAAAAATATCCGTTTAGGCGGATAATTAATGCAAACAAATTTATAAAAATATTGTTCACTTCTATTACTTTACTGTGTAAGTTTTATATTTTTTTTCTGTACGAATAAGAGCATTTTACAAACATTTACTACTTATTTTTTACTGTCTTGAATTGGCGCCCGTTATGGTCAGAAGCATTTGTGCCTATCTATGTCTCTGTTATTTCTTACTACATCTGGCATCGTGACATCTTTGACTCTTCTTAAGTACGAGTACTTTATTCCTAATACTGGTATTGTATTTTACTTTTTGTTCATCTTGTTATAACCTATGATTCACTCCTGAGATTCGTAGAATCACATTCAAGCTTTTGTAAAAAATAAAATCTACGAAACTATTTTCTATAAACTGTGTCCTCATTGAAATTCCCCTGCCATATCCGTAAGTTCTTGATTTAAATCTTGATTGATTATTTCAATCACGGTAGCCGAACCAGCTAACTTGTTAGTCGTTAGTTGATTAGGCTTACTAAACACTCAAGTCCATACGTCCGTAGCCTACTGCGCAGAGAACAATCCCTCCATATGTTGAGCACAGCAGGGGACCAACCATGAACACTTGAACTTTAAAGCATGCTGGGTGTTACTTTATGCTGATTGTTGACATAACTGTGGTGTGACGCGAGGGATAGCAGGCTGTGATTGACAGCTGACTGCGGCGGGAGCTTAGTCTTTTGTTGAGGGAATCTAGATAGCTTGATTGGACCAATTGAATTAATCTCGGTTGAATTTATGAGGATTATTGTTGCCAATGGAGGATTTTCTTTTGAATAACACCGCTTTGCAACCAACAATTTGTTCAGAAGATTCTTGGGACAGTGATATTTTGAAGCCCTGCTACTAAAATTTGATTACAACAAAGAATTGCTTGATTACAACAATGCATTTGTATGCGTCATATAAATTGAGAATTATTTATTGCAAAATGAACTTGAATTAAATCCGTTAATTAAGAAATAAAAAAAAACTTACTTAAATTGGCAATTAATATTAGAAATTAATGAAAATTATTTTTTCTTCTCCCAAGAAAATGATTGAACAAAAAACTTTTGGACAAAAGAGAGCAATGAATAAAACATTATTCATGAATAGATGATTAATACAGTGAAATTATATTGTAATGAATTTTGATGTGGCCATGAATCGGTTGAGAATGATCTAAAGTCCAAATGGTTAAATATTTGATTTTACCATAACGAAGGATGAAAATTTTAGTAATTGCAAGTGAAGAGTAGCAACTAAATTGCTTTCTTTCATGGCTAGTGCGCCAATGCGGTAATCCGCCACTAGGTATGTCTTGGGAATATTATAACGGAAAACTTGTCTTTCCAAATGTGGTATCTACGATTATATATTCATATATGTACATATTACAACGAAAATATTTTTGACATTGACTAATCGATCTGGTAAGTATATTCACCTAATACAGTGTAATGGATAGCGTTTGTTTAATATTACTTACGGCGACTAATGAAATCAACTACACCGTTCCCACGTATTTCAAAATATCAAATAATTTGTTGCAATATTGCATTTTGCATTCTTCAGTATTTTAATTAATTAGAGTATTTAAATCGCGTTTACTTAAGTACAAGAATAATCCAGTTGTAAATTATATTTTTGACATTAACATAGAGTTAACAGTCTATATGATCGAAATAAATTATGAAAATGTGAAAAGATGTCAGCCACAAGGATTTGAACTAAGGACTATTACTTTGCCGGAGTAACGCTCTACCAACTGGACCGATAGGGCCAAGAGTAATTTCTAATTCACAATGATGTTTAAATGTAGTGGTAATCCATCCCCACATCATACAACGTGACACAAAACTGTATTCTCCAAAGAGAGATACATTAGCGGTTAAATTGGAAGATAATGCTCAGTTGGTAGAGCGTTACTCCGACAAAGTAATGGTCCTTGGTTCAAATCCAGGTGGCTGACATTCTCTTTCATAATTTATTTCGAAAAGTCCCTGTATACAGTAAAAGATTGTAGATATAATATAAATTATTTAATTTCTCGTCGTCTAGTCAGTCTTTTCTATTTGACATAAATATGAATTGCCGATCACCCAGTACAAGAAACAGTGAATTTGGAAATGACATGCTTAACTTTCATTGACGCGTGCATATCCAACATGCAGGCGCCCTACATGCTGATTGCATTATATAATTCACTTGCGCGGTCTGTGTCTTGCGTTAACCAAATTAATTTAATGTAAATTTTATTATTACATATCGTGCAAATGAATAATCTTCATTATTGAGACGCTTTTACAAATAGTAAAAAATGTTCTTTTGTCTTCTGGTGGCACCCCCTTTCAACTTTAAGACTCGCTTACCACACCCTAGATCCAGTCCTGGGTGTTTACATGAGTAGTTTTCAGAACCACGAATTTTAGTTTTGGTTTGAAATAAATCAAACCCGTTTTGACATTGTATACATGAAACTAAAAACTTTTTGAAAACAGTTTCAAAACTGCAGAACAGGCTAGAATCGGTTTCAGAATCATAATTCGGACTGTTTTGGTTCCACAACTGAGTACCTACCGATTTTTGTCGGTTCTGAAATCGAATCAGTTTCAGATTCGGAACTGCACAACGGTTAGTTATAAATGTAAAATTTTAATAACCGAACGCCCGGATGTTCCAGAACGAGAATCGGATCTAAATAATTGGAACAGTTTCCACCACTAGTTAAATACAACCTCAAAAATATCATCACTTTGATAAGTAATGGCGCTCAGTCGCAAATTCGACTTTATTATTAACATTTGACATCCTTGTTAGGCATAGAAACAAAATTTCAAATAGATCTGACAAATAGTACATTTTTAATAGCGTTCGAAAGCACGTAAGTTTGTATTTTTTTATACCAATGAAAAAAGTGAGTTCAGTGTGTTGATAAAACACTACTTTTTACGTGGAAAACTATTAAGGAAACTGAAGAAAAGCTAAAAAAGTATTATGGGGACTCTAATCCGTCACTTGGAATGGTTTACAAATGGTTCACTGTATTTCGTTGTGGTCGTACGAGCACGCATGATTCTGTGTGCCCAGGTTGTCCCAATAACGTCACAATTGAAGAGATGGTTAATAAAATCTATGATATCGTGTTGGACGACCGCCGACCGAAGATAAGCGAGATAGATAATATGGTAAACATTTCAGACGAACGTGTGTTAAATATCCTGCACGAATATTTGGGCATGAAAAAGATACCTTCAAGATAGGTGTTTGGATATACACAAGTGCAATCCAAGTGAATTTTTGCGGTTTCGTAACCATTGATGAAATATGGATACATCAGTGTACACCAGAAATAAAAAAAAGTCAAATCAGTAGATTTATCCTAGCGGACGCGCTCCCAAGAAGGCAAAACCGGTTCGATGGACCGGAAAGGCCATACCAACGATTTTCTAGGATTCGCAAGGTATAATTTTCATCGACTATTTGGAAAAGGGAAAAACGGTCATAGGACATTTCGATACCGCTTTATTGAACCGATTTCATGTTGAATTGATGAAAAAGCAGTTCCATTTGTAGAAGAAAAAATGCTATTCCACCATGAAAATGCACCAGCTCACTCGTCCGCTATTTTAATGGCCAAATTGTGCGAATTGTGCTACGAACTGCTTCCTCATTCATTTTACTCTTTTGATTTGGTCCCCAGTGACTTTTTCCTCTTTCCAAACATAAAGAAATGGCTAAGTAGAAAAAGATTCGCATCGAACAATGAGGTTATTTCTGAAATGAACACCTATTTTACAGAGTTCGAAAAATCGTATTATTTGGAAATGAAGTTGGAATATCGGTAGGCTAAGTGTGTTGAGTTACGTAAAAAAAGACTATCTAGAAAAATAAATTTAAATTGTAAAGAAAAAAAATCTTTCAATTCAAAGTCACTGACTTATCAAACATGGCTGGATGTGTACGGAATCTCAGAGTTTTCGTGGAGTCTCTTATTGTAATATTGAATTTGTTTCGATACAATTAGATTAGTGCATTTTGTTCGGAGTATTGAATAATTTGATGCTTTGACAGATTTCGATAAATGAACAATGAGCAATATGTGTCCATTTGAACTGGAATTATTCATATTGTTAATATTTTATTTGAAGTTGTGGCAGCAGCTTTGTAAATATTTCCTCCCATTCATTCTGCATAATATTCCAATGAATCTATAGAGTTGATCATTTAGTAAATTCTTTACATAACAACAAAGCAGTAACAAATAGACGGTGACAAAAAGTGTGGAGTCCAGTGGTGAGTTCCCCAGCTGTGCAGCTCGCCTGGCTGTAGTCACCACTGCGAGGTGTGATGGTTTACGAGGCTCTAGCATAGCACTACCTGTGCCTGTGCGTGGATAATGGCTCCAAGCGCGTGGAATGTCGCTGCAGCCTGATCACCTCGCTACACAAATTGTCGCCAGAACTCCGAGGGGGGTCGGACCACCGCGGATACCAGACACTCCCCACACAACACTTACATTCATATGAGCAGGATACTTGAGAACATACAGGATGGATTGTAGGAGTTCATTCTGATGCACAGCGTATATGATGACTATTTTATTTGTAACATTGTAACATATCGGAGCATAGTTTCAGCAAGTCTGTTTCCACTTTAGTGAATTGGCTTTTGTTGGCTTTCACAGCAATGAATTTCTTAAAAAGATTGTAAGCGTTGGGAGACAAAACCATATTCGTATTTTGCAATATTCCATTTAGTGCAGTGCTAGAAAATTTTGCCTGGCGATCGCATGACGTACAAATGATGTCACTCTAATATTTCGATACTGCCTGACGTATTGCCTGGCGATCACATGACGTGAATTTTACGTCATGCGATCGCTAGGCGATACGGCAGAGTTCCAGCACAGGAGTTATTACGAGAGCAGCACTAGACGCATCATTATTATTTGTGGGGTTATGTAAACTATCATTATTGGTATTTTTGAATTAATCTATAGGTACATTGGATTTTTTGGGAGATGGTGAACTCATGATTCATTGTTTCGACTATTGCTTTGATTCAAACTGATAATAGTAAACCAATCTGTAGTAACAAACAAGACTCAGTTAAATATAAAGCGGCGTATTTCGTAATGTAGTATAGAAATTAATTATTAAGTAGAGCCGCCGTGTTTTTCGGGCTGTGATTCGCAATCTAAATCATCAAAGTGATCATGATTAAGAAAAAGTATGTTTTCTCGATTCCTACTCGTTATCCCCACTTTCTCATTTTGTGATCACCAGACAACCTTCCCCTTTCCCTTCTGAATCATCCTTTTTGAGTGATCACACAGATTCATTTCAGAGCAAATTTAAAAATAGCTAACGACGATAACTTTTCGAGCTTAGAAATTAATCAAATTGGAGTTTATTGCATCAAAGGAAATATTATTTTCCTATAAAAGCATGCCATACTTTTGAAAACATTGAAAATATGTTACATAAAAGATTTGTTTTTAGTAAACATAGTTCATATTTTACCAAGAACTTTTTTTTTACTTCTATAAGATCAATTTTTAATGTGCTGACTATAACACTTGACAGTAGATTATTTATAAAATAAAATAAATTAGTTTGCATTGGTCTGCATATAACATTTGACGCTAGATGGCTGTTTTCTTGATATAATTTATAAATCATGATTCAAAAGGAAGGAACACGGCTTATATAGTTTCTCGTACGCACACTGTAGTGCAGTGATTCTCAAAGTTGGCAATACCGCCCCCTTTTGGACGCTGGATAGGTCCAAGGGGGCGATGGTATCCTTAGGGTTAACGGGGGGGGGGCATTGAAGAGCAGTAAGTGGGCGATGAGATCTAAAAAGACCAGTAAGAAAGCACTCAAAAAAGTTAACCGACTAAAATATTTTTCCTCTTGAATGTACAAATATATCGTCGCAATAGTTTAAAATTTTCAGTCCCAAAGTGATTTATTTCGAAACAAGATTTTAGGAATTAAAATATAAAACATGGTTTGTTTTTTAATACTCGAAGTATCGAAATAAACCGATAAAACTGTCCTCAATACAAAGACTTAAAATTATAATAAAACCACCATATTTCAAAATAGAAACACTCCCTGGTTTCATGAATGCTGGAAGCTGGATTTTATACATTTTATTTGATATTCATTACAGAAAATATTAATGCACTTTCAGCGAACATTACAAAATATTACATCTCCGTCGGACAATACTGATTTATCTCTATTTATTGATTTATCAATTCCTTTTTTGTAGAGCATAAAATTCTGTATCTGAATCAACAATCAAAATTAATTTTGCATGCTTTGAAAATGCCGAAATTAGGTATGAAAATATCAAATATCACCCCAAAAATAGCAATATGTGCCCCTTTTCGTAACCATCGAAAAACCTTGTTTGAACGTTTGTCTCAATATTTCCGGCAGTTTTTAAACTAAAAATTTATGTTTCTCGTTGTTCCTTGAGGAATACTTAACTTTTTTTTGCAATTTTTTGCCCAAAAAGCCCAGTTTTATGGGTAACACTAATAGTATTTCGCAATATTAGATGATAAAGAGTTTCTCTGTACTTTTTTAACAATCGTAATCGTACTACATATTGACATGTCAATAATACGTTTTAATTAGTTTCTTAATGCAAGCTCAACAATATATTTGAACAAAAAAATTACGCATCACTGTTTTGATTAAGATATAAACATTTAACAATTTATGCCAGAATTGCCAGAGATGTAATGTCTTATATTTTGTTATAATAATTATTGTAGTTGGTATACAAACTAAATATTGTTAATTAATTGCTAAAATTACATTGTAATTGATTTTCTATAAATAATTTGTATTTAATAAATATTAATTCTGAAAAATAATTATCTGTCCAAAATTCTTTGGTCCAATTTACGTGTGATAGGGCTAGTAAATATTTGTAATTTATATGTTTAATAAAATTAGATGATACTCGTATACAAATTAGAAAACTTTTTTACAAATATTTTAGGGTCCCGCTAATAACGTTTTCCCGAGACCCCGCGAATCTTCCAGGCGGCCCTAAACAGCACTATGCCAAACAAAGAGTTTAGAGACATTTGCGACATACTTATAAAACGATTAAAACATTAAAGAATGCCAGATGTTGATAGTTACTGATTTCTCCCCCAGGTTATTTAATTACAGCAACCGCATTTTCAAGGTGCGACCATCCCAATAATTGTCGCGAGAACATGTGTAGTAGCTAATTGCCCTTATGTATTCAGATGCGGGTGACAGACAAGACAAGACAACTCACCTGTCCATTCTTATCCATCTCGTTGTTGGTGAGCTTGACCTTCTCGAAGGAGACAACCTGCTTGCGGAGCTGCTCCCCAGAGAAGGGCGAGTCGGGATGGGCGTAGAGGCGGCATGGCGCGGGTGGGTCTGCTTTGCCGGCCACCAGCCACGAGCTGCGGTGGTATGCGTAGCGGTAGCGCTTGTTGTCCACCGGCACGATGTCCAGGAGGACAGCGTACCGTTGCTCGGGACGCACACCAGTGAATGATACCCTCAATGTTGGAAACATGCGCCTGCAACAGAAGTGGCGTGAACGCACACCTTGTAATGATCTGACAGAGAAGTTACCAAATTAACACATCATTAAGATACAATAATGAATAATTATGGTCTTCAAACATCAGCTATACACATTTTTCATCATAAATCTGTTTTGTAAATTTTGCGTTACTATTAGCAGAACAGAATGCTTTGTACTTTGTTTTTACCTTCCGAAGGTATTGTTTGGTCAGAAAATTCGATGATGAGCTTTTAATAAATAAGCACGTTTTAGGATCCCTAGACTACGATTTTACTATTTTTACAATGATGTCTGTCTGTTTGTATGTATGTGTATGTATGTGTGTGTATTTGTGTGTGTGTGTGTGTGTGTGTGTGTGTGTGTGTGTCTGTCTGTGTGTGTGTGTGGTGTGTGTATGTGACAAAAAATTCTCTTTTGATAACTTCAATACTACAATTCCTAAAATTATTATTCTTTCGTATACCTCTTCCTTAGGCATGATTAGATTTTGGTTATAATTGGTTAACCGGAAGTACCCTCATTTTCTTGAAAAAAATCATTTAAACATCATTTTTTAAATTTCTTGGGTATTTCTTGACTGTTGGTATGATGTAAAGGTTACAGATAATTAATTGGAGTTGCAGTCTGGTGAAAAAATGTTTATTAGGATCTATTTAACATTCCGACGTTTCGATGATGGTTCATTTGCAATCGAAACGTCGGAATGTTAAAAAGATCCTAATAAACATTTTTTCACCAGACTACAACTCCAATTAATTATCTGTAACTTTTACATCATTTTTTAACATTTAATGTTATTATAAATATTAAAGAATCTTTTATCCTCTATATGGTTTGATTGCATTGATTACTTTAATCCCAATGGGTATAAATTAAAAAAATATGAAGAAATAAAATTTCATAAATCAGCGAGCTATACTTTAACCATGGAAACAACTTCTATATTCAGATAATTCTGAGTGCAATTTAGTATGTTTGTGTTATAATTTTACTGTAAATATATAATCATTTTCAAGAAACTTTCCGAATGAAATTTGCAAAAGTACCTAGAACTAAAGGAAGGAAATGTGCTGTGTATGTATTATTTATATATATATATATATTATTTCAAATGATTTTAATAATATAATCTGATATGCACATTACCTCTGTAAAATCCTGATAAAAACGCGTCTATTTTTGTTGATTAATACAAAATTATGCATAACAGTGGCAGTTTCCGTTGCGATTTTGTTCAATATTTACACATTTACAGATCTGTAAGACAACATATTTTTTCAGAATAGAGGCATTAAATACCTACACATACGAGCCCTGCGCCAAAATAATTGGCCGACAATAAATTATATAATAAAAAATATATATCATTACGGCATATTACCCATTGTTGGGTGCGCCAATCTGCTTTGTACGTAGATATCGGTAATGATTATGACATTAGTACAGTGTGGGCGTTTAACAGGCGACACCTCACGATGTGGAGAGTATATCAATGGGGTGCTCATTAATATTCGAAATAAGTTTTGGCGTCGATTGGGATCGAACCCGGGTCCTCCGATTCGCGACCAGCCACTCAGATCATGAGCCTATTAAATAACTGGGAGAAAAAAAATCAGGCATTAAATTTAGCAATTTTATATGATAAAATATAATATATAGATGTAGGCCAATTCTTTTAAAGCAGGGCTCGTATTTATTAATGCTGGCAAATGCATTAATTTTTTTTATTTTATTTTGGAATTACAAACTTGTTTATTCGCCTTCACAAGTGGGTGCAATTTGACTTTTATTGCCCGAGGGCCTCTAAAGTTACCAAGCAACAGCTATTCAAACATATCAAAACGGTGTCAGATAACACAACAAATTCGATATATCACATTTGTTGAAAACCACCGCTTACAAAACTTTCATATTCTTTCTCGTATACCTCTTTTAACTTCTGTGGAACTATCTCGCCCTGTGCAGCCTCAAAATCATTCGATATTTCTTTGGAAAAATCGATATCTTTCATTTTCATTTGACACTAAATTAAAATTGTATATAACATACGACATAGTATCACCAATAAATTATGTAGAAACCACAGCATACTTAAAATTTACAGTGTCAGCACAACGATAAGGAATATAGAAATATACTTGAATTTTGAGAACCAACATAAAATAAACCGATGTATGTACCACGGGCATAATGAAGATTATAGCACGCGGGAAAATAAAAGGTCTCCGCTACGCGTCGACCTTTAAACATTCCCCCTTGCTACAATTTTAAATTATACCCTTAATATATAAATAATTACTGCATACACTTTAAGAAATTTTATAGTAGAAATAAACACAAAATTTTGTAAAATTTTATAAATTGTGAATAATAAAAGGTGGTAAAAATTGTACAGTGTTAAATAATGTAATTTATAAAAAATATTACACCACTTATAGTATTTTTTTTTAAAAGAAATTTCATCCTACACTATGATCAGTGCTATCGTGCTCCTAATGAAACCAGTTAAAAATCGCAAGGTATAGTAGTTTGTTGTGATACTTTGCAGTGGATGGACGTATTTTTCTTTGTATTAAATGATAATGTACAAACTAACATTTAAAGTGAAATACAAAAATGTATGCAAATGTGTTTATTTAAACGAAGACATCAGATATGAAGATTTTCCATTAACCGGTAAGTACAATACCATGATTTAATCTATGTGAAATGCATTATATAAATGAGATCTTTGAACATATTGCTCTTATTTATTTATAATACAATAATACATATACCGGGTGTAACACGAAAAGCGGACCATAGGCCTTTAAATTCAGAAAACAGTCTTTCTTTGCGCAGAAATGGCCTATTAATTTTAGACAATTGGGATATTTCACTACGTAAAGATGACGTTGTACACCAAAGTCAAACCTTTCCCGATAGTTTTTATTTGATTTTTCTTTTATTTTGACTTTTCTTTCATTGTTCATTATTATTTTATATAGAGTACATTTCACTGTTTCCTGTCTTTATAGTGGTATTAATTGTGAATATTACTTCTATGATCTACTTTCCACTATATAAACTGTACACGCCTATGTAAAAGTATTCGAATAAAATAAAATTGCTCCTTTGTATTAGTTACAAATTTCGCTACAAGGGTCGCATTCTTATTGAAATATCCCAATAATGCTTCAAATAAAGGTTTTCGAGAATAATTAAATTTAGCATCTCATCTAATTCAGTAATCACATTCTATTTGCATGTTTCATAACTGGGCAAATTGAAATTAAAATTTTATAAAAATACTTCTTTATAGTGTTAACCTATTGAATTAAAATCACAAACAAATGTATTGAAATTTTACCTGTCAGATATTATAAAATACCTATAATTTGCATCAAAATAATACTACTTAATATTTTATTACTTTTCTTCGAATGAATAATTTTCCATTTTCAATATTATGACTTCAACAGATCTTATCATTATATTAATTCAAAATCATTTTGCGGTGCAACACCAAATCTCAAATGTAATTTTATTTCTTCATTTTTTTACAACAAAGATAATATGGATCGTAACCAATCATTATGGTACTAGTCATTAACCATACAGTAGTCGCGTGAATATTTATAACACGATCAGTCGTGCCGGTCTCTCAGACCAGGTTTCCTAATTTTTAACAATCATTATGGTGCTTCCAACCATCATTATGGTGTTTTGAGATTAGAGTAATATCCAGGAGTCCATCTAATCAAATTTAAATATCCTTTACGTAGTTTATCTTACCTTATTACTCAACAAAATACAAACTAAACGAAATTTCCATAAAATTTAAAAATCAGCACATTATCTTCCGTTAATCCTTTGTATTATGTACAAATTACACACATAAATTTTCTTGCAAAAGTTCCTATATTTCCAGTAAAATTATTTCATAAACAAATTATGCAAATTGCACTCGACACTGACATCTTTTTCTATACCTTTTCCCATTCGTTAGAGGTCGCTATTTTTTATTTCTTCCACTCATTTCTGTTTTGCATGTCGTCCTCATTCACTTCCTTTTCTCTCAAATCATCCGCAATACAGTCCTTCCATCTTATCTTTGGTGTTCCTCTGTTTATTCAACCTATTACTAAGCTATTCATTCTTCGTCAAATATATTTTTCATGTCTCCTCACGACATGTTCAGACCAATGTAATCGTCTCTCTTGTATTTTTCTAGTAACATTTATCACTCCTTTATCCTTTAATTCCTTACCCTCTCTTTCCGTGTTTTCCCCAACAAATATCTCAACATCCTCATCTCTGCCACATTCATTTTCGTTTCATTTATACTGACATCTGACAATTTGAATTATCTGAATATATTAGCAGTTTCCATGGTTAGCATAGCTGGCTGATTTATGAAATTTAATATCTTCATAATTCTTTAACTATATCTATTGAAAATGAAGCATAAAATACAATCCAATCGTATAGAGAATAATATATTCTTTAAAATTTATAATAACAATAAATGTCAATAAATGATATTTAACTGCTTTTTTTCAATAAAAACTGTTAAAAGTTGCAAATGAGGGTACTTCCGGTGGATCAATTAAAACTTGAGGAATACGAAAAAAATATAATTTTTGGAATCGTGGTATTGGAGTTATGCAATCCGAAACGATCGTTACACTCATACACACACACTCACACGCACACACACACCAACGCACACACATACAGTCATTATCGTAAAAATAGTAAATTCGTATTCTAGTGCTTATTCATTAGAAACTCACTATCGAATTTTTTGACCAGACAATACCTTCCTTATATAACAGTGACGGAAGGTAAAAAGGAAAATAAAATATAGGAAAGTAAATGCCTTCAAAAAAACATATGTCTAATATGAAAATTTTGGTTAAACAAATGACAAAATTAGATGAAATCGATTATTCCAAAAATATTTCTTCAAGTAACTGTAATCGGAAACTCCAAATGAATCAATCAATTCACAGTACGTGCAAATGGTCATTCGTATATTATATTACTGTATCTAAATAAAATTGCTCATAAACATGGAGGACCTCAACGGACATTTCCGTCGTTTTGGACGAGTGACCACGAAGGGTCTGACGTCTGACATAAAAATGTTAATGACGCGTGTACTAAATCCAATAAAGTAGTAAAATGAAATCATAAAGCGACGAATTATGGACACAAACGAAGTAGCCCCTCTTTAAACATATTATCAGACACCGGACACCATAAACAATAGTCCTAAACTAATTAGCCCAGGAGTGGGGACTTCACCTTCAACGATTTCGTTGATGTATCACCAACAAAGAACGCATTGCATTCTTTTTCTTAATGAAGCAAAAAAACATAATACATTCCCGCATTCCGTAAGGCGAGAAGGAATATTCCTGGCGACAAATTGGCGTTGTATAACGCGACGAAGACAAGTCATCGTTAACGCAGGTAACAAACAACGAACTCGCGATCGCTGCTGAGCTTATAGCGAACAGAGGCCCCGATCATATTTCACACCCGAATTCCAATTATGAGGTGAGTCGTTTCGTTGCGAATTCACGGCGCGCCTGGAATGCGAAACGATCGAGGAGCCTATCAAAATTTCTTCAAGGCGATGACGTATTTAACTTATTTCATTATTGTACAAAAGTATAATTTATTGTAATTTCGGTAAAACTAGTAACATACAAAAGTATATAAGAGGACATTTATGCTGATCTATAAAAATCAACAAACTCAAATTGCTGCTTCTATTTTAACTTCTGTCAAATGAAATAATCAAGAGACAAGTCACAAAAACTGTTAATAAATGGAGGGAAAATATCACAACATTTAGAAATCATTTTCTAGTAATGCTTTTAAAAATATATCTGTTGTGGCCAGCAAAATACCTCTCGCCATTTTCATTTTATGTTACATAAGGCGTGAACAGTCATGTGACTTTGTTGGCCTTGGCAAGCAAATATGAAGGCCCGTGTCTGAATGACAACTAATATTAATCTACATAGGTGTCAAGTATCATAATTTTTCATTCAAAACATCATGATTTTCTGAATCTATGCGGATTATTTTCCTCGACAAGTATACATTCTATTGATGACAAATAACCAACATATCAGAATGAAATGTTGAATGAAAAATTATGATATATGACAATTGTGACATCTATGTAAATTACTACTAGCTGTTATTTTGACACAGATCCCCATATCTGCTTGTCAAGGCCAACAATATCACATGACTGCTCGCGCCCTATGAATAACGAATTTAACATTTCTTGTACACACAAATAATTGAAATTGTATCTCTTCTTGCTTTCTATGAGGAATTTTGTCCTACTCTTCTAATATGTTCAAAATTCTTCAAATTCATAAACGGTATTAGCGATATTTCTTAAGAATATATGTAATATTACTATACCTATAATTTAAATACATTTCGATAATGTTAGTAAAAATCCATAGTTACACAGGGCTTTAGTCTTATAGAATTTGAGAAATCGTACGTTCAACACACACACACATAGATATCGTAAAAATGTTATAATCGGATTCTAGGGACCTTAAAACGTGCTTATTCACTAAAATCTGGATATGCGATTTTTAGCATAAATCCAATACCTCTCTTAGCGAGAGGTACTAATGCATATTTTTGAACAGCACTGTATATAAAAAGTATTACGGTTTATTGATAGCATCAAATTTTGCACCAATCAAAATAAGGCACAAGCATGCAGTCACGTAACTTCGTAGAAAAAATATCGCAATGGCAGCTAGCGAAATTGTATAAACCATAGAACTATTACAATCAAAATTTCATGATTTACCGATTTGAATATAATTAAATATCTGATGCAGCCAGAACATTACCTTCGGTCAGTTCTACGTATTTTGTACAAATTCCACACAGAAAGTTTTTTTCGCAAAGATTCTATATTTTCAGTACATTTATCTTCTGTCAGTTCTGTGTATTCCTTTACAGTTTTTTAACTCTATATCCATTAAATATGAAGTATAAAATGTAATCAATTCGTATAGAGAATAAAACATTCTTTAATATTTATAATAACATTAAATGTGAAAAAATTATATTTAACAGCGTTTTTAAAACCTTCAAATGAGGGTATTTCCGATTGACCAATAATTAACTAAAATCTAATTAAGTCTGCATATGTAAGGAAGAGAAATATACAAAAAATGTAATTTTTAGTATTCTAGTATTGGAGTTATTGCGGCCGAAATTAAAGTCACACGCACATACATACGCACACAAGCACGCGTGTACACACATACAGACACCACCGTAAAAATAATTAAATTATATTACAAGGATCCTAAAACGTGCTTATTCATTAAAACTCAACACCGAATTTTTTGATCAAAAAAATAATGTTGATATTTCTAGACGTAGAGAACACCCAACGCTGCCGTGGAGAGAACTCCACAAGGATGACTTTTGTCCAATTTGGAAACTAGAAAAAAATCGTGAGATCAAAGTTGCAATCACGTAAACAACTCCATTATTTGGCATTCCAAAGACATCCGTTCTCCAATTCACTAAACCGCAAGTTTCTATCTTAATTACATCTCACTTGCGTTTACGTTATGCGTTTTAAATTATAGCCATAACCGGCACTTGAAAAAAGCATGGGAATCGAGAGTTAGGAACCTTATGGGTTGTCTTGTCGTTAAAGAGAGACAAATGGATGGTTTTGGCGAAGAGTGTAAGAGAGACAAGTGCTTCAGAACTGAGATAATTAAAGTGCCATCTCTTCCTCGTCATTGAGCGAATGTTCCCGTTAGTCGAACCACTGCAAATGGAGTAAAGTGGGACTCTACAACACGCTAACGATAGGATTCTTTGCTAATGCTCGAAACTTTACCTAATATCTATTTTAACTACTTAGACACAGACGTTACTTAGATCCCTGGGCCATAAAGACAACAGGAGATGAAGATAACAAATAAAAAAAATCTAATCAGATCTAATTTCCACACAGATTTTTTTTTGTAAACTATTTTATGGGCGTTTTCTTTTTAGGGGAGAAATAAACTGATCTTACGTCGTACTAAACTGAACTGAACTACTCCTAAAAAGAACAGTGTTTTTCTAAATAAGAAGTAGAAAATAAAAACATATAACATTATATTTATACCATAATAATCTGCTGAATTCGCTTGTGGCTATAATCTGTTGTATTACCTTACGTGATTTGTTTTTGCCACATTAAATTATTTTACATTTTTATATTTCCAATAAAATCATTTCACAAAGACATGTAAATTTTATTTGACACTGACATCTATCAATTAGTAATATTTGAATATTCTGTTTCCATGGTGCAGGTTTTAGCAACATAGGTAGCAAGGAAGAATAAATTTAATTAAATCTAATAGAGAATAAAATATTCTTCATAGTAACAAAAGGTCAAAAATGATATTTAACAGCGTTTTTCAAGAAAAACTGTTAAAATCTGCAAATTAAGGTACTCCCGGCTAACCAATCATAACCAAAATATAATCAACTCTTCATATGGACGTACGAAAGAATTATAATTTTTGGAATTGTAGTATTGGAGTTATGGAATTAATTTTTGCCACACACACATATCTGCATACAGGCATCATCGTAAAAATAGTAAATTCGTATTCTAGGGATTCTAAAACGTGCTTATACAGGTGTTCAATAAAAAACCTAACTCGGAGTAGGCTATGAACAGAGAAACGTATGTCTGATCATTATTCAATTCTAAAGTCAAGTTGTTAAAATTAACCTTGAAATGTAATTTTAAGGAGAAAAGATAATAAAAATGTATACAGTATATTGCCATTCGCCGTTTTCTAATTTGCTTCCATTTCTAAAATAAAATTCAGAAAGAAAAGCTTTGATTTCTTTAGATAATATTTTTGACAATATATCGTGTCAAAATAACATTTAATTAAATCTTTTTAAATTGGCATACGTTTCTTTGTTCATAGCCTATTCCGAGTTAGGTTTTTTTAACACACTGTACATTAAAAACTCACCATCGAATTTTTTGACCTTACGGAAGATAAAAAACACAACAAGACTTCAAGCGAACACAAAAAAAATATCTAACTTTTTAAACGTCACTTTGATTATTACACCCACGGAACACTACAATCATTACATTCAAATTGCTGCCAATGCAAAGTGACACCCCAAACATGGATTGGCTACAGATTAAGGGTCACGTGTGAGTCCGTGATCCATTATCAACGAACTCCACTGCTTGAGTTTGAGAACAAATTGAGCTGGACGTCACACAATATTTATCAAATTATTACAGCTTAAAGTACAAAACTACATAGATAATAATTGAAAATGCTTATTCATTAAAAACTCACAATCGATTTTTTTGACCAAAGACAATACTTTCCTTACCGATACGTGACGGAAGGTAAAAATAATAATTAATTATGAATCTTGAAACATTTCATGACAAAGAGTTGAGACATTAAAATATTAACTTTTTTTTGTTCATTAGATTTAGATCTTATTTAATGCCTCAAGCTAAGATATAATAAAGGTAAATGCGTTACTTATGTTAGTGTGTAACAGCATAGCAATCTGATTAGTAGCTTGGCATAATATATTTTTAAGTTGACATTTGATTAGCGGAGCCCATTGCAAAATCCTACCACGACCACGACCACGCGACGAACAATGTTCATGTTGTGATCATTACAAACTGTCAACGTTGTCCGCGATACGCTTGGCTACAATTAAATGGCGAGGAGCAGGGAATTAAAAAATAATTAACGACGTATTTCAAGTGACAGGCGGTTGATAATTTGTCACACGCGCTAATGGACGCTCGACGCCCCGACGCTGAGGGACGACGCGGGACGCCGCGGACATGATACGGCGCTCTATCGCGCACTCAACGCTTTTTGTCTTCGTGACGCCTCGCGTGTCCACCACATATAATTACTCAAGGGCGCTACTATAACTAATTGATGCCATCGATACCCAGCCAGAGTTATGTTGCTTAATGGATTTCGACAAAGATATTTGTTTATCCATCCCTTTTACATTTTTAGGTCCGATGCTACCACCTCTAGTTAAAGTGACAGATTATTAACTTTTAGTTAAAATACCTATAACCAAAAGTGGTAAGACAAAATTGTAACATAACCTTTGGTCACTAACACTAACTGTCATTTTAACTAGGGGTGGTAGGAACGGGCCTTAAAGAAATTACAGTAGAGATTATTTAATTCGAAATGCTAATTGTAACGGGGTGTTCGGACTAACGATTTATTCAAATTACTGAATTTGTATGAATAAGTGCATATAATATTAGAATATTTTGAAATTTGAAATATATATTACAGTACTTCAGAGAACAAATAACGCTGAATTTAAGAACAAAAAATCTGTTGTGGCCAGCACATTCCGTCAATCCTGTATAAATGTATAAATTCCATACATAAATTTTCTTGCAAAAGATTCTAAATTTCCAGTAAAATGATTTCATAAGCAAACTATGCAAATTGCACTTGATACTGACATCTTCTTCATCTTTAGTTTTTCCCATTCGTTAAGGGTCGCTATTTTTTATTTTCCTCTTCCACTCATTTCTGTTTTGCGTGTCGTCCTCATTCAGTTCCTTTTTTCTCAAGTTTTCCGCAATACAGTTCTTCCATCTTACTTTTGGTCTTCCTCTGTTTCTCCCACCTTCTGTTATTAAGCTATTCATTTTTATTCCAATATATTCTTCATCTCTCCTCATCACATGTTCAAACCAATGTAATCGTCTCTCTTGCATCTTTCTAGAAACTTCTAATTCTAATTCTTATTTCCCTTATTCTTTCATTCCTTACCGTATCTTTCTGTGTCTTCCCCAACATCTCTCAACATCCCCATCTGCTACATTAATTAATTTTTCATTGATATTAACATCTGTCAATTTGAATTATCTAAATATATTAGCAGTTTCTATATGTTTAATCATTTAAATTTTTATATATGCATCAAAATTTCAAATACTTCTCTATTCAATTTTGCTATTTTATAGTTTAACATCAATCACATGTTAACTCCACACTTGTAAACATAAAAAATATAAACACAAATGACATTTGACAGTTCCTTGGCAGTCAAAACTGATAAGGACTTTTAAGAAAAAGTAGCGAATGTTCCAGATTTTCGTTGAAAGTTTTTCGTTAAAAGTCTATTCATCTGTCTCTCTAGAACTCACATCATTGCGCGACAGAGAAAACATTTCAGGTCACTTGAAAAGAAAAAATTCATCGTGTAATGCACGTTTTACAATGGCCATTATTCTACTCGTAACATGTATTTTTTATACAATTTTAAATTAATTTACGTACTTTTATTTAAATGATTAAATAAATACAGTAAAAAAAATGAAGATGTCCGATCAAGGTCATCTGTATCATGAACGAATAAACTGGTATACACTTATCTCCCTCATTTTCCATAACACGAAGCGCGTGAAACAAAGATTCATGTTGTTTTGACTAAGTTAAGACATTTTATTTTAAAACCATGCTCGTTGTTGACAATACTTTCACTGTTACGTAAGTTTATTTATTAATTCAGATATATTACCTTGTTTCATAGCCGTACGAATACGGATATTTTCTGTCAGTGTCACTGATACTGTGTCAGTATCTCATTTTTGATATATTTGGTTTTATATTTGCTAATAAACTTACCAGTTGACTTAGTTTTTAATTTTTAATGCTTTTATTAAAATCTTAATTCATACAATTCGTGGATTACCCTGATCGGACATTTTTCAATTTTTTTAGTATACATATACCAAGGTTGACTACCAGTTTCGATAAACTGTTATTTAGATGTTAGGTTAGGGAGAAAATTTATAATTATTATATTATTAACCTAAAAATATATATTTTGGATTTTAATAAAACGAAATGCTTTACAATTTGATGTAATTATTATATTACAAAAAAATGTAATTGCAGTGATTTAGCACGAGCAGTAACATTTATACTAAGTTACAATTTTACAGATAAAAAATCCCTAAATACTTACTGTTTTTGAACAAAACATTGTCATAAAATTGACTTTGTAAACGTGAAATAGGAAAAAAAATATTATTATTCATCAATTGCTCATTTTCCAAACAAATAGTTTTTAAAACAGTATGATGACAAAAAGATTAAATGATAAATTTTATCGTATTGTAAAGTGGAACAAGCCGTAGACATATCATCCAGATAATATCAAAGATGTCATTTACTTTAATATTTTAATTTTTCATGAAACCAGGAAAACAATTCTTTTATTTTTGTTGGCTTGTCAACCAACAACTGTTTCTCTACCTAGACGTATTCTATTACCTTTTTAAGAGACAGGTGTGTGACACAGATTAAAATTTCTACAGAAACTTAATGACAAACTGTATTCTTTTAGTAATAATTTGTCTGGAAGAAAACTACGAAAGATAACACTGATAAAATGATGATGATAAAGATATTTAACTTAATGACTACAATTTTATGGACCATAAGTTGAAAGACAAGAATTTAAGGAATTTGGAATTTGCCCAGAAATGCCACACAACACTTTCTATCAGCTGAGTGTCGTTAAATTAATTCTGAAATAATCCGATTAAATTCTACACGTAAAAACGTAAAGTCGTTGATATGTTCGAAGTTTTGATTAGATTTTTATTTTGTGTAGACTGGTTAAAGACTATATATCATTTATAAGTATTAGACAGACATTTCTGCAAGTTAATCTAGATCAACATAATCCAAATCAGAGGCCATTAATCATAAGTATTGCATCCTACTTGGATGGAATTACTTTCGATATGCAAAACAAGAATATGGACAGGTGGCTATTAACTATATCATTTGCTTTAACAAGGTGAAACTTATGTCAATTATGAACAAATCTGCCACCTTGACCAATACGAGATCAGCTTGATTTCTTTTATTTTCAGCAGAAGGATCACAAACAGAAGCAAATAACAGATTATTGCAAAGTAAGCTGATTGAATTTAAGTCTTATTTATTGCTTGTTACCTGTTTAACAAGATACAGACAACTTTCAGTAAAAGCGAAATTCTTTTTGATGGTTAACTACTTGTGAATTAAACCAACATATGGTTGTAGAGTTTCTCTGGTATTACTATGGTTAATAGTAATCAAAGGCAGACATATGGATAAAGACACTTTATCAAGATAAATTAGTCTAGAAATAAGTACTTCGGCACTTCGAGCATAGCAATACAATAGGCATACAAAATGCTACTATACCGTACTGTTGCTTGTAGCCTGCGGCGTATCAGTGAATTTACGGACACTGAAGTGAAGGCGGCTGAACAACAACCTAGGAACATTAGCGATATTTTGTTACCATATCAAAACTTTTATTAGGTGATGAAACTGGCTGAAATTTATGGGAAATGGTTAAAATTAACTGAAAATCATTTTGATTGTACCCAGAGAACAACCGCCTTATTTTTAAAAATTTATAGAAAAAAAAATTATTTAATTATTTTCAATTATCAAATGGCACCCGCAATAATCTTCGTAAGATAGGGCTGAAAATGTAAAATGGGCTGAAATATAATTTACTGTCGTACATAACAAAAACAAAGATTTAAACCTCAGTTATTAAAAAAAAAATTAGAACCGCAAAGTTTGTTTTGTTTTTGACAATTAAGTTTCATTATTATAAATGTATATAATATTGTACTATTTCTTCCGACCTTTGGCCATAGTCGATATATAAAGTTGTAACAATTGTTTGTTTATTAATTTTTTGCTTTTTTCTCTCTTATGGTATTTCTATGGCTTGATACAAGAACAACTAATAACAAAAAACATTTCGTGCTTTGGGGAATAAGTGCCATTAATTCTGTGTTATAAACTGTCTGCAGCACTAAAACCTTTAAAATTTTACTGGCATGTCTATATTTGTTATGTTTTATGATACGACAATTTTTAGGTGATACCACTCAATCTTATTTTGGTTGTTCTTCTATTGTGCTCTTTTCTAATTTGTAATCTAAATCTTTTACTGACTGTTTTGGTAATTTTAAAGCCGTAATAATATTTTGAATACGGCGAACATTCAACAAAATTATTTCCAAAATTTTGGCTTTTTTCTCATTGTCTTGTCCTAGCATGAGCTACGCTAAAAGATTTAATGTGGATGAATCTGAATTTTCACAAAAATTACAAACTGTGTTTTAAGAAGCAATCCATGTAAAATATAGATGCATATGTTTAGAGTAAAAGTAGATAGTGAGATGATGTGCATATTGCTTGGCAAATATAAAGATTCGCATAAAATTGTTTTCGCATGCAATTAACTAAATGTAACAATAACCTCACCTAACGCACAAAACTCACCCCAAGTTTTCCAAGAGTGACTTTTGTGCGTTAGGTGAGGTTATTGTTGTTGTGTTTGATTGAATTGCAAGAAAAACAGAAGTTTAGGGCAAGTTTCTACATTTACCGAAAATTTGCCCATTATACCACTATCTACTTTTATAAAAGACAATGACTACTAGAAAGCAAGTACAGATACTATCTCATCTAAATCCAGAATAGGAATAAGTCAAAGAACTTCATTAGGGAAGAGTGTTAAAAAAGGGTAAAAAAAATTGATACAGTGCTGGCAAAAATGAGTAAAAATACTTAATCAACTGCTCTCAACTGTTTCCGAGAAAAACGAAAAACCCAAGAAAAACTGACAAAGATAGTTATTGAACAAAAATTTGCCTATGTCAGTAATAGTCTATAAAAAAACAATAAAATTTTATTTGCAACTTTTTTCTCATTTTTAATAGTTACAAAATTATTTGAAAATGAAATATTGGTCAAGGTTGCCACAACATTCAACTTAGTACAATTATTTGATATTTTTTTTTAACACAAAAGCATATCTAAGATGACATGTGAAAGGTTGACAAAAAGGTGTCATTTAATCGAAGTCGTAACTCTTATAGTTTCCGAGATAGCAGTGGTAAACCCGAACCCCGTAAAAACTCATGTTTCACTGTCTTATATCTCGGAAACTATTGAAGATTTGATTTATGTTAAACAAGCATTTCTTACTCACTTTGATCATTGTTACATGCCCTTTTTAACAGCCTGTATAATAAAGAAGTAAACTATATTGTCAATATTCAGAAGGTAAAAGAGGATTCCGCTAATTTTTGGAAAATGACCCCTAACTAAATTTAATTTAACTTCACCGTTTAAAATACTCAACAAATCTAAACTGAGATTGAAAATGAAACCGAAAGGACAAAAGAAATAATGGTATGAAGAGACCTTTATTATTGTTGAAGCTCAAACACAATAAAAGAATGAAAAACAAGTATCAGTTAATCACTCTGTCGGCTATGGCTATGGCGAAGCTATATCCTATCGGCTATCTACATAAGAGTGCAGTAGTAGTCAATTAGACTAGAGCGATATTAAGTCTAGTGCTTTGTCATTTCCTCGACCGGTGAGTAATTGCGTTTAAACGCGAACATTAATTAAGTGATTTTAATTACGCAGCCCACCCGGTCCATCTCGAGCAGGTGCTGGTGCTGCTCCCAGCACAACAGAGCGAGCGAAGCGCAAACAGCAGAAAAAGATTTTAAAATTCTAAATTCGGCAGCAGCGAGATTGCTACGAGAGAGACAAAGCGAAGCGAGGTAATTAAGAAGTAAATTACCATCGGGCCATCCCCAACAACTCGTAAATAACAGCGCGGACGGCTCTCAAAGATGCCCGCGCGTCTCTTCGATGCCGAAACGCACCAACATGATTTATCGGCTCGAAATTGCTCCAAATCGAAAGATATGAGAAAGAATCGCCATACAGAGATACCTAGCCAATTTTAACGTCAACGCCACCATGACAAAAGAAGGAATACATTTTGATACATTTTCAACTGCAGATTGAATTAAATATTTTCCAACAACGAGGGTCATTTCATAAATAATGCACAGTTCGGCAACATGGCGAATTGGATGATGCAACAACAGTGACATTTGCGTCAGTTGTAGTAGAAGATTTGGGGAAGCAGCGTGTGTTTTATTTTCAACTATAGCGAAATCTGTTCTTCAAAACCTCAGCTAGAAATGGAGCCTTAAGAACATTAAGATCGAAACAATACGTGGCAGAAACACAACAGAAATCCACTTGCTGCATGTGAAATTTGCGGTTACTTAAAAGTGGATTGTAAATACAGTGTCTCGTTGGGCTAATCGTTTTCGTGGTGGTCGTGTGAGCATAAACGACGAAAGACCAAGAAGGCCAAAAACATCCAAAGATGAACGAAGTGTGAAACTTGTGACAGATGCTCTTATCTTGCCGAACTAGTTGCGCAACGCATTCTGCAAATAGAACAAGTTCAAATTTTGTTGTCGACAACTCGCAACTTTTCACCAGATTTAGTAATTTTTAGTTACTTTTTCTTGTACCAATCGAAATATTGCAATTGGTTAATCTAGTGTTAAATGTGTGATCCGCCATTCTTCTTTTCTTTGTTAGTTTTTGTTTGACATTTTGTTTTTCGCAAATATTAACAATGTCTTTCAATTGGACGCGTGAGAAGACGACCATTTTAATTGAGCTGTGGGAGAAATATCCCGAGCTATATATAATTGTAAGTAGGGAGTACCAGAATAAATTTAAATAAACAAAAACCACTAGAAATTTGTGAAGAATTTGAGGCCATAAGAGAAGAAATCATAGCCATTGTTTTGCCCACTACCGACGTTTTCTTCTATTATTTTGTAGAAAAATAATTGAAGTCATTGCCATTGTACGAGGTTGGTTAAATGAGAAAAATTGTGCCATTTTGAAAGAGAAAATTGGTGATATTAGCAAAAAAATCTATCAGCGGTTCCCAAAATATGGGACAAAATTTATATTTTTTAAATGGAACCATATCTTTTCTATTCTTTTATTGGAAAGAGTATTTTTCCCCCTTTTCAATAAACATTACCGTTTATGTACAATTTATCCAACTTCGTACCTCTTCAAATAAAAAAGTTACCAATAGTGAGCAAGCTTATAGAAACACCCTGTATATCTCAAAATCCTTCTCTCTTCTCCCGTCTTCTCCAACTGTCACACCTACCATATTTCAAAACTGTCCAAGTACTTTTTCTCCTTCTTCTTCAAGGTCGATGTTTATATAAAATATTTTGCAAACCATTTTTACAGTTTTATATTAGTGTGTGTTGCTGGTAATAGTTCTTGTATTTTATTGTATCCTGTCCTTCCCTTGCAATTCTGCTCCTAATTTTTTCCTTACAGTTGCCATTCCACCAGAAGTATCATAGTTTTCTTCAGTCCTACATTTCTATGCAATATATTTTCAAAACATTTTCGAATGTAACACTGCACACCGTTCCAAAACCTAGTATTGTACTTATACAGTCACACACAATTACTACGTTTACATGCAAATTCGAAAATGGTTTCAGTTTTCAAAACATGTTTACAGATTGATTAGAAAACAGTTTCGGCGCATGCGCATTTGCTTAATGAAAGTGATAGATCCTCTTCACTCCAAATATTTCGTTTTGCCATTATTCCAATTATTTTTTTACTTTGTGTCACTACGTACTAAAACTACACAACTGTCAGTTTGGTAAGTTAGTAACACAAAGCGGCAATATCGAAACTGAATTTTAAGGGTTTACTTGACTGGTTTTGAAATTAGTTTTCAAGTCAAATCCTTGAATTTTAGTTTTGGTTTGAGATAACTTAAAACCGTTTAGACACTGAATACCTACATGGCGTATTCAATATTAAAAACATTTTGAAAACTATTTCCAACTGCATGTAAACTCATTAAATGCCATTCAGATAAAAATGTGTATCATCCCCCATGATCAAATTGTAAATAAAATAGGTACATGAAGCTGGCATAACCATTCCGGCACAATCACACGAAATTAAATCAGAAAAATTATTACTATTTATAACTTAATATAATATCCCTAACTTTTTAGGGACTGGAAGAACTATATTAACAGTGGTTCCAACTGGGATGATTGCATAACCCTATACGTATTTTTATAAAAACAATAGTAATAAATATGGTTTTTGGGTAATTAATGAGTACTAAATATTCTGATTGATATCGTGTGATTGTGCCGGAATGGTTGTGCCAGGTTCAGGGGCCTAAATAAAATAGTTTATTCTTTCTAAATAATAAAATAAAATTTAATTCGAAGAGTTTTAGGCATTGTTCCGTTGTAAATTTTTAAATTACAAATTTCCAAGAAATAATTCTTCAGCATGATTTTTTTTAAAATGCCAAATTATTTAATTTTTAAATGGTGAAACGTCGTAGGAGCCAACTTCGAAAACAAAAACAGATATCGAACTTTTATTTAAAAGTTTAGAACGTCTTTAAAAATCCAAATGTACTCAGGCGAAACATTTTCAATACAAAATGAAAATGTATCTATTTTTAAAAAACTGATACACAAACAATCTTTTTGTTAGACTAAAAATAAAGCACAGACCTTATGATGAGGAAAATTTCAAACTGGTAGCATAAATTGCATCCGGTTGGCGAGTAGGAGAAGAAGTATAAGATACAGAATCCCATAAAGTATGTAAAAATTAATAACGAGTGTTTTGACTGTGATAGTTTACACCGGTTTACAGTAACACCATAAAAGTGATCATCCTCGACAACAACTATATAGTATGTAAGTTTAGAGCCAGCTCCGCAGCTTCTTGGCTGCACAAAGGAGAGCTTGCCGGTCAGACAGGAAACTGCTCACGTCGGTAACGCTCCGGCGACCAGCTCGGTGTAAATTATCCCAGTGGAGCCCGTTTCACACAGCCACATTCGCAGCAGTGATTCCGTGCATTGCATTGCGTTGCGTACGTGTGTTACAACGTCATTAGTCGTCAAGTCGCTTTACGCTCGTTTCGTTCATTTAAAACGCATTATTACAACGCTGTAATGAATCACACCGCGCGTGTTGCGGACTCTTGTGGCCGATTATCAGCAAGACTTAACCCTGGAAGGTACGCGGCGTTGCACCGTTATGACCCTGGGCTCACAGATTCGCAAGTACCAACTTCATAATTGACATTTTCGAAAGTAGGCAATGTGACTATGGGCAGGGGGCAACAATTTTTTTTCCAATACATCTATATCTAAATCTTTTAGTGGATTCTAAATTACTTAATACTTTTCTGGATAAGGAGTACACATTTAAATAGAGCTTTCTCTAATGGGAACAGGAGACATCTTTCCTGTTTCTGTGTTCTTGAAAGTAAAAGTGCTGCTTCCGTTCTAGTTTTCGAAGACTAACGATCATTTAAGATCAAATAAGAAAAAAAAATAGACGAAAGTAAATTTAAAAAACGATGTTAAAAACGTATATTTAACTAATCAAAATAAATTACAAACTCATATATGTGACGCAATGCGAACCTATATATGTCAGTTTTTGACCAAAATAAGATTGATTATGCTATCAGCTAAAAAAACCCAATATTATAATATAAAAATCATATTTGTCACGTTTCACAAGGTTTTTATATAGGTACCTACAAAAACAGTTAAAATCTAACTTTTATTGGACCAATGTCGTCACGAAATAAAAAAAATCATTCTATTGCCTTTTATACTTCAATATAAAGTTAAAAAATTATAAAGAATTTAAATTTTATAAATCAGCCAGCTATACTATAACCATGGAAAAAGCTATTATATTAAGAAAATCTTAATTGACAGATGTCAGTGTCAGTGAAATGAAAATGAATGTGTCATACAGACAAGGATGTTGAGATAGATGTTGGAGAAGACACGGAAAGATAGAAAAACGAATGGGGGTTCTAAAAAAATATAAGAGATACGATTTCATTGGTTTGGATATGTCATGAAGCGAGATGAATAATTTATTGGAAGAAGTATGAATAGCTTAGTAGTAGAAGGTGGAAAAAACATAGGAAGACCAAAGAGGAGATGGAAGGACTGTATTGCGGAGGCCTTGAGAGAAAAGGAACCGAATGAGGACGACAAGCAAAATAGAAATGAGTGGAAGAAAAATCAAGAATAGCGGCGATTGGGAAAAGCTAAAGATGTCAGTGTCAAGTGCCATTTACATAATTTGTTTATGAAATAATTTTACTGGAAATATAGAATATTTTCAAAGAAAATTTATGTATGGAATACACAGAATTGACGGAAGGTAATGTGCTGGCCACATCACATTTTTATTAGAGTTGCTGATCATGTAATACTAATCATTTTTATAATACTGATCCAGTAAATACCAACAAAAAATATATGGTAGTTTTAAAAATATCAGACTTGGCTAGGCTTGAATTTGAAGATACTAAGGCCCAAATTCAGAGACGTTACTCAATGACCACTCAACGCAGACTCAGTTGTCACTTAGTTGTAACTCACTTGAGTGTGAGTTAAGCCGACAATCACTCTTTACTCAATTTCGTATTCAATGAAGCAAACGTATGAATCAGTCTGTATCAATTCTGTTTTGGCATATTTTTTAGTAGATTATCATTATCTCGAAAAATTTAACTAAAAAGAAAGAAATTAATGAAACATAAAAATAATGGAATAATATAGAAGTAATTTTAACTCTTACCGTGGAAAGTATGTCCACCTTGTACGTTCTGAACACAAAAAAATTGTAAGATATTTTAATACAAAATACTTTCTGTTTCAGACCACAAAATAACAACAATTCGACAATAAAATAATTTATTAAAATATATTTCTGTTGATTTGAGTAAGATGTAAGGTAGCTAAAGACCACACTTAGAATTTACTCAACTGACACTTAATTTCATCTCGCTTGTCACTGAAATTCGACTGGCCTAAGGTCTCTGAATTCCAAATAATGACATTTTGATTTTGGCCCTAAAGCTTAGCTGGTTTAAAATTTCAAGGTTTCAGGCTTGACTTTATTTTTCAAGCCAAGCCAAGTCAAAATTGCAAACTTCAAGGCAAGCCCTGTGAATCTGTATGTAAATTTAACGCTTAAGATTTCTTGGTGATTTTAAATCAATCATTCCCAAAATTATGAAATGTTGACATTACCTGAATATGCGAATAAAATTAGATTAGCACACCCATAAATAGGTATATAACTCATGATGATATAATTATTTAGTTCTGCAGTTAACCATAGCTTCAAATTATTACCTGAGGGATTAAATGATACTCTTTAATCCTTTGTTATGAAATAGTAAACATTTAACTTTGAAATGTTCATAGATAACGTCAGACAAAAATAAAATTTACTATAAGATGTGGCGTCAGAATAAAATTCCTTTGCAAATGTATTTTATGTATAGTAAAGACCACCAGCACAGAGTATAATAATGTAGTAAGTTGTTCTATTTCACCTGCCGCCTCCTACCGTTTTCTCGAGCTCCAGTCTAGCTATCGTCCTAGTGCTCGCGCTTGGCTTAGCTTGAGCGTTAGATTAATAATTCCTGTTCTACACCATGTTAAAGTCTAATGAAATTCGGTGAACAGAACAGCGTTCCGTTTCAGAATGTAAATATAAATAAAAATTACAATACGGCAGCGTGAGATATTTATCATAATTTCCTCTCTTTGTTTTATTAGAGGCACTCGAAGCTGACAGCGGCAGCTGCTGCCTGCGGTCAGCTGGTCTTCCCGCGCCCTGCCTGCCTGTCGTATTAATGATCACTTTGTAATTAGCCACTTTCAAACACGGCCAACCGTGTAACGTTGTTTTTGTAGGTACCAAGAGAACACGGCTCCCACATCATGGGAATTAGACCAGCACCCTTTTTCTCAAGGAACAAATATGAGTTTTTAAGATCAAGTACCAAAAAATGAATCGGCGACAGTAACTTTCAAAAAATTATTAATTTAGTAAAACGGGTTTTTATGTTATAATCGTAACGTCAATAATTATGGTACTAGTTGTGAAAATTATCATACGAGGCCATGTCGAGTTCGAGAAGATGACGTGTATTATTATAATGAATGATTACGATCGGTGCTACATACTCGTAAAATTTTTATCTGCTGGCGTAGATCAATAAAAAAAAATCTGATGTGGCCAACACATTACCTTCCGTCAGTTCTATGTATTTTGTACAAATTCCATACAGAAAGTTTCTACAAAAGGATTCAGTAAAATTATAACACAAACATACTATGTCAATTGCACTTGACACTGACGTCTTTCAATCAGAATTTTCTTAGGGCCGGTTTTATAAAGATATTTATCTTGACTTAAAATTTACTTCCAAAGTGAATTTAAAAAAATGCAACGCGTTTTTTCATAGCAATGACTTAAATGTCGTTAGAACAGAGAAATTGATTCGAATTTGTTCATTTCATTATATTTACTAGACAATTAAATTTTTAGTGAAGATTAAATTTCTTTATAAAACCCGCCCTTAATATAGTAGCTGTTTCCATGGTTACAGCATAGCTGGTTGTTTTATAAAATTTAATTCCTTTATAATTTTTTAACTCTATATTCATTGAATATGAAGTAAAAATGTAATCAATTCGTATAGAGAATAAAATATTCTTTAATATTTATAATAATAATAATTTATAACCGATGCCAAAAATTACTTCGAATTTTAATGACACCAAATTGGCCCCTGTGGTGCACTCTCCACGCCAGCAATGAGTGCCCGTGAGCTGACGCCTGGTAAGCGCCCGTACGGTATAAATCATTACCAATATCTGTGTCCAAAGCAGATTGTCACACCCAGTGTTGATAATACACCATCATGATATCTTTATTTATTCATTCATATTTATAATAACACTAAATGTGTAAATATGATATTTAACAATATTTTTTTTAAGTAAAACTGTTAAAACCTTTAAATGAGGGTAATTCCGATTAACCAATTATAACCAAAATGTAATCAAATCTGCATATGGATGTAAAGAAGAGAAATACGTACAAATTGTAATTTTGGGAATTCTAGTGCACAAGCACGCACCCACGTACGCACACATACACACACACACACACACACACACACAGTACATTATTATTTTTTGCTTATGACAAATTCGTTTGTTACCGCTGATAATTCAATGAATTTTAAAAAAATAGTAGTCTTTGAGATTCACTTCTTGACAACACAGACTTTTGTTATAAACTAACTAGAATTTTTTTCAAATATCATTTCGATAATTTAGACTTCTACAGCGTTTTGTCTAAAATGGAAAACCAATAAAACCTACAACGAAGAAACCTCAAAAAACCAGAAGAAATTGTTTATACGAGTACAGTGTCTACAACTTATAACTTATTACCGAAATGTAGAAAGTTGCACGATACAGCCTATGACCTATATTAGACAACCAAACTGTTAAAATAATATAAACTCTTTAGGATTTTAAAAAATTTTCTCGCTAAAGGCAAAATCAGAGATATATATTTTTATTCCTGATGGAGAAAAAGTAAATATGCCATGACGGCTTATTATCCATTACTGGATGTACCAATACCATCTACTTCTATTCACAGATTTCTCGGTAAGGTCGATAATATATCTGTAATATTGAGAAGGTTTACCAGGCGTCACCTGACGAGCTCTGAAAATTGTTAGGGAGAGAGCACAACAGAGGTCATTTTGGTGCAATTAATAATAATTTTCACGTCGACCCGGAATAGAACTTAGTCGTTTGAATCATAACAGGCCATATTACGCACATAGCCACGCGACCTCACTCAAGTATAAAAATCATTTCTGGAAATGGAAAATCTGTCCTTTAATCACTGAAACTTTCTTGATTAAAATGTTGGTCTTTCACAAATCTTGTCGGTAATTGATATATTTACTAGTACTTACCTATACTTATCTAGGAGATAATGTGCTGACCACATAAGTTTTTTTTTCAAGTTTTCTCGTAATTATTTTGCTTTTATATTTGTTCAACGTTTCCTCGTTCAAATTACTTTTGTGTTGATAAGTCCGTGAATTCTATGTTCAAGTGTAATTTACGCTTATATTAGCGCTTTGATAAATTAGTGTTTTTACGTTTTGAAAAGTTAGCTAATTACAAATTAGTTAGCCGTAGGAGTATATTAAGATTAAGATAATGTTGAAATGTATAAGTGAAAAATTTGGCTAATGAATAATTAGTAATTCATACTTTCCTCCATTAAAGTTAATTAACACTAACAAAACGACTCAGATAACGGTTCAGCAAATGAAATTTATTGTTTTTCACACAAAAACTTGACTGCACCAATGATTGAAAGTAACGCAACATATGGTGGATATTTATTGGCTGATTTATATGTTGTGTTGGTCCTGAAGCGTGATTCCCTAAGTGCCTCATTTTCATTTCGTTCCACTATTTTTTGTTTCAAATGTCATAGTTAAAAACCTTGTCTAATTGTCAGAAACCAACATCATTATGGCGTTTTAATGTTAGCGGAGAATATGTTTTTATTCTTTACCTATATTTGATTCGCACGTTAAACCAACATGAGTAATGATAAATTTGTCGTCGCAGAAGTAAAAAGTAATTTTTTTTATCTTACAAGTATATTTCTTATTAAACAAGTGACCTTCATTATTTTTGTTGTCCTACAAAATTACAAAATACAGACATAAAATTAAAATGCGAGTATATTTATCGACTATGGTGTAGATTAGGTGTAAACAAGAATTGATAATGTCACCGAAGGATACCAGTCCACAATACATTTCCGGCTACTTTCAAAATTATCCTACTGTCGATTTTGAGAACGAACAGATGTATATGTTTTTTTTGTGAATTTTTGTACATTGCTTGTAAATTTAATCTTTAAACGAGCATAAGTATTATGTGTACATGAATTTATGTTAAAGAATCTGAAAGATCTTATTTGTATTATAATAATGCTCATGCCATTGTTATATTCAGTGATGTTATATGTACTAAATTATTTTTAAATTCTTGTAGATCCTGAAGAAAGTATAAGACTAAGAATTCGAGTAATTGTCAACAACTGTAAAATGTAACCGAGGAAGACAGTTTTAAATTAAAACTCCAAACGTCTTATTCACACTGTTTAATTTAATAACAGAGTTACCGACCGGTTTCGATCATTTAAGAGATCATTATCAGGATACCGGTGTGACTACAGAGGAAAAATTTTAAATATACAAAATACAATTACGAAACAATAGAAGAACTGTCTGAGAAAAAAAATAATCTATTGTGACATGAAAACGATGTTAGTAGTCGACGAAAAAAATTCTTAAAAAATCTTTAAATTAAAATTTATTTTAGAAAATGCGTGCGTGGGTGATTAGAGAAGCTGCACAACTGTATAAAGTAGGAATCATCACGTAAGGGTAGAAAGGAACATAAAATACATGAACAATCACGTAATGGCGTCGGAATTAATCAGAATTGGCGCTATTATTTAAATTAGTTTGATTATTGAGGCAGAGGGCTCTGCTGTTGACAATAGATTTTTTATTTCTAAATTTTCCAGAAAATCGAAGAATTTACTATTCGATTTGATTGGAAGAAATTCTATTTTCATACGTAATATAACAAGTGATATGATTATCATCGATGATATTCTAAAGTGAAATGTGCTGCTTCGGTTTCACGAGCAATATCTTCGATTATTAATCATGTCACGAGCTTATATTTAATGAGAGAATGTAATGAATTTTTGTAAAACATTATGTTAACCTAACTTTTGATATACATATTCATAATGCATTAAAACATGGTACTTCCAAGTTTTATTTAATATATCGGAGTTTGAATTATTGTTATTACTTATTTTATACTCAAAATTAACTGTCAATGTCGTAAATAAAGAAAACAAATCCCTTAGTAACGACTATAAATAAGGTGATAATTTCTTTGTTTTTTATCATCGCTGTGATAGACATGTAACTACGGAGATTCTGAATGTTGATTAGCGGAAAACATATCAAGTGATTAATGAATTATATTCTCGAAAATATGACCTATTTTCTGCAACAATTTATGTTTTTTTGTTGTATTTTATATATCTAATGTGTTAATTTATTCTAATATTAAATTTCCTGCCTGTTTTTCGTATATAGTTATAGCCACAGTCACAGTTTATTTTATAAACCCCTGATTTATGAAGGGTTGATACGGCATCCAGCTTGTTGCAAACTTCATTTTTAATTTTTGATAATGGTTTGAAAACTATGGTTATGTTCAATTTACTGAATATATTTTTAATTTTATGGCTTATGTTTCTAAGATAGGGGAGACTCAATCTATTAATTGGTTCATTATTAGGGTCATTGTTGGTTATCTAGGCTGATTGAGTAATTAATTGTTGTTTCTTTTTGTTAATAAGTTTGTCTATTATTTTAGGACTGTAACGATTGGCGATCGCTATTTAAATAGCTATATTAAAGTTGATTTAGAAAATTTGTATGTGTAATGTTGTAATTGGTAACATGGTAGCATTGGACTGACATTTATTCAATTATTTGAAAGTTCATGTCAATTGATTTGTGCCGTTTGAAAATTTAAATAAATGTCATCTAATAGCAACCATCGAAAACAAAAAATTGTGTATCTAAATGAAGGTTCTTTCGATCTGCAATTGGGGTTCCTAATTACAATATTATGAAGGCAAAACATAAGAAGTAATTTGTTCATTACAAAGACCGTCATTAGAATACTCAAAATGAGATTTACCCTGTTGTCATTATTAAACGGCAGCATGTAATAGTTATTTATGCAACAAGAGTGTAAACACAATCTTTATGACATGAGGTCGAGTATTTTATTATTGACCGAATGTCATAAAGATTGTTGCATACAATATTTTTTATATGACCTTAAATAAAATTCCTGAAACAAATTAGGAATTCGACAGACGAGCAGACAACAATTTGATCACACCAAATACCGAGTTGACATTTAACAGATAACTGATCTGAAGTTGAATACTGCAGTTCTATGTCAGTATTACCAACATGAATGTATAGAAAAAACTAAATTTAGGCAAGACAATTTAAATGCCAAACGTGTGTTGATGGTGGTAGCTTTGTAATGTGTAAATAAAATACGAAAATCGTTTACTTTACACATTGTCTGCATCGGAGTATAAAAAATAACTTATGGTTCCACAGTAACCGAATTTTATTGAGCATCGCGAGGTAACCCGGTTAGTTGCGGTTAGGTTAAAATCTAACCGTATATGCAGAATACTTAGAGTTTCCTCGTTCATTTTAAAATTCTAAAATATATATCATTTTATAAGATAAATATGAACAAACTGCAATTGATCACACGATCATTATTTACAATGAAATTACTAATGGAATAGATCATCTTATTTGTAAAAACATTAGTTTCCAATGAAAGAAATTTGTTACCATTTTTTTTTTAATTGTTGAGAAATTTATTAATAATAACAAACAGGCTTGCAATGTTATACAATTAATTCGACAGAAACATACTAGTTAAGCATAAGTAACCCGATTCCGGTTATCTAAATAAAGTACTCCTTAAAATTTGAAATTGACCATAGAACTATTTGACGTCATTACACACTATTTTAAAAAATGGGAATGCGTACATATTATTACACTTATCCAACGCCCTGGAAACCAAAATGTAAAGTGCATGTACCTATCTTGAATCGTTTAGCGATGTGTCACAATTACATAGTCAGTTCCAACAGTGGAGAAATAACGTGATGATAAATTAATGTTATTTAATTCATAATTTGCGCTATCTCGTTTAAGTGTATCAATCTCGCGATGAAAATGAGAAACTTAATCGTCGACATCATCAGTTTACGATGCATGAGCTACGAGTACATTGCTTGTAGCTTGTAGATTGCATTACGACTACATTCAACATGCATAGGTGAGGTGAAGTCATCTGTATGCGCATATCTACTGCACCGCAATTTCAAACATACTTACGAGTATATGAGAAAATTTACACCAAGTTAATATACATATAGGTATTATATTAGATGGCCATTTATAGGGATATATTTTTTTTTTCTGTCATTTCTCAAAACGTCTACAAAAACCGAAAAAAATAAATTATTAAATTAGTCTTAACTTTTTTAATTTTACATCGTACCCCAAGGTAACTAATTTTTCGGTATTTGATTTTATTTTCACGGGTGGCAGAGGAAGAAAATCGCTAAGAGAGGTATTGGATTCATGTTAAAAATCTCATATCTAGATTTTAGTGATTAAGCACCTTTTAAGGTCCTTAGAATTCGATTGTAACATTTTTACGACGACGTCTGTGTGTGTGTGCGTGGGTGTGTGTGTGTGTGTTGGAGGTACGATTTCTCAAATTCTATAAGACTACAAACCTCTGTAACTACGGATTCCTCAATTTAACAGTAATGGGAAGAGTTGAATAGGTTCTGGTAACAGGTGGACAACCGGAAGTAGTAGTTTCTAAAAAAAACTTCTAAATATTATTTTTTGAAAATTTGTTACCTATTACAAATAATAAAGATAATTAAATTCTCAATCTGACACATTTAAAATTTTTCTTATATCTCGTATAGGTTTGGAGACATAGTATATAATAATATAGAATAATCTGTTGTAATAAATCTCGTTGCCCAAAAAACAGTTGAGATATTTAAATGTTTGTAATTGACAGATAAATACAAAATGTCAGTGTCAAAAATAAGCAGTTTTATTAACATTACTGGAAGATTTTTCTGGAAGATACGAGTAAATTTAATATATATTATTATATTATTAATTAAATATGTATTTAAATTATAGGTATGCTAGTATTACATATATCCTTAAGAAATACCGCTAACCCCGTCAATGAATTTGAAGAATTTTGAACATATTAGAAAAGCAGGACAAAATTTCTCATAGAAGGAAAGAAGAGATACAATTTCAATTATTTGTGTGTACAAGAAATGTTAAATTCGTTACTTATAGGGCGCGAGCAGTCATGTGACTTTGTTAACCTTGGCAAACAGATATAAAGATCCGTGTCAGAATGACGGCTAGTAGTTATTTACATAGATGTCACAATTGTCATATGTCATAATTTTTCATTCAAAATTTCAAAATATTATGATGTTTATTTATCATCCATAGTATGGACTTGTCGAGGAAAATAATTCACATGAATTTGGAAAATCATAATGTTTTGAATGAAAACTTGACACTTGACAACTATGTACCTAACTAGCTATCATTCTGACACGGGTCCCCATATCTGCTTGTAAAGGCCAACAAAGTCACATGACTACTCGCGCCCTATGCAACATAAAATAAAAATGGCGAGAGGTATTGTGCTGGCCACAACAGATTTTTAAAGTTGTAGGTAATCTATTAACAACAAAACAACCATTTACAATGTAAATTATTAAACTTTTTGAAATCCACTATGTATATGCTGTTGGTCCTTTGAGCAAAAATTACTGAAATTATTCCTTTGAGTTATGCGTATAAACATGATAAGCAAACGTTGTTTTAGTTGAATTAATAAAAATAAACATATGTTTTATTAAAACATATTTATTTACGACTCATTATGTTAATCAATATTTGTTAGTGTCGTTTTCCTTTTATAAACGCCAATCAATTTTTTTGCTCTCAATAAATGTCCTTGAGTCAATCAAAATTATTAATATAATTTGTACTTTTCATCAAAACACACTAATTATAAGCAATTAAGTAATTAATTTTGTTAACGCAATATTTAATAGTAACAATATCGATCATTCAACTACAGTCACATATATTGCCACGTATCACGCAATTCACAATATTTTATATTTTGAAAGAGAAAATCAATTTACTTAAAAGTTGATTAAAACTCTTGAAGAAAAATCTCAATAACAATAATTACGTTCGAAGCTGAAAAAAGAATATTACAAAGCGGTAAATTATCCACAATTTCCTCGAAGCGCAAACGTGTTATAATCTCACATTAGTGTCTGAAACACAACACGATGATCGATTCCGTTGCTTGTAGTTGTCATGTTTGTGTTGATAGTGTTGTTTTTAAATGTTTGCCTAGAGCTGGGGTCGCGCTGCGCCGCGCCTGTGATTAAAGGGTGCGAGTTAATGATTTGTGTAAAGGGAGGGTTGTTTTGGATGATAGTCGAAAGGGCTTTAGATGAAAATGGATTTAATTACCAAATTTAGCTAAAGAGTTGACTACTATACTTAATAAAGGAGGGATACTCGATTAAGACCATATCTGTTATCCCAATAGGGTTACTTAATAATATGTAAGTATTACCGAGGGGAAATGTTATCGCTTTGCAAGCTAAAGGTCCCGCTTTCGAATCTCAATCGGGCTTGGATATTTGTTTCATCTACACTATCTCCATTACCTGATATTCATCAAAATTCATATTTTAAAACAAAATAACAATACCATACTGTATGGTGCAAAATGTACTTAGAAACTTTTCAGATGTGGTTGTGGCGACGGTTAGAAAAGATTGGATGTAGATAGAGAGATGGCAAATTTTAAAACATAGAAGAAAGAAGAAGGCTAACTGGATTGTAACACGAGATATTAAACTTGAAATGTTAACACCGAACCCAAAAAAAAGATGCTACTTGTATCCGATCACGATCACGAACCAAAATTTGTATTATTTCATTCTTACTATTATTATTAATTATATAAATCTAAAAATAATATTAACAATACAAGACAATACAACTCTGGTTTAACTTCCCTCGTCCAAATTCGATACAGGTATGCCCTGTCGTTGAACGAAGTATAGTCATTATATTTACGAAACTCTACATAAGGGCGGCAGCAATTATTAGTACCTATTTATCTGTTAATTTGAAAATTGAAGAAAGAGTAGATCATCGTTTTTTTTTTTTAATAAACATACCAAATTTTAAATACTTTCCCACTACCGATATGGTAAGTACGCTATTAGGAAGTTGTTTATACGTATGTTTATTTATCTCAAAGGAATCGACGTCTATTGACGACGGGATGTATCTCCCTTACTTCCGTAAGCAGCTCCATTACATCCGTATTTTATTATATACCAAACCAACAATTAGATATTGTGTGAAATAGATGTTAAAAATTACTCGAAAGTTCAGTCAAACAGCATTTATTCTTACTAACAACGTTTCGGTGCACCCTTGCACCTTCTTCAGGTTAGTAAGATCTTACAAATTGTTACAATTCATGTACACAAAATACATTCGTACAAAACATTCTTTAATTTATTAAAAATCGTACCAAAAAAATGAAAGAGCATGCACACATCCATTTGCTCTAAAAACGAGAACCCTTACCCAGTTGTGTGAAATATTTGATCATTATAATAAAATACGATTTTGAATTTAAGTTCTTTCAAATGGCAGCATTTTTCTTCTTAAATTTTCCAAGGAATACCTACTGTCAGTGTTTCAACCAAGAATAAATTAACGGATCATCAATACGAACAAATGCAATACGATTTTTTAGCAGCAATGATTTAAATGTCATACGAACATGGAAACTAATTAGAATTTGTTTATTTTGTTGGTTCGTTAATTAAAGAAAGCGTTGATGAACGTTTCTGCAACTGGGCATAAATGATCGGGAATGGAAAAAATATAATAGGTAAATATCTATGGCTAGTCTCGGACTGAATTGCATCCTTCGCTTCGCTCGGGTGACATCATCGATTGATAAATACTATTTACCTCCCTTGTAGCATAAATAACTATTGTTAAACAGCATCAAATTCAGGATACCTTTTTTTAAAATTATTTACTTAATTTTTGATTTCCAGCACGCAGAACACCGTGATTAATTTGATTTTTGTGCCCCTAATTTTTATATTTTATCTCAAAATAAAATGCATTAAATTATCGCGAATTATGTGGGTGAGCGGTAAGCAAATTGCGTCACTTTAAAATATGACAAAGTAGGGGGCGGGTGACAAAAAAGTTTGAGAAACCCTGCTCTGCATGAAACAGCCCGACATATTTAGAAATAGGTAAAAAAGTATGATGATATAACCGTACTTATTTGATATGCAAAGTTAATTTTTCGAACATTATTTGTCAACAAGCTTTTTCACTTAATTTTGTTGTATAAAACAGCGATTTATCTAAGTACAGAATTGATTTATAAAAGACAAGAACACCTATACGTGTAAAAGAGGTGATGACATATTTACATTTATTGACAAGTTATTTTATATTCGTTTATACAATTCAGATTCAACTTTTTGTTGAAAATAAATGTTAACAACTTTTTTAAATTATTAATTTCTTTTAAAGCTTAGTAATTATTATTCAATTAGCAGCCGGATTCAGTCTTAAGCTGACTCACGCTTACAACAAAACAAATTATAAAACTTGGATGAAACCGTATGACGCAAAACGGAAGTCTAAGAGTTCAAAAATTAGAATGTATAATGATAGCCATTACACCAATTGCTTAATAAGCGCGGTTTCGGGAGTAAATTAATTATTTTATAAATTATAAGTTGTATTTTCACGCATTAATTGAGCAGATAAACTTACAAGCTGTCAGTCGATGAGCAAATATAAAACTGCCAATTCATTTGCTCGGTCATTAATTTCTTGAGACTTATCACGGTGTCATTCACACGTTGAGCAGCAAACAAGACACTTCTCTAGATATACAACTGTTATTCTCCGTTGTTTGATAAGTGCTATTAAGGCTTTTTGTTGGAAGCGTCAAGGAGGAGTATTTAAGTGCGGTGGAGTTGAGATCCAGGTGTGCTCTGGGCAGGTAGCTAATTCCAATGCTGACAGTTCCATCCACCTACCAAGCGCAGGCTAATTTTGTTCAGCGTTCGTGACACTGCACTTTCAGCAGTTTTGCTTTATTTGTTTAATATAAACACTGAAAGAGGTGGGAGTTTTACAAACTTTTCAACAACTCAACATCAATTAGAACATACATCAAAGCCTGCATCTTTATAAAATCCAACCACTGTAGAAAATTGATAATAAAATTGGGAATTAGCTCTAATCTTAAAATTAAGTGAATATAAAAACCATTTACGCATTTCGACAACAATGTCCTCATATACGAGTATGTAATTTTATGCAAAACCATATTAAGAGAGTAAAGAGATTACCCAACATATCAACCATGCCAGAGGTCGTAGCAGCCGTCGCCTCAGAGATGTAAATATACCACAAGTCTTAACAATGAGGTGTTGCAAAAAAATTTAACGTATCCTTTTACCTCTCGTTAAGAGAGGTTTTGGATTCATGCTAAAAATCGCATAACCAGATTTTAATGAATAAACATATTTTAAGGTCCCTAAAATCCGATTTTAACTTTTTCACGATGATGTCTGTCCGCGCGCACGAGCCTTTATGTGTGTGTGGATGTTGGAAGGACGATTTCTCAAAAACTATGGACTTAATATCTGTTTACGTATTTCTCAATTGGACATTAATGGGAAGAGTTGAAAAGGTTTTGGTAGCAACTGGACAACCGGAAGTAGCAGATTCTTAAAAAAATCTTCTAAATATTTTTTTTTTGTTCTTTGAAATATCAAAGAAGATTAAATTCTCTATTTGATATATTTGAATATTTTATTGTCTTTTATTGATTTAGAGATAAATAAAATATAATATATAAAATAATCTATTGTAATAAATTTCAAAGACCAAATAATGGCATGGGAACCAATTAAAAAAATTAAATGTTTGTAACTGACAGATAAATGTCAGTGTCAGAAATCCGAAGACATTACATTTTTCTGAGAAGTACATACATATATTATTTCTTATTATATTAATAGTTAAATATTTAAAATTATAGGTAACAACATATACCCTTCAGAAATACTGTCAACCCCGACAATGAATTGAAAACATCTCGAAAAATTAGAAGAGTGTAGGACAAAATTTCTTCACAGAATTAATTTAAAATTTAGACATCTAAATATAAAGAACAGGTATAACGAATTTACTGTGACGGATAATAAAAACTGACGGTAAATAGGGCGCAGGATCATCCAAATTCTAC